>KN846954.1:1638817-2238817 GCA_000835395.1 Exophiala sideris | reverse complement strand
TTAACGAATTAGCAATCTCCCCGAAGCAGGTGTTATGCTTGCATACCTTGAGTAGCAGCATGAGATCCTGTCCGAAGCAATATTTCTTTCTCTTCTTGGACCAGGCTACAGCAAGGGCAGCAGCACGATCTCAAGCAGTCTTCACATCCATCTCCGTCGATACCAAACTCGTCTCGCATGTTCGTTCGATTGATAGCTTGAAAGACCCATTGCCATCCACCACAAAAGACCAAAGCAAAGTATCCGCAGCACTGTCGACCACACAGACGTACACTATCAGCATTGCCATGGGAGATTTGGGAAGTCGACTTACGTAGCCGTTCAATGTGGAGTAGTTGGCCATCGAAGGCTCTTTGCGACGGTGATGAGTCTTGCCGAAGAGCACACATGGACACCAGCACGCCGAACACACTTTTATCGTGTTAGAAGCCTCTGCGAGTGACTGCGGGAACTCATCACGGGGGATACATTGACTCACTCAAATTCATGGGCGAACAACACTTCCAGAACGAATTGCCCCATTCGCCAGGTGTGACACCGTTATGAGCCTGTCGATGGTGAGTGGCTGGATAAGCTCCCACATTCATATTGGGGACTAGCATATAGACTCCTTGATTGTCAAGAGGGTATGGCGGCGCTGCTGGTTTTTGTGCCATTTTCACATGGAACAGAAAACAAATCCAATGAGGAGGGAATGATTGATGATCTAGTGGTATGTAGTATACTCCCAAGTAGCAACAACGCACAAGAGTATGAGGTTGAAGAAAACAACAGAGAAGTGGATGGGAAAGATATACCACAGTATTTTTCCTGCAGTGGGTGTAAGACGAGAATATTCGTTGCCCTCAATGTTTAAGACAAACACCAGCCTTGTGCTGGCCCCTTGCAATGACAACAACCCCATGATCCATCAGCCCCAGCCGCAGTCCATCTCGTTGACGGGAGTTCATGTAACAGTATCATCAACTGAATAAAATATATCAAGGCGACCAATCCATGCGTCATCCTCCTCGCAATATGGCCTGAATAGGCATGGGTCATACTAAGTATAAGGCTACGTGATCCACCTGTAGCCTCGCGTAAATCGCAGGGGTCATCGTTTGGATCCTAAACTTCAGATTGGCCAAAGGATATCTGAACAGTCATTCAGCTTGACCGCAAAAGTCCTTGATAAGGAAATTTCAGGCCCCAATGGGGTTGATTCGTGATGCAAAGATCACTTCGAATATGTATATATAAATGCCCCAGCGACGAGCTTTCGATGGATGGATTTTGAATCTGGTCATAATACTCCATATCGTCTCCTCTGGCATTCACTGTCTTCGGACTAGAAGCACGCCGTCAACATGCCTTCAACTGTGACCAAGGCCATTCTTTCTGCACTCTCCTTGTATACTCCAACAGAGGCATCCTCCTTTCCGTCATTCGTCCCCTCAGTCCCACCAGCAGCAGCAATCCAAAAGGCCGCAAACGTCTCGACGGGAAATCCTGGAAAATGCTTTGCAGGAACCCAATTCTTTCCGCAACCCATTGACCATGCGACCTTCCAGGGGGATTACGACACGCCCAACGTCACCTATCTCCAACAGTATCAGATCAATGATACCTACTACAAGCCAGGTGGACCCATCATCATGCTGCAAGGCGTGGAGAACCCAGTATTTGGATGCGTCGACTTTTCGGTGGCGGCCGTGTGGGCGAAAGAATTCAATGGCCTCATGCTCGCGGTTGAGCATCGTTACTTTGGTATCAGCACTCCGTACGGGCTCAAGTCCAACGAGTCTTCGACGTGGGATAAGGCGTTGCTCAAGCCTTTGACCGTACAAAACGCTCTTTTGGACGGCTTGAACTTTCTCAATTGGATCAAGACGGTCAAGTATCCAACTGCCAAAACCTCCAAAGTATTATTGTTGTCAGGTACGTTGCTACAGTATCCTTGTGACGTGTAGCTGATGCTATCCAGGATCTTACGGAGGAGTCCTTGTCAGCCTTTACAAGATCCACTATCCAAACTTGATTTACGGGTCAATTGGAACATCGCCGGTTACAAGAGGTCTCATATCGGACCCGAAAGATCCCTTGACCTACGGGCTAGGAAATTGGGTGAGTACTGGGATTCCCCTTTCAATGGTGAACGGCAGCCGCTGATGTTTTTAGGCCAACATGGTATATAACGATTACTCTGTCAAAGCAGCAAGCACCATTCGAGATGGCATGACGGAGCTGAGAACGCGATTGACCAAAGGTATGAATGAGGAGAACCCTTTGGGTCAGTCCAACGCGTGAAGCTCACAAAGATGACCAAATAGGAAACTTGACTGGCCTCCAAGAACAACTGGGGCTCTGCGAAGCAGTGAATTCCACCAGTCAGGCTCACGATGTCCTCGCCGCTGTCCTCAGGGCCTATCTCATCAATGCTGAACTAAACTTCCCTTTCCACGAGTATCCCCTGTATGCCACCATCAACGCCACTCTAGCCGCAAACGACAGTCTCTCCGCTGTGGGAGTCGCCATGGCCATTTACAACACTTTCCAAGGCCAGAAATGCAACAGCTTCGATCCCGGCTATGCAACCGGCGGTCCATTCATGTGGCTTCGATGCACGCAGATCCCGTATCCGCAATCATGGTCAGCGACAGATTCGATCTGGGGAGATATCGGACCAGTACTGGACTCGTCCAAAAATCAAACTCGTAACCCCGATCCGTATTGTCAGGCTTCGTTCGATATGAACTCGATCGAAGGTGGCACCGCATTACAGCGGGAGCTCGGACTTGACCAAGATTCGATTGAGAAGGCAGGCCGATTGATTATTACAGTGGGCTTACTCGATCCCACCGCTGGGCTGGGGCCAACCTCGTTCACGCCTGGACCGAGTCGCAATTCTAGCAGGGTCATGTTTGTGGGAGAATCGGCACATACAGAAGTCATGAATCCCGCGTCTACGACAGACTCGAATGCACTGGTGGAAGCGAGGATCTTTGTGCTGAACTCGATCAAAGAATGGATGGGGATGATCGAGTGAGCACTAGTAGTAGGTTGAGCTGGAAGGGAAAGAGCCCCTTCAAGGGGCATGTTGCGGTCATTTTTCGCTTCCATCTGTCTAGCTGTATCCATAATATTCGTGGCCATCGCGATGCTTCTCTCAGATAGGGTCATAGATTGCCACGGTAAGTCCTCTTGCCGGGCTCTGAACCCTTTTCAGACAAATTCCTTGTTACCGCTCCCTCATGCTCAGATCCCGCACCTCAATCGACGACTGACTCGCGGATGCTAGTTTCGTGTGGGGCCCCGCAACCCACGTGTGGGCCGAACGAGAATCAACATGGGAACCCGGACGGGTGGGGAATCGCACTGTGGAGACTCGAGAGAGACGTTCGTCTTCACATGTCATAACCAAGGGGATGGGAGACTGTCAAATTGTCGGTGGAGTAAGTGGACAGTCGAACCAGTAGAAAGGCTTCCTTCATGCTCAACACTGCAGCTTTCCGCACAGCGTGTTCGGCTTTCTCGTTGACTCAGACAAGGCAGTGACACAGAGGTAGTGAACACGTTACTTCAAGTAAGTATATTAGTGAACCAGCCTCAAGCATCGCGGTAGTGCTTTTCGCAACCACAGTGAATGAATATCTGGCCTTAGACCGCAAAGGCAACGATTCACTTATCGGAGGCCTGATATCAACCATGTTTATGATCTGTGAACTCTGAGAGAGTATCCTCTTCCATCGCACCTTTACACTCTCTTGACCCCATATCTCACAGTCTCTACACGCTCACAATGAGGATCCTCAAGCTTGTCCTACTATCCTTTGCCATCTTCTCCTCCGACATTCTCGCAGCCTCACAACTATGGCGACGAGGCAACCACTGCCCATCCTCAATCTCAGCCAGAATCCCTAGTGGCAGTAGCCATCCCACACAGTTCGAAACCATGTCCGATGTCCACCATGCTCTAAGATCCTGCCCGAACATCACCTCTCTTGACCTCCGCCTTGACGTACTCGGTTGCAGCGAGTGGCCCGACCGCTGGAACCTTCCCTTCAGCCTCCACGGCGGCGAAACCTACGCTCCCCTCAAATCTCTCCGTCTAGAAGGCTACAGCTTCTCCGACAAACACAACGAAGTGCCCCAACTACCCTGGTACGAGCGGGTCTTCTCGTGGGTGATGACCGGCAACGCTTCCCCGCGAGCCTATCACCTTACTCCCCTCCAAGAGTACCTATACAGCGGAAGGATAAACTTAGACCTCTGGCGCGACGCCATGGACTTCAGTCACCTCCAAGACCTCGGCTTTACAGCCAACTACAATCCTCGTGACGTGGCATTCTTTCTCAACAGAATGGCCACGCAGCTCACTGGCCTGAAAAGCCTTGACCTCGATGGCACACTGCTCAACGAAACCCTCACCTTCCTTCGGGACCTAGACTCATCCTTGACACACTTGACGTTGACGAACACGGACATTCTCGACAAGGGACTGGACGCAATAGTCTTCGACGCCGACACAAGCATCAAACTCCTCGCGTCCATCGTCGAAAATCACGGCAGCTCCCTCAAACATATCGACATTCACACCCTCGAAAACCTCAAATACATCACCCCCATCGTTCCCGCCAAAGAGCTAGCCACGAGTCTACCAAAGCTCCCAAACCTGAAGCACCTAACACTCAACATCCCACGCAACGGTACATGGCCCTTTGAAACATTCGCAACCATCGCCTCCAGCACCCCCAACCTGACAAGTCTAGATCTATATCTGGACATCGCATCTATATCCCGTCACCAAAAACCAGATCAAGGTCTCGGGTCGCGTGGCTGGGACAACCCGGACCTAGAAACCTCCTGCACAGGTTCCCAGCAGTATCTCCTACCGTACCTCAACGAGACAACAGCGCTTGAAGTCTTTGAGTTCATGCGACATCACAAGACAGGAAATGCATTGCAGAACGTCACATTCTTGGCTGGAGATTGGACTAGACCGTGGGATGGACCGCTGTATTTACCGAACTGGATGGACGGTCAGAAGGTATTGGTCAAATGCACAAGTGAAGCAGAGACCAGCAGAAAAGGTGCGTGCCATGTCGAGGTCGGTGAGAAATATTGGGAGAGAGGAGACCAAGACGCGCTCAACCGGGCATTTACAAGAACAGCTTGCTCTTATGCCGAGGTCAATGAGAACGATCTGCTTGGCATGTAATCCTTGTGTCATATCGGAGTCGAACGAAGATACGAGGAAACAAAGAGAACACGACACGTTCGATGGGGCGTAGGTTTCAGATCCTCATACCATACACGAGACGAATGAAAATTACCTAGGTACCGCTTCCAGGGTTTTAATTCATACAGAATAAAGCCCACCGTGCTCGCCTGATATTTTGATGTTACCCAGCATACATATTAGCCCCACGGTCTGCAGTTCGTGACCAGCTCGTAGACACCGTCCCAACAACTCCTCAGCTCCAGGTCTAGTTTTGTGCGAGCAAGCGCTTCTCAAATGTACGTCGATAATTCATGTGCTCAAACTCCAGATCAATAAAGCATCGCAGATTCTGCATCGATCCAGATAACCGGGTGGGTATCACTCAGCACGTCAATCTTTTCCGGAAGATGCTAGGTATTCGTCAAGGCTTCGACAGCGTCTGCAAACCTCTTGAACATATCACTCCCTAGAGATTCGTCAGGATTCGCTTGAGCAGCAGCACCTTGCTAAGTACTCTGCACGGCTTGGACAGCTTCTGCAAACGCGTCGAAGGTATGACTGTTCAGAGGATTTTCAGCAGCCGCGTCTTCCTCTTTGACGGTAGGTTGCCTACTGCTGTTTTTAGTGTCCTGTTGTGATGCAACAGCGTCATTGACCTGCTCTAAGGTCTCCTGCTGCATTTCGTCGGATGTTTCCTGCTTGACGGGTTGCTCAACCTGGGGTTCCGGTGTTGGTTCTCCCTCCAGAGCTCGTTTGAACATCGCTTCAGCGCCGTCAACAACATCAAGGATCGCTTTTCGCATCGCGCGTTGTTCTCGGGGTAGAAGTTCAGCAGTCTTGCCTTGCTCTTGCCCAACCACCACGCCGGTATAGTCCCTCTTGATTGCAATGTAAATAGCGTCAAGTTTGGTCAACAAGTCGTCCTTGACCTCACTCAGCATCTTCTTGAGAAGCCCTCGAATATGGTTGACCGCATCGTCAAACATAGACTCTTTCTCGTCAGCGACGTAATGATCCATATTAGCCTTCATCCTAGCGAAGCTGCCTGGCCCAGCCTCTCTGGTGCAAGCATCGTAAATGTCCAGCATGTGTGCGCTGATTTGAGGCTCGAATTCACGGTTGATGTCTCGCTGCTTCTCCGTGAGTTTACCACGGGCTTCAGTCATGGCATCCTTTAGAGTCTCCTTGTACACAGGAATCTGGTGCTTCAACATCTGGAACGATGCGATCGAAGCGCCATTACGCACAGCACGGCGCTCGATGTCGTTGTGGAAATCCGTCAGTACGCGACCGGCATTCAGTGGCAGTCCATTGAGGATGCCAGGCATTCGCCGAGCAAAGACTGATTCCCACGAACCAGCGATATGGCGAATGACTGGCTCGACTAGCTGCTCATTGAAATTATGACAGCCACCAGAACCTGTGAAGCATCCCTCGCGGCGGACCACAGCTTTATACGTTGCCCAGTAGAGGCCTCCTTCCGGACGATTGTCCCGATTGACAGGCAACCCCCACTTGCGAGAAGTGTCGTTTGCTTGCGATTTCGCGGCCGCTGTGGCAGATGGGTAAGCATCGTAGACCTTGTCCTGGAGCTCTTGGGCCAGGCCGTCGATGATGTTGGCGACTGTCTTTTCGAGTGCCTGTGTTGTGTTAGTATGATTTCAGGTAAAGTAGCATTTAAAAAATCATGGAACACTGACAACGCGGGGGAACTCACAGAGTCGAGCTTGGTCAGCTTTTCCTTCAGTATCTGCGCTTCCCGCTGCAGCTGACCCTCTGAGAGATTCTTGCCAGTGCCGTCATTGGTTGCCCACAGCCGGAGTGAGTTGAGTAACTGAAACATGCTGTTAAGGAAGCGGCGGCAAGAAGCTTGACGATCAGCTGTCGTCAGCTGTACACAGTGGGCTTGAAGGGCCGGCACTTCGGTCTCGTCAATTTGGTTGAAGCCTGGAGGCATCTTGTCTCGTGGAAGCCTGCCTTTCAGCTTTTGGTATGCACGAGAAGATACGCAGAACACAGGCAGGTTGCGGGCCACCTCATCATAATCGCGTGCGTCGACTTCTGGATTGAAGTTTGCAGCATCAGCCTCCTCCGCAAGTTCTTGATCGAGTTCACGGATGCCTGACGCATAATCCTGCCGAATCGCACCACGTGAGTATTCATTCCGACCGGATATGCACCTCCCAGACAGAAGAGCGTCAATGCTTTCGTTTTCCTTGTCATTTTCCTCGATCTGCCGTCTGATGGTTTTTATCTCCTCGTCGATCTTGCTTCTCTCGTGACGGCCCTCCTTCTTTGTGATACGTAGCTCAGTGACCTTAGTAGTAATATCGTCTTCCGTCAAGGGCTCGCCTTGATCCTCGCTGGTGTTGGAAGACGCATAATCAGAGCCAGCGTCACTGTCGGCGTTGTCACTTTCGTATACAAAATCGTCGTCGGTGTCGGGATCTGCATAATTCATCTTCTTCCTAGGCTTGCTTGGTTTGTCCAAACGTTTGCGCTTCTGAGATTTTGGTTTTGGCTTGAAAACCGTCTGACCGGCACTGTGGTCTTCTTGCAACTTTTCCCAGACCTCAAGCTCCTCATCGGCGATATCCATGGCTGCAGATATATCGGATCTGGTGTCCTTGAGACCCTCAAGCTTCCTCTTCATGGAAGCCTTTTTCGCCCGCAGTTCATCCCATTTCGCCCACATCGGTCCTAACTCTTCCTCAAGCCCTAGGGAGTCTTGCGCCTCCGTTATTGAAATGTCGTCGGTTTTACTGCAGATAAAAGTGACCGCATTGTAGCCACCATCCATTTTCAGCTGTCTCTTGAAGGAGTCACCCAGCAAGTTCTTCGCCGACTTATCATCCACTGCTCTGGTAATTGGTGCAACAATCCACAAGCCTGTGTATTGTTTCATGTACCCTTGTGCTACAGCAGCACGAGCTTGGTTGCTATCGTGCACACCGGGAAGGTCAACAATGACTGCACCTGTGGCTAGAGCTGGCGATTTGACATGAAGTCTCACCACGCGAATCAGTGGCCAGAATTCCATCTCTCGAGGCTTCTTTTTCTCCTTCTCGCCCTTCTCCTTGACGCCGGCTTTCTCCTTGCTGTCCACATATTGCTGGAGCTTTTTGTGGAATAGCATGGCGTCATCAGCCTCTAACGTGCGGGTGGTGCCCAGACATGCGACGTTGTCGTGAGCCAGGAGTCGTTCGATAGGGACCTTTTCCATCTCTTCTTTGGTCAACTTTGGATACACAGCTTTCACCTGAGCATAGGCGATACCGCTCTCTGACTCCTCATTAGTGCACTCGCGAGAGACTTGCCCCGATCCGTCAAGCAGGTCTTGGAACATGACCTTCAGCATCTTCTGCCAGTCATCACGAGAGATAAACTCAATTTGGGCTTTATACGGGGCGCCGTCTTCGTAGTTGTAGCTGATCTCTGTCACGACCGCAGTGCAAGCTCTCATACAATTCGTTGGGACGAGTCTCTCCTCGTCGAGCATTGCATTAATCACGGAGCTTTTACCAGCCCCTGTGGCGCCAACCACACCAATGACAGTTTTGGACCGAACTGCTTGAGCTTGCACCTTCTCAACCGCCTGCAGCCATTGCGTCGCATCTTGGCTTGGCTGAGCCTGTAGAGTTCGCTGAATAACACCCAGCAGCTGGACACCCTTTTCAACACTCTTCTCGAGCTGCTCAGGTGTGCGACCATCGAAAAGCTCCGCCATGCTAAGCCGGGCGGGTTCAGATACAGCATCTGTTGGGTCCAAACCATCTCCAAGTTCAACATGCAAGTCTTCTTCCTTGGGAGTATCACATTGAGCAGTGCCATCATTTCCTGGTTGTGGTGACGCTGACACCTCTCGCTTGACGTTCGTGGCATAATCAACCTGGTGCAACGAGGGCGTGGCGATCTTGGCGGGTTCGGGAAGGTTGTCGACAACACCTCTAGCCACAGAAGAAACAATGTGAACCCGCACTCTATCTACAAAGAGACTTCTTGAATGCAGGCCCAGATTGCTCTACAGAACTATCCACTCTTCCATGTGCTTTCGTTGGGCATTGAAATTGTGATGGGGATCCATGCCGGTCTTGTCCTTGATGCCAAAATAGCCATCATAATAGAAGCGCCAAAATGCTCCATGTTCAAGACGACGCTTCAGGAGTTCTTGGCTGTATGCCATGTTTGTGATCGTAGCACCCCTGAAGCGGAAGTATGACTTCTGAGTTTCATGTAGGGTAAGCCACTCGTCTCGAGCTGATTTGTCGCACGCAGCTATGTTTACATGTCGTTGTGCAGTCTGGCGGCCGTACTCAACGTCTTGTTTGTGGAGTTCAAGACGTTCAAACAGGAAGTCTTCCCAGCCCAGTTGGTCTGAGTGTGGTGAGGAGGAAGTGAAAGAATGAGGAGAGGCAGGTTGTGGATTGATAGCCATAATGGGACTGCTTGTTGCAGGTCGCATAGTAGGCTGCTGGTAGGGCTTGATTGTAGGTCCAGAAATGTCCTTGGGTGTTGAGAGACTCTTGCTTCGAACGAGGTTGGCTGTGTTTGTGACATCTGTGAGTGGTGGACGTGGGAGTAAGGCGGCCTTCCTCGTTTCCAGATCTTGTGCGCGGACTGCTTCAATTGCGATGAAGTTGTAGGGAGGTCTCGTTGCTAATGTGGTGACTTTTGTCTTCTCTTCAATGATTTGAAAGTCATGTCTCAGAACGATATCCCCTTCACCTTGATACCGCTTCTTGTAGGCCTTGAGAAGTGAGGCAACCTCTTTGTCTTTCGGACACTTAATCCATAAAGCGTCATGCTGGTCAAATTGGTCAAGAGGTAGCTTGTCATGGTGAAGAATCGCGACGAAGGCCACGTCCGGGTCTAGGTTGTGGTCGGGCTTCAGGCCCTTCATCTTCTCGAAGAAGTCACTGCCCGTGTTAATTCGACGTTGTTCTGACATGAGATCGTACACATACGTAGGGTCCGCCATCTTGTCAGAGATGGCTTCCGCTGAAGCTCACCAATCTGGTGTGACCTGCGGCAGCGTGTGTGGGTTGTTCAAAGAGAACAAGAAAATGTGTTTGGAGGTTACCATCTGGGGAAGACTGTTGATTGGAACGCGTCGTGATTGCTTATCACATCGCGCTACGTCACTAGCACGAATTCACGCGTTTCGCGCTTCACCTTCCTCTACAATTCACTCTAAAACACTGTGTAAATCAGGAAGGCCTCTCGGGGCAATGCTCATTACACTCTCATGAAGCAGATTAGTCTGGTGAAGGAATACTTCCTCAACTTCAAGTCAAGTCAAGGACTGAGTGGGATTTTGACTGTTACTTCAGTCCACTATTGTACAGACAACTCCACCACTCGACCATTCGTCCTGAGACCATACTATTAATGAGGCCGACAGGGCAATATCAAGGCGCGGGAGATCTCCCAACAGCCGATAGCACCTACTGTGATGAGGTCCAGGGCCCTGGAGCAGCTCAGTGATTGCATGCGAGCTTGATTGGTAGATTGGATCTTTCGATGCTCAAAGCGATCCAGTGACGTCGCAGCGAATGGTGCTTTCCTGGCATGGTAATGTAAGAAGTGCACGTATGCATCCCTGGTCTGTACGTCGGAAAGGTTTCTCGTCTTGGACATTTCTTCGCCGCTGCTCTAGGCAGGCTGCCCTGGAAATAAAGCTTCGTGCAGCCGATAAAATGAGCTTCGAGTACAGTCTTAGCCGGTGACTCCCTCATGCTCATGGCGGGTAAGCGCTGCTGGAGCGAGGGTGGGCAGCATTTCTCGTCCCCTGCTCCTCCAGCCTGTTGGTAGCATATAGTGGCGACAATCATTGTCAAATTGGTTGACGTAGCTTCCTCATGCTGCTTTCTTCAATGCAAGTACAGGCATGCTGGCATTGCCCGGAGGCGTCGATGACTGATTTGCTGGCTCCATCCCCAGCCTGTCACCCTCATACTCCACTTCAGACTCGTCGTAGATGCTGGCAGATTCCCCTGTGCCAAAGAACCCTTCCCATAAGCCCTTCTTACATACCAATGCTCCCACCAGCACAAGAGGAAGCTGCCACACACTTGCCCAGAAAAGGCCTCTGGCACTGCCTCCAGCTCCCTGTTTTCTCCAAAACCGGACCGCTTCACGTGTCATCCAAACATTGCAAGCGGTGCTGATGACTAGAAAACCAGAATCCACATATCCTGACCAGTATAGCAACCCACATATTGGAAACATAGCGACTGAGTATCGAAGCGCGACGCGTGCATTGCGCGCTGGGTTGGTCCAAGCCAGCATTTTATGGCCGGCGTTCTTGTAGTCGTCTCGAATAGTATGAGACAAGGACATGAAATGAGGAAACTGCCACGCAAACAGTAGCGCAGCCAGAGCCCAGCCTCCGACAGAATCTTCAGAGAAGAGTAGATCTTGCCATGAATGGTGCTCCGAGGTGGCCACTTCGCCGGCCGCTGCACACCAACCCATCAGCGGTGGGATTCCACCGACGATAGCGCCAACCCACGTGTTGGCAACAGATATTCTCTTCATGGGAGTATAGACACCGGCATATAGGAAGATGTTCAAGGCCGAAAGTCCGGCCACCGTAGGATTGGTGCCATAGCCTAGGAGTAGCAGTCCAGATGCCCCACATAACAATGCAAACACTGATGCGCCGCGCTTGGAGATGAGATTCCGCACGAGTGGCCTATTTCGAGTTCGGGTCATGAGAGCGTCATACTGAGGCTCGAATAGCATATTGAGTGTGTTTGCGCAGGCACATGACAGAAAGGTACCGGAAGTCAGGAAAAGAAGTGTCAAGGTCGATGTCGAAAGAGTAGACTCCACAGAAGAGGCAGTCGACGAAAGAAGTTCCGGAATTGGATATAAAGAGTATGCCGAGGTCGTTGTCAATAGAATCAGGAAGGACAATCGAGGCTTCGACAATGATAGGTAGGTTGTCATTCTGCGACGAATAGTAGCGGAAGTTGGCATAGCAGCAGCAGCGGTTGTTAACTGCGACGAGGCATCGAGCGGTAGTGATTCTTCGACAGCATCTGGTAAGCCTTCACTCTCTTTCCGTCTCTTCCTCCGTCTGTGAGGTAGCAGATTCTCTGATTGAGTGTCTGGCTCCGCTTGAACGGCTTGTGGTATCTGCCGTGTTAAATCATGTCCTTGACCTTCTCTTGATTGAATCATGGCCTCTTTATGATCTGAAGATATCTTGTCAAGTTCCTCCTGAGCGCGGAGTTCTCGGTTTCGACGAATTGAGACATCCTCACCGCTCTGCTGTGGTTCCGCCACAGTGCGCATCGCAGCTAAAAGTCCGTTCTTGACCCATCCTCTTTCCAAAGAGGTATTGGCGGAAAAGTAGTCTCTGACAAACTTTTGGGAGTTCCCAAAGGTGCTTCGAGGCCCACCGTTTGTGTGCAATGAGCCCGTGTGAAGCTTCCTCTTCGCCTGCGCAGATGATCGCAGGAGATTGTCGGACAAAGTGGCATGGCGGGCAACTCTGCTCAGACAATCGGAGCAGATGCTATAACGCGACAACCGCGAGACTGCTGCCGGAGCAGCCATGTTTATGCCTACGGAGGCGATTGATGGCAGGACAGCATCGGGATGTCCTGTCGCTCTTGATGTGAAGGAACGTTACGAATTGGAGCTTGAGAAACTTAATTGCGGAGATCGTAAGATCGTCCATCACCACATTTTATAAACACATTTCCCCCGCATAGTGCTGCATATCTTCCACAGTAAACCACCTGGATATCTTCCACGCACAACACGACATGATACGGCATCGCCTCTGTTGACAGTCTTGACGATGGCCACTTTGACTGCTGACCAGGTCAAGTCGCTTGATCAAGCACGTCTGCGACTGTTGGCTCTTCACACTTCGTTGGTCGCGCTTCGATCAGAGATCACAACGCAGAGCCAACTGCCATCATGGTACTTAAGCCTACGTCGCCCGGAAATGCTAAAGCGCAAGAATCGACTGACCATCTACAGGCCATCTTTGCAGACTCACGCTAATCTCGTCTCAAACAATATGCAGCAGATTGTTGCGCAGTTATCAGAATACCGAGAACTATTTCAATCTACGGTCGCGTTTCCTTTACCACAATTTCCCGGCAAGGAACGAGCCTTCATTCTTGAGACACTCTTACGCACAAAATTGGAACCCAGTGTCGAAGAATGGATTGAGGAAGGGCAAAGAATTTCCGCGGACCAGAACAAGGGCGCCTACTCAGGGCTATCCGATGAGGATCGCAGCGCATTCTGGCAATGGGCACCAGGTGCTGCTAACAAAGAAGCACGGAAACAGAAATGGGGTGCCGACTACACAACCGAGGAAGTGCAACGAGGAATTCAAAATGTGATTACTGGCCTCCGCAGAGACCTGGTTGAGCCTCCCGACGATGAGGGTGAGGAAGATATCGACGATGAGGACGAAGCTGAATATGAAGACGACGACGAAGAGGACGAAGACAAAATGGATGTCGAGGAAACAAAACCTGAAACAAATTCTACTGCCTCTGTCGACCCTCTGAGCAGACCAGTGACTGCTGCCCAAATGCCACTCCAAGTGGTCCACAAGTACATGACGACCGGCCGATGAAGGCAGCCATCGACGTTACAAGGCTATCTTGAGGCCAGACTCACTGTATACAAGGGCCGGGACGTCCAGCGTCAACGACGATGACATTGTCCGTGGCGTGCCGATTCGGCCAGGCTCCGCCTATCACCTCCTCCCGCGCAAGATCTTCGTCATATGCATCATGGGATGCACCATGGGTGAAGAGCATGGCCGCTTGATCATGCGACCAGAGTGAATTCACCCAGTCATTGTCGTCAATTTTCGCTACCAGGTCATCGACTACTTTCCAGTCGACTTTGATTTCGAGGACGCAGGGCAAAAGGTTGACCAAGTTCTGCCGGAATTGATCTTTCCCTGAGGAAGCCATTTGCTGTGCAACAGTGCCACTGATCTCCACAGCGATGGTCAATCTTCTAAGAGCTTTCAGGTGCACCAATCCATCAGTTACCCAGGACGCGCCGGACAAGAACGCTGGAGCAGCAGGCGTTAGATCCAGCATGTGCGTCAATCCAGTCAGAGAGTCTGCCTGTGCCAAGTACAAATCTCGGGTGCCTATGTTGATGGTGAGAGCTTGCAGGTCAGATGCTCCTGCACTTGCTGGGTCCTGTCCTGAAGCCAGGTGCAATGGTGTGTCTTGGAGCTCGTCTCCACCAGCGACATTAGCTATCAATCTGAGTACCGAGATCAACGACCACGTCTCTGTCATGCTCGCGAGAAGGTTTAGCTCGAGTCTTTTGATGGCGTTCCGTTGGAAACTCCGCAGCCTCTTCAAGAACCGGTCTGTGGTTGTCGTGTTGGATCCGAAGGTTGCCGAACAACTAACAAGGTTGGTCCGAAATGGCAGCACATGCGCTTCTGTGTAGATCTGGCGGCAGAGGCAAAGTGCAGTCAAATAACCAGGAGAACGTGCTGTCCTTGAGAAAGTCGGAGCACCATATGGGACTGGCGATTTTCGTGGCGGAAAGTCTCCAGGACAGGGCATCGTGAAGACATATTCGAGGATCCTTTGCCGAAGCTCCCAAGGCAGGCTGAGAAGCTCTGCCTTTGACTTCGCATGAGCGCTCAAGTCTCCATTCCGTGGTTGGTCCAAGGGGCGTTGGCTTTGATCTGATCGGCCTTGATGACGGATGCCGTCTTCGCAAGATGGTCCTTCGCTCGGAATCGACAAGGGCATTGATTCAGCGTCTGGGTCGATCCCCATGACTCTGTGGAATGACAGGCGGCGGGACAGCAACTATTCGGAAGAGAAAATGCGCTTGGTGCAACGGTCCCCCTTTGTCGAGTAGGATATGCGGCTCGATACCGAAACGTCGAAGCAAGACTGAGCGGATCAATGGAGCCTGCCTGAATTCAGAACGAAGCCGTGGTGGAGATGCCAACAGAACCTGCTTTATCGACAATAATGCGAAGGAGAAGCCAGAAGTGTCAACCCAAGAACCACTTTCTGGAGAAAACATGCTGGACTTTTGTTCTTTGCCATCCATACGTGTTAGCACACATCTGGTTCCCACTTATCTAAGCCGTTGTTACACACGACCGGCTCATCGTTTGCATGACCATATTCAGCTGCTGGGGGCCTTGATGATTGTCCGGCCGGTTACCAGACCTTCGTACTTTCGTGAGCATGAAATCGTACACAACGACCATTTGTCACATCCAGCTCACGCTCCGCCGCAATATGACCCGAGCGCTACTCTTACCAATTTGAGAGAGCATGGCGCATCTCCATATACTGTATTACCTACTTGGGAAGGCATATCGTGGCATATGCAGTTACCGCCCTCAGCCGTGCTTACCTCAGCTGACCATATTGGGTTTATTTGGTTACACCCAATCTATTGTACGTCGTTACTATTACTGTAACCAGTAGTGAGTTTCGATCAACCCCACAAGGCTGCAGAACATGTGCATTATACAGATACAGTATTTGTCCTTCATGACTCAACCTACAGCATCGCCTTAGGCATCTGCTTCATAGCCTGTCTCACACCCAAATCAGCCAACACCTCCTCAGCACCACCGAGTATAGCATCGAACTTATACGTCCGATGGAACTGCTCGACCACTCTCCCCATTCCACTCTGCGTGATACCTCTTCCGCCAAAGATGTTAACCGCATCATCCGCGACATCATGTGCACACCGCGTCGCATACGACTTCAACAACCCGATCGGCCCGCCTAGCAATTTCGACTGCTGCGCATAATCCATCTGGTTCATCTGGTACGTGATACTCTCCAACCACGACTGGCACGCTTCAGTCAGGGATATCATCTTGGCCAATTTCTGGCGTATAACGGGCTGGCTGATCAGTGGCTTCCCGAACACCACGCGCTGGTGCGTCCACTTCAGACATTCTTCGACGACGGTGCGCATCCATCGGATGACAGAGCACGCCATCGCCCACCGTTCGTGGTTGAAATTGCTCATAATAACAATGAATCCTTGATCCTCTTTGCCCAGCAAGTGGTTGACCGGAACCTTGACATGGTCGAACTGGATGAACGTGGTCGCAGCGGCCGTGGAGTAGCTCGTCTTGATCCGTTTCGTCTCAACGTTGTCGTCTCTCGGCACCAATATCACTGAAAAGCCCTTCTCCGTCTTGCACCCCGTCACGAAATAGTCGGCGAACATGCCGTTTGTGATCCATTTCTTCGTGCCTAAAACCAAACGTCAGCATCAATACTCACCAACCTCGCACCTCATCCTCGGGGAGGATTCTTGTTCTTACCAGAAATGATATAATGTTTCCCATCCTCAGTCTTCGTCGCCGTCGTCCTGATTCCCGCAACATCAGATCCGGCAAAAGCCTCAGTAATCGCAAGACACATGAACTTCTTTCCCCCCAGACACTCCTCCGTGACTCTATCCCTCAACGCACTATCATTAGCCCACTGTCTCACCGCCGTCAAACTAATCATCATCCCCGCCATATTGCCATCCTGAAAACCCCGCGCCACCGCCCTACTCAATTCCTGCGCCACAATCAAATCATGAAAATAATCAAATTCCTCACCCTTGACACCGCCCGGCAATGTCAAGCCACTGAGATGTTTCCCCGGCCCCAAACGCATTGCCAAACTATTATTCGCGACCATTTTATCCACCAATTCTTGACTTATATACGTCCCATCCGCCTCTTTGGCTTGTGCTTCAGGGTAGATATCCTGATCGACAAACTGTCTGAACGCCCTCTGTAATTTATGGTGACTCTCATTGTAATACGGCGATTTGAACGCGGGGGCAAGCCATAATGGTTCCGCGTAGGGTACGGAACTGATATCCCCGGGTTGGGGGTCGATGACTTCGGGTTTCTCGCCCTCTAGAACACCGATACATAGACTTGAGTACTTTTGCAGGACTTCTTGACGGTGGAGGTTGTAGAAGGCGCTGGTGGCGTCTTGGCCGGCGATTTGTTGGAGGACGACTGAACCGCCGGGGTGGGCGTCGAGGAAGTCGGTTAGGTCGTAGACTTTGTGGTCGATTATGCACCAGAGGGAGTCTTCGGTGTTGTTCTTCGCGACTTCGGCGCGGGTGAGGGTTTGAGACATGATGGGCTGCTGCTCAGTATTCTAGTGTATCGTCTAAAGGTCTGGGATGGGCGGTCGCAGAAATATGGGAGGCGCGGGCACTATTGTAGGTTGTCAAGCCAGACCGAGAGGGATATGATGGGACGGAGGTCAGGATGCAGCAGGTATTGGGCTTGAGATACAGAAACGGCGATCAGAAGGTATGGAGACCCCAGGATGCTGGTGGAGGGTCATATTATTTATTTGAGCATTGAGTGGTGGGTGTTTTGTCGTTGGTTACTGAACTGAACCGAGGTTCAAAAGAGTCCCCCATATTTCCTTCAGGGTGTCCGGTGATCCATAACAGGCCAGCCGATGTCCTCTGCACTCCGCTTGGTGGATCCCTAAATGCGCTGGGCGGATATCATTCGGTTATCCGCTATCGAGACTCGAGATGGTGCCTAGATATTGAGCGAATGATTACAAAAAGAATGTTGGAAGGACCCCAGAGTGTTCATATATTCATATCATGCAGACGGAGAAAGGTCGGCCTCTACTATTTCCACTGGCTATCAACAGCGAGTTCTATACCCTCCATGCGTTCAACATCATGCCTTACTCAGTCTCCGCTTCTGGTTGACCACATCAACCAACTCTGTTGTCGCTTCAAGATATGGCGTGATCGTGTTGCGAACCAGAGTTCTCTGCTCAAAAGCATATGCCAGGCCGATCAAAAGCTCCTCACTGAAATGTGGTCCCATAAAGCTGATTCCAAAGGGCAAACCCGGGAATATCGCATTCAAGTTCCCAAAACCGTTCCGCAGCACTGTCGTATTCGCTGGGTAGGCACCCAGTGGGACAGTCACGACGGGAGAACCGATAAGTGCGGGAAAGTTGGGCGAAAACTCGGTCGGTAAAACAAGAGCATCAAGAGAATAGTTCGCCAAAGCTCCAGTCACGCCCAAAGGACCGGCCAGGTAGGTGTTCATGGTGTAGTTCGACCAAAATTCTGGTGAAGTGTTGCCGTATCCAAGTGCCAACGCCTCATCCCAGATCTCAGTGTCTCGTTGAGGCCAATCTTCAAGAGGAAATGCATGCGTGAAGTTGTCCAAATCGGCGACTGAATGAATGTTGTTGGGGTTGTACGTGAGCTGAGACAGATATTCCTTGGGTAAATCAGTAATGAAGTCCGCCTCGAGGACAATGTTGCTGTAGTCGCCCTCATTCAGAGCCTCGTAACCAGTAAAATTCGTGTTTTCGACGATCGTTGCCCCAGCAGCTCGAAGGATATCCAGTGCAGCATTGAAGACTGGGACGATTGGAGCAGCTGTAGGGTCTGCCACTAGGTCAATCAGATTCCGGGGGACACCAATCCGTTTTCCACTCAAGGCAGAGAAGTTGCATGCCGCCACATAATCTGGTGTCGAGTTGAAAGGGTTCGCGTTCGTATAGTTGTCATAGGGAGACTTTCCTGCAATAGCCGCAAGGACATATGCTGCGTCCTTGACGGTTCGAGCGATTGGCCCGACGGTGTCCTGATGCTCGGATATGGGAATAACCAAATCTCTCGAAGTCAGACCAACGGTTGGTTTGATCCCAACAAGGTTGTTGACATCTGAAGGTGACAAGATGGAACCATCGGTCTCGGTACCCAAAGTTGCCAGTGCAAGTCCCAGAGAGCTTGACACGGCACTACCAGACGACGAGCCAGAGGGATCTTGTTCCGGGTAATAGGCGCCCTGGGTTTGACCTCCGATGGCAGACCAACCGTTGCTGGTATTGAAGCTTCGATAGTTGGCCCACTGGGACAGATTGGTCTTTCCCAGGATCACTGCACCAGCTTGACGGAGTTTTGCTGCCATTGTGCTATCTCTGGGAACCTTGGCTCCAGCCAGAGCGTAAGATCCAGCAGTGTTGTCCATTTTGTCGAAGGTTGCAATATTGTTCTTGATGAGGATGGGAATTCCATGCAAAGGTCCCAAGACGGTACCATTGGCTCGCATGGCATCGAGTTCAGCAGCTATGGACAAAGCATCAGGATTGAGCTGAGTGACCATGCGCAATGTCCCATTAACTTCCATGATCCGATCAATGTATGCCTGATGGAGTGTTAGATTTGGATGCTGATTGCACTCGAGGGCAATGGCTTACTGTCACCAGTTGAACACTGGTAAAGAGACCCGATTCCATGCCAGTGATCAGATCCTCCGTCGTAGCGTCAATCAATGGCGGAAATGCCTTTCCATTGATGGCGGTACTCGAGTTAAAGCATTCTTGACTGTGGACTAGACCGCTCAGAGCAAGCCATGCCAACGCCAACAGGCGCAAAGGCGAGGTAATTGCCATTGCGATAAGCAGTGTTGACGTGGGTATAGACAGACACAAGAGCCAGAAGGATAATGTACCCTCCTTCTGCCATGAGGGGACATTATATAGATTTCCTCGCATGGGAGCTCGATAATGTTGTTGCGTTTTTAGTCTGTGTTCATGCCATACCCCCCACCGTGCCTTGTCGATAAGGCCATTCCACTATGATGAAGCGAGAAGTTCAGAAACTCATCGCGGGATCTCATTGCTCGATTGCTTGGTGCGTTCCTGATTGACCGGGATGAGGTGGTTGAATTTGCTGAGTGTGACCTTTAGTGCGGAAGTCAGTCCTGATATCCCCACTTTAAAGTGGACGAATGCCCTATCGAGCTGCCTAAATAAGCAGCTCGACAAGGTCACTTGCGTAGACCCAATGCACAGATAGACAGCATCCCAGTTGTTGATCTATAGCTGTAAATGGAAGCTGTGTAGTGGTTGGATGTGTGCCAATGGATGTGTAACCCGAAAATTGCTTGTCGTGATATTAGCCTTCTTGTGCAATAGCTTTTTTCTTGGAGATAAATTTCTTGATCTCTTTGAGGAGACCGACAAGAAGAGGAACTCCGATTGGGCCAAGTAGCGGTAGGTATACAGCAACCTTGTGTTCATCGGGAAAGTAAACCTGGCCAACCATGGATCTATCGAAGAAGGCCTTTTCACTATCGGCGTAGGCAAGTTTGGCGTGAGCAAGGGCAGAATCCCACCTGCTTTCCTGAAAAGCGTGGCTGCAGGCGGTCAAGTTGCCGATTGAGTCGTCGACTAATTGAGCCACGTGCCTGGGGATAGGAATGTTGTTGAGATGTTGAGCTAAGCGCGACAATGAACCTAAGCTGGATGCAGCTTTGAGGTAAAGCGTGAGTGCCGAAAAGCGCTTGTATGCATCAAGACGAAGCTGCAGTGGCAGGGTCCGGCCGGATGACTCTGATTGTAGCACGCCCAATAAAGAAAGTAATTGCGAAGCGAACGTCTGGAACGGTTGCTGTAGTACCTCTTTGGACAGATGCTCTGGCAGAGTCGAGACATCGGAAACAGCATCGGGACGCAGAGGAGGGTTGAGGATCTGGATGCCGCCCCATTGTGGGATGAGCCATGCAGTCTCGTCGTTGTCCGCAATTCTCAGCGGGATCTGGCTCACAGCTGGTACGTAGAGGACGAAGTTCAGAGTAGGGCCATCTCCAATTGAAGGCGCCAGAGGCCACTCTGCCGCGTTGACAAAGGCCGTCAGGTCTTTCTGTTGGAGCAACATGCCCTCCTGTCCTTCTTGAACCAACGGGTGAACTGCTGGGGAATATGCTGAGTAAAGCTGAACTTGTGTTGTGATATCGATCTTGGCCGTACTCGACAATGCTTGGACCAATGGTTTGATGTTATCGTTCAACGTCTCTTGAATGTCCCAACTGGATGGAGCCCCACTGGGTGTCAAGAGAGAGAATGTCAGATGGAACTCCGGTGCCGACTTGTAGGCACGATTGATCTGCTTCTCGATGCTATCGACAAGGTCATAGGGTTGCGACTTGAGGAAGGCTTGGGCATTATTGCTGGTGCCAGCAAGGAAAACAGTCTGGAGAGCTGCTGCAATCTGTTCGTGCCTGAAGAGATCATGCAGAGATCCGGCAAGTTGTTTGGCGGCGTTGTTTCCTGTATTGGCTGGCACACGTACAGTGGCCGATGCTGTGATTGTGTCCAAGTCGAAGGCAAAAGAATTCGTTGATGACTCGAGAGTAATCTTCAGAGCTGGATCCCCAAGACCTGACTTCAATGGATCTACACCACAGTCCACTCTTGAATCTTCTTTGCCATGGCCAGCCTTCTCGTTGCTCGGTTTCACGTCCACCAAATGCAGTCGCTGATGCAACTTTGGGTATTCGTTGAGATCATCGAGGGCTTGCTGGGTATCTCGGACAAGGGTCTGCGCTTCTGGACAGGAAAAACCCGAAGATTGAATCCAGATATTCAGCGGGATCGCGGTAGGGGTGTTCTATAGATCGTATCAGTACTGTCGTGGGCATTGAACGTTGGCCTGCGCACCGTCCCATCTGCCCAGTTGACCATGTCCTGCAAAGGCAAACTGGCTCTGTATATTGAGGTTGTCTGCCACCATGTTGGAAGACCCAGAAGTAGTATTACCGCCCAGAAAGACAGGACAATCTTTGTTCTGAGGCTGACTGCTTCAGGTTTCTCCGCAGGAGGTTCTTTGCTCGCGACCGCGACCGTAGCGGTGGACGGCGCCGCGTCCATGGTAGCAGGTTCTTCTGGCACTGCACTCATTTTGCCAGAACATCCATGGGAGATTCGATGACTCGCAGGCAATGGATCGTCAAGCTCGAAAGTCGTCTGGCTTATACGGTCTAGAATAGTCAGGCTGAAATAGGTGGTCAATTGAACAACAGGTGCAGGAACTGCGAGTCAGGCACCGCGCAATACCAAAAGTTCTTGACTCGCATTTTGTCGCTCCAACAGGACGGCAATTTCTATGACCGCATCTTCGCAAACAATATTTTGGTATTGCTTTACTCATATGTTCTAATGTTGGTGCACTAAAAGGTCTTTTGGTTCTGATTACCGGCGTATTGACGGCGCATAGAGGGGTTCGGACTGATAGAAGATGATTTTGCAACACTCAGCTAGCTTGCGATGCTCCAGTCGGTCACTGACTGCTGCTGGCGGATCGATATATGGCGGGCATTTCCAGCAAACAAGGACTATCTTCGACTCTTTACTTTCGCAAGCATTGGGACCTTGCCCAGAACGGAGCTTGACACATACAAAAACGCTACCATATTCGCCGAAGCTCATTTTCAAAGCTGTTTCTGACGTCTCTGGCTATCCAACATTTTTGCCCTTTACTATTGCTTCCAATGTCACCACGAGAGATTCTGAAGGCTATCCAACTCGAGCCAGACTGAAAGTTGGCTATGCAAAGTTCGGTCTCGAAGAAGACTGGGACAGTGTGGTTCGTTGCGACGAGGAGAAAGGGATTGTGGAGGCCAGAAGTAGCGAGGCAAACAGTGGTGGCCTTTTTGAAGTCTTGAACACAAAATGGCAAATTTCTCACCTGGATGGCAGCGAACAGAATCAAGCATCAGTCAAGTTGGACGTGACTGTCAAATTCCGAAATCCAGTGTATGATCAAATGTTCTCCCAGGTGGAAGGCAAGGTTGCAAGCACCATGATATCTGCCTTTGAGAAAAGAGTCCACGAGTTGAACAGAAAGAAATGAGTTCATAGCGAGGCAAGAATGTCACTCCCATTGTGAGATGACGTTCGCCGACAACTGCAGGATAGATACCAGGTGTACCGGCGCTTGCAAATCCACACAGGGAGACGACGATGCGGCACAATGCTGACGAACTGTCGACGCAGCATGTAGGTGATTAAACAAGCGCATCACAGCAGACACCTGCAGTCGACGTATTTGCGGCAAGGTTCAAGTATCCTGAACGCATCATCTTCCGCCAGGGAATCTCTGGATCATCGAAAAGTCTTCGTGCTAGACAAGCATGAAAAAGGGGCTTCACATCTGTATATATGTATACGTACGCGTGTTCATGACTGAAGTCATCAGCCAGGTCCCTGCTGTGAGTGGCATATCTCAATGGGTATGCAGAGACATGTCACCATTGCAGCACTCTTTTTCGATGGAATCGTGAATTCTCGGCGGCTCGAGAAGTACACGCATTGTCACAGTAGCTAAGATATCGTGGCACATATCTCTCTTACACTGGTGAAGCCTCAAACCCATGAAGCGAACGTATAGGTGGACGTTGGAGCGTCGTCCATCGCCATATCCGTGCCATCTACAAGCCCATCACAAACATGCAAGACGATGACGGAGATGACAGCGCTGTGAAAGTGTCGCAAGGTTGCAGGCTTCGTCCGGCCCGTTGTGTCCCGCCTAGCGTGGGCTTTGGATCGAGAAATCTCCCACCACTCACAACCTTTATCACACCCTGGTACCATTGACCCCTCCTTACACCAACCTCGTTCACCTCTGCTTACTGGCTTCTCTAACCGCCCGGCAAGATGCAAGTCCCAGGGAAGCACACAGCTT
Organism: Exophiala sideris; assembly: GCA_000835395.1. Taxonomy (NCBI): domain Eukaryota; kingdom Fungi; phylum Ascomycota; class Eurotiomycetes; order Chaetothyriales; family Herpotrichiellaceae; genus Exophiala; species Exophiala sideris. Next base: position 2,215,107 of record KN846954.1, on the reverse strand, counting down.
TCTCACTTGTCTCTGCCAACTGGCTATGCGGTGCATGCCTCTTACTGCCACCAAGGGAGGTGCCGTTCAGATGACAACGTTGTTAGCACGTATTCGTCGCTGTTTCCAATCACATATTGCACTCTACATCGGGCCTTAAAATTGGATGAAATACAAGCCGCAAGAATCCTCCATTGCCCGAGCCTATTTTCACATCCAAACCTTGCGTTGCCTTTGCGCGCCTGCGCCCACCCGTTTCATATGAGGCCGCCGTGACGGTCAATGGCATGCTATGGCAGGCTGGCATGACCGCTATGCGACCGCTCCTCATATGCCCCTCCACACCGTCTTGATCTGCCTGCTTATCCTACTCGTTCGTGTTACCATCGCACTTCAGTCTGTCGCCGGGTCGCCTTGCGAATCCGTCTGTGCCAACGCTGGTAGCCTCTCCGACGATGTTGTCTGCCTCGATGCAGACTACCAATCCCTACAGCAAGGTCGAGCCTTCAATCAATGTGTGGCATGTCAATTGAACAGCACGGCTGTGGATACAACCACGAATGAGACGGATGTAGATTGGGGATTGTGTATGCCCACATTTTCTTTGAACAAAACTATCGTCATGCTCGACGGCAAACCGCTGAACAATGACCAGTGGCCCTCCGCTACACACTCGCAGGATGCATGTTTGCGATTCCCGAAGACCGCATCTCCATAAGCAGTCCATGTCAGGTCAGCTGTGCCGTGCTGAACGAGACGATCGGTTACGAGATCACGAACGAAACCTCCACGAGTCTACCCGGCGAAGCTTTCTGCAACGTAGGAGACTTTGACGACACATCCGTCAACCGATGTGCATTATGCTACAGCTTCATTCCACAACAGCTATTCCTCGCCAACTGTAACGCTCCCACGCACCATATAGGATCTGACACATCTCGCTAACACGATACAGTCCTGCAAGCACTTCACATCGCCTGCCGGCAACCTCCTGTGGCTGGCAAGGCATTCTTCCCCGACGCAGCCTCGATCTTCAACGAAACACTCATAGCCGGCCCCACCAGCGCATCCAACAACACGTCCTCCAACTCCGGACTGCACGGCTGGAAACTCGCTTTAGCCATCGCCCTGCCCATCGTAGGCGGCGTTCTCCTCATCGGGAGCACATGCTGGTGCTGCTTCGCATATACACGCAAGCGCCGACAACGTATGGCCCAAACAGGACGCATGAGTCGAATCCACGACCAAAACGCCGACAGTCTGTACAGTCCCATGTCGGCCAAAGCCGTAGAATCATGGGGTCGTGCCGAGCCGCCCACAGAAATGCACGCGATTAGCCCGACACTTAGCGGCCACAACGCTCAAGCAAAACATCCGAGCCCAGGTCTCGCGCAGGGTAGATGGAGTCACCAAATGACGCCGGGTCAGAAATCTGATCTGGCCAGGTGGAGTGCTCAACAACAATTGGCAGTGTCGGCGGGAGGATCTAAAGAGGGTACTCCGTTAAGGAACAGCTTCCAACGAGAGGATGTCGGGCCGGGACAAGGACAAGTCCAGGATCCGAATCTGCATGAGCAGTTCTTCGGGGTTGACGACGACTTAGACGATGAATTACCTGGACCGAGCAATGCGGAGCACGCCTACTTGCCACCCCCAGGAGCACATGGAGCTGGACCGAGCGATGCACAGCAGTCGTACTATCCATATCCGACGGGCGTACATGGAGCAGGTGGGCTCAATTTACAGGACTATGAGAGAGGTCATTTTATATGAATGACATGATTCGGTTGCCTTCGGGAAATGACGGTGGCTGTACGGCGTATAAGTGATGAGTGGCTATCTTAATACCCTATATACCGATTGAACTGTCCTGGGACCTTCTCCTAAGAAATCGAGCTTGGGCAACACGAGATGATAGATACTGTACTAAGACTTTTGTCCGTCTAAGCATAACACTTCATTCACTTGACATATCGTGTATTTATCCGTGGTATGCATACTATGTCGTGGCCTGATAGTGATACTGCGCACAATTCTAAAAAGAATCCATGGGAGTTCTTCTTCCGCCATCTGCCCACTGCAGACGATTATTGCCAGAAATGAATGATGATGCGTGCTTTTGGCATCATGACCCCATCCGGCTGCCTATTAGCCCGGATATGACAGGAATATCTCCGTCCTTAAGGGACCCTTTTGACTCGCCGGATATGAGACATGGTCCGCCGATAGACACCTTATCGCTACTTCTGCTACATAACTTGTGTTGGTTCGAGGCCTAAGTATCCTGAAGTAATATCCCCCATAAAGTCGTCATGAGTCGACAACACCGGCGTCGACGAGCATTTCATACTTGCGGACGGCAACGCGGTAAATTATCCATACACGCCGGTCTAACTGTCTGCGATTTATTTCAAGGGCATATCGCCAGGATCTAACATTTGGGGTCAGTGTCTGGCGTTCGTGGCGTTTACAAAGCACCAGAAGCGGCAGAGTGAGGACCATTCGCAATGGCGGACAACGTTTCAAAAGACATCAAAGTCTTGGTGACGGGAGGTTTGGGCTTCGTCGGATCGGCAATCGTTCGAGCGTTGCAGGAGCAGCATCCTCAATGGACAGTATGCATCCTCGACAAGTTGGAGGACACGAGGGATGCGCGAAAAGAAGCACAAGAAGCGGAGCAACTCGACGATACGATCGATCTGCTATGGGGCTGTAAGTACGAGTATGTCCAGGCAGACATCACGAAAGAAAAGGATGTCCAGAGGGCGTTGGAGCAGACTAGGCCTGATGCTGTGGTGCATGCGGCGGGCATGGTGCTATCATTGAGTGAAAGGTAGGTCCGTCATCTCATGCTGTTCCTGGAAGTATCGGTACACATCTACTGCTGGGCAAGTCAGATATCTTCTCAGAAGAGCGACAAGCACAGCGCGTATATCTGGAGAAGCCCAATAGGCCTGCATCAACCCCAGGCCACTTTCTCCTACCATGCAGGACAACTGACTCTTAGCATGACACAGATATTCCCGCCGGTTAGAAAGTGTGGTCAAGAACATAAATGTCAATGGGACGAAGCATGTGGTAGGGGCAGCCAAGCGAAGTGGGTGCAGAGCACTCGTATATACGAGTAGTTGTTGCGCTGTGACCGACGATATGAGCAAGTCATATGCCAACATCGACGAGAGATGGCCTGTCGCGGGAAGAAATTCAATCTATGGCGAAAGTAAGGTCGAGGCGGAAAGAATCGTGATCGCAGCGAATACCGTAGGCAGACGGTCGGCGAACGGTGCAGCTGACCATGGCATGATGAGTGACGCAGAGAGCATTCGCGAATCACCCATATTGACATGCGTTCTGAGACCCGCGGTCGTATTTGGAGAAGGTGACGAACAATTGATCCCTCCCATCCATGCCTGCATAGCAAAAGGCGAGAGCCGATTCAAGATTGGCGACGGCAGTAATCTCTGGGACACCGTCTATGTGGGCAATATCGCTAATGCTCACGTACTCGCACTCGAAAACCTGCTGCATACCCGGTCAGGACAGAAATTTGGTGACATCGCTGGGAGGAATGGTTTTGGTAACAATTCCGACCATGGTGGCATCGCGGCAGGAAGCGCAGCAGGTGAGATCTTTTTCATTCAGAATAACGAACCCATCTCGTTTCGAGAGTTTAGCCTTGGGGTCTGGAAAGAATTTGGTCACTTTCCACCATCCTTCGAAGTGGAAATTCCAGAAAGATTGGCATGGGTACTAGGCTTGATAGCGGAAGGGTTCACCCGAATCTCCGGGACCCCGACAACCTTGTCCCGGGGGAGCGTAATGGACGCTTGTGCAATGCGATATGCTAGCGGGGACAAGGCTCGAAGGATTCTCGGCTATCAGCCGCGAGTCGGTCTCGAAGCAGGCCTCAAAAGAAGCTGTCAAGTGAGTGCCATCTGAGATATTCGGCGCTGTGAAAGGTGTGCGTTCAATTTCCCGTGTGCTAATGATTACAGGACTATGCGCGCCGGCTGAAGAGACGTCATCCTTGAGGTGCTCAAAGTCCTAAGGAAGATTGCAGCGAGGCTGGATGACTTATCCAGTCCGTCAAGAGAGCTCGCTTGCGAGCGATTTCTATTTCGAGAGAGCCAGGTACCGGGTACGGGCTATCAGACACCCCCTGCTACTGCGACAGTATGGCAACAGGTGTGGGACGGCCGGCTGCCACGAAGGTGATAGCGCCTCGGTAAGACAAAAGATCACTCTCTAGTGAAAAGTCTACTCAAGATTCTGACCTTGAGTTGTTCTAGAGAAAGCAGCATTGTTCCACAGACTCTTAGACTTCTCCGGCGGAAAGGGCTGAAGAGGTCCTAGTGATACTGATGCTCGTATTGCTTTGCCAAAAACATGGCAGGTAATCTTGTGAGAAAGTATCCAGGACTCTGCAATTCCGTATCTGCGCGCCTGAAGTGGTCATCAGACCGCTGGGGGAGATATCAAGGAAGGTGCCATGTCATCGTGTTTGAACCGTTTTGTGCCTGCTTCAGGTGCGTGATGTGTACAAAACACAAATACTTAGCCGAAGTGTGCGTGTACTGTGTGAGAAGAATCTCGCAAACACATACGTACGTGGGCTGAGTGGCTGAGTATTGGACCTAAGAACGAGCTTCTTCGATTAAGGAGTCATGGAAGGGTGAAAGAAGCACCTTAAGATGATGTTCGTCTCATGTTCAGGGGCCAAGGGTACAATAACTGTCGGAAATGACGTAGACTGGTCTTGGCGGTTCTTTGGCGAGGCTTAGTCCGTTTACCTCTAACACCACATTGCCCCTTTTTCTCCATCTTCCATCTTCCAGCTTCTTTCTTGCTTTGTTCTTCACAGTCGTCTGGGAGATTGTCAGGCCATGCTTCGATATTATGATATGATACCGTCTCCTTGGTTTGGTGAACCGCCCAGGCCGCGTCGTGTTGCCATCACTTTCCACCCATCAGAACGATTCTTTTCCGAGGCGCGTTACAAGTTCAATGGCTCGCCTTGGCTCAACATACAGTGTGCCCTAAACAGTCTTTGGCTTTTTCCGCCCTACAAGAAATCTCCGTACGGGAATGTCCTAGAGTTTCCCCGAAACTCATTTCAACCCGATTAAGTTCATCTCAGGCACCCGTTGGTCAAACCGCCACAGAACCACTAACTATAATACGATCCACCGTGCCTTCCGGCAATCCCCCGTCTACTGGAATGGCAGACTGTGAGCCTGTGGCAGGCCCTTCCATGCCTGGACGCCATCCAGGATACCGTTTTCGGTCACAGCCCGCCCATTTTCGATGCCTCGAAATCCTATGCCTCGGAATGGCTTCCGTTGTCGCCTCACCCACCAGTGTAGATCATGCCCATGGTCGGCTACAGGGCGGCCATACTGTGTAAACTTGGGCAGCAGTGGCGCTCGTGTCCCTGCAGATCTCCTATTCTTGTTATTCCTAACCCGTCTTCTTTCCTAGAAATATATATCTAACCTTACATCTTGACCGGGCTTCTCCTAGTCTGTGGCTGCTTTTACCTGGTGAGTACTATGGTAGGTTGCCGAAGTGGTGGCATCCCCCCTGCTCCGATGCTATCGGCAGTGGTTCATTTACCCTTTTTCCTCTCGCTTGGAAATTGTTGTGTCTGGAAACGCGCACAAAGGCAGGTCTTGCACGAGTTGAGCCAATGACAGCCCTGGGCAGAATCAACTCGAGGTTGATTATTCCGTACTGTTTGTTGGTTGCAAGGCTCGCTAGTCGCGCCTCGCGTGTTCGTCACCGTGGTGGATCTCCGCCCTGGCAATAATGATCTTCGCTGCAGTCTTCAAACGGCTACCCATCAGTGCCCACCATGCTCGAGCGGCCCAACTGACAACAAAGACTGTGGGCGGATTTACCATTACGGGATTCGCCTGGTTTCTCGGGCCTTTTTGATGTGGCGATCGAACAACGAAAGCTCGTGACCTCGAGATGCTGCGCTTGGATTTCTGTAAGGAAGCATTTCTCCATTCAACGACAACTCGGGCATCAAGTCCTTTGATTCTACGCTGCATTGTTGGACATACCGGCTTGATGACGTGCCGACATCGACGTGACGTACACTTTGGCGATGAGCCTCCAGAAGGAAATTAATCGAGCTTCCAGAAGACATGGCTTAACGCCATGATCTGTCAGAGTTCCAACTTTCCACGCGGGTGGGAATCATGTGGCGTCCCACTTGTCAGGGACCAAACTCAGTCTTATAGACCATCTAACGTTTGGAAGGGGCCGCAACGCCTCATCCACGGAGTCGGCAACAACCCGCCGAGCATGCCCTGAAGCACCCTCGTTTCGGCCCCTGCAAGGTGGGTACTCTTGTAAGAACTAGGCTGCCTGGGATCACGAAACGGGAACAATGGTGGGATTCAGTGGACTTCCAGAATAGCCTTAACTTATGGGTCATCGACTTCATGGCCACCATTTGGATCCCCTCCACGTGCTTCAGGTTGAATGTCATTATCACTATTGGACTTCATCTCATGAATATTGTTGCCAGAAAGTCCGCTGTCACTTATTATACTGCCCAAGCCTTGATGGGTGCCTTATGCAAAGTCTTTGAACCAATCGATCAATCAAATCTCACCTATCAGCGACCGGAAGAACAAGACTGTTCAACCGCGCTGACATATTTGTGCACGACTTGTCCCGACTGCACATCATTCTGGCAGTATCGATCATGTTGGCACTGCCATCTCCAATCAGCAACCTACATCCATACCATTCTGGTCTCGCCCCCGGGATACAATTTGCCCTCGATCTGACCGACAACCACGCCGGCATGTCAGGCCAGGAAGATTTCTTTTCATCAAAGCCTGGAGATGTCTCCTCATCTGCACGTACAGCAACCGAATATCCATTTCAAAGGCAAGTCCTCCTCGCTCTCAGAGCACCTCAGTTTGTTACTGATACAAATGCAAGCAGATTTACACAATGGCAAGCGTCCACGTACGATCCTTTCGCTGGTGAGACTACTGGCCGCATGTCTCCAGGTCCGGTAGAAGTTGAGCGTCTACGACAAAGACTGCCCCCTCAAATACACGGGGGCTCTCGTCTTCCTGCGCATTCTGCTGTCGGCGATCCATTCCGGCCAATATCTTTGGGATCGCAAACTGCTGCCTTCAGCTCTGACGTGGGCGTGTACCCACAGTCACAGCCTGTTCTTCCCGTACGGGCAACCCCCGAGGAGATAGCGTTGCGTCGACAAAGTCAGCTCAGTCAGGACAGTTACAGTTACCAGACGGGATCGCCGACCAGTCAAGGCTACGGCGATTTTGACGTGGAGACACAGAATCGTCGGGTGGGGGAACTGGGCAGGCCTGGTCGATACCATACGCGCAGGCGGCCATTTAATCAGGACGAGTTCGACGGCCCATCCCAGCTACTTCCTTTGCCAGTACCACAACAAGAGCTTGCAAGGTCTCAAGCCCTACCTGCCCTTCCTGTCCATTTGAGTGCCGAAGAACAGGACCAGATCACGCTGCAAGTCAACGACATCCTGTCCCGCTGCGCCTTTCACTTTGTTGCAAAGTACCAATTCCCAATACCGCTTGAACGGGATAAACCTAGAGTCCGCACGCCAGAGGATAGGGAGTGGACAGAATGGGCTTACTTGTTGAAGAGGCTCGCCACGAAACGAAGGATACCAGCCCGTGTTCTCTACGACAATCAAATCAAACAGTTCGTCACGACCCTAGAAAACTCAATTGCTGTCAGGCAAAACTCTAGGGATCAGCAACCAAGGAGCTCCCGAGACGATCGCTATATGCTGCAGCTTGTTAGTGCAGGCACACAAGTTGCAAGAATACTGATGGACTCGTTGTCTATGGAGCAGCTTGATGCTCTCTACAGGCAGACCGAGAGCATGATACTTGAAAGAAGAACCCGGGTGAGGGGTCTAGCCTTTCCATGAGGCAAGCCTTGACACGCATGGTCTGTTCTGGACATCAGCCATGCAGACATCAATGATTTACCAGGAAAAAGATATACACGAAGCACAGGGAAAGAGCTTGTTTGCTGCTCTTGATCTTCCTAGCCGTATAGCGGGCGGCGTTTTCGGACTGAAACTCCATTACTGCTTTTCACGTTGAGGATATCGACTTCTTTCAGCCGAAACTATCACAACCCACCACCTCTGGAAACGAACTTGCCAATATAATCTTTTACAGCTATTCATAATGAACAAACAGAAAGCTCGACCATTGCAATACGCCGCAGTTTCAACAGGGCGCAGGACATGGAGACCAATGATTAGTACCCGGGGATGCATCTCAGGCCGTCAGATAGGCCAATTGCGTTGGGCACTTACCTAGACGGAAATCATCCTCACTTCCACACCGCCTTTGCCATCTCGCGGCAGGAGCATTCCTTTCCGCATCGACAGGTGTAGATTTCCATGTTTCCTGGTGGTTTGCACGAGTCTCCAAAATCCACCAGGCAAGATTTGTAGTGGTGGCATCGTAAGCGTGCAGAGGCTTTGCTATAACAGTTTTACCACGAATACGAAGTCTGAGAGCACCTTGCTGCCTCTAGATGACAGGCAATAACGGCATCCTCGTGCAGCTGGACTTCGATTTAGATGAAGTACAGTCCTTACAGGTGCCCAAGTGGGATTGTCCCGGCGGGTTTTGAACGGGTCCCGCAAGTCGAAACGTGGAGAGGACCGGGAAGCATTCGGATGGTTCTGGTGTGAGTGGTCTAGAAATGTGCTTACAAAAGTTCCAATCCTGCATGAACCGTTGCTAACAACTGCCGTCCTACAGAAAACGAGTAGCGCACAAGTCTTGTCACACTCTACCATCCCGGGTCGGAACAGGGGGTTGCCGAGCTTGAAACATCTGAAGGACGAGCCTAACAAATCCTCCTCAACTGCACCAACAAAGAAACCTCTCATGGCGGTTGATGCTTCTTACACTTCCTCAGTGTCGGCTGGTCGATCATACTCCAGCGTGGACTGTCAAAGAGCATGGGGCAGGAACAAGATGAACAAAGCACAGTTCTCAGGCATACATACATCCTGGACTACTCGACCCAAGGCACGAGGGAAACAGAGAAGAATTACAAAACAGTACTCGACAATCGGGGCTCAAATGAACTTCTGCCACTATGGTCATTCTGCACTGGAGTCAATCCGGACTTACAGCAGTTGCTTTAGTTTCGGCTGTGAAAGTTTGTCCTGAGAGGTGCCAGACACCGAACGCAGCTGTTATCCCTGCAACCTTACCATGAGCGTCTACGAGGACTGGGTGAATGATCTATCTAATCGACCCTACATGACTCGACTTTCGACCTGACACTTCCTGATGTGCGAGACTTGCGCAAGAGGCACTGTCTGCACAAGAGGAGGACTCAGGAAAGCGTTCTACAGTACAAGAACTATGACCTGTCTCGAAGTGCTGAGAAACATACAAGAAGGGGCGCACTGTGTCTATCCGAGGGCGGTCAGATGATCCTGACTACCTTGCCCGAGTGTGTGGGTTGGTTTGGGCAGCAAAATAGCCAAACTAGACGTGAGTGCCTGGAATTGCAAGACCACTTGTTATCCATTAGGTGGCTGGATAACGAACGACTATGTTGAGGAACGGACTACATTGCAATGAAGCGGAAATTCATGAAAGCATAACCTTCCTTGGGGCAAAACCATATACTGCTGCCCAAGTCCAGACCACCGCAGTCTGAACTCTAAGCACACCGCATAGTCGATCAATGCATTGATACCTAAAACCCCATCCTGCAACGGTGTATGCGACGCGATATTGAGCTGGGACTATCAAGGTGGGCATGGCATTTGCATACCCTTTGATGGTGCGATGTCGCTGCCAAACCGGCGTCATTGACTGGGGAATGTTTCTTGTGCCGACAATAGAGCAAACGGTAAGGCAGGAACCGCCTACATGAGCTGACCCTCTTCAGTGTTTCCATCGAACTAGAATTCGCAACCTACACCCGTCCTTCCTATCTTGTGGTATGCTGCAATGTACGTACATCGCGTTGCGTTAGTCCCGCACAGACAAGCAAACGAGGCATAAGCGAGGTGTATGGACTCGCATTGAAAGAGTGTGCATTGAGCATGATTGATGGATTTGTGCCCAATAACACTATCCTTCTCATCGGGTGGTACTTCCTGATTCTGTCGCTGCGAAACCAAGGGAATGCCCCAAGCTCTCTTGGTTGCATATTCGCGTGGTTTACCTGATTTCGTGCGCAAAGCTCTTCACTTTGATCAGATGAAACACTTCCTGCTGCATGGTACGGAGATCCCTGTAACGTCGATATCCGTTTACAACGCAAGATCTGTGACATGTTTCAGGTGGACTTTCTCCAAACTTCGGCTCCACAATCACCATCACTTGACTTGACGATGGTGATGTACGTACAACGCACCTACTCGAAACAATGCTGTAACTAACATCAGATGGAGCACCCCCTTCAGCACGAGACAGCCAGACATTTGATCAATTTGGAATAATGACGCACGATGTAGGTTGGAGTAAAGTCTAGATCTTCACAGGGCTGTATTTCGAGCTACAAGGTTTCGCGGCTTTCTCTGGTGTTCGACTGTGCTTGAACTTCTTGATGCTGCAGAGGATTTACGTGGACATGGCGCAGCAGAAAGATGCTTTGCCTTAGAATGTGATCTCAGTGTGTGGCTTGTTTTGAGTGGTATGAGGCCTGGGTCAATGGAACTGGCAGACGTCGGCGGAAATCAGGCGCATAAAGAAAGACTTGGAGATACAAGCAACTTCGAGATTGAGATCGTGCTCGCCTTCAGGAATCTTTCAAATGGAATATATGGTGCATACATGTGGTCAACAGCTAACTGTGACAGACATCGACACGGCTACCTCTCTACTTCTCGTCCTGGTGTGCGCTTGCTCTGACGTTCGGGCAGAGCATGAGTATCGGTCGGTCCGCTTGCACTGCATAGGTCCAGGCATGGAAAGATTGTTACCCGTGGTCGAAAGCCCATGATACGCAACTTTGTTTCGAGAGGGACCAAACCTACGTCCACACCTGCTCTCTCCAAAAGTCATGTATGAACAGGAGGCGCGACGTTGCAGGTCGCAACGAAGAGCGCAGAGCTAGGTCTGTGAAGAACATCATGACACGAACAGCAGAGGTGAGTGCAGCACACCCGAGCGCCTGAGGGCCGGACAGCACAAATCGTGACGAGAAACGACAGAAATTGTGTTTACTACTTCTTAGGTCAAAACTACCAGAACCTTCCTCAGACAGCCTCATCTACCCGTTCTGCTCGCTTTCCTGCTGTCACCCCCAAACTCGTTCAGGCACAAGGCTGCCAAATTCGCAGCCATGTACCGCCATTGCCGCGTTGTGTCCCGCACGAAGGAGGGCACCCTCACTAACGCGGACCTGTGCACAATAATTAGACACCACTTGCACTCGTCCCCTTCACCCACTACGCCAATGTGACAAGAAGCCTACAACAATTCTACCTGACCCCACAAACCACCAACAAATAATCCTAGTTGCAATCAAAAGTGCAAAAATCTAGCGACTGAGCAGCTCGAACGTCTGCTACAACCTCTTCCTTTCTTTAGTACCGTGAAGTACTAAAACCCAGGCAGCGAGGACCCCAACCTCAGACCTGCCCAAGAAGAGGCCCACCACCAGACCACTGCATAGCCCTTCATCATCGAAGTGGGGTGTACTGCTGTCTTCTTGATCCTCTTTTGGGTCATATGCATTGAACAATTGCGGAAATATGATATATCAAGAAGGAATTATGGTTGTAAGTGAAGATATAGTATCTTCACTTCACTTTATTTCACATGACCATAAGCAGCTGCCAAGAGTCATCGACGAATACTCACTGGCACACTTCCGTGATGGCAACGGTCGAAAAAGGAGGCTGGCCGAAAACACAGAAGCCGGAAAACTCATGAGGCAAGACGGCAGCAGCCATGGATCCAGGAATGCGAACAAAGATGGGACGCTGCTAGGCGCTAGGCAGACATGTACAATAGATGAGCGGAAGCGAATGCTGGCATCGATCCCCAGTAGAGACGGAAAACTACTAGTAAGTCACATCACACATCGCACCAAAAGGTGGATGGACGACAAGAACGTTGCTTACAGGTATCCATGATCCATTGGCGGGGGGCATTGTAGATAAGTGAACCAGCCGAGTTGTTCGTCCTCGAGAACCTGGTTAGCGGTTAGTACCAGGCGCCTTCGCCTGGCTACAGAGAGGTGATCGAGATCCAGAACGCTCGCATTGTTCACCAAAAAAGCAAAAACTCTGCCTACAAGCTCCTTGTGGAGGTTGCAGGGAAGTGAAACCAGCCGTACTGGTTTTTTTCGTTTACTACGAAGGGGGGAGGGGGACTACGTTAGTCCTGGTAGTTTTACCTGGGACCTTATCCACTCAGCCATCATCAAGAATGCTTTTTGCATGTCTCTCGGCTTCAATGTGGATTGAAGCAATAATTCGACTCTCAAATACATATGGGACGATTAAAATCGTCGGTGTATCTTGGCGAATTTAGCTGTGGTGAACTGGGGCGGGCGGTCGCCGTTGTAAGGACAAGCATAATTTATCTCATGAGGCTACAATACGCGCTCCTTGCGGCAGTCATCTCCTTATGGGTCCGACCATAACGGCAGAAGTCTGCTGAGGGTAAATACAGCATGGAGGACCACGCGAAGACTAGGAAGAGGACATGAGGCTATGCAAAGATGCGTATGCCTGTACATACCCAACATACTGCAGCCCTAGAGCGCAAGATGAATCAGAGGCAGTAGCTGTCGCCGAGAAGCGAGCAGCATGGGCGAAGAGAGTATAGGGCTTCGATGGGGTTATGTTCGATGCACTAATAGTCTATTGAGAGACAAGGCCGAATGGGTGGTGCATGTCAGTACTGCAGAGGACTTTCAGCATACGCCCAGAAAAAGGAGGCATATTGGAGACGTCGACCAATGAGCGATGGCAAGGCTGACATTCAGGGAACAGAACTTGACTATTCCCAATTCAGTAACATATAGACAGATCATTCTGAAAGTGAGGCAGAGGAACAACGAACAGTTGACCGAATCTTGTTCAACACCATACCTCGTATCCGGCGCTCCATCTTGACGCCACAGGTACTGAACGCCACGCCATGCCTGACATCTTAGCGCGCCAGCTGCATGGAACCCTGATGCTATGCATGCACGCCAACTCATGCTCATGCTCATGTAAAGTACTTTTATTCTTCCGCGCGTCGTGATCGTCGTGGTAGCACATGAAATTCATACTGGGGTCGACAGTCCTTGATCCCGGGATCAACCCATCTTCGCCTGACTAAAGTCCATCTCAGGATGTTCCGCCATGAATTTCTTCAGGATATCCTGCTTATTCTGCTCGTCACTCGTCGGTTTACCCTGCCTCTTCATCTCCTGGTCGTACATCATTTTCTCGACCATACCCCTCGTCTCGCCGTCAAGGTCCCCAAGCTTCGAGTTCTCCGGCACGATCTTAGTGGTGTCGATCTTGGGCGCCGACGTTACGATATGTGGCCACCAGTACGATCCCGCACTCTTGGCTAGGTTGATTGCGATCTCCTTGGTGCCGTCAGTCGTGGTTGACAAGATCCACGTTGAGTCGTCGACTTGGATTGGGTGTGGGAAATCGCCCTACGGTACATTAATTCCTTGTCAACCAGCACGAGAACCCTCCGTACGTACATCGATTATAGGTTCTTGTCCTTTTATTGCGACTTTGATGTGTGTCTTTTTCAGTTCAACGACTAAATCCCGCGCTTTCAAGTTCCCTGGTATAGGCACGTTGACGTCTGCTTCCTCGAGCGTCTGCGTCCATCGGTAGGGTAGTTTCGATTGTTCTGCTTCTTCGCGCTTGCGGTCTTCGGCGTCTTTGCGTGTTCGCTCGGATGGCGTCGGTGATGACTCTCGTGCTTCTGACATGGTTTCGTCGTGGTCTTAATGCGTCTAGGTGGTGATGCTTCAAGTCGTGTGAGCCTGATGAAATATTGTGACAATGTAGAGTCGGAGTGCGGAGAAGCGATAGACAATGAGGGAATGCAAGGCTGCGAGAATTGTCGCTGCTTTCAAAACGAAGAATGCTTGGCACTATAGTTGGGAGAGGAGCTCGCGCCGCTCTACAGCCCCTTTTCCACTTCATTGCACCTGCAATGACTCGGGTCAACTTTGTCACAACCTGGTGAACTTGACAGTCTAACACCCTATCATGATGCGAAAGAGTTTCTCTAGAGACTCGTCCGGTCATGTAAATTCGTTGTCTCTGAAAAGCTCTAAGTAAGTGCGAATCCGTGAGATGAGCTTTCACATTGCTCAACCTCCATGTACCATTACCATTACAAAGCTCTGATTACAAGATTTCTTGCGCTGCCATGCTCGTCTTCCTTTTCAGCACATATCAATCTACGCTTCTATCCTATTCTCCCTCTTATATTTCGTGAAAATCCCTCCACTGGCCTCCCGCAGAGTTCGGGAGTTACTTCAATCCGGACACCTCAAACTCTGCCATTCTCTCCCGCCACCTCAGAGAGGTGGACCTGAGCTTTTGCAAAGTTTCGTGCCGACACTTTCTTCTCGAACAAGAGGTCCAGCTCTGCAATCGTGCGATCCTTTGGCTCGGGAACGACGAAGTAGGAGAAAATCAGTCCGAGGAAGCAGCTGCCAGCCCAAAAGAATCCTGTTCTTGCTGACCACCCCCAAGCCGTGGGGTTCATTTGATATGGTATAAGGACATTGGCGGCGATGTTGATGACAGCATAACTGGCGCGAGCAATCACCACGGATTTGCTTCGGAGGAGAGAAGATGGAACCTCCGAGACCAGCGCGTATGACACCGGAAGGACGGCGGAGTCCGCGATAAAGATCGATGCGAGCAGCAGACCGCCAATGGCCCATGAGAGACCCGACGAAGGTGCACTCGCCAAGCGAACCCCGAGGCCGCCGATGATCAAGAATATCGAGCCTACGGCGATCAGACCGTATATGAAGAGTGCCCGTCGACCAACATGAGTCATGAGAATCCACTGCAAAGAGTCAGAGATAATGTCATTCGTACAGTGAGTGAGTTGCGAGAGCTTACCGAGAGTACTGTTCCAATCAGACCGAGGGCATATGCGACGATCGACATGTTGAATGCCTGAGTTGTAGGCAGACCGGCCTGCTCAAAGAAGTATGTCACATAGGCGCGGAAGGTCGAACCACTGAAAACCTGCATACAATAACAGCCAATAACAATGATTGTTCTGCGGAGATCGGTTCCTCTGAAGCATGCCAGAAAGTGAGTGCCTGTGTTTACTTCGCGTTCATGCTCGGTTGTGAGAGCCATGAGTGCAAGCGTCTTGTCAAGATCGAACGCCACATTGTGAGGAGATGTAAGTCGGCGAAGAGACGTTTTCGCGTCTTCGAGACGATTTTTCCGAACCAGCCACCAAGGCGATTCCGGAGCAAGGAAAACACCGATGATAAGCGGGAGCGGCCAGAACCATCTGGAATTCGATCAGATTGTCGAACTGCGTGCAAAGCGTGGATGTACTTACTGGACCGCAAAAGGGACACGATAAGCCCAAGGAGCTTCCATGTTCAGAACGCCACGCAGCACACCAGAAGCAATGAGCTGACCGAGCACCTGCAAAGATGTCAGACCTCGTCTGTCTCAGTCGCGGACTTTGTCATGCTTACCCAGCAAATGTTCACATAGCTTGTCAGGTACCCACGCAAGCGTGTTGGCATCACTTCAACGGCATAGACACATGTCATCGACTGAAATATGCCGAGGGGAATGCCTAAATTGATGGTCAGACTCTTGTCAACATGGAACACGCAAACACCGACCAAGCAGAATTTGTCCAGCCTCCAAAGCACCAAGACTAGGAGCGAAGAACTGGATGAAGATGAAACCAGGGACAAGGAGCAACGCCCCTATCATTGTCTTGCGGAAACCGAATCGCTCAGAAAGGTAGCCGCTAAATGAGAGGCCGATTATCTGGCCGACATTCGACCCATTGGTGAGGCCTGATTGCCATGGTGCAGAGATCTGGTATTTGCCCTTGCCTAAGGGCTTGCCGTATGCCTTCTGAAAGGCGCCTTGAGCGAACAGAGAGCTTATGAGTTTGGTGTCGTAACCATCCATGACAAGCGCGGTTGACATCAAAATACTCCAACCAACGGCTTTTGGGTAGAGTTTGATCGCTTGAACAAAGGTCAGTTCATGCTCCCGATTCGTGGCATCCTCGGCATCAGAGAGGAGCTCTTGTTGCAGCACCCGACTTCCTGCTGGTTTGTCGCTAGTTGTTACTTCCTGTTCTGGCATGTTCATGGTGCTAGCTTGTTTCTGGTCAAAGTGGTGAATCCCCTAACGGCGAGAGAGTGTGTATCCTGTATGACGTCCCTGGACTTGGACTGCAAATGACCGCCTTGTTGAGAAGAACGAAGCTGATGCATTATGTCTTGCAGACGTTCGACCATGTTGCTCTTATATATTCATGTCGAACGTCGTACATTTCGGAGGTGGTCATTGATATCAAGAATATCACGACAATACCAGCCGTGTGGGGCGTTGCTTTGCAAAATGGTTGGCCTTAGGAAAGCCGTGCAGTGCCGCCCACGGTTTTGACAGGAGCATTCCCAAATGAACCTTCCGGGACTCCAGATAGCCGACAAGCGACCATTTTTCTTCCTTTTTGGGCTTTTCGGGTCTAGCGTAGCCGCCGTGGAGGGTCTGGGAAAGTCAAGGAGGGAGGACCGCGCAGATTTCGTGGCTGGCCCACGTGCCGGGACCATTCCACAGCTACCACAAGCTGCTCTTATTGGGACTTGGGTGAGGTTGGACATGCTAAAAGCAATACGTGAGGTAACTCATCGACGCCAATATCTCTGTCATTATCCACGCGCGCTATCCGACCATTCAGGGCTGCTTGCCAAAGCTGACCGGAGCACATTCTATAGGTTTCAGCGAACTTTTCATCCGGCGTATCAAATCGGAATGAGCTTGATTGGCAGTTGACAACCGAGAGTTTGAGACTGGGCGGACGGCCAGGGTCGCACCAGTTCTCGACTGCACTATGTGAGAAAGTGTCGCTTGTGAATGTTCACAGTGATGAAGACAATCCACTTCAAACGCACAGATGTCTCCTCGACTACATAAATATGGCCTGCGCCTCTCGATGCGTACCTGGCCACATTTGTGCTGAGGGTTTAGTCTTCCTGGATGTCCCATTAGCTGAACTTAATATCTTCGACGACCTTTTCCACAGTGCTGATTCTCTCATCAAGCAACAATTCCCCCTCTATCATGACTATCTCCGTCAGTACAGTCAACGACGTTCTTGCCACGCCGAACGAACACGGGATCGAGAACGGCGGATGGCTTTGTGATCAACAAGAACAACGTATCGAACCTGTACCTAAGAAGGACTTCCCGCACCAACAGTACCCGCGCTGGATCGGCCACAAATTCGAGCCTGACGGTCGTGTGCTTCCATTTCCTGGACATACGGTCATCTGCCATCTGCCTCGAAACAGCTCGTTGTATGACTGCTTGCTGTTGCTCCATGATGACTTGCAGCGACAAGACTTTGCATCATGCTATGTCCTCCTGCCACCATCAAGCTGGCATATGACCGTATATGAAGGCGTCTCAGATCAAATTCGCAAGCGCACCTGCTGGCCAAGAGATTCCGCACTAGATGCGCCCTTGGAGAGCTGTACCACAATGGTTAGGGAGAAGCTTGCAAGCTTCGACCTGAGAAATGAGCCACCCTTCCGGATGACAATAGCAGGATGGGAACCATTGGAAGATGGTATAGCCTTGAAGATTGTGCCAGCGAGTCTCGATGAGGAAAGAAGACTTCGCGGCCTTCGTGATCGCCTATCGAAGCTTCTTCGTATGCGCCACCCGGGCCACGACACCTACTCCTTCCATGTTAGCTTGGCTTATATGCTATGTTTTCTTGGTCAGCAGGATCATCAGGCTATTTCCGCCTTTCTGCAGAGCTACTTCAAGAAGTTGCCGAAGACCTTCGAGCTTGGAGCTCCCGAATTTTGTATCTTTGACGACATGTTTGCTTTTCAAAGAGAACTATATCTGAAGAAGCAGAGCTAGGCGTGTCTAGAGCACTGCGGCTGGAGGTGGCTCGCTGTGTGGGGAACACCCGCCGAGAGCACAGATAGCATCCCGATATGCAATTGATCTTACCATCTGAAACACTTGAGTCCCTAGATCCTAGTCGATCGTTCTTGCATCCTGAGAGATGTAAAGGTGACGGCAGTCTGTGATGAGAAGGTGCTTGTGTGGTAGAGGTTGGAAACGATATAATTCCGTAGGCCCGACCTACTTTAGTAAAGTTATATCGTCATCGTGCCTGCCAATCAGCGGAGAAGGTACATGCACGCCCATCCTCAGAAACATCCCTTCAACAACTAGCTACCCGAACATTACTCCCTACTTCGGCGGCATGTCATGCGGATGCGATATCAATCAAGTGATCCTGCCAAGTCCATCGTTGCAGTTCTTTGCTAAGGCCCTTCACATCAACGATATCGAGCATGTTGATGCTCCTCCCGTTCCTGGTTAACGCCTACAGGGTTTGAAGCTGGAGGACTCGCACTGCATCCCAGATCGAGCGTATCCTCTGCGGGCAAAGCCGATAGGATGATCTTGAGGACACCGCTTGAGACTCCTAGGCCTGTCGCGCCTGTTCGACGACGGAGGATTTTTGCAAATCGCGCCAAAACGGGCTGTTTCACCTGCAGAGGTAGGAAGAAGAAGTGTGATGAGCAGAAACCGGTTTGCCTGAATTGTATACGATCACAGCAAACGTGCAGGGGTTACCCACTCCTCGTGGCAATGCATCATCACCAGGAGCCGTGATGCCTCACTTCGAGGCACCATCGTCGCGGAATACCGAGCAAACACCAGATCTCCCTCTACAACTTGCAAGCAATTCAACCTTTGTGTTTCATGAACAGGCCTTCTTTCTTGGCGAGACACCTGCTCCCAGTCAAACCAGCAACAGAGAGGTCGTTAGCCAGCCGACTCAAAGTCCTCTAAACCCACACAATCTGTCCACTGGTGGCCCGTGTGGAGATGAGACTATTGGATTGTCCGGCCAAGATACAGATATCAACGTTCTGGGGTCTCCTTCGGCACTATCCTTGATGACTTCACAAGACATCTATTTGTGCACAACGATCGATTTGATGGCAGCGACTCAGGTGCCACCTCAGCCGTCATTCACTTACTTTGTTCAAGACGTCAACCCTCCAATAATACCGGGTTTCGATCATGTGAATTGGGGCAGAGCAAAAATGCATCTTGCAGAACTTGGAAGCCGCATCAAGGCCGTAAAATTAGCGATTCTGGCACTTCAAGCACTTCACAAGGCTCAAAGCAATGGCCTACCTACGACGTATTCCTTATCACTCTACGATGGCGCCATGGTTGGCTTTCAAACAGCTTTGAAAGATAACTCCGAAGACTTCAACAACATCTTCGCAGCGGGATTCCTATTGTGCTTGTTTGAGATGGTACTACCCGAGGAAACAGATTCGATCTTTGGGAAGTCGGAGGGCTTATTCCTCATAAGGCTCGCGACATGGTCAGCTCCGGGACATCTCTCGTTGAGGATTGGAGCCTGGCTGACTTTGTGCCATGCTTCGGCAAGACGTGGTGGAAATCCAGGGATTCTGTCCGATGCTGTGAGCTCACACATTCCCAACTATGGCGCAGAAACCCTCAACCTTCCCATGCTGGACAACTATAACGATGCACCAACATCGGTCTACGACACCATGAGTGCGCCCATCTTTGCATTCTTCTTGAAATTGCAAAAGATATCCGGCAAAATCGCCAACCTGAGCCACTACCACCGGCCACGATTCACCAGTGGGGATCAGGAGGAAGTTGCCGTACTTATGGCAGATTTGAAGGCACAAATGTACACTCTCTGGCAAGCGAGACCCAGCCTCATGCAGCTCACATCCGGCGTCTTGCGATCTCTCTTCTGTGGTGCCGTGGCGGAGCCACTCATCACGCTGATTGGTATCTGCAATGCGGCATACTGGACCGAAATCGTTGAGTACGGGCGTACGTTGAGCGACCCACCACTTGCGTCCCCAGAAGCCAAGCATGCGATGAGACAAATTCGCGATATCGTGGACGGCGATACGGATGCTTTCGTCGCGGGCAAGCTCAACTCTGGCTACCTTAGGCCGTTGTTCTTGTACGCCATCGAAAGCGTCAATCCCACAGATGTCCAATGGGCAGTCGATCGGCTGAAACAGATCAGAAACCCAATCACTCGGAGCGATTTCTTCGCGACGTTTGCAGAGTCTCATGCAGAAGCACAGAGAAGCAAAGCACGGCGGGTCACAACGAAGTACTTTTGCTACCAGACTTTCGGTGTGGCTCCGCCCTTTTTGTAAGTACAGGTGAACAGGTCTCAAATTGAACAGATTCAGGATCGGGCTTTTATGGATGCATTATAATGTGGATTCACCTCCGACTATATCTGTGGGTCAGAGTAGCGACAGTAATAAGCGCTATGCTATGTGCCATCTCAAAGAAAGTATCAGTCGCTCAAAGTGCAATGACAAGTTAAAACACATTCAACAGTAAATACATTCATCTCCTGCCATACCCATTCGGTATCTTCGGTACAGCTGGCGTACCTCGATCCTCCCCGACCGGGTCAGGAAACCCTGCATCATGCAACATCTCAGTGAACGTGGTAGTCGGCCTGCTCTGCTCCCCAGCGCCTTCCGGACGTACTCGTTTGGTCGGCGTCCAGCCCGTCGGCTCATAGCGCGCGGGCGTGAGCGTTACTTGATGGTGGACATTCGAGTCTGACATCGACGAGACGCCAGAATACGCACTCACACCTCTCTCCTTCGTTGTTGGAAGAACGCTGCTCGATGTGTCAGCCGCTTGGTTGGTATAGGGAGGTGACTGGAACGGACTGCCCATGTGATTTGCTTGATATCTCTGCGCAGCCATACCCCGTAAAGGCGCGATATGTGAGGGCACAGGCATCACCACGCCTGTCCCACTTGGTGGTGAATACACGCGGATACTTTCGGAACTGAGTTCGTGGGCTAACCGTCGCTCCGGTGTCACTGGTTGATGTGCGGCAGGGATATTATTCGGTACAGGCGGCGTTGGCATTTTCCAGTGACTCTCGGCTGGGCTGGTGATCTGGGATTTCGTGGAGAACATGGATTTCGCGCGGTTGGTTGTTTTGCGCAGGAAGTCAGTTCGTAGACCGCCGGAGTCGAGGGGAATGGGATCCGAGATGGTGGGCTTGTAGACGGATGAACCTGTTGAGTTGCGGGAGGATGGTTTACGGTGCCGGCCAGAGCAAATAACCCAGGCGAGCATCAAGAAGGCTCCAATGAACATGCCTGGGAAGAAGCCCGCCAGGAAGACGCCGACGGGAAATTTGTTGCATGTGGATTTGGCGGCTGAGGATGAAGAGCTGACACCTGTGGAGAGTGGTGTTGATGTGGCTGTTGTGCTGGTTGATGTCGGTGTGGCTGTTTTGGAAGTTGTGGAGGAGGCGCTGGAGGAAGGGGATGTTGAAGATGAGGAGGTATTGTTCTTGCCTGCAATGCTGGTGTTGGCGATCAGTACGCAGACTGGCGATGATGAGGATGTGACGCATTCGTAGCCGAAGGGGCAGCATGACGAGCCACATGTCGGTAGTTTATCTCCTAATCTTGTTGTAAATATGGATGCCCCGGCGTTTGCAGTCAGGTTTTGCTCTTGGATATTGCATGATATCGTCTGGATGGTGGCACAGCTTGATGTGTTTGGGCAGCAGAGGCCCGATGACGAACTGTCCAGAGATATGCAGTTATCGCCTGAGGGACAGGTAAAATCGTTGGGCAGCTTGGGATCGACCGTTGCTGAACACGACACGGACTGGGCTCGTCTGGCAAGCGTTGAAAAAGATGTCCCGGCCATCGTGTTCGCTTCAAGAGCGGTAGTTGAAGATATAATCGTGGTACCCAGCCATAGAAGGCGTAAGGTAGATGTACTTGTTAGGGATCTCATGGTGATCAAAGTTGAGGGCCGTATAGGTTGCCAAATTGGACGTCGAACGAAGCAAACACAAGTAGAGTAAGAAACGGTAGGATGTAGATTCTGCGCTCTGGTCACCAGGACCATCACCTGCAAGGCCTTGGTTCCAAAATAGAGTAGGCACAAAGAAGGATATTGAAGGCTTTCACAGAGTGGACAAAGAGACAGAGAGACTTCACCTTTGACAAACGCACAAAGAACAAACCTGAGTAGAGGCCCGGCCTCGTTATAGGACATTGTCTAAGGCGTACCTGATCGAGAACTTACCGTGTATCTGTGGAAGCATTCTCTTGGACCAGAGATACCCGGACGCTATGAATATGCAATGAAGGTTCAAAAGGGCCCGAGAATAGCCAGTGGCTTGCCGCTTGGGGGCGGTTTGCGCGACCTAGTGATCTGCGGAGCGTGTAGTATCGCGGTCAAACAGTCATGAAGAATCGAACAATTGGTTATCGACATCTGGAAGAGATCTGACACGAGTTGAGGGTGTGAGAGAACAAAGAGTGGCGGCGACGTTTCAGACACGAGGCTCAGCAGAATCATGAAGCTCCGTGATTGGTTACAACTGAAAAGCATGACACTATTCCATTTCCGGCAACTGCGGCCATGCAAGACAGAAATTTGGCCCATTCAACATCGACATTGAATAGTCAACCCTTGAACAGTTAGGCAATGAGGCTGGACAGCTCCATATTCCGTTCATGATCATACGACCCGCGACGAGGCCGCAGACGGCCCTGCGAGCTGTCGGCAAACAAGCTGTACGCACACAATCTTCCCAAGCCCGACAAATGCATGCAGACACTGACACCTTACTCTCCGATGAACAGGCTCCTCTACTTTCTCGGTCGCAACGCCGATGCAAACACAGTCCCGCAGAATGGGCAGATAGACAGAGACAGGAGAGGTTCACACAACGTGGTGTACCTGGTTTCCTCTCTGCGAAGACCTACCAAGAGACCTACGCGAAGTACACCAAACATCTCTGTGACAAATTAAATGAATACACACAAGGTACGATCAGACCTGGTAACTCTACAAAGAGGCGAACATAAATTGACAAACTCTTGGTAGGCACGGCGGACGAGTCACACAGCGCCCACGACCTCCATGCCATCTGTTCACACAAACCAGAGCGAGCAGCCCTCTACAACCATGCCGCAATGGCAATCCACACACATTTCTTCTGGGAAGCTCTGACAGACAGCGAAGACCCTCACGACCGGAAAGCCGGCAACTACACCGCGCGCTCAATAGAAATGGACTTCGAATCACTCGACCACCTCCGGACCGAATTTCTCGAGGTCGCAGACGCCATGTTCGGCAACGGTTTCGTGTGGCTGATGAAGCCCAAGACGCCGGGCGGACTCAAGATCCTGGCCACATACAACGCCGGCAGCCCATACTCTGTTGCGGCTCCGCGCCGGGACGACCGCGACATGGCCACGTTCAATGGCCGACAGGTCGGTACGGATTTACTCAGTGCCGGCATGAATGTCGACAGCCTTGGCCCCGGAGGCGGACGGTATGCAGGTTCTTTCGGCAACTTCAGTTCCGCACGCGCGAACCTCTTCGTGGGAGCATTAGACGCAGAACCGATCTTGTGTGTCAACGTTTGGCAGCACCAGTGGTTACCTGACTACGGCATGTTCGGCAAGCGCGAGTATTTGACGGCGTGGTGGGACAGTATAGATTGGAAAATGGTTGAGAGCCGGCATAACCACGTCGAGTGGGAGCAGGATCGCAGGGTCAACAGATCGCGCGGCAGACAACAATATACTGGCTTGACGGCGGCCGTCCAAGGAGGCTTG
This sequence comes from Exophiala sideris, assembly GCA_000835395.1. NCBI lineage: Eukaryota > Fungi > Ascomycota > Eurotiomycetes > Chaetothyriales > Herpotrichiellaceae > Exophiala > Exophiala sideris. The sequence goes on along the minus strand of KN846954.1, from coordinate 2,191,209 downwards.
TAAAAGGTTCCCTGTTGGGCCAACGGCGAAGGGAACGCTTGTACAGATATCGTACGATTCTTGCGCATGCATTTCTTCAGGACGGTGGCAGTGTATTAATACAATGGCAATCGCGGCTATGTAGACCACTCCAAAAAGACTTTTCTGTTGAATAAGAAGCCTGGTGCGAGAGTCGGTCTCGTAGCAAGCAGACATCTTACTGGATCCTAGACTATGTCTACCAATCGCGTCTGCCAAGGATTCGAATGGTATGTCCTTTCTGTCCCAAACTCAACAGTAAAGTGGACAAGAGAAAGCCCTGATCGACAAGCGCTCGTCGCGCACTCTCGTGCGAGGAATCCCACTTTCATCGGCGCTTCTGCCCTGTGCACAACAGCAAGATCCAGAGAGTGCCGACCAAGTCGTATCGAGCAGCCTGACATCCCATACAACTGACTGCCAGCACAGGTAGAACCGGCCCCGATCCATCGGTACGCATGGTATCGTCGTGCGCACAGATACCATGATACCAGAAGCAGGTTGCATCGAAGTCGCAAACCATGTCCAACAGTCATGGAGACCCCGCTGTCACTGCCATTTCATGTACCAATCCGTGCGAGGGCCGTTTTTGGACCTTTGCACACATCCTCCGGACCGTGAAGCAAGAACATCCGAAGCTGCCCATGCGGACCCTTGATCGATCAAGCCAACTTGAATCCATATCAACAGCCGTAAAGTGACGGTTTGATTGGAAGCCCTCTCAATCCCAATACCTAATAACACCGTCCAACCCACCAGTAGCAACCTTACTGCTCTCCTGCTGGTGCCACGCAACGCAAGTAACAGCACCTGACCCGTCCCCACCAGCCTGTACCTTATGCCACATCTTCCCCGTCTTCCAGTCCCAGAAACAAACATACCCACCAGAGTCGCCTGACGCCACAATCCCACCATCCGGACTGATCGCCACATCAATCGCATACCCACTAGTGTTCATCCCACGGAACCCCTTCTTGCGATTCTGTCGGAATTTGTCACCAGCAGCATAAACCACAATCTGATTATCCGCGCTCTGGAAAGCAACATACTTCCCCGAAGGGTGCGAACAGGACCGGACGAGCGCGTACATAGACGGATCGGCGATGAACTTGATAGGTACGGGGATACCGTATTCCCATGCCCTCAAACTCTTATCGTCAGACGTGGAGATAAATCTTCGCCCTTCATCGACGAAAGTCAGCGTATTAATAGGTCCGAGATGGTGGTCGTATTCCTGTACAAGTTCTCCAGATCGAGTGTCGAATTGTACAATTTTCTTGTCATTCATGCCTGCGATGAATTCATTGCCATCGGGGTGGAAACGTAGTGTATGTGGTGTCTTGCCCGTGGTGAATCGTGATATGCATTTCCCTGTTTCCGTGTCCCACAACTTCATCTGGCGGTCGTAAGAGGCGGACAGGAATGTCCGGCCAGTAGGATGGAAATCTGTGTCGGTGATGGACTTGTTGTGTCCTGAGAATGTGCGGAGAAGGGTGCGGTCGTGGTGTGCGTCCCATAGCGCGATTTTGGCGTCGGCGGAGGATGATAGTAATAGATGTGAGGATTTAGGTATGAAGCGCAGTGTGGTGATGGGTTTCGTGTGGTATTTGTAGACGTGAATGAGTTTCTTGGGGTGGTAGTTCTGTTCCGACCCGGGCTCTTTGCGTAGATCGATGTCGAGGTCTTGGGGGACGTGCATGTATGTGCGACCTTGGTAGTCCAACTCTGATGCTCCGTGGAATTCGGTGGTTTCTGCGACACTCGAGTCCTCTGAATAGGCGGTGGCTTCTTTCGGCGGTGCTGGTAAAGGTGCGACACCTTCCTCCACCCATTCTTCGTCCGATGCGAGTTCCTGGTCTGCCATGGCTTCGGCCTGCTCATACGCGACATCGTCGCTCTGATATCTCGCCCAAGGACCCACGTACGCGCCGTCGCCATCGACGATGCTGCTGTCGCCTTTCTTCTGTCTCTTAGATCTTATACTCGCGCTTTCTTCTTTGGAGTGCCGTAGCTGAACAACATCCTTTCCACCATACTTTGCGACAGCGGATTGATTCCCCACATAAGCACCGTTTAAACTGGGGTCTTTCGTGTAACCTAGACTCTGAAACGTTCGATGCTGGGTTTTGAATGTCGCTTCCGACATGCTCATCTCCTCTGCGTTTCCTGTGAGGACATTCTTGCGCTTGAGGACGTTCCCAGTCGACGATTTGAACGGGTTGGCGGGGCCTTGAGAAGGACGAGAGAGGTTGTCATATGTCGCATTATAGGTAAGGGCGTTGCTGGTAGGGTTTGCCAGCATGATCTGCATCTCAGCCGCATCCTGTATGCTGTTAGATGGACCAGCACATTGTTCTACGAGCGAAGACCAAACCTCTGTAGAAACATCTGGTGCCGCATTTACAGGCTGAGGCACGGCGGGTGTCGGCTTCGTGGTGGGAGCCTCATCCCCGCTAGACTCGTATCCCGCTCCTAATAAGGCGGACATGGTGTTGAATATGTGCGGAGACCGCACGACACGAGACGATCGAGGTCTTCAAGGTGTTATACGGTATTGGGCCAGAGTCACTGCACTTTGCGTTGCCGACAGCCAAGGCCCAAAGAAAATTTCTCGGCCTACCTTCCCGAAGTGTCTGATAGAGGCTTGTCTCAGCCTTATCAGCGGCATTGTGTTCAAGGTGTTACTCGAAGGCTACAGCGATACGAAGAGAGTGCCCGTACCACTACCATCCAGACAGCTCATGACTAGCGTACCTGCTAAGCAACCCTTCAGAGCGTTGAATGTTGGCGTTCGACTTGGTAAGGATATCGAGACATGTGCAATAGGGTTCGTGGTGTGAAGCGGAATGATGTGACATATCGCAGTAGGGGTTATATTATCAAAACTCAATAATTTATGACTGACACCAGCTCGAACTGACGCGCAGATTCATGCTCTTTGGACTTGCTGCCATGCTCTTCGAAGCCCAGCAAGGGCATTGCTCCTCATAGGCACCAGCCTGTGACGGGACCCAAGCTGTCCAAATCGTGCCCGTCTCTCTCTCAAACCTCCCCCTCCTTCGTCGCCCATGAGTGGCACCCCTCGCAACAGACGAAAGCTGTCCAATGTCGGGCGATAGTAGTCGATGTTCAGTCTCATCTGTCCTCGTACTAACAGCATGATCTTCGCGTATCCTCTGCTGCGCGCGAGATTGTTCTAGTAAGTGATTCCATCTCCTTGATTGTAGATTGGTGCTCCAAGACTCTGTGACACCTGGTTGAGCCTCAGATCCGATATCCCTGATGACCTTCACGAATAGCTTCCATGTTTCATTACATTCGAGACTTCGCCACGTAGTCAGTTCGACTCGTCCTTGATGAGCGCAACAATCATGCTGTAAAGATAGAAGAAGAACATGACCAGATGGAAGCCGAGTTTGATGAACGATTCCTGGAAAACTGTGTTAGGTTCCTCTTCTCCAGCGATTCCTGGATGATATTTCGTACCTTCTTATGGACGTTCAGCTTCCTGAAGATTTCCGTAGCATCAAGCAAGTGCTGGTTCTCAAAGATCCTGCAAATGGTTTTCGTGTTAGCCACATTCTCCTTGTATACTCGGTGCCATTGGGAGCCACCCACTTCTTTGCATTCCATGCCAGGAGAGGCAGATTCAATAGTATTGCCAACCAATATCCATTCACAAGGAAGAGGAATGTCAGGAAAGCGTGTACGGCAGCTTCGGGAACAATGTAGGTGTTGAGACGGTTGCAGAGGTCGATAGGGTTGATATAGTCACTGTCAAAGCATATTAGCAACCAAAGCAACAGCTCGGTCTTCTGGAGACTCACCATTCCAAATCGCTGTACATGATGGTGAAGAACACTTGGAGAAACAGGTTGACGGCATTTATCAGCACGGCGAGCAGGTATAACCACGCCTCGCCCGACATTTTGAAGGTTGTCCTTGACTGCGCAAGCCAACAAATAAGTGTGTTGAGGGCTTTAAAGACGCAGAACTTCAGGTATTCGCTGGTCGAAGCTCTATCGAAAAGCGATCACAATTGGCGCAGAGCAACAGCCGGGAAATGCAGCCTGATAGTTCGACGAAGAGGAGCTTTAATGGTCGTCGAGGAGCAGCAATAAAATTCCTGGTCAACAAGACACTTGGACTGTGTGCTGTGAGGAGTTTGGAAGCAAAAGTATCGTCGACTATGACCAGATTGCTTTCCGGGAGACTGATTCGGATAGGCTGCTATTGAGTATGTGGAAGGTGGCAGTTTGCAATTGAAGGGAATGAGATCAGTTTAGTGGGGAGAGCGATTTGTTGGCGGGAGAAGCTGAGCCTGCAAGCGCAAAGTTGCGCTGCGTCGTCGGTGCGCCTGGCCTGGCTTGTGGAAAATCGACCGACGTCACATGCTTCTTGTATTCCTTGGGAATTTCCCGGGTCGATTTACTCCGTCTATGTTTCGTTATTCAAGCCTGGATGATAAAGGCGTTCACATGATAAGTCAATCTTCATTTCATTTGTAATGCGTGGAGCAGATTATATTTTTTGTGCTCACGATTGAGATCCGTGCCGGGATCGAACATGATCGTTGTGTACCCTTTCTAACCTCTAACCCCCTGTCTATGTAAGATTCCGGGCGTACTCCCATTCCATTGGCGCAACAAAGTCTTGGGTATCAACGAAAAAACTCAGTAGCTCATGTATGCCAACCATCTAGCGGAGAAGACTCTATCATCAATCGCCTGATGTACCTTCCATCTAGGCATACCACCTGTGATTGTATCGTCATCGCTCATGCTGTTTCTGTCCCTGTGCGCAATCGAAGACCACCAGGGAATCTCAACGCATTCTGACATGATTGCTCACAGTCGAATGTGAGATGAAACTCCCTCGAATGCTCGATTGCCCATAACTGCTGTTGGAGCACCGGATTGTGCCCAAATGCATCAAGCCCGCCACGTTGATCAATCATAGTCCGCAATGCATCTGTATGAACCCGTACCTCAGAGGGTTGTCCAAAGTCGGCCGTATAAGCAATCAACAGGAGGACTGCTTGGATGTTGGCGTCAGAACTTGCAAGGTCAACCGTCTGGAGACGATTCCACAGTATATTCGTTCCTCTTCCAAAATGTGACTGTGCTTCAACCTGGTCCTCAGGGTTCGACTGCAACCTCCATCGCAGACCGTAAACGTAAGCAAGTAGCAGATGTTGTGGGGCTTCGTGCTCTCGCATGAAAGCTATCGCTGATACGAGCACGTTCCGATTTCGATAGTGCGGGCAAAATGTGGTAATGTCTGGAGGAGGAAAGATACAGTTAGCCTCGATGTGCCAACCATGTACGAAACATCTAGAAAGCTCTGCTGGAGGACACTTACGAAACTGCAAGACTGAATCATCCACAGAGATCAATGGGCTAGGCGTCAAGGGGGTGTCCTCGCCAGCAGCCAAAGAAGTCGACTGAGTAGCAGATATGTCTGATCCCTGGTCTGTCTGGTTGCTGGAAGAGCGACTGGGCATGTCAGGCCTCTCCGACACAGATCGTACAGGTGAGATAGAAAGAGAACTGTTTGCGCTGCTTGTTGAGGATGTTGTAAGTTCGTTTTCTAACCTGGGAGGGCGTCTGCCCCACTCGAGGTAACGACTTTGGCTCGAGCGACGTAGCAGTCGTGAGCGTGCATCTCGACGTTGTGCAGCTGAGTGATAGGCTGTGTGCCTCTGGATGGCACTCCTGACATTCGGATCCTGGCTGTCGACGAACTCTACCAGGTTCGGAGGTCGTGTACTGGAAGTCCTCCTCCCTTGATGCCTCGAGTTATCCTCTTGGGGTGTATCGCCACTTGATGACATGTAGCGCGTAGGTGTATGTTGTGACTGTACAGTGAGAACGCTTGAAAGAGAGAATAGGAAGGCAAGATCATTTGCAATCGAACATTTTCCTACCCTGGCCAATGTTGCGAGAAGACAGATGCCAAGTCATGGTGTGACGACGGGGTTCTGTAAAAGAAATTTCCCTCGCCAGCGAGCTCATGGACCGGTCAGGTATCTGAGGAAGGGCTCAGTGTTATATCGTTATAAATTTTCTTGAAGCGAAACCAGGAAAGGAATAAGGCCAATCCACTGGTGGGGGACAGGCCCACGGACGTAGGTAGGCAGACGTGCCAGGCCTTGATATAGGAACATCGGAAGCAAATACGGAAGAAAATTCCAACTCGGACTGATAGCCGTTTGGCTACTCACGGTTATGCCTACAGCTTGGGACCATTGACATGGGCTGTGCATTGTCAGAAGACCTGGTTGTCTTGCGTGGCCCAGATATTCTCGAAGCCATAGTGGAGGCTAGCCCCGGATGATAACAGATCAGCATAGAATGCTTGGGAGGAAGCCGCTAGTGAATTCTGGAGCAATCGATTGCGATATGGTAAAGTGAAAGTGATGGAAGCATGGTGGAAACCGATGAAGATGAAGGTTGAATAAATCGCTCGAAAGATCTCTGTGTAACTCGTACTTTCGCCGAAGAGCCCCATCCGGCACGTGCAGTCTAACCCGAAATGGCAGTGTCCGATCGGACTCGGCGTCAAATGTTCCAACGTCTGCCGTGCATCCATGACCTTCAACAGGCATTCAGACAAAGTCTTCATTCATTGAGCGTGTAGAACCGGTGACTGTCTGCTGATCCGTTCGTAATCGAGAATGTTTGAATGGACGGGTGGCAGCATCTGCCTTCTTCACGACGGGGTGAATGAGTCTGGACTTGTAGTGCAGGGTGGATCTTCATATGCTTTTGCATGGAGACGCAACGGATGGGTTATTGGGCTCTGAGCATATCAATCAACATTGCAGCCTCACGCCTTGCCTTGACTGAGAGCGCGGTTGCCGTCGGCTAACTATTCAATTTGCATGACTCGCGTCTGGTGAACATTGAACAGCTGATAATGTTTGCTTTGAGTTCTACAAGGCTCCGAGTAGGCCGCTCGCCGAGTGCCGATGGACCCTTGGGATTTGTGTTTTGGAGATCCTCCACGAAAATTGATGCCGCACTTCCTTAAAGTTCTGAGGCATTGTTAATAGATCCGATCACCGGGCACAGCAGTACGGCCGTCTGCATTGCGGTCGCATTGCGCTTGCATATCTTCGGCTGTTGACCAGGCGAGACCGGATCCTGCATCGTCAGAGCCCCGGACCTTTCATGTGGCGAAGTTCATGCCAGATTGACACCTTGCTTTGTAAACGGCCGGAACATGACTACGCGAGACTCTCCGGCATATTCCTACATCGTCTCCATGGGATCTCCCTTCTGATTTGTGGCTTTGCCACCCAGATTGAGGTACTCGTACTTTATTCTGACCACGAACCCTTCCAGCGGCTCATCTGACTCGATCATGTGACCCACCATATTAACTCTCAATGGTGGCTGTCTCGGCAGGCGCGGCCTTTTTTTCCAACGTCAAGTCTTGTCCCTGTCGGCATCAGGGAGAAGATCGACGAGAGATGAGGTGGCGATGAAGAGGTCGAGTGGCGAATGTGTGAACAATCAAGTTGGTCGTAACGAAGCAAATTGCATACTTCCTGTTTCATTGATTCGTTGCCTAAGGTCTCCCTTGATAAAATTGGTGCAGGATGGACGCGGAGATGTCGTATCGATTACAATAAATCAAAGCCCATTCTCAAGCAAAACTAGCAATGACTCTGAGTGGGCCAAGGTCGTCAATGTACACGCTCTTATTAATGTAAACGCTCATTGACAAACACATACCAGCAACGAAGAGTATTTGATGCTATCGCCCCTTTTTAGTTCTCGCAGCACTTTTACCACTAGACCCGGTCTTGCGCGCCGATGTCGATGCAGCAGCACTCCTCGTCTGGATGCTGTAGCCACCTCTCGGTGTCTCATTGACCGTCACCTGTGCCCCTTGTTCGTAATCGCTATCGTCGTTGTCATCATCATCGTCATCCTCCTCCTCTTCAGAGTCTGATGGCACTTGATATCGCATAACTTCGGGCTCTTGCACCTCATTCCCAGGAAGAAATAGCTCATCTTGTGGGCGACGATATTGCGCAGCTTGGTTTCGAAGCACATTGGGTGGTCCAGACGCAACACGCCGTTGAGGTGAGGCAAACCTTGGATCCGAAGGATCAAAGCGCGGTGCCCTGGCAATATTGGTTTGGTAAGGCAGTTGACCTATTGGAACGTCGACAAGGCTCGATGCCGAGCGTGACCGGGGTTCCCAGTCGGCCTCAGACGGGTCAGGTCGAGCCGCACGAGCTGATGTCGAATCCGATCCGGACCCGAGGCTGTATATGGCTTCCGGATTTGAAGCGTAGCGACTCGAATAGTAAGGCTGGTGATACATAGCCAGTTGCTCTGCCGGTTGTTGCCTTAATGATTGACTAGAGCTTGCACGGGAGCTTTGCCGAAATGCGTCGGCCTGACGTGGCCCAGTAATGTAGTAGCCCGATGGATAGGGTGGCTGACGGAAGAAACCTGGATCAGCAGAACGTCCCCGGTATGCTGCAGCAGAATCGTCACGTCTGTCCCGACCAGAAGACGAAGATGCAGAGCTCGACCCACGGTTTCGTGCGTCGACAGTCTTGCCCTTAGGTGAATTACTAGCTGACTTGTCTTCATTCCTGCTAGACTTCTTGCGAGCTTCAACTGGCTTTCGTCTGACCGCAGCTTCCTTTTTGCCCCTAGGAGCGGCCTTTGGTGCTGCGGAGGGAAGAGGTGAGGGAAGAGGAGGCGTCTGGTTCCGCTCTGCACGTGCCAAAGCATCAATTTCAGCTCGACTCAACTTGACGTTGGGCTTACCCAGAGCCCGAGCACGCGCAATTCTCTCAAGAGCTCTTTGCACAAGCATCTCTTCTTTGTTTCGGTAGACAACTTGCATGCCTGCTTGTCCCGGGAGACCCGTTGAAACCTCGTATACATCTTCGTCGTCCGAAGGAGTAAAGTCATCATCGTAAGCAGCAACTGAACGCCTTCGGCGGAAATCGCCACCTCCTAAATCAACACCAGTAAAGCGAAGCTCATCCGAAACGAATCTGTCACGACCATAACCTTGACCTGAATCGTCGTAGTCAGTGTCAAGCTCCTCCACACGTGCATCGTAATTCCACGACCGTTGTTGTGCCTGCCATTGTCTTTCGTTTTTGCTCGCCGGTCGTCCCCCTGGTGGTCTTCCCCAAGGGGGCATATCGTATGGAGTTCGCGGCCGACCACCTAAACCGCCTCCTCGGAAAAAGCATTCTCGATTGGTCTATCCATGAGCGAGGCATGGCCGAGAATGGTGACGCCAGTAGCTCCGATCAGCCACAAGAAAGTTGTAATGGGCGAAGAAATGAAAGCGATAGGGACTGCAACGCAAGCCAATGCAGTGTAGAGTTGAGACGCAGTAGCACGGAATGTACCAATTTCAAGATCATTACCACCGAGTTTGCCAATTCCCCACATGCCACAAGTGACAAAGACAATGTCGAAGAGAAGCCAGGGATTGGTGAGCAGGCTGTAAATGGCGAGCATAACGAAAACCACGGCATAGTTGCTGGAGAAATAGCTCAGGTTGTAGTTCACCCTGCTCTGGACTTCCCCAAAATTGTTTGGCTTTGACAATCTCTTGAGGTCAAAGAACTCGGAAATAGGTCTGATATTGGCAAAGCGCGACGCGAGGGGCTGCGATCGTATGCCATTGAAGCGGTCGGTCAGGTTGAAGCGGGACGTGATAGCGTCAAGAGGGATGCTAATTCGAGCCATTTTGTATGGAGAAAGTGATCAGAAGAGGATGTAGGAGAGGGAGAACTTGGATTCTGTATCGCCGGTTAGCAATCAATCGCCATCGAGTCGAACTCGATTGTATGTAGGCTCAACTGCATGTAGGACGTACAAAGAGTTGTGGGTGTATGAACGCGACGGCTTAAGGGCAAGGCAGGTAACGAGTGACTCGATGGAAGGATGGAATGGAAGTGAGTTGGGTGATGAAGAATGAAAAGGATTGTTTAAACAAAGGGGTGCAGGGTGCAGGCAACGCGTTTCTCAGAAACTGACCCCTAATATATGCAGGAATTCGACGCTTTTGACGGGAACCAAAATTTCGAGTGGGAGCGAGACTGAGAGAGTTTGCCCGCAATCTGAAATCTGGCAAATCTGTCAGCCTTTGTCCTTTGTTGGAGTTCTCGCTTCGGGTGCTTAGAGCCAGGGGCGCAGCCACCAACTTCCAGATATGGTACCGGAGACCGGCCACGTTCTGGGTGATTTGGTCTAGCGAGGCACTCACTGTATTCCGTATCACACACTCTCCTTGACCTGCCCACCGCAGGCTCAAGGAAGTGCAACTGTCATCGCTGTCGATTTCACATGCGAGAGTCTGCAACAAAAGATGAAGAAGAAAGAAGCAAGATGTTGACAGTAGAGCAAGGCATGACATCCGAACTAAATACACCTCCCGCCCACATCACCCACCGAGGACATTACAAGCTACTGCATCTGTCCCGCAGCGTCTCGTTCTCAAATCCCTGTTAATTGGACCACGTTTTTTGGGCAGTCACCCACAAATCACTTCAAAATCCATTGCCTCATCCCTTTCCTGCATACAGACCATAAGAATAAACCAAAGCGTCCAACGGTGTCACAGGCATTTGTGCCCATTTCCTTGTTTTTGTTTGGGGAGGTGGTGGAAAGATGAGGCTGCGAATCCTGCACTTGTTTGTCCTTGCGACTCTCCTTCTCCTGGCCGCAGCCTGGTCCAAAGACGACTACGAAATTTTCAAGCTCAAGGACGAGGTTGAGGCTGCCGAGGGATCAGATGTCTCTTTCTACGATATCCTAGGTGTCAAACCATCTGCCACGGTCGACGAAATTGGCAAAGCCTTTCGAAAGAAGTCACGGGCATTGCACCCTGATAAGGTCAAACATTCTTATGTCGCTTCACGGTCGACGCCGACACCCAAGAAGGCAGGGGAGAAGAAGAAGTCTGGAGTGCATGTGTCGAAAGGGCCGTCGGAGCGAGAAATCCAGCGTTTCACAAAACAAGCAGGAGAAAGATACAGTCGGCTAGGTGTGGTTGCCAACATTCTCAAAGGACCGCAAAGAGAGAGGTACGACTTTTTTCTACAACACGGCTTTCCAGCATGGCGAGGGACAGGCTACTACTACACAAGATACCGTCCTGGGCTGGGCACTGTCTTGGTAGGGTTGTTTCTGGTATTTGGTGGAGGGGCGCACTATTTTGTATTGGTTACGAGCTACAATCGACAACGTGAGTTTATGGAGAGATACATCAGATATGCCAGAAAGACTGCCTGGGGTGACGAATTGGGGATCAGAGGCATACCTCAACCCGTCGAGGTTCCTGCGACCGCCGAGGAGCCTGACCCAATGGCAAATCTGAACAGACGTCAGAAGCGGGAATTGGAGCGACAGAACAAAAAAGAAAAGCCTGGCAAGAATAAAGCAGCACCCAAAGTGGCTCCTGTGCAGTCATCTACATCGGAGCGACGACGTGTTACTGCTGAGAATGGCAAGATTCTGGTTGTCGACTCAACGGGAGATGTATTTCTGGAAGAAGAGGACGAAGATGGAAATGTTCAGGAATTCCTGCTCGACATCGACGAAATACACAAACCGACAATCTGGGACACCGGCATTGTTCGCCTTCCGGTGTGGCTTTACCGGAAGGCGTTCGACCCCTTTCTCAAGAATACCGACCCTATTCCGAGTGACGACGCTGCCCCTTCAGTGAGGGAGACAGTGTCCGACACGATAGAAATGGTCGTACCAGACAAGGTTACAAATTCCGACCTCAGTTCGAGTCAAGACTCTGGATTTGAGATTGTTGATTCAACTGGAATAGAGAAAGAGCTAGAGAAGGCATCCGCCATCAAGAAGAGAGGCAAGAAGGGCAAGAAGTAACACTTGATCACAAAATTGGCATAGGGATATGTGAACCAGTGAACAAAATAAAAGCACCAGACAGGCTGATTTCTGCGGCTGTCCATTTTTTGATTTTATTCGCTCCCAATTTCATGTCGATTCCGGTCGTGATGTCGTTACTGATCTATGTCCATAGAAGATGCTTGGTGTTTTCCCATTACTGGCGGTGCCTGGCACTGCGAAGTATTCACTCGCTCACTCAATATGACTCGCTGTTCGATCATATGAACATCTTCGCAATGCCAACCAACGACGAAATGCTATCTCCAACTCCACCACTCATCGTAGGAAGAGCAGTCCCACCTGCAAAATCGCGAGCACCACCTCTGGCGTAAAATCTCTCACTCTGGCCAGATCCTCCCATCATCCTTTGTAACGAGGGCGGCAGCCTGACACCAACCTTTGCCAGCAGTTTTGCCAGTGCGCCGCCCGTTATTAACGGCATTATTACCAGCAGAAACACCTTCAGTGGATGCCGGCGCATGTATGAGTAGATTTCGCGAAGGAAGCGTCGAATGCGATTGACGAAGCCAGATCGAGGGCGCGCGCGACCATGGCCTCGTGACGAAGAACCGCCGCCGAAGGAGAAGAATGAGGAAGCGCTTCGGGAGTACGCAGGTCGGGAGGAATAGTGGTGTGACCGCCCTGACGGGCTACGGCTGCGCTCCGTACCACCGAAGCCGTCGTTCCAAAAGCCCATGGTGTACTGCTGAAACTCGGTGTCTCGAGATAAATCGTGGTGTGGGTGGAGGTCACTCAAGGCTTGCGCAGCTGGTACCCAGCGTATCGCCTGGTGATCAACTGTGTCACACGGTTGGCCGTCAACAAAGGGCAACTTTGTGCTCAGATGTGCTGTCACAAGGTATGGTCGGTATCTCTGAAGGTCAGAGCAGAAGGTCAAACAAAAGAGTTCGAGCGCCAGCTCTTTCCCCAGACCGCTCGGATGTAATTTTGAGAGGCTGGAGACTGACAGCGGATCAGGCTAACGACTCTAGCAAGGCTGACAGACCAGGGGTCCATCGGCCGGTGCTGAAATGGTTGGCTGGAACCCAAAGCCCCAAAAGCACATGCCTAAAATTCGAGCCACAGACTCCAACTGACGCCACTGTGGCTTCAACATCTGGCCGACGTCATGGTCGAGCAAGGGCTCTTGCCAGGACACGAATGTCAATGACCCAGGCACACTCCCATACAAACCTCCTGCCGCGGTCAATTCCAACATCTTACTTGCATTCTTCCGAGAATACTCTCCAATCTCGTTCACACAAGTTGTCTCAGTGGCCGTTCTTACTCTGACGTGCTCACGTCCCTTTTATCAGACAAACCCTATTCTCGCATCTCCTCCCACTGCACATTATCACAGAAACTCCTGAGAGCACTATCACGAGCGCCTGACCCTGACTTTCTGACCTCAATATGTCAGAACTACCAGACTACTGTGAGTTACACTGCGGGCATCTGTGCAACTTCATCTAACAAATCTGCAGACGCGATCCTCGAGGTTGCTCCTACTGCGGCAGAGGATGACATCAAGAGAGCCTACAAGAAGTCTGCCCTCAAATGGCACCCCGACCGCGTTCCTAGTGACTCTCCCGAACGACCCAGGCGAACCAAGATGTTTCAAAGAATAAATGACGCCTACTACACATTGAGTGACAAGACACGTCGAAGAGACTACGACGAAGCTCGCCGCTTTCAAGGCACAGCCCATTACGACGAGGACGCTGATGAGGAGGTCCCACGTCCGCAGCCATCCGCTGGTGGGGGCTCCTGGTTCACTTGGGCGGCGAACACGTTCTTTGGTGGTCAGGGGCACGCTACGACAGAAGAACACGAGTCAGCAAATGATCAATTCAAAAGTGCCTTTGAAGAGATGATGGAAGAAAACGACATGGCCGATAACGACGGAAAGAAGAAGGTTCCAAATTCGCGCTTCTGGTCCATCGTTGGTGGTGCTTCTGGAGCTGCTATTGGCTTTATAGCCGGCGATATTGTTGGGGCCATCCCAGGCGCCGTGGCTGGCAGCCAGCTTGGTCGGATCAGGGATGCAAAGAAGAAGTCAGTGTATTCTGTATTCCAGGAATTGGATCAAGGAAAGAAGGCTCGAATTCTGAGCGAACTCGCAGCCAAAATCTTCAGTGGCGCTATCAGTTGATTGCACGCAGCAAATCACTGAGAGCGTTACTTTTGGAGTTTCTGGGGCTGGTTTCCTACGCCGTTTCGCGTTATGCCCACTGGTCTGCTTGGTGCGGCGAGCGTGGATTGGCGGCTTTCTCTTCAAGTACGGTGTATGGGGAGTTGCCATCGTTCTACAGAATGTTGCTTATTGACGATGCTTGACTATCCAGCTTTTTATTATTAGTCTTCTGCCCGTTCCTTTTGTCGCGCCTGTCGCATGTCACGCAACATGCAACAAGAGTACTCACACTGTATCTCCGCATGCCGTCTGTTGAGTAACAGCAGCCTCATGCGCAACGATGGCCACGGTGTGGCAGTTTCGAGAGCTGTGGACTTTGCTCCATGAGTTGCAACTCGATGGACTAGCTCATCAGGGTGTCTTACCTCAGCATACTGCAATCGTTACAGCACCGGGAAGCCTCTCTTGGACAGCTCTTCATATCAGTTCCTTTTGGCGTCTCCATGTGTATCTCGACTCTTTTTCATTTGGGGGGAATCCCACTAGCAGGGGCTTGCGACAGACCCTAGTGCATCGCGTGCAAGATGTGGCTGATGATTGGACATCGATGTTGCACCCCCAAGCGCCGACCAGGGTCGGCAAGGCTGAGCAAGGCAACACCTGACCCTGAAGTCCTATCTCGAATCGACGATTTCGTCCTGAGCATGACTGTGCCTGTCTGGCTTATGAACATGCAGAAATGGACTCTTCATATCTGTTTGTTCATGTACTGCACCTTCCAGCCCCAATCTGTCTGTCGAAATAATGGCAGCGACACGCACGGAAGTCGGTCGCCAGGCGAAGCGAAAACGGTGTCCTTGTGCCGGGCTATCAGTGCCAGAATATCGAGTCCGAGGTTCTGGCAGGTGGTCTTCGCATTGGGAAATCCGCAAGCCTTCGTGGGAGTGGTTCAACATGGTAGATTGGGACTGTTCTTTGTGCATGATTGTCTTCAGCGCCTTGGACATCCTCTTGGCTGAGCACGGGTATCCCCAGTTCTCAATGGAGCGTGCCGAAGCCTTCGATAAACTCATCTTCATAGTCCATGTACCTGCTGAGCGGACCGGCCACGCTTCAGTTTCATACATACCAAGCGGAGTGGTCAGCAATGATGACCTTATCCATAGCCGATGGTCGCAGGACAGCTGGCAAATACACCTACGAACCCAGGGTATTGTGAGAATCCATCTATATTCCAGTTTGGATGCTGATCAGCATATAGCGACGGCTTGGCCATGGTCATACCTTTCTGTTGTCGAACAACAAGATACTCGCACCATGCAATACTACGCCAACCAAATTCTGGAGTGGTTGGAAACTTGCATTGGAACTCACGAAGCAGCTCACTGCATCCTTCCGCCCAACAGACTACCCGAATGGGTTCCGACACGCCTTCTCGAGATCGATGATGACAACTACCAACAGATCCGAATTGTCGAAACTAACAATCAACCCGTAATATATACTGCGGTTAGTTTTTGCTGGGGCCAAGACTCAATCAAGACTGTTACAAGGGAGAACTACGACGAAATCGTCAAGCACGGAATGCCATGGGAGGATCTGCTGCAGATCCATCGAGACGCAATCGAATTGACGTATAGGCTGGGGTTCAGGCATATCTGGATTGACGCGATGTGCATTATACAGCAAGACAAGACCGACTGGGAAATCGAATCGAACAGAATGGCCGCTGTATACGAAAATGCGATTCTTGTCCTCTCTGCCGCACATGCCTCGAACGTCAATGGCTCTCTCTTGCCCTCATCCCGGGAGGCCGTGGTCATGAAGAACCACCACTACGACCAAAGCGGAGCCCCTGAAGATTTCCTGGCATTTCGCCCCAACGATCATCGACCACTCACCTGGCAACCACCCCGATGCAAGAGCTCGTGGCCCGCCTTTGCCCGAGCTTGGACCTTGCAGGAACGGCTCCTAGCCAGCCGTATCGTGCATTTTGCTCCGAACGAGTTGATCTGGGAGTGCTCGAGCGGCCCCTCGTGTGAGTGCCAGGAAGTAAGGAAGAAAGACTCCATGAAAAGCCTCTTCAACGCCATCGAGAACATCGAGGCGCATCGGTTTGAGTCGCCTGAGCAGCGTCTCGAGATGGCACTGCTGATATGGCGAACTGTCATTATGCAAGCCAGTGGGCGCAAGTTGACGCGGCCGTCAGACCGCCTCGTCACCAACGCAGGGCTGGCACGCCGTTTTCACAATACAATGCCTCGCCTGGGGAGATACCTTGCCGGGGTTTGGGAAGCCGACATTATCCATGGCCTGTCGTGGGAGGTCAATACAGATGATGATGCGATACGGCACGCAACGGTGGCACCATCGTGGTCCTGGGCCTCGATCGAGGGTGAGGTGTGGAATGAGAGCATCGTTGACGAGATGGTGCGCCGGCGCTATCCAACGTGTCTATCGGCTACGTGCGAGCCACAAGCGAAAGGGACGGATCCCCAGGCTTTCGCTGCCATTTTATCAGGGCAAATCACGCTTCGTACACGTGTGGTGGATGTTGCATTTGATAATGGGCAGCCAAGCCCTATCCGTCTGAACAACCTCAACTGCAGGAGTGAATACGGCCTTGACAGTCCTGGCAACGGTAAAACGTATGAGGCTGTCGACGGGGATGTGCTGAAAGTCGCTTTCATGTACAGCTGTAACTGCTGGAATGCCAGACGCGCTACAGGCTTGTTGCTCAGACCGGTCGGCCCGTCGACACGGATGCCTAAGGGTTGTCTGCAGTTTCGCAGGATTGGTCTAGTGCATTTGCAACCCGCCGCGCTTGATACCGACGATGCTGTGGAGGCTGCTATGGAGGTTATTCTTGAGGAAATCGAGGCACTGAAGGAGGAAATTGTAGAGATTATCTAGAGCGGATATATAGATGGCTTATATCGGGAAGGGGAGCATAGGTGAATGTCTGGTGATACGTCACATAAGATTGTATGTTCTCTTGTTATTAGAATGATATGTACTGTCGTAACGATGCTCCAAGAGCTTAATCTTTTCCCTAGTCCTGTTTTCCCAACCGGACCTTTCTGGCCCAAACACGCAATGCAAATATTTAGGTACCGTCCAATTAGTGTTCTCAAGCTCGCTGATCAACATCAAGACAAAGAAAAAGTATACATGGGCAATGGCTCATCAACCACAGAGTGGTCTATCTAGGACCACAACCGCCCGATTCCTCGCTTCTTTTGTCTTCCCAGGTCGTTGTGTTCGGCAGGGTATCCAGGACCGTTGGTCATAGTTGTACCCCGGTATGCACCAGCCTCGAGGTCATCACCAGGCGCAACGTGCCTATTTTGATTCGGACCGGCCGAATCATTCGTGAGCGGCGCACCAGGTTGTTGGCCACCGTGATGCGCCTTCTCCATCTCTGCCTTCAATGCCCAACCCTGTGGTTGATGATGGCTGGTGCGTACACTCGGTAGCAGGTCCAGGAGGAAGGACAGGACGTAGAATGTGAATACTAGAGCAACGATCCATTCGAATACCGCCGCGACGTTCGGGTCGCCAGTGTAGCTCGTCGAGGCGAATACAACAGCCAAGACAAACTCGACGATGATGAACGTCAATTTCACCCAGAAGCTGAGTCGGAGGATTCGGTGGCTGCGGTAATGGATGCCCAACCTTTGGTATTCGGCGCACAGGAAGATCGCAGAGAACCAATACCCTCCAATAAAGAGCAACAAGAAGCCGTCGTGCAGGCGCGGGTGGTGATATGTATCGAAATTAGAGAGGAGGATTAGACCTGCGGAGCCGGCAATGGCGAAGAGGATTGCGATGATGGATAGAATTGTCTGAGCGCGGGAGGTATTCGGTGCCAGACGGCCTTTGTGTCGGAGCCACCGTTCGGACATGAAGGCCAAGTCTAGGAAGACTGTCGTGACGCAAGCGCCGGCGATGAAGAGCGGTTTTAGGTGGTAGGCGCCCACGTCGGAAATGTAGGCTATCGTTTGGCCTTGATTCATGGACGGATAGATGGGGTGGCCTATCGCTTCCCAGTAGATGAACATGCCTAGGAGCATGCCGAGCCACCTTTAACGTTGTTAGTTGATCGCTTGAGTGAGGCAGGGATGAGAGCGGCATGGGAAGTACTTACATGGCCGCCGAAATGACGGGAAACATCCAACTTCCTAGATACCACATTTTGGATGGCGAGGAGGGTCACACGGTCCGCCCAGGACGTTAGGAGTGGTGATGAAGTGGTCGCGTGAAGATTAAGGAAAAGGGAGTGTGTTTTACAAGGTGAGACGTAGGTTTGTGACAAGCTGAGGAGGAGTAGAGAAGAGAATGGGTTTGTTATATGAAGGTGATGCAAAGTCTGGGGGAATTGACGTTGCAGTTGCAGTGACTACATCATTTGCCATTTGGCGGATATATCAAGCGGCAATACCAGAAAAGCAAAAGCCTCCTCCTCGGAACTTGTGTCCTCTTGTACGAGATATTGAATCACAAAATCCGAGATGTGCAATAATGCAGGGGACATGACAGTAGTATGTAAGCGGCTCAACTCAGCTACGATGACCCCGGTTAGAAGCTAGCGATATATTTTATTCCGCGCAGATTTGAGGTTTTTTCTTCTTGTTAGTTTCCGCTTTCATTCATAAACACAAATATGCATTCGTACAACTCATTAATTAACCAAGAAACCACCAGCCTCAACCGAATTGCGCAAGCAGATTGGAAAATTGCAATCATGTCGACGTCATGGGTGGAACTGAGAGTTATTGACGCAATGAGCACGCGCCCAGATTGCATTCCAACCAATCATATGAAACCAAGCTTTTCTATTGCCGGTCAATCCCGCCATCCAGAATGACGTCGCATACAAAATCGGCAATGACACTTCGACTTTATTGATCCTTCTATACACTGACTAAGAACTTGGTCATGCTCGTGTTTGCTGGATCTGGTCGAGTTCGACCATTTCATGTGTACTTAATCGTCAAGGACAAGGACGGTTAGTCCTTGGATAAGCTAGACCCAGTGTTGGCATTCCCGGTCCCAGCCCGCTTGAATGAGGTTATGCTTGGTCACTGAGCGGTTGGCTGGAAGCAGCCACTATACCGTCCAATGCAATCGACATGTCAGCAGCAGGACGCTGACAAAACTTCGAGTAAGAGACTTCGTTGCCCTGATAAGGCAAGCACAGAGTCCGGGGTCAACACGAGTCGGACCGGCATGGCCCGGCAGAGGGTGAAGAGTATCCCTTCACTCGTATAAAGGTAAGCCGAAACCTTCGCTAAACGGCCAATCAATCAGGTTCAGCCCACAAACAGCAGTACTCTATGTGTGATTTGTGAAAAGCAGGTCGTATGCTGGGCTAGGCACACACATCACTGCGTGTTTAGGAGTGCATCCCTTACACGTTCACGTGAATTGTGATTGACACCAAGTTTATCCAGATAACCTTCGACGCCACCATACGCAGAGTCGAGATGTTGAAGGACCTTTGGACAAAACTCGGGGGGACAGCCGGCAAATGACTCGTCCAGACCAATGCTTGAAATCTCTTCCATCCTTGACGCCTTCTCTGGCTCCAGTTCTGGTTCAGACAGGAGATAATCTTTGCTGATAGCATCGACATTGATGTTGCAGAGTAGAAGCACAAGCAACACCACGATCCCGGTCCTGTCTTTGCCCTGCGTGCAGTGCACCAAAATGGGCCAAGCGTCGCTATCAGACAGAAGGTCAAACACTTCCTTGACTTCAGGACCACTGTGATCTAAGGTATCGATCCCAAGCCCAATGAGGCCACGAGGCTGCATCAATTCTCTGCCTAACACGGAGATGCCCTCGGTTCGATAACCCAGAGTCATGAGAAAGACCAGTTTGGCCAGGCTAGTGTACTTGAGCTGCCAGATGAGGTGACGCTCGAAGCCTTTGCCATTGAGATTGATGTATGCATATCGAATTCCTGGTATTCGAATGTCTTGTTGTACGGCCTGGTCTGAAGAAGGGATTACTGCTGATTTGGAGGCGAGGGCAACTTCTGACCGTTTCTTAGCGGCATTGACATGTTCTGTCTTGGACCGTAGATCAAGGATGGTCTTTATCTTGTATTTGTTGATGAGTTGTTCACGGTCCGACAAACTGCATTCGTCTGGACGTGCACTTCTGAACAGCTGACCTGTCTTGAGCACGTCAGACCGCAGTATCGCATTGATGTGAGCCCCAACATCACGAAAGTTGAGAAGATTATCGAACTGAGGTCGGTCTGGATTTTCGTTTGGCATGATGACAGTTGTTGTATGCCTATGGATATGATGTTCTGGATTCGGAAATCAATGATCGTCACCGTTGCCAAAGTTGTGGAGTTGACCACCACAAATGAAGCTCTTCCAGCCCCCGGCCTTCTCCTCACCCTCTCCTTGTCTTTCGGGACTCAGATAAGCAATTGGCAGGTAAGCGAGAGATCAGTACAGAATTGGGGAAATGGTCTGAGATTACTGTTAACTCCGCAGTACACCGAGAAGATACAAAGCGTTTGCGATCTGTGCGATAGTGGTGATCACCTCCCAGAAGCATTGACACCCACGGTTCATTGATGGAGAAGGATCCTCTAGGCGTCTCTGGCGTCAGTCTAGGCTGTCAACAAAGTTTCTCTGGATCATTGACACGATGCTGGAGCAACAAAAACAAGCCGTCTTGCAATGACGTATGTGGAATAGATGACATACACAAGCGCCATGTTCATGCTCTTGGTAATGGCCGCTGCTTGTTCACAAGAGACGGGCGGCAGATCAGTAGCTCCTTTTTCTCTGTAACTCTTATTGTCGTCGTCGATATATTGTACATTTGACAACTCTTACCTCCATGTCGTGGTAGTCTAGTTGTTTGCGCCGACCTTTATTTTCGTTGCGACAGAGCTCTTGCGTTATCTGCGTCATTGGAGCCAAGAATGTCGGCCCTCAGCGACCCCAAGGAAGCAAGCTTCCCTTCCGTCGAGAAGCACCTGGAAGATCAAGGTCAGTCCTGCTGCGGTGATCGCGCATACACATACAACAGAATTAACAGTTTTTTTTCCGCAGCGGCATCAGCAGCATTGTATCGCCCCAGAGATACCGCCTCCAAGCAGAGCGCTTCCTCAATTCTGGACAAGGACGGTCGGCTATCTTCTGCCAGTCAGTTTAACCCCGCCTAATACCGCCTACCCCATCACTCTGCTAATACTGTCAATTTAGGCGCCGCCACTTCGCTGAAGTACGCTCGAGCTCAAGACCTACCTTCGTATCCTTCGAAAGGAGGAGTCAAACTGGCATCCGCAGGTGCCGCCGCAAGTCTGGCAGACTCTAACAAGAAATCGGTCGATCTTTGGACACCGGGTAATATCCCGGCTGCAAATATAGCTGCAGATAAAGCCAAAGATTATGAGATGGATCCTTTATGGGAGCCAGAATTGAGCAAGGGAGCCTCAAAAGCAGCACTCATCGCGCACAGAGACCAAGGGCCAGTGAATATATGGAGGGCCACAGAGTCAGACACTGGATCTTCTGCTGCGACTTCCGCTCTTCAGAATCAGTTTTCTCCACCTGCCATAACTGAAAGAGAGGTTTCAAAAGATGGACGACAAAAGGCATTGCTAGCCGCGACGGCATCCATGTCAAGCGGTAGACGTCGAGCAGAGTCGGCACCCATGAAACCGCAGCCTCCACCGGGTAATTCTGCATGGGCTCTGCAAGCCGCGAATTCGATATCCGGAAGGAAATCATCCGATCTTCCAGCTTCACAACAGAGCACTAACTCTGGGAATTTGGATCCAGCTCGAATTCAGAACATGGCACGCAAAAACATCAACAGACAAATGTACACCGCAAACCCCCCAGTGGCAATCGAGGTTGAGGAGAGAAACAGGCAGGATATGTTGCGAGCCTCAGCAGTGGCCATGGCGAAGAAGATGTATGCCATTCAACAAACTCACATTGATGATGCCAGAGGCATTCGGCGTTCAGAAAGCCATTACGCCGCACATACTGCCAGGAAGAGAGCACAATCAGACGCGGCAAACGAAGCTATCCCCGCAGAACTTCCTCGATACGAGAATTTGGAGGAAGCTGCGCGCAAGTTGGCGCAGGAGCGACTTGCCAAACTACACGACGAGAATGCAGAGTACCGGCAATACTACGGACAGACATCGCCACAGAAGCAGTCGCGACTATCGCTACGAGGACGGCCGCGACGGACATCTAATCTGCAAGATGATAGCGATTCGGATGAAGAACAGTCTCGCCGCATCAAAACGCAAATGTCCATCTTCCAGAGCAAGTTGGCTGAAGTAGACACCAAGAAGCGACAGTCTGACAGGGATGCACTATTGGCCATCGCTCATAAGAATGTTACGGCACGCATGAATGTCATCGATGAGCAGGTGTTCTCAGAAACAGGAAAGACCAGCCCCCAACAACGCGAACAATGGGAGCGACAAGCGCGAGAAAGAGCTCAACGAGATAGCGACCAGAGGATGGTCAATGTTGGCAAAGTCCACATCGGCGGAGGTAAATATCTGGATCAATCGGAAATCGACGCAATTGCACGGGCTCGATTGCAACCAACCTTTGACGAGATTACGGAGAAAGCTGAGGCACAACGAGCTAGAGATGAAGAGATCAGGAAAGAACAGGAAAGAATCAAGGCTGAGCAAGAAGCTGAAAGACAACGACAAGCAAAAATCAAAGCTGATCAGAAAGCGGTTGCAGGTATGTCTCCTGTCACGTAACTGCAACTCTCAATACTGACCACAATTTTAGATCGCGAGAAAGCAGAAGCCCGTGCCCAAAAGGCAGAAGAGAAACGTAAGCTCGAAGAACAGAGACACGAAGAACGTAGGATCAAAACCGAACAAAAAGCGGCCGAAAAGAAAGCACGTGAAGAGGCACTTGCAGCATCCAGGGGAACAGAGGCAACACCGACAAAGAAAGGGATATTACCAGGTTTCCTATCGAGAGGTGCCGCCGGCGCGGGAGCCACCGCAGCTACAGCAACACCTGCTGCCGAAATTGCCGTTGAAGGTACTACAGGAGCTGTTGATACACCAGTCTATCCGACAATGCCACCAGTGGAACCAGGGGAGATCGCAGGTGAAACCGTCCATGACCAGGTCACATCAGACAAGGGTGAAGCTCCGCACATCATATCCACGGACAATGAGGCAGGTGTCGCGGGCTTGCACGAAGAGGTGACAACAGAGGAGCGTGAAGCTCCGCACGTCATTTCCGCTGACACTGAAGCCGGCCTTGCGGCGAAGCCGTTGGAGACAACAGATGCGGAACCCACCGCAGACACTGGGGTGAAGGACGCCGTCTCTAGCCAGCCGTACTCAGCGACTCAAGAGCCAACATCGCTTACATCACCCACTTCTCCAACCTCACCCTCTAAGAGAAATTCGACATTAGGGTCCTGGTTTAAGAAATTCAGGACTGGCAGCAAGGCTGAGACTGATGCCGAGAAACCAGCCCTGACGAGCGCTGAGCCCACAACTACGACTGCAGAAACGACCAAAGCGATTGAGGAGGAGGAAGAAGAAGAAGAAGAAGAAGAAGAAGAAGAAGACAAGCCGGCATCTGACTCGATACGCGATGTTGCTCTAGCAGGCCGCAAGAGCGATGTGGAAACCGACGATCTGTACGGAGGCTCTGCTCGAGAGGAAGGACGAGTTTCGCCGGTGCAAGAGGGCCATGGCGAAACCTACGATGCCGTCACTGACCCAGCAAGACCCATCAGTCCGGTATCCGAGTCTGATGTCGACGAGGAGCCATATGTGATGGCCACAGACGTCGCCTCATCAAAGTACGAGTCGGAACATGGCGGTGGGTCAAAGAGAAATTCTGGCATGAATCAGCTGGACGCTGGCGCTGTATCTGACACCGACTCGGAACCGCGAGGCAGGAAAGGTTTCCGCGAACGCTTCCTCCAGAACATCATCCCTGGCAGAGCAGACAAGCAGAAGCATAAGTCGACTACTGAGCCTGCGGCCGCCGTAGCGTCTCCCATCGCCGAAGAGACCACCCACAAGCAGACCGCAACCGATGCTAAACCGCATGCCAACCCAGACACCACGGTCCTCGCGGAAACAGAACCTCTGCGGGAAAAGATCCAAGAGTCATCCAAGACGTCCACAGAAGTGCCCAATACGGGTTCTACCACTCCGGCATTGACGCGAACTCAAACCGACGGGGATGATGACGAAGACTTCGAAGAGGCTCGCGACACCTTTGACGAGCAGAGGCTGCCAGCCACTGCGAGCATGGGAAAGATAGAGTCACCTCGCTTGGTTGATGTTGGCAAGAAGTCTGAGGACGGATCTTCGGTTGGTGGGCGTAACAGTATTGGTAGCGCCACCGGCAGTCGGTTTACCGAGGAGCTCTAAGCTGATGGAGAGAACTGGGAGACAATGGCGTGATACTGCCTAGTTGATGTGCTTGTGTTTGTGTTGTGCTTGGTGCCTTGGAAATTGGATATCCTGCTCTGGCTATGGTTTTGATATTGTCTGCTGTCTACTATGTCTGCTTCGCCAGTCATGCAATACTTTATTTCCGCGTCCTTTAGTGTCCAGGCAGAGGATGCACTGAATGTCTCAACACGCGGCCTGTATCACATACTACTCGAAGTAATAAAACCTTGTATTGATCGACTGCATGCTTTGAAGTAACGTTGAATAAAGCAAGTCGTATAGCCTAACCTAATAACAGGTAGGGACCTGTTCGGGGGCACATTAATGACCGTCCTGTATCGCTGATTGGGTACTTGAGATGCCTCGGCTTGTATGCAAGTGCAAGGTTACAACACGCAATGTCTGGGGAAGCACGGCCACTCACGGCTATCCCACGTTTATCGGGCGGTTGTTATCAGGCTTCCATCTTGAGTACTTAGTCTTCAACTTACGCAGTGCAAATGCTCGGAGGAGCGCACACCTCTTCACGTCCTACATAACACCTTGATGCTCTAGTACAAGATGACCGGTCAGTTTCCGACGCCCAATGGCTTCCCGGTGCTCGTTGCTGACCATCTCCATCAGTCTCCACTGCTGCGCTATCTGTACCTGCGGCCGCCGCGGGTCTAGCATACCTCAACGGTCGCTGGCGCATTTCCGTCGACCTCGAAACCATACTTCCCCTGGCTGGAGCCACGAGATCTTTCACCAAGCGCGAACGAGCAGATAGGGTCAACTCCTTCTACATCCTCGAGGAGCATGTCAACAACCCAAAGATCGCGGACAAGATATTCCTCATCTATCAAGGAAAGAGTTGGACCTTCAGACAGACATACAACATAGTCCTTCGCTACGCGGGATGGCTGCACTCTGTCCACTCGGTCGCTCCTGGCGAGATCATCGCCATGGACTTTATGAACGGCCCCACGTTCCTCTTCCTGTCGATCGCCATGTGGTCACTAGGTGCCATCCCAGCCTTTATAAACTACAACCTTACTTCGAAACCCTTCATTCATAGTGTTCGGACCTCGACGGCCAGGTTGTTGCTGGTCGACCCCGAGATCGAAACAAGGGTGCTCACTCCCGAAGCAACAGAAGCCTTCTCCGCTCCCAACTTTCGCAACAATGCATTCCCCATCGATGTGGCCGTCCTAACCACTGGTCTGCAGTCTTCATTGGAATACTTCCCACCTTACCGTGCACCGGATTCTGCTAGAGCTGGTGCAATTGGCCGTTCACAATGCTGCTTGATCTTCACGTCAGGAACCACAGGGCTACCGAAAGCTGCTAAAATCCCCTGGCTCCGAACGAGCTGGGGTTCTGATCTCATTTCTCGATGGCTGGGTCTACGTCCAGTAACGTCCTCCAATCCCGACAGATTCTATACTGCTATGCCGCTGTACCATGGAACAGCCTTCCAACTAGGTTTTCATATGTGTTTGGTGTCCGCCACGACATTAGTCTTAGGTCACAGATTCTCGACCTCCCGCTTCTGGGACGACGTTATATCCTCCGATGCGACAGGCATCCAGTATGTCGGAGAGACTCTAAGATACTTACTCGCAGTCCCACCTCAACCAGACGACCGCACCAAGCATCGTGTCCGCCTGGCATTCGGGAACGGCCTCCGCCCTGATGTCTGGGACAGGTTCCGAAATCGTTTTGGAGTCGAGACAATCGGGGAGTTCTACGGCGCATCGGAAGGGCCCGGCGCAAGTTTGAATTTGTCACGCAATACATTCTCGTCAGGAGCGATCGGACAGACAGGACTGATCGGAATACTTATGAACAAAGGCGCACGATCAGTTGTGCAAGTTGACTGGCAGACAGAGTCTCCTTACCGAGATCCCAAAACTGGATTCTGCGTGCGCGTGCCCGATGGTGAACCAGGTGAGATGATTTTCAAGGTCGACCCCAAAGACATCGAGGCCAAATATCAGGGGTACTTTGGCAATCAACAAGCCTCGGACTCGAAAATCCTGCGGGATGTCCACGAAAAGGGCGATGCGTGGTTTCGCAGCGGAGATGTTGTGAGACAAGATAAAGAGGGAAGACTGTGGTTCTCGGACAGACTGGGCGACACCTTCCGCTGGCGAAGCGAGAATGTTTCGACAGCTGAGGTCGCCCAGATCCTCGGCGAGCACCCGCAGATCCTTGAAGCGAATGTCTATGGCGTTGCGATACCTAATCATGATGGGCGCGCGGGATGTGTGGCCGTATTATTGAGAGATGTTACGGGGAATGATAGCCCGATCAAAGAGTCGGTGTTGGAGAGTCTGGCTACGTTCTCGCGCAACAGTCTACCCAAATATGCGGTGCCTGTATTCATCAGGGTGGTCACTAGTGTGATGGCAACGGGGAACAATAAGCAGCAGAAACATGTTTTGAGAGAGCAGGGTGTGGATCCGGACAAGGTCAGTCCTGAAAGAGTATTTTACCTGGCCCCGGATGCGGTGAGGTATCAGGAGTTTGGCGTCAGGAAGTGGCAGGCCCTGAAGGCTGGGAAGGTGAAGTTATAGTATTGGGGGTTTTGTATTCATAATCATTTCTGATCACCTCGTCATGCCGGTTTTTCTGCTCAACTCACCCTGGTCTCTGTTGACTTTGTGGACTACTATCAGGTCCAAGTCCGATTTGGTACCCAGACTACCGTGAAAAAAAAATGTCCAAGTCCAAAGTGTCCAAGTCTCCCGCCCGTCCTACTGCGGTAAAAAAGTGTCCAAGTCTTCACCGAACCTACCGTCACAAAAAATGTCCAAGTCCTAGTCGTGCAAGTCGGCGACCCAGACTATCGGCAAGAAAGTGTCCAAGTCTTCATTACCACTCCTGGCAGTTCGAGTCCCAGAGCTCACTCCCACGAGAGATCTCAGGTAAAAACTTGAACTCGAGAGCCATGCATTACTCTTTCAAACTGAGTCTCATTCAACTACTCGAAAGTTAAGTTCTGCCTGAAGCTTTTCCAAATCCTCCTTCTCCCACGGGTGCGCCTTCTCAGGCGGAATGCTCTGATTAAACGGCTTGCCCGCGCTGGCCAGCACATCAAGAATCCCTCTTCCACTGATAAAAACATACACCTTTGCATACCGGCTCGCGATAGCCAGACTAAAAGCTCGCCCCCGTGGTACATATATCGTTTCACCAACATTCAACGTCGCGACTTCCGTCTCATCCAAAGTGAAAGTCACGCTACCATCAGCAACCTGAAAAGCATGATGCACATCGTCAAATGTAAATTTGTTCGTCAGGGCACTCTCCTCATGCCACGAAGATCCTTCGATACTCCCGATCGAGAATCTACCTCCTGATTCCGCGGCCGTCGCGAGCGGACTGACTACCAAACCTCCCACAAGGAATTTCGGTCCCGTCCCAGCACGCAGGAAATACGGTCTCAGACCGCCAGGGAGGGCGTTGTCTTTCCCATCGCTCCACGGTTGCGGCTTGATTTCCGCTAACTTGGGGTCTCGCACTGGAATCATATCGAACTTCTCGCTCGCAGCCTTGAGTTTCGGAATCAGAACCTCAAAGACATTCCGATCATCTTCTAAAGGAAACATAGGACCGTCATAAGGCTCGCCGATGAACCGAAAGAACTCCTCCCATCCTCCGGGGACGATCAGGCCAACGAACTCAGTGTACTCTCCTAGTATTTGATATTGATGGACAACTCCCGGTGGGACACTGGCGAAATCTCCGGCTTCCATGGTTCGACATTGGTCGTTGGCCCAGACATTGACTTTACCCTTGAGGCAGAGAAAGACGTCGTGAGTTTCGCGGTGGAAGTGGAAACCTATGGGGTCGCCTTGGGCGCCGC
This sequence comes from Exophiala sideris, assembly GCA_000835395.1. Taxonomy (NCBI): domain Eukaryota; kingdom Fungi; phylum Ascomycota; class Eurotiomycetes; order Chaetothyriales; family Herpotrichiellaceae; genus Exophiala; species Exophiala sideris. The sequence goes on along the minus strand of KN846954.1, from coordinate 2,162,857 downwards.
CGCTTCCGACTACGGCGAAGGCGTTGTCGGTTTCCTTGCCCGTTACGAGGAGACGGGTGGCGGATTTGGAGCAGGGGATGTAGATTGTTTCGCCGCCGAGGGAAGGGAGAATGTATGGTTGTCCTGGTCGGCCTGGGGCGACCTTGATGGGGTGGAGAGGCTTCTGGCTGGTACCCATGTTGTGGCCGATTGAACTGCGAATTTGATTTGGGACGAGCTATGCTCCAAAGACAAGGCGAGTGGTCAGAAAGTCTCCAGTCTCAACAGTGCTGATATATCGCTGGGTATAGGCTCGAGGGTGTTTGACGCTGAAGCTGATCAACCAGAAGTATTTCGCTGGGTTTTGAATCCCCAGGTTCCCCTCAAACTCTAAGACAGCACTTCTTACTCCCTCAACTGCGGCATATCCGAACGAGGTTCCGACCTGTAGTAAAGTGATGTCCAAGTTGGAGACAGTACGAGTTTTCGTGGGGATGGTGTGGTCCCGGTCGGCATCTGTCGACGCCGAATCCGGCAGTTATGGTATATGAGACCGACAGACGACGTTCAGTCTACACCGATGAGACAGAGGATTCGAGTGCGATGCAACACCGGCCTTAGACATTGACGCTTACAGATTGGTCTGTCCTTCCCGATCAATGGAGTCTTCTTTTGCTCTTCACATACCCACCAACATCACGTTCCAGGATTACTTTGCAATCATTCAGACTGCAAGGACCTGGGCCGATGGATATGACCTCAAGGTATGCTCTTCCAGCTAATTTCTGTCGAGAATTCACGACTTCGAGTCGTCGAATCTATATTCTTTCAATGTTAATACAATTGCAGTCCTATCCTCATTTGATATCAACACTAGCGCCTCAAGTTTCAGTCGACTACACAGACGTCAACCCAGACTGGGGAAAGAAGCTCTACAACAAAGAGGAATTTGCCAGGTTGTGGCTCAGTGAAGAGCACCTGGGCAATACCGCCCTCAATACACAACACCTGCTGGGCCTGCCTTACTTCTCATATGTTGGACCAAAGCGTACAAGTAGCGCCAGCGATCATGGAAATGTGAGCCTGTCCGCCCAACATGCTGAAGAGATTCAAGTAAGCTGGCAGGTTTTGGCGAGCCATGGTCGTCGCGCCACAGGGTCTGTAAGTGAGAACAAAAGCCACCTGCCTTGTATAGGCGAGACGTCTGACCACAGAGCGTTCATGACTCACGTCTATCTCAAGGTGCAGGAAGGTGATCAGGGGATTTCATCGGGGGGTGTGTGGAAATTGGCATCCATCAAGCCATCACCAATATATGCAACTGGGGATTTCGAGAGAGTCCGGAGGCCGAGCGATGCTCCTTGATAGGACACGCCGAGCCTGTTTCCAGAAAAAGTGGCACCGTCTGAAACGGCGTACATCGACGGTATAAGTTCGAAGTCAACCAGGTTCGCCGCAGTGGGCGCCTTGACTCCAAGCTAGTAGGAATGTATGATAGAGCTGATGCCTTTCGCCTTGTCAAAGGTTAATACTATCTCGGTGTGCGCAAAGGGCTCTGGATTGACATCGTGGAATGGTATCTATCTGAACCTGAAGAGCAACACAGGTCAGACAGTGCCACTTTTCCTGGAAACAGGCTTGGGATTTCAAATACAGGGAGATGGGGCTGGGTTATTGTGTCTCTCCGAGCTGGTCGTCCCAGGGTGAAAAGTCTGCTTCATTCTCTCCTGGGAAAACTTGTGCCATGAAGTCTAGGTTCACATCGCCGAACGGGTCCAGAAACAGGTCCTGGCTGGGCAGGAAGTCCTGGAAATCGTCGTTCTCGGGCTGTGATTGTAGGTTTGTGGGTGTGCTTTCACCCGGTTGTTGTTGAGCAGGTCTCGCTTCTGTGGCTTTGTCACTCTCCTGAATTTGGGTGGACGTTCTCTGCAGAAGCCTTGCTGCCTTTCTTGCAACGACATTTTCCTCCATAGCATCGAGCACTTCGATACTCATAGTGATCAACTGCAGTAGCTCTGCTCTTTCACTCTGTGAGGCTATCCTGTTGAAATAGCCTAGGACAATGGACGCTGCGTACAAAGTATAAGTTGTGTTGTACCACCAGGTCCGGAAATAGGATGCGTTGCAGTACATATGATGCATCAGTCGGATGGTATTCCGGGCTGCTGTCACGCATTTGGATACTGCCAGGTTGAGGCCTGCTTCGCTGCTGCTTATAGCCGTCCTCGAGGCTTGGGTCCGCCCAGCGTGCAACAGGAATGGTCTGTAAAGAACCATTTTGACGTTGTAATAGCGAAACTTCAACGTGTGTCGTTGCTTCTTTGCCCACATGGGGTCTTTCATGATACCCATGTTATCCGATAGGTCGTTGACCTGGGGCCTTATCGCCTTGGGCAGCGTCAGAAGCCATTGGTCCATCTCCGTTTCGATCCTGTTGGCGTTTTCAATCCTGGTCGCGATAGGGGTGGATGTGAGGTAGACGCATACGGAAACTTTCCGAATGATTCTGGCAAAATCTACCATTGGGGTCAAGACTGCTGTCTCGTTGTCTTCAACCAACAAAGGCATAGCACGGTTGTGATAGATGTCCGCACCGAGGCAATCAGGACGACCGAGAGCGAAACTTGTTTCAATCTCGAGGGAAAAGAGACCCCACCAGGTCTTGGAGATGGCTGCGTCTTCGGGCGGCTCAGACGTCGTCAAGCTGCTCCGGGATTGTCGATTATGCCCAGCAGATAAGCTCGTGCGCACTGCCAGACCAAGGTGCATGTATGCGAGATGGGGGTTGAGCTCGTTTTGACACACTTTGGCCATTATTATGTTCGCCTGAACCGTTTCCAAGTCCACCCTTGACGGTGACTTTGCCATCGCAATGGAAGCCTGTTCAAACATTTTCCTCGACCAAGCCCATCGACCTAAACCTTCGAATGAGTCTCCGTTCCACTCCCGTGTCAACGCACCTAATGCCATTACGGCAAAGTAAAGAGCAATGAAGCTTTGAGACTGTTTTTCTACACGTCCGAACCAGAGGTCCTCGGACTTGGCCAGAAACAGTGAACGGTCAATGATTGGGTGAATGAAGTGAAGATTCTCAAAATAGCCCTCAAGGAAGAACTGAGATTGTCGAAAGTAATACCGAGTTTGCGCGAGTGATCGATCCTCGGAATTTGGAGCCGATTGCGGCGAGAAGGTATCATTGTGAAGTGCAGATACGAGTGCCTGCGTACCTACCTCGGGAGCACGAATGGACTCACTGGGAGTGCGCCGATCCAGTGCGGCCAGGAAAGCCAGAGATGATGTTGGTCCGTGATATTCTCTGTTGAGGGTGTGAGGGTTGATCTCGCTGATCTCGTCCTCCTGGTTGTTCAAGCTGCGATGACTGTATGGGGAATCATGATCTTGGAGGCGATTGAGCATGGAGTCAACCTCATGGGAAATTCGCCCATTTGCGGTGGGGGCGATGCCTGATCGCAAAGGATGGTCCTGCAGGACTGTGCCGAGTCGCTGTCGTAATGGTTCAGCATCCTTGTACACGCATTCGACTCTGAATCCTGCAATTTGGTCAGCATCTCAAGATTTGGAAAAGGCATCTATGTGCGACTGATCCGGGGCTTCGTAGATAAAACGTACGCTTGCACTTGCTGCAGGGGTTCATCTCATCACAACGGTATTTCTTGGCCCTGCAAAGCTCGCACGCTCTCGCGGCCCGAGAGCGCTTTTTGCCTTTGTCCACCCTGACATCGGAATCGGCCATGTTGCATGCGCAGCAATGGGCGAGCCCCGGGATGATGATTTCCTGCCACGAGGTTCATTCATGCAAATGTGGTCCCCTCAGCTCAAAAGAGAGAATAAAAGTGGGTGGAGAAGTCGACGGACGAGGTGACAGGAACGATCCTTTGGGTTTCCTGCCGAGCCTGTTTGCAGAAAAAAGTGGCACTGTCTGACAAGGAGTACATCGACGATATAAATCTACGGGTCATCAAGTTGGCAACGGGGAGCACCCTCGACCTGAGCTAGTCGGCACATATGGTAGACCTGATGGCCTTCCCCCTGTTAATGACTGACAATAAACCGTTGTGCGCGAAGGACTCCGTGATGACTGTAAGGAATGGTATCTATTGAACTTGAGGAGCTACAGTGGTCAGACAACACCCACCCTTTCTTTTTCGAAAACAACTTGCTGCCCCGCGTCGCCAGGAGCATTGATTTGTCTTTCCGAGCTTGCTCGGAGTATCCCAAACCTTAGTTTTACCGTTCTCCATCTTTGACCGCAAATGTTGAGGCTTCGGAAGAAAGAGTTGAGCCTGAGCAAGACATGGAAATGATGATTATAAATCTATCTTGAAAATGGCAACTCCGCATCAGACAGACGATACAAACACGAAAATGATCGAACGAGCCCCGAGACTGGACATTATCATTGTCGGTGCCGGCTTGGGTGGTCTGGCAGCAGCGGTATCGTGTGCCCTTGCCCAACACAGAGTGATCGTTTTGGAAGCGTCCAGAGAGCTTGCCGAAATCGGGGCCGGCCTGCAGATAACTCCAAACGCTTCACGCCTGCTTCGGCGATGGGGCCTCGAAGCTGAAGTTGAGGCCGTAGCCGCCGAGCCTACGCTTCTGGCCGTTCACAGGTATAGCAATGGCAAGGTTCTGGCTGAAGAACGAGTCTTCGACAAAAAGATGCGGACGAAGTATGGCGCTCCTTTCCTTGATATGCATCGAGCGGACTTGCAAAAGATCTTGTTCAACAAGGCATTATCACTTGGTGTAAAGGTTGAGCTGGGGGTCCGCATATCGAAAGTCGTTCCCAGACCTGAAGTCGTCTTGGAGTCCGGCAAACGACTGCATGGAGATCTGGTGATCGGTGCTGATGGCCTCTGGTCCAAATGCCGTGAGAGTATGTTGGGAAAGTCGGACCAACCATTACCAACTGGAGACCTAGCATACAGGATTGTTCTCGACCTTGAGAAGATTACAAATCCCGAATTAAGACAGTGGATCAGCAACCCGCAAGTCCACTTCTGGATAGGTCCATATTCACACGCTGTTGCCTACTCATTACGAGGCGGTACTATGTACAATATCGTCCTGCTGTGCCCTGATGATCTACCAAAGGACGTATCGCGATCGAAAGGGTCTGTGGGCGAAATGAGAGCTTTGTTCTCTGGCTGGGATCCTATACTGACACGATTTCTCGAGCAAGTCGATCAAGTGGACAAATGGAAATTGATGCACCGGGAAGAGCTGGAATCCTGGACGAATGCGGAGAAAGATTTCGTGCTGATCGGGGATTCTTGCCACCCTATGCTACCGTATCTTGCACAGGGTGCAAATTCGAGCCTTGAAGATGCCGGAGTCCTCGGTGGGCTTCTGTCGCACGTGAAGTCGAAGGAGCAGCTTCCTTGGGCTATAACGCTATACGAACGTGTTCGAAAATCACGAAGTGAGAAGATTGTTCGTGAAACATTTCGTCAAAGAGATGCTTTCCATATGCCTGACGGGGAGGAACAAGAGGTGCGAGACTCGTTGTTCGCGTCACAGTTGGGCACAAGCATATCTTGCAATTTTCCAAGCCGATGGTCGGTAGTATCCCCTCTGATCTGCTTACAGCGACTGACAGCGCTGTTAGGACATGCCCGGAAGTGCAACCGTGGCTATACGGTTACGACAGCTACGATGAAGCTGATGAGGCTATCAATTTACACCCGTTCTCTAGCATCGGTGGATTGGGATCAAAGTGACCGCAGAGCATCTGTCACTGTGCTAGACTCAGCACAGTGTGCACCATCTCGGGGAGGCTTGTGCTAGAAGCATTGAGACCGGGCTGGACAGGAAACACGGCAAGCCTGTTTCCAGATCTAAGAGTGGGCACTGCCTTGATGGGAGGACATGGACCATAGAAGTCCCAAGCTAGCAACGCACAACGAGTGCCCTGATTCCAAGCTAGGCACGCCTGTATGATAGAGCTGATCCTTTGCTCTTGCCAGATGCTAAGGCCATCTCGGTGTGTGAAAAGGACGCCCGGGCAACAACGAAGGACAATATCTATTTGAACCTGGTAAGCAATGTGGTCAGACAAGTCCACATTCCCTGGAAACTTTCTGGAAACCGACTTGTTGGATATAACACTGGAGAAGCTTTTCATTCTCTGATCCGAGCTCCTTCTCCCTCCAAGATGGTCAGAATCATCCCAATCTAATGTCCCAAACTTCGCTGGGGATCTCTTACTTGCCGTCGGAGGCGATAATGGCTTTCTAAAGCCGACGACTGCGAGTGGGAAACCGACTCAGGATTCGGTAACATGTTCTATGCCCATCTCTTTGACACTAAGCAACGCGCCAGTGGAGAAGGTGCGCCACATAGACTAGCCATAGGAGATGGTGTCGTGTCAGCTCGCCCAAGTCATCAGAGCATCCACACATACTTACTAAATCTGCCCACCTAGATCTCGATCCCTGAAAGAGGCCTCACCAGCATCAAGACCGCCATCCGAACGAACGGCATTTCCGACCGCGAGCTTTGGGCGTCCAGGGCAGGTTATAATTAATGAGAACGTCAGCCTCACTTGGTCCGGACCCCAGGACCCCAGGTCAACCCCACAACCCAATAGCTCTCACAGCTCTCCAGCTTTATACCTGTCGACGAGCAAGTGCTTGTACTGCGATTCTTGTGTATTTCGAAGCTTATTCCAGTTCATTCACATTCACACTCGACGCAATGTCTGCCGCAGTCAAACCAGAGATGCAAGAACAGCATCATGTCGAATCCGCCTTCGACGTCCCCCTCGACCCCATGTCCGCACCACTTCAAGAAGAGCAGGACCCCAACTACAAACTGGGCTGGAGGTCGGGTCTGGCCATCACGGCGCTCGCCCTTGCAAATTGCTGCGCCGCCTTGACCAACACGGTACGTTCTTCTCCCGAGTCTATGCAATATCACACACAGACTGACCTTAACAGTCCAATACCACCATCAGATTCCAGGTTGCAAGCGTGGGTGGTGCCAACCTGGCGAGTTGGATTGGAAATGCAAGCTTTCTATTGACGCTTTGCTTTGGACCTGTCTTTGTAGGCACCCTCATGAGCTTGGGCCTTAATCTCTCACTGCAACCACGCTGACCTCCTGTTCCAATACAGGGATTTCTGGGAGACCGCCTTGGAAAGAAATGGTTTATGGTCGGCGGTGCTGCCATTGGTGTTGTTGGAGCATGCATCGCGGGTACAGCTCATACCGCGCAGAGGATCGTCGCCGGCCAAGTCCTATCAGGAGTCGCAAATGCTGGATGCGTAAGTGTCGTACACCGGCTCCAAAGCACATTCAAAACTGACGTCGTCAACAGATCGTATCCGTTGCAGCGAGTCAAGAAATCACGCCCAACAAGGTCCGACCATGGATTATGGGCTATACTCAAACGCTCGCCAGTTCTGCAGCTCTGCTAGGGACTTACTGCGCTGGAGCATTTGTCAAGTACCAGACCTGGCGGTGGTCCTACTACTTGAACGCCTTTGCATACTTCATCGCCGGTACAAGCGTGGCGTTGACATACTTCCCACCACCACCGACACTTAGGCGTCAGGAAACCCTCGGCAACATCTTCTCTGGTCTCGATTACATCGGTATCTTCCTTCTCAGCGGATCGCTTGCTTCCTTGGTGATTGGCCTGACTTGGGGTGGCACGACTTACGCTTGGTCGAGCGGCGAAGTCATTGCCACTCTTGCCGTTGGCTGTTTGGGTCTGGTGGGTCTAGCTGTCTTCGAAATGTTTGTCAAGAAGGACGGGCTCCTCGACCATCGGCTCTTCGAGAATCGCAATTTCCCTATCCTGTTGTTCGTCTGCACCATTGACGGCATGCTACTCCTCGGAGTCAACGTGCTTTACGCACAAGAGATTGCTAGCCTGTTCACAACGGACGCCGTGAGGATCGCTGTTATCCTATCACCATATCTGATCACTTCACTGTTTGGGTGCTTGCCAGCCGGATATCTAATGGCGAGAACGATGTCCTATAGGACTATGCTGGTTGCAGCGCTGGTTTGGTGTAGCCTCTTCACAGGTGGGCTCCGAGGCTCCAACATGCGAGAACCACCGCTAATCAATTTGGACAGGTTTGATGGCTCTCGTAAATCCCAACCGGTTGAGTTGGACTTACGCGTTTTCGACTCTTTTCGGTATTGGAACAGCTGTGACCACTGTCATTCCAGGTACGCAGTCTTCCTGGTAGTGTTCAGGACTTGCTAACATTGTGGCAGTTGTTGCTCTTGCACTCTCCGTCCCATCGTTTTTGCTTGGGGCTGCCGGAACGTTGAGCATTTCGTGCCGCGCACTTGGCGGTATCATTGGAATTACAATCTTCACAGCCATCCACAGCAACAAATATGCGTCAGGCCTTCCCATCGATGTGCAGCAAGCTGTGTCACACACTAGCACGGGTTCGGCATCTGACGAAGAAGTGCTTCTGGGAAAGATCCTCGGAGCATTGGCAAACTCGGCAATACCACCACCTGTAGCCCTTGAGCAGATCCAACCCGCCCTGTCCAAGGCAACCTTCGGCGCTGTGCTGGAGGCGGTCTCCCAAGCACAAACGAACGCGTGGAAATGGGTCTGGGTGGCGATCTCCTGTCTCGTTGCGCTTAACGCTATTGTCGCTTGTTTTGCGAACCCAGTGAAGGAGAGAATGAACCATCATGTCGAAAGTGCACTTGAGCATTCGGAAACCAGAACAAGCCAGATGGGTATCAAGAAGACAGCATCGTAGAGATGCTCGAGCGCTCCTTAGGTACAACAGTATACAATTCTCTTGTTGGATCCGAAGATCTCCTAATATCCAAATATGAAATTCTATCTAATTTGAGGGGCGTTTATCGAAAGAACATCGCGTTTGGAAATCTTAATAGAATCCTAGCGTACCTCATGTACAACAACACATCTCTCCCTTGTCTGATACGGAGGGTTCCTAATGTCCAACACTAGGATATTCTTCGGTGTGGATGGTTGGCTTCTCGCCCTCAACAAACTCAATACAGCCGATGATGTTGGGGGGCTTACCAATCATAATGCCAATTTTCAACTGAGTGGCGCCCTGGAGGACGCCCTTTCGGGATGGCCTTAGAAGCTGCTTAGCTACAAAGAGCTCACCATTGCACAAGGGGGAATTGTTACATGCTGAAGGCGCAGCCTTGCGCTCTATCATTAGTTGATTCTCAGCCTCGTAAGTAAATGTAGTCGTGCTGAGAAAATATGCTGCGATATTCCCACCAACACGTTGAAAGGGAAATCAATCCTCCCCAGACAGCATCCATGGCTCCTGGAGCTTCTCGTTCAGCCTCATCTTGTTCTTCTGTCACGAGCTTCTCGTTTGTCGAATTTTCTCCGCGGCTGGATCAGGATTACTCCATCACGTCCCAGAGCTGGCAACGATGAAGTCAATGACCTGTCTCGCCCAGGCTTCTTCAGTGGGCACTGCTGTGCCCACACCAAGGACTGGACTGATATGATTGTGGCCTTCCATCAGTTGCACAGTCAAATTCGACGCCACCGCCTTACTCGCTTTCCACTCCCTAACAAAATCGTCCCTTGGGACCAATATCTCGTCCTCAGGATCCAGTGTTCCGTTCAAAACCATTACTGGAACCTGCTGCAACTCACTGATGGACCGATCGTGTTTGGAGGCCTCCAGTAGCCCCAGTGGACATCTCGCGTGCACGTCGTCACCGAAATACGCCCGCAGTGTCTCGCTTCGATCGGCCTGCGCCTGTTCGAAATGGAATGGGACTGATAGGAAAATGACACCTTTCAGTTTCCCTGCAGATGTTCCTTTCGATATCTGCTGTCTGCTTGTTGCAAAGTCAGGTGTAAAAAGGTATGTAGCCAAGTGTACACCCCCAGCCGAGTTGCCCATGATGTAAATGTCCAACGGCTTGGAGAAATGGTCCTGAACCCAGTCGACGGCCAGTTTCAAGTCTTCGCCACCGGAGGGAAACTTTGCGTCATGCATTATAAGTCGATAGTCAACTATTACGACCTCAAATCCCAAATTCTCGGCGAAGTAGTGGCCGAGATTGGCATAAACGAGACCATCAAGGTAGTTCGTATTGATTTTGTCGCCCCTGATGAGACCTCCTCCGTACAGGAAGATCAAGACTGAAGAGTTGTTTGTCACCGATTTAACACCAGCTGAAGGTGTATACACGTCGAGTTTCTGCCGTGGGTGTCCGCCGTACGCAAAAGTTTCTCGATGCGTTGCTCGGATTTTATCGGCTTGTTTGAGCAGCAATGGCGCGTATACCTTGAATGTTGGCAGAATAACATCCTGGATTGCCGTTCCGAAGGGTACAAGGTGTTCCATTGCGTGACCTAGATATTAACAGCGTGGATGCTTTGTTCTTGGCAGCAAGGTCGTGTCTTCTTGGTCTTAATGCCTCAGGAAGACACACGTCGTTCGAGGGGAGTAGGTATGACAAGGGGTGCATAAGCGTGCGGAGATCGTCGGCAGTCCAGGTCTTCCGTAGCCGAGATTATCAGCCGGCGAACCTGTTTCCCCAAGAAAGTAATACTGTCTGACAAGGAGTACATTCGCTACAAGTTCATGAGCCAACAGGTTCGCGTTAGGGGGTACTCTAACTTCAAGGCAGTAGGACTATACGGTAGAGCTGATGACTCCCTTCCGGTCAACTAGACCGAATTTCATCTTTGTGTGCAATGACCCTTGAGACGACAAGAAGGAAAGGTATCCAATTGAACCTGAAGAGCAACACCAGTCAGACGGTACCACCTTTTTGTCGGATATTCCGAGAAGCAATTTGAGACAAATTGTGATAGCTTGGGTATCTCTCAGCCGCTGGGTGGCTGCCGAGAGTCATGATGCTGTATTGTGATCTCTGACTGCTGTTCCGATGTGCCTCTCGGCTCCCGGAAGGTGCCTCGTGGCATGCTTGCACAATGCTGGAATGTCGCGGGGCTGGCAGAGCCATTTTACACCAGCAATGCCAGGGATATGGCTGATTTCTTCCTGCTTTTCATCACTCAAACCTTGTGCACACGCAGCCCCGTGTCACAGGCGCAATCGGTCTCCTTCCAGAACATGCAGCCATCCAGTCTCACGCTCCGAACGGACGTGTATGGCTCGATCACTCCAGCAGGTCTTCGAGACTCACTCGTCGGCAAGATTGCACTTGTCACTGGCTCTAGCCGTGGCATAGGAAGACACATAGCTCTTGCTCTTGCGCAAGCAGGGGCATCAGTTGCCGTCACTGGCAGGGACGAGAAAGCGGTACGAAAGACATGCGAAGAAGTCTCGTCGTACGGGACGAAATGCGCGCCTTTCACTGCCGACGTTCTCGATGACATGGCAATGAAAGCATTGGCTAACGAAGTAAGCACATTCACCGTTGGTCATGTCGTCTTCTGATTTTCGCTCAGGTGGAAAAGCAGCTGGGTCCCATCGACATCTTGGTCCTCAGTGCAGGATCCAACACGTTCATGCCATTTCACCATCACGACGCGCAGTCATGGTGGGATCTGATGGAACTCAATGTGCGCGCACCAGTTTCGCTCACTCGCCATGTCCTCCCTAGCATGAAGCAGCGAAACTCGGGGACGATCGTGTTCTTGAGCTCCCGAGCGGCTGTTGCAGATCTTCCTTGGACGACAGCGTACAATTGCTCTAAGGTTGCTGTGACCAAATTCGCAGGCTCGCTTCAAGCTGAGCTCGAGGTGGTTCAGAAGATCGAAGGTGGTTTTGAAGCAAATGGGATCCAGTTGTTCTCAATTCATCCCGGCGAGATCGAGACGGACCTCCATCAAACGGCATTTCCCGAAAACCTCAAAAGTGATGCACCCTATGTTCTTGATCACATGGCAAAAATCGGAGCAAAAAGACCACATTTTAGCCCTGACCTTCCAGCTTGGACTGTGGTGTTTCTCGCAACAGGCAAAGCCAAGGCTCTGCAAGGGAAATATGTCGATTGTACCAGGGATGTTGAAGAGGCCATCAGGTTACAAACCAGTTAGCGGTGGCGACAATCGTAAGGAGACTTCCAAGCCCATCCTGCCACTTTGGTGAAAGCCTCCGAAACTTCCTGATTCATAGTGTGGATGGAAACTGCCAGCAGAGTGAAGAAGAATGACGTGTCGTGAATGAGGTGCGGCGGAAAGGGTACCTGCAGGTGAAGCAGCAACACCTGTAAAGTGAACAAGTCACCCACGTACCACGAGGCGGTGACCATGATACTGCCATTTCGAATCGACTCCTGCGTCAGTCTTTGTCGCAACTGCCCATCAAGACTGGCCGATGAGAAATATCTTTTAAAAACTTCCAAGCCAACACCTCTTCATCCAACTGTTCAACACTCCTTCTTAGCCATCACACCGCACCGCCATTCGAAGAGAAGCTCCTCTCGAAACAATCCTTACTCGACGATCATTTTCTCCCCAAGTCTAAAAGCCTTTCCAAATGTGTTACAGCCAGTACATCTACGAGCACTGCCCCCTCTGCGAAACCAACCACGAACGAATCACCAGCATACGCCGATGCCTCAACTATGAACGAACCGGTCAGTGCGTGAGATCGTTCGACTGGCGCCTCACGAGAAGACCAAGTGAAGAAATCGACCGGTGCACAATCTGTGTTATGCAACGAGAGCGCCGCGAGCGAGCTCAGCGAGAGAAACGCAAAAAGAAGGCCGAAACGCTCCCACACTTGATCGCACCAGACACTGACGTGTCGCAAGCGGGATGAAGGAGGGTCACGCTATTCCAGAGTTCTGCGGAGTCTTGTCAAGACGATGTGTGCAGGCAAATACTCAACGATTGCGACGAAGGTGGTCCAGCGCTGTATGAGATGCCACTGATAGGGAATGTCATTGCGAAATGGTGGACGCGCAGAGAACTGACAGGATATGAGTCAAGCAGCATGGGGTCAGTCAAGACCACACCACCTGACGAGCAACACCTGAAGGCATCACACATGAACATTCGTGTTTGTGCTGGAGTCGAATCCTCTGCTGATACGCATATTGCGGCAGTCATGGAGAGCTAGTACCCTGTACCACAATACTGACAATACTCAATCCCTCCTCATGGGTACGGGACATTTCAATAATCAAGAAACGTCCAACCGTAGTTCCCATCAACATTGACCCAATCCTTATTCTCAAACGCCCGTTCCCATCCCAACATGACAGCCAGAACACGGCACGCATTACTCGCCACGCCACAAACAATTTTATCGCTTCTTGCCAGAACAGCCAGATCCATCAGGTATGCTCGTCCCAGCAGTTCCCGTAGTTTCAAGGCATCATCCGTCGGATGTGTCTTGTAATCACGCACTTCCCCCGTAGTCATCGACCGTTGCTTGTCCTTTACCTGCGCCTTCCCACTCTTCCCATCCTCGTCGGGGCTTGGAGGTTTCGCCATCGTCGGCATAGGCGACCCAGCTTTCTTCTGATTCAGCACATGAACAGGCAACCCAAGCCCCCAAAACACATCTTTGAAGAAGCCACCTTCCCAGCCCAAACTCGCACCTTCCAGTTGCTTCTTACTAGCCAGACTTATCCTCGTCTGCGCACGCACCGCACCAGGGAGCTCGATATGATCATACATATTGGCGTCGTCAGACGCCAGTATGACCTTCCATTGTTGGGACGCGCCGATCAACCGCCGAGCGACATCCATATACCGCTCCGGCGGCAGGTATCCATGCTGGAAACTGTACTCGAAGGGATGTCGGTCGCCGCGGCGAATATGTATACCCACCAACCCGTTATTCCCGTCGTTCTCATGGCGCAACTTTTTCGCGCGACCGGATACATGAGCGTTGTCATCGCCGCGTAGACTGAACAGCGCTTCGTACCCTTCCCTTGCCATGTCGAAGATCTCGCGCTGCGAGAAGTGCGTGTGGAACGACTCGCCGAATGTCCAGGGGACTGTGCCGGCTGATACGACCAGGTGCTTGGCCCGAAGAGGACATGGTACGCGCCAACTTGACGGTGGTGGTCGGCAGCTGGTGGGTTTTGGATAGGGTGTGAAGAAATTACTATAGTTTCCGTATGGAAAATGGGTATCGTCGATGAAGAATGTTCGTTGTTCGCGTTTGGCCAGACTGTAAGACACCCACATTCCTAGCAATGCTGACCCAAGACCAGCATCCGTGGCGTCGAGAACATATGTCAGTGTCCGCGTGCAGATGGGTAGATACTTCTCGGCAGACGAGTCCACTTGTTCGGGCAGAAGGTGTCGGGTCTGGGCTTCCTCTACGTCAATGAAGTTGGCGTCATCTTGGTAGTAGTAGTCGCTGTGAGCTTTGTCTAGAGGACGACCAGCGACATGCCGCGCGACTTCTTCAACCTGTGAGCAGATGTCGGCGTAATCAGTTGAAGCAAGCGGGAACCCAAGTTTTGGCGGGATCCAGATGGTCCAATGGTGCCTGCCCTTGGTGTCTGTTAGAGCCAGCGGTGTCGGATGGTTGGGGAGTTCAGCTGCCTCGACAATCTCGTATGTCTTCCCGAGTGATGACAGAAAAGTCAGGTCAGCGAGATTACGGGTCTTCTTCTTGCCAAAAGCCACCACATAGTAGAGGCTGATGATGATGGAGAGCCATAGGATAGCTCGGACGATACGTTTTGAGTTGAGCTTGGGCGGTTTCTTGCCATGGCGAGGCAGTATTGACGGTAATGAGGGCGATGGGATTGGGGTCTTCGGTAGGAGGCTTTTGAGCGAAAGATATGGCTCTGAGGTATTAATCTTTAGTGGCTTAGGAGGGCTTGCTCGGCTGGACATGAGCATTTTCTTGCGAGGCTGGTCTTCATCGCACTTCTGAGGTTGTAAAGTATTCATTCAGCGCCGACAAAGATCAACATCCGGATATTATGTATTTCGTTCAACCATGTACAAAGCCAGGGCGTAAATAATCAAAGCAAGATTCGTGGCAGGTCGTTATGTCTGACGTCGAACAGTCCAATCCGTAACCAGTACGGGATTTCGAATACTGACAGATTGAAACAAAAAGGGCGTATTATGTATATTGCAGGCCGTTATGTCATGATTTGTGATTTTTGTGATCAATCAACGTGGAAAAATCGTCTGAAATCGGTGCGTGAATCGAAAAAGGCTGTTGTCAGGTATCTTGTAGCGATATAGTGCCGGAGCACGTCGACCAGACCGGGCAGCAAGATAAGGAAAGTATACAGTGTATGGCTTGAACGCTGGTGGTGATGATAAAGTTTTTGAAAAGCAACAAAGCTGTGGTTTAAGGGTCTGTTGATGAAGAGAAAAGCAAAAGTAACGGATGAAAGAGAAAAAAGCTGGTACCGGTAAGATGGCCCAGATGTGGACTCTTTTTCTTTGAGATCCGGTCCACAGATGGAGTTGTTGGTAGCCTGGTAGGACAGATGAGGTTGCAGATGTTTGTCCCACGGGTGCGGATACCCGAAATCAAGTGGTAACGAGTAGCATCGAAGCCGACTATGCAGCTTCAACTGTCAGGCATCTCATCCGGCTATCGGCTGCTAATCGATTACATCGACTCCAAAAGCCAAAAAGGAAGCTGTCAGAAAAAGAGAAATCATGATAGGCTGGAAACAAGGATCTCTGGCATAAGTCGTGCAGTATACCTAAACATATCAGTCCAATCGACGCAAGAAAAGAAGGAAAGAACCTGGCTGGAAAAGGTGACATCCGGACGGGCAGGCGCGGGGACACCAAAGGATGCGGCATGCAAGAAAAAGAGAGAAAGAGGGTCTCAGCTGAAGCGAATTGACATCTGAAACCATCAAAAAGGCAGATCAAACATGGTGTCATCCCTGCCTCTCCGGACTATGGAGTCATCGATATCCATATAATGACCGGTTGCCATGAAGATACATAAATCAAGTCAAGTCAAGTACATGATCGTCCTCAGATCAGCACATGAAAATAGGGGCTCAACAAGACCGTCGCCAGCCTTGCCGTCGGGCGTGTTTGCAGAAAAGGTGGCAACATCTGACATGGCGTACATCGACGACATAAGTTCGAAGTCCCGCAAGTTCACGACGGCAGGTGCCTGGACAGCAAAACAGAAAGGCTATACGATAGAGACGATGAGCTTCACCGTTCTCAAGAGCTGAAGCTATATCGTTGTGTCCGAAGGACTCCGGACCATTGAGAAGGAATGGTATCTACTTGAAAGCTGGAGAGCAACAGTGGTCAAACAGTGCCACTTTTTCTGGAAGCAGGCTTGTGGTCCAAATGCCCTCAAGGCTAATTAACTAAACACTTTATTCAGGGTATATGATGGTGTCATGTCGTCCTCAAGCTCGCCTTCATCTCAGCTTCGACGTTGCCGAGCGAAAAGAAGAAATGGAGGAATTGCTGTCAAAGCCACAAGAAATGAAAGCCATCTCTCAATGAGCACTGATTATCTCCTATCCGTTTCCCACACGTCCGCCTCTGGTCCTGGCCAAAGAACTTTAACAAAACAAAAGACTTGCTGTGGTCGTTATTCGTGACAAATACAAATACAAACAAAAAGAAAAAGTGCCCGCGGTTCAGGGTTTTCAGCTCGGGTTGCCTGGTTCAAACATCGAATCCCGCTCTCTAAGCGAGGCCACCAGAGTGCCCATAGCTGGACCTGTAACGTTACCCGCACTTGAGGTACTTCGTGAGAGGCCTGGAGGCGGACCGCGTTGAGAGATACGGAACGATGTTGATCTTTTCGTGTACTGCCCACTCTCCACCTTGTCCTGAATCATCTCGTCAAGCATCTTGGACATTTCATCCACCGTTTTGCGCTTCTTCTCGGGCGCCTTCTGCGGCGACAAAAGCGTCATGGGACTCGCGCTGAGCGGCGATCGTGGTCCGGAAGACACCTGCGAAATCCCAAGACTGCTCAACTGAGAGCTGGTGTTGCTGTCGTTGCTTTGATGCCCATCTTGACTTCGATTCTGTTTGAACTCGTTGGAGGACATTTCTGGTGATAACTCGGCAATGTCGCGTTTGCGCACGGCTGACCGAAGGGCCGCAACGGTCTTCTGCAGATCAGCTATCATGGCGTCTTTCTCATCAAGCTTCCTCATGAACTCTCCGTCCTCGCCTGGAGTTTTGTTGAACGCCATCGACACCCGAGAATGACTGGATCTCCGAGCTTGCAGCAGTCTCTTCTCCAGAGTCGAAATGTACCTGGTCTTGTCCTGCAAATCTGCCTGAAGAGCTCGGACTTGTGCCTGAAGTGTTGCCCTCCCATCGCCGAAATAATCTCCGCCTGCTTCTTCATCTTCGTCATGTATCACCGGGAATGATAGATGCGTCGACGCTGATTGTGGATTTGCCAAAGAGGCTGCAGACGGGCATCGCCTGAGACCGGGTGTCACACCCAAGGTTGATTGACTAGCAGATGACCGAACCGATCGGGATCCTGCAATATCTGTACCCGCCGAAAGCCGCGAATGCATTCCTAATGCAGACACTGTTCCACTGTTGACCCCGGTGGACTTGGAGCACAGAATCAACCGGTTCAGGTGCTCGATTCGCTCTTTCAGAGCCGTTCTTGCCAGCTGCATCTCCAACATTTGCTCTTCATGTCGCTGTTCAGCTTCCTTCTCCATTTGCTTTTCTTCTTTCTCCGCTGCTGATCTTTGCTGTCCTTCTAATTGCGATCGGAGGCTCTGAATCTCAGATCGATACCGTTCGAGGAGACCTGCATTGACACCCGTGCCCACCTCCTCCGCCGCCTTCTTCGCGTGGCTGACAATGTTGTTCTTGGCTCGAGCCGCAAATTTTAGAGTACTGAGTGTTTCACCAGTGTTGTTGCTGCTCGCCGCCGTCAAACCAGCTCCGATTTGGATTGTGCATAGGATCGAGACCAACGAACCCCCAGAAAGTGCTGGCTGGAGAAGACGAGTCAACTTGCTGTCTCGGTATGGCAAGTGCTTGCCATCTTTGTCCATAGGATTCCCGTTCTTATCTTTGTTTCCAGAGAGCTTAGCAATGACTGTTCCCAGTGTCAGCAATGACTTGTTGATGTGAGCTCCCTCAGTGCGCCTCTCTTTGTCCTCCGCAGCTCTTTCGGATCCTGCCAGATCTATCAAGCTGAGAGTCGAGACACGAACACCACCAGGAAGCATGGCCACTCGCTTGCCATTCTCGTGCATTGCTCCTGATCCAGGGACTCGTTCACGGCTTTCCACAACAATCTGCACGACAGCATGACTCCGGGAACTGCGTGCATTGTACTGAGTGCTTCCCGTCCGACGTGCAGTGTCTCCTCGGTGAATTACTCGAAGCAATTGTGTCGGACTCTGCACAATCTCCTCTTTCAGTGGCGTGGCATAGACGCCTCGTTTGCTGTCTTCGCGCAACTTGATCTCCTCTTGCTGGGGTCCGCCAATGCCTCCACCAACCGGCGTTGCCAGCAGGTCATGGATCTTTTCGTTGTATATTTCGAGGTAACTAACCCTCAAAAGAAACTCTCGATGAGGAGTTTCTCTGATGTAGGAGAAGATATCAGTAATTGCAAGAGGTATGACGCCCGGGCTTGACATCGTGCCCTGCATCGAGAATGTTTTGCCTGTTCCGGTCATACCGTAGGCAAATACTGTCCCATGGTAGCCTTCCATCACTCGACGTACCAGCCGTTTGGCGGCCGCATCATAGACTTTGGCGTTATCGTCGTACGTATTGAAGACATTGTCGTAATGATAATCCCCGCCCTCCTTGCCGCGATAAGCGACCAAGCTTCTTCGGCCGTCCACCATCCACTCTCCTTCAGACTGAGAATTATTTGTTGTGCCTGCATCTGGTCGAACACGTACGCTGACGATCACATTGCCCTTGGATTCCTTTCCCTGCCGTTTGGACTCAGAAATCATGTCGTCTGAGTCTTTGGTACGACCTCGGTTGTCATCATCGCCGTCCTCGATCGTGGTCGCCGTGGTCGAATAGGACCCATTGGCCGAGGAGCTTCTGCTTTGCGGAAGGGAGTGGATACTGGACTGCGCGTCTGATATCCTATTACCAGCTCTTGCAGATACTGTCATTCCATCTCCGGCGGAATTGAGTAGAGATGGAGTCTGCGATCCGCGAAAACTCCCACCACTCACTCTGGGGGACTTCTTGCTTTTATTGGACAAGGTTAGGATGCCTGAGGCAGTACCATCCGAGGTCCGTTTCCTTGTCAACGTTGTGGAGGCTAGAGAGGCCGATGTACCTGGACGAACCCCCGAAATGGGTGTGGGCGGCTGAGGGAATGAGCCAATACTAATGGTCTTCCGCACGGTTTTTCCTGTGGAGGGGATTCCGGACGGTCTCTCGGTACCTTTGGAAGATGACAGATCCGGAGCAGAAGACAGAGCCTGCGACACAGGCAATATTGAGGCTCTTGATGGAGTCTTAAGCCGTGACGGTGGTTGAGATAGGCTCTTTCGCGGCGGTTTGTTTGCGGTTGTAGGTAGAGGAGGCAGCGCACCCGTTGGCGGGTCGGCTATGGGCCTTGATGCCACGGGTAGAGACATGTTGACCACGGGTTTGTGGTACGGCTGGTTTGGGCAGGATATCTTATTGCCTGTTCATGCGGGGTGTGCTTGGAATTTTTGTATAGTTGAGGCAGATGGTCAATGCTTCGATACACTGTCCTTGCGTGCCCCTCGCTCTGATTGTGCTGTCGCAGATTTTCACGCACAGATCAATAATTCGTTGTCGTCCTTCCTTCGTCTGATCTTTCAACAACGTGTATCGCTGAATATCCAAAGACGCAGCTGCCCGTCTACGGCCCCGTAAGGAGTGTGAACTCGGAAGGTGGTCGTCGCAAATCGCGAGGGACAATATGAGGTTGACGACCGTGGACTTCACACAAACAGTGCGTAGTATGTGTCCATGTGAGGTATTCTCCGAGGTATGCAACCTTGACCCATGTGCATAGAGCACGAACTCAAGTCTTGGAGGACTTTTGAGATGCAATAGGACACCGTCAAACGTCAACCACAATGTGATGTTACCCGGACTGACAGAAGAGACAGGCAAGAGGGACAAGGCGCAGGAGAATAATCCTCCTCATCGCTCCATTCAGATAACTTAGGGCGTTGGAATCGGGGGGCAGTTCATGAGGTCCGTGCCGGTGATGGATGGCTGTCCCCTGTCAGGATGCCTGGGGACTAGGATTGAAACGATCAAGCGTGCTTTACGTACCCGATTAGCTGCAGGCACCGGGCTACAGGGACTGGATAACGCGCAGGACCTTTGCAGCCACAAGGGGACCTAGCAAGGGCGTTTGATGGTGGATGGGCGGGTGTCAGGTGGATTTGCACAGGCATAATTTTCTCGGCTGAGGGGCGGCCAGGCCGTCAAAAATGTGTCAAATTGCACTCTCTTGAGGACCAATGCCGAAGCACAATTCCTGCCGATTTCTGCAACCACTTTCCATGGCGTGTCCCAAGGGTCAGTAATGTTGTCAACTCTCTATCATTGGCTTGACACCCTGTTTCATCAACTCTTCTTCCATCTTTCAATCTGGTGATCGTCACAGTCGTTGTGTGGCCGACTTGAGAGGGCATCATTGATGATTGCTCCAGCCTCAAGGTGCAACCTCATGCAACACCATTCCGAGTTCAGCTGATCACAGAAAGGAAGAAAAATTCCACATTCTGGCCGATCCACAAACCTACTCGGTATCATACTACTGCAACTAGAAGACCTTCTCGACATTCCGCGCGTCGTCCATGGCTACTGCGCCGTAGTTAAGCGACTGAACGCTTACTCGACCCTCACTTTCGAGCTCTCATACCGCTTTCTCTGCCTCTCCTTTGCTTCAGACTCCCTACGAACAAGTTCAACATGATACCACATCCCTACCTAGCCTCTAGGATGCATGCAAGAGTGACAGGTTGTGATACCCGAGAAGATGGAGGTTAGAGTTCAACATGAGATAAGGTATGTACGTCAAAAGGGTAGACCTTGTAGGTCGAGGTCAAGGACTCAAGGGGACGGGTTTTCTCCACCCCTTGCATGCATCGTCAACGCCAATCTTCATGTGGCTAAACCTAAGCCTTTCCCCGGCCGCTTGATGCCTTGCAATCTGTTCGGCTAGTTAGCCATCGACCTTCGAAAATTGGGGGCACACACCTGTCTTGCTCTGAACCTGAAGCGAACACGACCTCATCTCGGTATATGGCTAGTGTGCCTACGCAGTCCTGACTCCTCATACGCAGTGGTGGCTGAAGAGACCTTCTTCTTTCACTGCCAGAACTGGAAAGTTGTGTATCATCTGCCGTGATTCCAGCATGTGAAAAGGTGTGGTGAGCCGTGCTCTTCTTCATCATCACCTGCCTGTCTCGGGAGTGATTGTGACAAGGCGCGCCTGGGGATGTTCTCGACATCAGCCGTGAAATATCATTTTGGGCCCAAGAAACCTAGATGGTTGGGTCCGATTCTACCATACCACGCCTGCACTTACACACCCGAGAACGGAATTAGGCAAGAGGAAAAGATTGGGTCTTTTGGATCTCCTGGAGCGCGACCTCTTTTCATGAATGAACAGCAACGTGTATGAAGGCAGGTCTTTTGCCCTTTTACTCCCTTCGTGGCCCACGAGGCCTCTTTTCTGAAGTGAGAACGAAGCAGAACCCAGCGTCTCAAAATCGCTTCTTCGTCTTCGTTTCTGAACTTTGTACAAATACTTCTGGCCTCACATATTTGCGCGTCCCGTGTTCAATATCATTTTTTCGTCGTTTCGACGAACAGCGACCAGACTGGTAAAGCTCTCGGAGATTTGTTTTCTCTGGGTTGCATCTAGCGTGATGCTATACTAGTGGCATCAAAAGCCTTCCATCGGGACCATCGCATCGCAAGCTCAGGGGTTTGGGATCAACATGTCCTCACACTGCCCAACCACGCGTCACGGTCGTACGAGAATGTTTTCGTTCATGCGCTAACCACCAGATCAGCTAACAAACTTTAGTGTCAATCCCCAGACCTGGCGCACCCATGGCTCTGAACTAGGTGCAAACAAGACTGAGACACACCCGAAACTTCCGGGACTTTATCAACTAAAGGTCTTTAAAGGAGGCCAAGAGCAGCAATTACGAAGCCTCCAAGTCCAAAAGCGTCGATACTCCAACATGGTCCCCGTCAATTGACCGCCTCACAGATCTGGGGAGGACTGATATTGCAGGACAGCATCTAGTGTATAGACATTACTACGACCTCACACAATGCAGGTACAGACGATAGACCCCGGTGTGCTCCATGACACTCTGATGATGAAGCCAGTGGCGCGTTGCCGGTCCCGCGGTGTCTGGAGAGACTGGCAGCCAAGAGCCAAAGTGCTTCAACAAAACATCCTCGACATTTATGTGTTCGCCATGCTTCCTCTCCGCATGCCGGTTCCATAAGAAGGTCACAGCAAGGAGATTCCAAAAACTCTCGAAGAGGCACCTTTTCGATGCCATCCCTGTCACAGGGAGCATAATAACATACATGCCAAATCAATCAACAGCGTAGTCCGACATGCGCTCAGCATTCGACTGGTTTCTGTCACCGATTATACACCCCCTTATCTTGCGTTCTTCTTATTTTCTTCGACTCTCAACTTGTGCAGTGTCTGGGCTCTTCTTCTCTCACCACCATGGACCTTGTGACCTCGCTTGTGCTCCCATAGACCTTCCACGGCTTTCAATGTGACTCCACTGCCGTACGTGCCTTTGATCGGATGCGCCTGCTTCCCTGTTATGATGTATCCGTTCTTCAACTTGAACCCCGTAGGCTTCTTTAGGTCTGCCGTCGTCTGTCCCGGTTGTAGCGCATATGTAGACGATCCGTTTGGCACGTTGACAATAAGTTTCTGCATCCCCGGACTCTGACCGATCGAAACTGTTCCAGACAGCGGCTCTCCTGTTACTGGGTCTTTCTTCAGACTCGGAATCTCCACGAGTCTCAACTCAGCGACTCCGTCCTGCACATATTGTAGATCGCCGCCAATACCATAATCGCCTTTTCGGAACTTCTCTCGCCACCGCAGCAGGTACCGCCGCGTTCGTGGAGGGTCGACGCCCTTCTCCTTCAACTTCTGCGATGTCGCGGTGAATAGTTCTTCCCAAGATTCAATTTTGTTGGCATGTTTAGACATTTCGCGGCCGATCAGCTTGAAGAAAGTAGGAACATCGGGGACGAAAGGTGTTGGAGGCGGTACGCGGCCATTCTCGGGTAGACCACGATGTAAGCTGCGACGGCATGGAGTGCATATGTATGATTGTGATATTGATGCTGAAGGTCGGAGAAGAGATGTGAAGAGGAAAGAGGTCGTCTGGGGTTGTCGCGTGATCATCTTTGCCGAAATATGGATGCAAACACCAGCTTCGAGTACGCTAGTATATGCACAACCGACGGGGAGCCGCTTCTCAGCTTTGTGCAAGTAATGAGGTTGGTAAGGTCGCGGAGATCTACTACTGGAAAGACTTCCTTTGGAAGCTGCAACTTTTCGAACTCCGACAGGCATTGATGCCAAGGCAAGGCTGAAAGTGCCAAGCCGCAGCCTCGTCTTTGATCTCGAAGGTGGCTTCCCGGATGTCAACGTGCTGTCTTGTTGGTAAAACTGCTCCCTAGATGCCCTCTTGCGGCAACCCAAGCGATCATCTTGGTCCAGCATCTGACTGAAGAGCGTCTCTGGTCAACCATTGACATAGTCTGTAAGGGTCGGGCGGCCTTCAGAGCAAGACCCTTCGCCCCAACGGGCCTTCATTTTCAACGTCCCTGGAAGTGATTGTTCCTGTTATTGAGATCACCATGGCGCCCACCTCGAATACGGTGTCACCGCTGATGCCGCGGTCACCGTCTAATATCAACGCAAACATGTCACCCTCCAGGGCCAAGTCACTAGCAATGAGAAAGTCAATATCAAAACCACAAACCACCACCACTCAAGCTCGCCCAAAACCATCCACTGACTTCGACATGGCTGAACAAATGAACGAGGAAATCAGCAACAAGTATGTCAAAGGTCCGTCACTCTTGCCGCGAACTTGAGCAAATCCCAACTGACAATCACTCAGGCAAGAAGCTGGGTGAAGGTACCTATGCTATTGTCTACAAGGGACATCTGAGATCCGATCCTACCACGCTCGTGGCGATCAAGAAATTCAAGGTCGACCCTTCACAACAGCGGGAAGGCCTCAATGTCGACACCATTCGGGAAATCAAGTACCTCCAAGAAATCTCTCATCCCAGTATTGTCGCTCTGCTTGACGTGTTCTCTTCGAAGGACCAAAACATCAACATGGTCATTGAATACTTTCCAAATGGCAACCTGGAGGAGCTCATCCGCGATAAGACCGTCAGCTACGGTGCTGCGGATGTGAAAGCATGGATGGGTATGCTTTGCCGTGCAATCTACTATTGCCACTCGAACTTCATCCTGCACCGAGACATCAAGCCCAACAACTTGCTCATCGCGGCTGATGGAGAAGTCAAACTGGCAGATTTCGGTCTTGCACGGTCGTTCGGCGATCCAAGGTATCAGATGACGTCCGCGGTAATAACCCTGTGGTATCGGCCACCGGAACTGCTGTTTGGAGCAAGGCAGTATAGCGGTGCTGTCGACATGTGGAGCATCGGGATGGTGTTTGCAGAGTTGCTCATTCGTCGACCGTATGCAGCTGCCGACGTGGCGAATCAGGAAGTTCTGGCAACGGGTGGCGGCACGGTCGCACAACTGGACAAAATTTGTGAAGCAGTAGGCACACCAATGGAAGAGAATTGGCCGGGTGTGTCGAAACTTAGAGATTACTTCGACCTGGAGAAGAAGATTCCAGTTAGAGACAAATCTTTCTACATGCAGATGTTCCCAACGGCAGGTTCGATTGGTGTTGATCTGCTGATGGCCATGTTGAAGTTGGATCCACGGAAACGAGTGACGGCCAGGGGAGCTTTAGAACACGAATGGTGGCAAATAGATCCACGACCTACCGACAAAGAGAATCTGCCGAAGCAAGGCGGCGGTGCGACCAAGATGGGTGCGGCTGAGGCTGCAGCACCCGGAGTCGTGGTCGACGAGAAAAAATTCAAAGGTGTGGCAAAGAAACTTGACTTCGGCGGAGCACGAAAATGACAGGAGATCACGGAGACAATGAGCAGATCCAGTGCTTCATCGGAGGCGTATCTGTGCCGGATATGCGGAGGTCACCTTTGAGTACGGTGCTTGCCAAAAATGATAACACTCGATTGCAACTGCTTTGAAACACGGCTTGGCAGACTGGTTATACCTGCCTCAACAACCTCACTTCCCTTTCAACCTTGCCGGAAAGCCCATCTCAAATTCATCTCGCCCGGCTCGACTTGCGATCTTGAATGCTTTCCGAGAGATCTTCCTGCCGACTTCACCTTCCACAACCCCCGCTTATCAGAAGGAGTCGTTCTGAACGAGCACCACCCCCTCAGCAGTGGACGGCTGGCCCCGTCAAGGCCTCTGTTGGTCTGCTCTCAAAGTCTTCGTGCATCCTGGGTCAAGCTGATCAGTGGTATCGATCGCCAGTATAGTGGTCTACTCCATACCGAAACGATCCCGACGATAAACCAGCAGCCATGGGAAAGCTTGTCGTTATCTACAAGCCCACGGTCATCGAGATACCCGAGAAAAAATGCAAGAGACTTGGAGACCTGGTTGATGCTATCCAGCAAACACATCCGCAGGTCTTGGATTGGCATGATGGCCTTCAGTACGCTATTGATGCCGGCGACCACAAGCTTGTACTGGAAGGTCCCAAACACGATCCCAATCCTGAGCTTGTTTTCGATGATCGGAAACGGATTGAGATTGTGGCCCAGTACACGGGATCCTACACCATCAATGTCTGTCGAGCCTTTGCAAAAGATTCTCCACGAGCCCAGGATATTGTTAAAGTGGTGGTAGACTCGGAGACTAGCCTCTGGCAGCTGCAGAAGCGGATTG
The DNA here is from genome assembly GCA_000835395.1 of Exophiala sideris. Classification (NCBI taxonomy): domain Eukaryota; kingdom Fungi; phylum Ascomycota; class Eurotiomycetes; order Chaetothyriales; family Herpotrichiellaceae; genus Exophiala; species Exophiala sideris. The sequence goes on along the minus strand of KN846954.1, from coordinate 2,136,971 downwards.
AGCAACAGACAGGGATACCAGAATACTCTCAACGGCTGGAATGTAACGGAAGCCCCATCCCAGTGCTGGACTTGTTGGACACCCTTGGTGAACATCATGTCTCTAAGGGCTGCACTGTGCTTTTTGAGTGTGGAGGCAATCATTACGTATTGCTTCAAGGATACACCCGTGGCGATCACGATTGTGCTGGACGAACCTTTGTCGACAATTTTGGAACGGATTGCTACTGAGATACGTGAAGATGTCTCAACGCTGTGCTTTGTGCTCAGCAAGGCCTCAGGGGACGTGTCAGAAAGCGCCAGAGAGTGGCTTCCAAACCGTTTCCAGCTCTTCAAAGTTCAAGATGTCATTGGAAGTGTGGCAGAAAATGGTCTTATCGATAGTGGTTCGATTCAAATCTATCAGGAGAATCCCAAACGCAGGCTGAGTGACGAGGCAAGTCGCGCAAGCGACGGTGGTGGGAAGAGACTTTGTCGAATCAAGCATGAATGACTGGTCACGAAGAGAGGACGTTGCTTCACACAAAAGTGCATTCTCTCATCCTCGAAAGGTCTAGAGAGAGATACGGTTCTCGCTACATGGCGAAATGGGTCATTGAGCATGATTTACGGTACTTTCGCTCGGAGAAAGAGAAGGCCCAGCAAGCAGCAGCCAAGAGGCCACGAATTGACATGGCTGTCACCAGCTGCTCGGCTGATCGAAGTTCTTATATGATATCCGCAGGGCAAGGCGTGAATAGTAGCCTGTCGAAAGGTGTCAATTTCCTCGTAGCATTTTCGCAGCTACGATACCTGGCACGGATGAGCACGTTTGACTCGTCATATACCACGCCGTCATGTAAAGGTCGTCGATGCCCGAAACGAACATTACCTCCAATGCATGCAGTTCCTTTCATGACCACCCTCCAAGGCTGTAGAATCTCTTTCCCGTGCTCGAAGGCGGTCATCTCGCCATAGAATGCCACGGTGAGGTGCTGATAGCTTTCCAAAAGTCCCTAGCATCCAGCTTTCTGCCCAAGGCATCCACCGGCCTCGGCAACCCTCGTATACCATTCTCTTCCAGCAACTCAACAATCCAGCCCCTGTACTTCGTCCTTTCCTCGCTTTTGTCTTCCCCTTCATCGTCGTTTTCGGACGAATTGCCCATCAACTCCCACACCAGCAACCACCAATCGTACGACACACAGTCGGCAACAATCCATCTCCTGCCGAACAAGCTACCTCTCGTCTCTTTGCCCTCCACATCGCTTCTAACCACTCCTACAACTCCCCTCGCCACATCCGCACCATGAATTAAATGCAATGCTCCCTTGCCAGCGAGCTGGTCCTTCGTCTTGGCCACTCTCCCAATCCAATTCCCTGGCTGTCTAGAGGCGCCATATAACCCCGCGAGATTCAGCACACAACCACCCAAGGAAATGAGCTCGTTCTCAGCAATCCCCCGCTCATTAGACTCGTCAACCGGTGACGAGGAGTCATTCCAGCCATCGGCGGTGTAGATACCCGTAGAACCGAGTTGAATCCATTTCGTGGCTTCTTGCGAGTGGGTCTGGTTGTAGCATTCGACTAAGCTCGCCGACGGCCCTTTGCCCTTTAGCGGAAAGGTGACGAGCACATATTTAGCTTTTGGTAGTGCTTTGTATGCCTCGATATCATTAGAGTCGGGGTCGAACTTGAATTGAATAGTTCCATCGTGGCCTGTGGTTGTGGTTGCTGCGTAGGTCATCTTCTCTTTGAGTAGTAGTGGTTGGAGGAATTGCCATGTCCAACCTGCTCCTAGGACGAGGAGTGTGACGCTCGAGGGCGTCGATGGGATTGCGCGAAGTGTCATGTTGTTCTTCTCTTCTTTTACTCATGCATGCGTAATTGTATATATCATGCTTGCAGGCTGTTTTGAACTTTGGATTGTTTGTTGTTCCACCACGCAGAGTCATGACGTTGATGCGAAGCTTTTTATTCTCCTCACATCGAATCCAGTTCTTGTACTTTCAAGTTCCACCCACGGATTTCCAGCGGAGACAATACAATCGACATGCTTTCAGCCTCCATATGCAAGAGTCTAAAGCTGGGTTCGCTGGTTGTCTTCATGCACGTCCTCCGACAATGCTCGAGTGAACCGGCACACTTCTGGCACTTATGAATTTTCAGGGCAATCCTGGCATCGAATCCTACCTCTTCCACAATGCTTCCATGCTTCTTATCTCTCCGCCGCTACCAAACACACCTCAGTCCTTCTTCCCCCGTCCCTCTACCTTCTCCAGCGTTGCGCCTCTCTCCGCAACATCCCACAGTTCTTCAGGCGTGTACTCCTTAAACCAAACCTGATACCCCAGAACCTTCCCCAGCCCATACACCGAATGCGTAACAATGTACTTGATCCCAAACAGAACCGACACTCTCGATGGCAGAAACGGCAACGGGTCAACGAAATTGTCAACATGCGCAATCGTCTTGAGCGATTGCACAGCCAGCCCTGGCGACAATTTCGCTTTCTGAGTGGTCGGATCTAAAGAGTCCTTGAACAGTGACAGGACGTTGTAGAAAAAGACTTGCTTGAAGCCGTCGTCTTCGATCGATCAGTAAAAGGCCAGCGCACCAGTCTCCTACTTCGGTTGTGCTCACTAGGCTCCGTCCACTCTTCCACCATCACACCCTCGTCTCCAGCACCTCCATCCGCGCGACACAAATCATGAACCTCGTATTTGTGAATGGTTTGGTCCCCGTCTTCAGGACCGATCACTTTCGTGGTGCCGTCGACTGTGAAATTCGCACGGCCTTGGAGCACGCGCATGTGCTCCGTATAGCTTTCGTGCCAGTGGGCTCCCGGACTCCAAAGACTGCCTGGGGGAATGGTGATGCGTGTGCGATGTGTCGATGGGAAGCTGAACGTTACTAGACCGCTACCGAGCTCGAGCGTGAAGGACTTCAGGTCGCGCGTTTGAGAGCGTGTTGCTGATTGCATGTTGAACCAAGAGGCTGAAGTGGAAGGCGAGCTCAGCCACTGTTCATAAGGCTCTAACGGAGGGCCGACCAAAGTTCAGTGATACATCTGTGACTCGTGGAATACTTGTTTAGACCTGCCAGTATGCTATTGACAACTTGACAGATCTTCAGGTTTATGATGATCTACATCTTCTCCCTAATGGTAACGTTGGAGGTAGCCAAAATCAAGGGGTAAGTTCAATGTAAGCAGCCACAGGATCAGCTGACTAAGGGACTTTCAGATATATGGAGGGAGTACGTATCCCATAAATTGTGTAATCGTCCAGATATTTGTAGATACATGACTAATTCAAAGAGATTCGTTTATCTCATCATCGCCTTTTGACCAGTGCTGTAGACCATATTGTGTGCGGTTTGGCAGGCAGACCCTGGAAAGGATTTCGTGTTTGGCCGTTCGCCCTTGCTTGTTTGCATTCCGAATATAATCTGAGAGGTTGTCAGTCCCCGGTTTCAGCATGCTTCGTTGCATACTTCTCGTGTGCAAGTGAACTCCCGTAAAGAGACAGGAGTACTACTATCCTCCCTTGATTTGATCCTTTATCAACCCCACAACTCTTCGTTCGACGGCACCAGGGCCGGGCCAACATAATCCATGCCTATCCTGAGATCAGTTTGCTTTTCCTTTTCCTTGTCCTTTTTGTTTGTGACCAGGTTGACGAGAACCTCCTTCACACCTGCTGCCTCCCCAGCCATGGCAATCTCTGCCTCCACATCACGTGCGATGGCCCTGTAGTCTTGAATGACAGCTGCGTAGAAGCCTTTACTTTCGCCATCAACAACTGCAGGGCCGTTCCATCCTTTGCGGGATTCGAAGTAGATCTCGTCCGTTTCGGTCTCGATGTCGGTCGCCTCTTCCGCAGACGTACTAGAGGATAAATCTGCGTTGGAACTGTTTCCGCCAGCCGAGCTAACTTCTGATGCTTTGCAACGACAGGTTAAACCATAGTCTTCTCTAGGACTGGCTCGTCGATGGGTCGGATCCACGGATGCGGCACGTTTGGACAAATCGACCGAATCAGGACGATGAGAAAATGGCTCGCGTGATATCGCCCGCCGAGCGGATGGTCTTGGAGAGATCCCCCGACGACGAGAAGGCTCTCTGGACTTTGTCCTCCGACCGAGCGGAGCAGGGGAATCAGCACGGTGACTAGCTGGCTCTCGTGACAGTGCGCGTCTTGTGCTATCAGCAGAAGACTGGCCTTGACGTGATTCAGGATCCTGCGATACAGCACGCCGTCCTGCTGGGACCGGAGACTCTGCACGGCGAGTGACAGGCGGAGGAGAGTCACTACGACGAAGAGCTGGATCGCGAGACAATGTGCGGCGACGTGAAGGGGAGGCACGTTGGCGACTTGGTTCTCGTGATTGAGTCGTTTGATAGATTGCTTCGACGGATCCAGCTCGTCGGCCAACAGGACCTTGCAAAGCTGATCGACGTCTTTCTCGTGGACCGCGGGATCCATTCCGTTCCTGGCCATGAGGACCTCGAGACTCAGAGCGCATGTATGCCACTTCTCCGAGACCTGGGCCGCGAGACGAGGGCCGCGAATGTTCCCTGACCGCTCCCCACGAATGGATCCTCTCAGAGTCAGAATCGGACGACAAGATCGGGCTAGCAATCCTAGATGTTGTCAGAGACGCCGGTGTCATTCTCGGATGTCCGTCCACGTCAATTGGTGTATCGCGACGGTGTGAAGTTGCCAAGGCTCTGGCGATGTGTTCAGCGGCCGGGGTGTTGTCTTGAGGAGTTACATTGTTGCTCTCCGAGAGGCCATCATACTTCTCGGCGACTGGACTGAGGATTGAGAGAGCCAAGGCAGGTTGGCTTCTGTTAGGCGGCACGGAAGTCTGAATAGGTGGAAGTCGACCAGCGCCATAGCCTTTCTCGGGGAATGCGGCTCTTGTGAAGAAAGTGCTTACATCGTTATACACTGGAGATGTGGTGTGGACGATGGGAGAATCAGCTCGAGCCTGTTCGGTGGTCGGCCGTGATTCTGCCACAATGACTTCGTCGATAGTGTTGGCGAAGCCAGTAGGAGCTGGTAACTCTGGGAGGGCAGGAGCTGTCTCGACCCTTTCCATTTGGCTTCGATCGGTGTTGACTGACGTCGAACGGCGATGATCCTTCTTTCGTGACCATGGCAAGGGTATGGTGATCGTGATTGCATTTCGCTCCTTCTGAATGAATGACTGTGCTGGTTGCCTGATCTCTTCATCGCTAATCTTTTCGAACTTGGGGGACTCTCTGGAAAGGTCGGGTGATTTGTTGACCAGTGTCTTTTGTGAGTCTGGGCTGCCGAATGATTGACCCGGAAGATTGTCGTGGCCAGCCGGATCTAGCTGGCTCCAGGTTCCATCATGAGGTGCAGAGATGGCAGTATCACCCCATCTTGCGTGCAACTGCTTTCCTGATTCCGACCGAGACCGTGAAGGTCGACGCCGAGAGTGAATTAGTCCCTCAAAGACTGATGCCATGCTCTTCTTCTAGGTCGAGACGGTATCTAAGCTCTGGGATATGCCTGATCTGGTCTGGAGATTAAGGAATGTAGTAGTAAGCCCCTCCTGCCTCAGAACAAAAGGCTTGGCTTGAAAAGAATGGTCAAAAGACTTTGTCCGGCGGGCCAGCCGACGTACAAAGATAGAGCAATTCCGGGCGGTTACCCAGTCCAAACCCAGCAGGCAATAAAACAATCAAAGCAATATAAGATGTGAGAATAGCAGAAAGTGCTTTGGCAGATTTCTGAGAGGTATATCATTTCAGAGGCAATAGCATACGAGCATACCTTCCTCGTTGGTTCCTGATAGTCCTTACCCAAAAAGTGCAATGAAGGTGGTACAACAATAGCAGCCGCTCAAGACTATGGCCAGTGCATGAGTGGTGTGAGGCCAGCACGGTACCGATACCTGAAGATAGCATCCGGCCGCAGAGCCAAGGCATGAAAGCGAAGCAAACGTGATGGCGATTGGAAGATCTTACCTCAGTGACCTACGGCGTCTCGCAAGGAAAGCGTATTGGCTGCCAGCTCAAGATGAGACGCATTGTATGCAGGGGCACGCGAGCAGGGCGCAGATTGAGATGGACGAATGGTACAGTGAATTGAATGGAAGCGATTGACTGTAAGCGCCGCAACAGCAGTCCAGTCAATAATATGGAAAGGGATGGTGGAGATGAAGCAATCGAATGGGATTTATTGGCTTAAGCCTTGGCGACTGGCTATTTTTACGGTTGCCGAAGTGTGTCCCAATCACCAGAGGGTCGCCTAAAATTAACAGCCAATGATCATGTTCTAGGCATACCTACCCGAGGATACCTACGGAGTACTTGGTAGGTATAAACTACCCAGGCACGCCAGTAGGTACGCACATCCGATCGGCTGCACTGAAAATTTCTTTAGTTCTGATCGACTGTTCAATTGCAAAGTCCTATGATCGGTGGATGTACTACTGCCTGCGATGTACTTATGCTAGGACTTACACTTGCTTATACAATCGCAGTTTCATTGCCAACAACACTTTCCGCCAGGGATGGGCTTCTTTTAGACGCCATCAAACACCTTCTTCAACAAAGTCGAATTTCGTGGCGGCGTGTCCGTGTAGATCGGCAAAGGCATACCAAGCATTTTGGCCTTGATTTGCATTGCAACGAAGCGTGACATGTACCTGGCAGGCCCAACGGCTCCACCAGCGTACCAAAAAGCAGGATCTAGACAGGGGTTAAAGTTCAGCATCGAGATAGGGAAAGCATGCACTTACGTCCACATGGCTTGAACATGCCTCTCTGCTCACCTTCCTCGTCGAATCCTCCAAAACTGTCTAGTTGGCCCGCCAGCTCATGACCGAACAGCTGTGCGGCCACGATTCTCAGATCGGAGATGAAACCTGTGGCGAACACGACGACGTCTGCCTTTATAAATTCTCCATTCCCGCAAATCAAGCCGTCTTCCACAAAGCGAACCGGGACGGAATCGGATTTGACCTTGATCTGTCCGTGGCTGGTCGTCAGTCCTGGGTTCTTGTACCCTAAAATGCCTGGAAAGGCAACAGCATATGTGTCAAGCTTACGAGTCCTTGGGAGATCTTTGGCGAAACTCCTACGTCCAAGGCGTAGCCTCCAAATCGGCCAAACAGATAAGATACCATGTCGCCCTCGCGATCGAGTCTGAAGCCTGCGCGTTCGAGCGAGTCGTAGCGTTCTGGCTCCATGTTTGTCCAGCGCTCTATCGCCTTCAAGCTCATGAGCCTTCCAATCGCAGCTGGACCTGTACAGAAAAGTCTGTCCGCCACTGTCGTTGGTATCTTCTCGTTGTACACTCCTGCAGGACCGTTAATGACGAAGCCCGCTAATGTTCGAGACTGCACTTGCTGTCATGGTTCACTCTGTAATGCTCGGAAGGGACAAGCACTAAAAGGGTTGGTTAGCACGAGTATCATCGACCTTAGCCGGCCATACATGTCTTTGACCTCTGCACCATAGTGACAGACGCTAAACCCGCCTCAAGCATGTCGCCGGCCACATCATGACCTATGAAATGTCAGTATCAATATAGATACCTGACACAAAACCCTGCCTACCAGTATTCCCGGTTCCGATGATAACGCCATGCTTTCCTTTCCAGTTGGCAGAGTTTTTGTAACGTCCCGAATGGACAGTTATACCACGAAAGACGTGCTGGATTAGCGAGTCAGTCGAGTTCAGCAAGCAATACAGGGCAACGGACTCTGTCTTCGTAATTTGGCTCGATAGGGAATTGTGCACCCCCACCCACGGCGAAAACGATATAGGAACAGGTAATGTGAGACTCTTGTCCATTACGCATGATCTTGAGATCCCAGATGTCCTTCTCTGCGACCCACGAACCTGACAGCAGCGAGGTGGACAGGAAAATGTTCTGCCAGCGGATGTCAGCGTCTCTGCCAGGGTTGCCGCATCAAAGGAGTCGGTCGACGGAGGAGTGACTTACTATGCCATATTTCTTGGCCCAGCGCTGATAGCCATCCGCAAGATCATACTTGGTCAACCACTCTTGGTAAGTGGAAGGAAAAGTTCTCTCGAATGGTAGATGAGCTGTATCACATTAGCCGGTGATTGACTTGATGCTCAAGGAGCTTACCAAACTCTCGAACTGTATGTACTGCACGCACGGATTAGCAGGTAGACTGTCCCCAAACAGAATGGGAAACTTACGCCTCATTGAGTCATACCTCGTTTTCCAGCTATCTCCAATATTGGGATGCTTTTCAATGATGACATAAGACACTCCCTGCGCCTTCAACCGCCCACCTGTGCTTAAACCGGCCTGTCCGCCCCCTACAACGACGCAGTCATAGTCGACACCCTTAGGAGAGTCATGAGCTGTGGTATCATTGATGGACTCATGTTCGGTGGTGGCGTCATTGGTGTCGCTGCCATTTGCCGTCGTAGCAATGGTGGCAGCATCGTTGATGGCCATAGAAGCGGCCGCCACACCGTCCGCTGTGACAACATTTGTATCACCATGTCGTATTGGAAGGTTTCGAGCATCCCCACTGAGGTCAGAATGGCCATTCACAGTAGAGACATCATGTACCGGCTCCAGATAGTCCACGTCTGGCTGTGAATCTAATTGCTCCAGGATTGTACGGAGTATCCAGATCTTCCACTTTCCGGTACCATCAGGAATGGCGGATAGATACCCATGATCAATGGTTGCTGGGATGCCTCGTGTTCTGAAAGTGAAACCCATCTCTACCCAAGCCGTTGGTCCAGCCCGGACGACCTGAGGCTGGCCATCAACGGCAAATGATGTAGGTCTATGTGTCTTTGAGGTAGCTTCCCATGCAACTGCGATGGATTGGGCCGAATAAAACGTCCTGACCGTACCGGTCAAGGCAAATATGTCGCGCCATACTGCATCTTGGATAAAATCATGCTCGCCAAGGTATTCCAGAGTTGATATGAAGTAATTCGCTATGCCTTCCAGGTCCAGGAATTCTGGAATGACGGCCGTTGGTAATGAGACTGGGAGCTTGGCCAATGTTGTTGGCATGCTTGCAGGGTTAACCATGTCGGCCACACATGGATTATGTCGACTGTCAAGGGGTCGAGGATGAATTGGGATTGTTACAGCGCTTGACCACCAGGCAAGGGACGGACAACATATAAGTGCATCCGCTGTACAGGCTGAACCACGTGATATTGTCGCAACGCTGCGAGTTCGGCACCCCAGGATCTTCGCTGTCTATGTTAGCAACTAAGTGAACGGTCTTTGTACGGGGTTCTTGCATGCGCAGTTCAAGGTTATCGGGTTCCGGCCCGTTAAGAAGATTAGTCAGGGCTTGGACCTATCGTCAAGGCCAACGACTGGGGCATTTACCATAGATGTGCCGAGGAACTATTTTGATGCTTCAGGATTCAACACGATCATATTTTTGAGCCTCAGGGGTTACCAGTCTCTTTAAAAATGCACAGAAGCAGAATGCAAATATGTATCCGGGTTTTAAACCCCGAGAAAAGTAGAAGCTACAGCTTTATTCATATGTCAAATCATTACGCTGTGCAAATCGAACTACAGAGAACAATTTCGAACAGCTGTCTCCGGTGTAGTGTCTGAGAATAAGCCTCGTAAGAGCCCAGAAGGCCTGCTACCTTCCCTGCGTCTGCAGCATCCATGGGAGGAGGTTCTTTGCTGCGCACGCCTTTTCATACATGCACTGTCTGTGAGTACGGGGGATGCCGTCTTCCGCCGGATCCCATACGCCTCTTGATAGACTTATGGTCTTCGCCACTCCGGACACGGGCAATGAGCTCCTCAGGCTGAAAATCGTAGCCAATTGGCTCCTCCTCAAACTCTGCCGACATCATGTACTCGGTGGCCTCGTCGGCAGTGTCAAAATTGTCGACTTGCATCTCCAAATGATTGCCGTCTGGATCCTCATAGTAGATGGAGGTCGTTGGACCGTGGTTCACACACCAAACTGGATTCATTCCCAGCTTCTTTCGTTGTTCGTACGAAAGGACAAGGTCGTCTAAGTTTTCGTATGTGAAAGCAATGTGTTCAAGACCGCTAGCATGCGGACTGGGAGGTCCAGTATGCGGCAATGCTCCGATGGCAACACGGTGATGCTCGTCGTCGTAAGCCACGAAAGCCATGTATTTGTTGCGAAAGGCTACTTTGCCGCCTAGTAGCTTCACATAGAAGTCGATCATTTCGTCTAGTTTGGCTGTTTTGAGCAAGACATGAGCGAGATGCTTGGGGCTCTTGACTTTTGGCTGTTCGCTGTCCGTCGTGGTAGTCATGGTGAAGACTGGTACACAGCGGTTGAAGTACAAGTGATTTGCAGGAGAGAATGTTTACGCAAGTTCATTCTCAAATCTTGAGACGCAGAAGCGCACTTTCGTGAAAGCCATGGAAGAGGACGCAGCGGCGAGACTCTGGCGACGTGGCTGGAGTACGGGGCCAGCCACTCTTGCGCGACACGCCGGTAGGCAAAGAGTCGGGGCCGCGGAGGCGCGAAAAATGTTTGTGGTGTCGACACAGGCGAGTAGTTGCACGGAGGCGTGAGTTCTCCACACCCCAGACTTGCGGGGTCGCGAGTCCGGAGCCGATGCGGAACCCGAGCAATGAAAGCTCATTGCAAATTGTTGCAATGTCGGAGGTCGGCTGATATTATCCGGCTACCAGAGTTTGGACTCCATGTTCCGAAAGACAATGCTGTTCCGGGCCAGCACGAAGATGCAAATCGCTGTTCCATCACCATCACCGACCTGGAGGCCGGAGGTTTACCGAACTGAGCCACTCTATCACGTGCTTGACCTGTCTCTTGATCTCTTGGTGCAGATGTGATTCAGGTCCGACCAAGGGAAAAAACGGCATGGGAGATTTTATCTTGACATAGTCTAAACTTTTTCTCATCCATGCAATGTCTTCAGTAAAGAGCTCAGCAGCAACATGTCTCTGTCCACCCTCGAGAATCTAAAAGCCAAGCTCCCATCTGCTTCAGTGCCAAAAGCCGTCGACGCAGAGAATGTTTGTGCAGGGTTCTGCAAGGCGCTCTCATCTCTCAATGTAGACAACTTTACGCCCGACGCCATATGGCGCGACATGTTTGCACTGACAGGAAGCAGTCGCACATTCTATGGGCCCGACAACATCATTCAGACATGGCAATCATTGATACAAGCTGCACCACTTGAAAACATTACCTACCAGAAGCAGTCGGCGCACAAGGTCGACCTTGGAGAAACCAACTGGATCGAGGGCGGCTTCACCTTTGAAATTGACGAGGCACCTGCCAGAACATGTACGGCAGTCCTGTCGATAGTCCCAGCTGATGACGGGACATGGAAGATCTGGATGTTCCGCTCATTCTTGGACAAGTTACGGAGCCATCCCAGTGCGGATGAGATGGCGCCTGTCCGTCAAATGAACGGCGGATCGAAATATGTTGAGCTGGAAGAAGGTTCGGAAGACACATTCGAATGTGTTGTGGTTGGAGGGGGCCAGGCTGGACTGAGTGTGGCAGGCAGACTTCAGTCACAAGGCGTTGACTACGTACTGCTTGAGAAGAACGAAGCAATCGGCGATAATTGGAAGCAGAGATACAGGTCCACCAAACTACACACGAACAGAGAATCCTCTCATCTGCCCTTCAACAGAACATTTCCCTCACACTATCCCCAGTACCTTGGCAAAAATGATCTAGCCCGAGGCTACTCGGATTGGGCGCATGCCTATGGCATCAATGTCTGGCTCTCGACCACCCTGGTTTCTGGGCAGTGGCACAATGACTCTGGGCAATGGACACTGGTGGTGTCAAGAAACGGTGAGACGAGGAACATCACGACTACACATGTGGTTCTGGCAATTGGTGCTGGCTGCCAAATACCCATAATGCCAGCCTATCCAGGAGTCGAGACGTTTGAAGGCGAAATTCAGCACTCGGCGGACTACTATAGCGCAGACAAATGGAAGGGAAAACACGGTGTCGTTGTCGGTACTGCCAATACAGCTCATGATGTTGCAGAAGATATGGTAGCGGCGGGCATGGTCTCCGTGAGCATGATTCAACGTTCCCCAACCTACGTTCTTCCGGCGGAATACTATGAAAAGGTTCAAGAGCTATCATGGAATGCAGGTTTCCCAACAGAGATTGCTGATCAGGAGATGCTCACTGTTCCGCTTGCTGTCCTCAGACTTATCAGCATGTTGGTCCTGCACGGAATGGCAAGAGCGGAACCGGAAAGATTTGACGCTCTGGAAAAGGCAGGGTTCAAGACGGTCAGATATGGTGACATTATATATCAGGTATTCGATCGTTTTGGTGGCCACTATATGGATGTCGGCGCGTCTGCGAAAATCGCAAACGGCTTGGTAAGATACCTCATCCGAGAGACTGGAGCGACCAAGAAGATTGACATTCTGTAACCAGATCAAAGTCAAATCGGATGCTCTACCCGTCCGTTACACCCCAGACGGACTCGCGTTCAGCGACGGAAGCGAGTTGAAAGCTGATGCAATTGTATTTGCAACTGGTTTTATAGGGACCATGAAGGACACCATACGTCAACTGTTTGGCTCGAATGTTGCAGACCGTGTGGATGATTTCTGGGGTGTTGACGAAGAAGGCGAGGTGAAGGGAGCCTTCAAGCCCTGCGGGCGTAAGTACTGATTGTGGAGCTTAGCATCGCCACTGACTGCAAAGTAGACCCTAACTTGTGGATGCATGGCGGGACAACAACACATGCGAGGTATATGTCGAGATATGTCGCCTTGCAGATTCGTGCCGCACTTGATGGGACGCCTCTGCCAATCCTGTCTTGATGGATAGGCGCCGTAAATCTCAAGTGCAAGCCGCAGTTGCAGGTTGGGCGACAGTTTCCTCAGAATTCTAGTCCGAAATTCAGACCAGCAGGACACTGCACCGTTTGCCAGCGGTTCTAGACTAGTTGGTGATGCTGAAAAAGCAATCACCAGGTAGTGCTGGCCAGATACATTCGTCGACGTCCATGAACCCTTGCAAGAAATCGTCTATCGACGTGTACTCAACATCTTGCACTTGTCCTTGAATGCTAAACGAGCAATTTAACAAAGGTTAACAGTGAAGTCCAGATCTTGACTTACTCGAGTGTGGATTTGACCTCCTCAATAGTGGCATCAAACGTTCGCATGCCAGCTCTACCAACATCGAGATGCTGGGCAAGTTCGAGAATCGGGCGGTACTCCACTGCTTCGTCTAAAAGCTGCTGTGAAGGGTCTTTGACAATCCTGAGTAGGAATATCATGACACCACCAAGGATGTAAGACGCGTCAAGATGGCTTTTGCCACTAAGCATACCCCCCTGGGCCATTCTCTTCAGAAGCGAGAGCGACGTTTTGTTTGCCGACTCGAACATGTCTACGCGTCGCGTTAATCTAGGGCTGCTTGCGTTGGGTTGCCTCCAACACGAAACAATGGAAGGTCTCGTGGCAATGAGCATGGTATAATGATAGCGTAGGCCGAGATAGAGAAGTGCTCGACTATGAGAAGGAGCTGTTGGCGCATCAGGTCTAAGGTGATTTGGGAGCGTGTTCCAGAATCGCTCTAGATCCGCAATGAGCTCGTCGGCCCGATCGTCAAGGCAAATACTGGCCGATTTGGATCCATACAGATCCTGTACTATCAGACCCGTGATCTTGCTCAGCTCCGAGACAGCCGTGTGATAGTTTGGGGGACAGTTTGGAACATAGTTAAACACCTTAGGTAGGTTAGCAAGTGATTCTTTGATGAAGCATCTAACTTACGGTCTCGGACGGCATGCCCACACTGCAACTTGCGAGATCAATGGCGACACATCTACCAAGGCGGAATGCAAGACAAACTTCCATATCGTAGAGCGACCACCAAAGCCTCCTCCGGTTCTCGATGACCAACTGTGACTTTTCTTCCCAATGACTTTCGTGGAGATGTAAGCCGAGGGTCTGGGCTATGCGTGTTGCGCAGCCCACGGCAATCCATGCGAGATTCCTTTGGTCTTTGTTCAGCCGACATAGTGCCTGCGATCTTAGTCAGTGTGTTCAACCCTCGGTGAGAGGAATTCATTTACTAAAAGCATTAGAGCTTCGACACTGGCTAGGCTGCCTTCTTCAAGCGCATGTTCAAAGTGTTCACATGCCTTTGTGAAGTACTGTTCGTGCTTCTGCTCGAGGGACAAAATCAAACATAGAAGCATGAAAACCGAATGGCTCAGCCATTGTTGTGGCTGAAAGGCATTCAGAGTATAGGCATGGTACTGCTCATAGCTCAAGATATAATTGACACAATTGATTTCGGAGAAAAATTTCGAGGAGGCATGTTCGAACTCGGCTCTGGATGGTAAGTCGCCAGCGGCAACGAGGTCCGCCTGCTGCTTACTGCTGCGAAGATCATCGAGATCTTCCAGAGCCGACGCCGGGGTGCGAAACAGACTGCTTTGCTCGGTGCGACCAGTGGCGTTGATCTTCGCAAAAAAGGCAGGCCAGCTGGTACCGCTATCGTACCCTAAGACCTCGTATAAGCACTAAACAGCACCGTGACAAGCAGACGTTGTAGCATACGCGTCATTTCCATAACGTCCTTCCGTGTTATGCTCTCAACTGGGAATGTCTCGTTGGCTTGGGAGGCGACCGTGTGCGGCGCACTTCCAGCTGGGCTTGGGTTTGGAGTATCGTTGGACTGCCGCCGAGGCTGAGTAGATGCTGACACATTTGGCATGGATGCTGAAGTTGAGATGATGGTTGATATGCTCACCGATTGCGCTTGAGGCAATGGTATATGTTGTGCTTCTTGAGCGTGCTGGCCCACAAGGTGTGATGGTGCCGTTACTGCTTGTGACGCCAGATGCACGTCAGGACACGGAAACGGTGGGCTTTCGACGATGGGAGAAAGGCGCATGAATCCTGGCATATCGTTCTCGCAGTCCACAGCTTCACTTCGGAGGACAGTGGGAATCTGACTTGGACAGTCGCTGACTGCGTTGGCTGGCAGTTGTGCAGCAATCTCGCGGAGACTCTCCTTGCTCAAAGAGGCATTGGGTAGAAAATGTCGCACAATGGAAGTCAGAAGTTCATACTGCTCTTTTGAACTCTGGTAATATGGCCTCCCGGTTCTATTTTGGCTCGTTACGCAAGGACGCGAAGTTCTTAGGCAGCGTTTGCAGCTGCCATTTTCGAATCTTATGCACTGTCAGGTCGCAAACAAGGGCTGTCAGTTTCCGCAGGCAATGGCCATATAGCCAGCTCAAGCATTGCTAAGCGACATACCTTGGTCTTATGTTGGCGACAGTGGTCACAGCTGCTTGCATTCCGCTTGGGTATGTCGTCAGGATTCATCTTCACGAAGCCTACTTGCGAGGCCGAATACGACTTGTAACGTTAAGTTCGCTTACGGGCATGGAGGGTCTTCAGCAAGGAAACGGAATTATTAGCCCGTGCTGTGGGCGTACGTTAAGCACCACTCCCAGATCGACCATACGACTTAAGAAGTGGGAAAGAATGTAGAAGATCTATGAACTGTCACGGGTTCTTCGAGGGGGTAGGCTTGGCTCGGGCGCTGGAAGGAGAAGGAGTCAGGCTAATTCATCACACTGTCCCTTGTCCGGCTTAGCATTAACTTAGTGCATGTTGTCCCGGCCACTGCAGGGACGGAATATGTGATATGAACTAGTGACCGCTAGGGAAAGGAGGTCACGGCCAAGTGTGGGGTTTATGGCAAGTTAGTTCTCAGACCTGGGGCAAAAAACTTCGCCCCAGTGCTTGCCACTCCGCATTATCCGCAGCAGCCAGTCAGAGCCGAAGAACGACCATGTGTTGTCAGTCTTTCCGAAGCTTTCAACGGGTCGGGTGCGGTTATGGATATAGCAGTGTCTGGCACATGCTGATATTGTTGGAGGATATCGTCTTATCAGAACGCTCTTGAGCTCCCTCTCTTCCTCTCCATGTTTCAGAGCCATCAAGAGTTCAGAATGCAAAGTTGGAATTCCCAAGGTCAATCTCGTCTAGCGTTGGCATCTCGTCCAGCTTGCAGTCCGTAGCCTTCGCTACCGCCATGCCCAGTTCGTATGCAAGTCGGGCCTGCTGTTCGGTCGCACCATGTCTTAAAGCTCCCTTCATATGCCAGATGAGCTGGTCAGGACAGTTCATGGTAATCAGAGCTCCTATAGCTAGCAGCTCCGTCTCAACATTGCTAAGGATGCGGTCATCCGCGGCCCAGAACTCATAGACAAGCTTCTGGTTCAGCAAATCTGCTCAACTGGGTCAGTGGGCAGATCCTGGGGAAATGGTTTGAACGTACACAGATCGGGATGGTGCCTTTTCATTGTTTTTCGAATACCTTCCGCTGCTTCCGGTGTCCAGAGGATGTCGAAGAATTTCTTTCCACGAGTTGCTCTCATCTGTTGTTCTTGAGGGTCGTCATATGTTTCATATCTAAGGGAGGAGCGATGGTTTAAAAGTGGTCTGAGCCATGCGAAATACTGACACAACATTGCCATGGGGGGGTTACCGTGGTCCATAATCATCAATATCCTCATCCTTCAGGGAAGCATAAAAAGCACGCGTCGCGCCCAGTGCCCTAGGCACCCCGACAAAAGTTGTTGACTTCAGTATAGCCTCCTTTAGACGTCTCTGCACCAGTTTGGCAGTGTCGGAAGATAGGTCGGCGACTGCGGCACGATATACCGCAAGTACCTCAGAGCCGGCACCCGCACCAGCCAGGGCAGCGGCCTGACGCGCCGATTAGGTCAGTAACAGGTTGGCCACAGGGCCAGGTACTTGGAACATACGCTCACTAAGTACCACGATGCTTGGAGAGGATCTCGCTCATTTTCCTGGTCCCGAAAGGTGAGTACGACGTCAATGAGCGCCATAGATGACATCAAAATCTGTTCTAGAACAGATGTTGTACCCAGTTGATGTCAATCGATCAAAATCAGCTGAAGTGTTTGTGTTTCTTCGTCTGTAACCCTTTTCGACATGGTCAGGCTGGGTTACGTTGAAAGTGGTTTCATTGTCCCTCGTCACCCGCCGCCTGATGCTTTTGGCATGGCGCGCATACTCTCCGTTCCACAAGCCACCACGTTTGCGGTTCTTAAATGGCCTGAAGCCGCTCACACGGGATGAGAATTGTCCCCTGTAGATTCGGGCCCCGAATGATTCTAGGTTTCCCCCACACCCCCGGACATTGTGGTGGTGCTTCGGAAGCTCGGCTCCGATCTTCCTGCCCACGGGGTAGGCTCATAATATCATTACCGCTCAGTGTAATTGACCCCAGGAAACCCCAGACCCCATGATCGAACGCCTCCCCTTCTATATCTAATCAAGAGGGTTCCCGACCAGGACACAATTTCTTCGCACCACTCTCGGGCCACTCTGCTATTACTGTGTTTCTTGCATCGTACCAATAAGTTTTACAAATAATGGAGGACAAAGATATCGGCATACAGCATGTGGTATGTGTGGCACCAGAAGCATCGGGTTGCATTTTCTGACAGCCATTTCAGAACTGGTCGGCATTCAAGAAGAGTATCACTCTTGCTGTTCTCTGTCTTGCCGCTTGGTCGGTCCTGTTACAGGCTCTTGCCAATGCCTCTGGATTCTTCTTCCAAGCCGAATTATACCACACGACCCCTACGGAGATCACATACGCAGTGGGTAGCCATTCTAATTGAAGACAAGACTGTGGTACTATCATGCGCAACAGGTGTCAGCTACAGTTGGCGGTCTTGTCGTCGGCCCGTGGATCTGGGCTCCCTTGGCCCGGCGACTTGGAAAGGCTGCCGTTATCTTCTACTGCATGCTCGCGACGATGTGCTGCAATATATGGTCATCCTGTATGACCAAGGACACACAATATGTTCCCTTCGTCATCTCGAGGTTATTCGCTGGAATCTTCAGTTCCGCTGCCATTACTCGTAAGTGAGCCGCAGGACAAGACAAGATCTCGGCGTCAGCTGACTGAATGTCCAAGTCGGCTCGAACTTCATCACGGAGCTCTTCTTCCTACACGATAGAGGCAAGTGTTTCGCACTTTACACCTTTTCTATCCTGATGGGTGCTGTCACTGGAGCCACTTTCTCTGGATACATCGTGGAGAAAGTGTCGTGGACAGTTCAATTCTGGTACAATGTCGGCTTTGAAGGTGCCATTGCACTTCTCATGTTTCTCTTTGTCGACGAGACGCTCTGGCCTCGCCCTGAGCAACCGGATATCCCTCTCCCTCCTGCCAACCCAGTGTCGCGCAGGATGGCGACCTATCTCTTTACTCAACGCCTGACTCGAAAGCAGACAAGAGATGAAGTGATTCAGTCAATTACTCTCCAGTTCCTGATTACAATCAGTCCAGTCACCATCCTTATTGGTTCCACACTCATGATATTTTATGGGTGGGGGATTGCCATGAACACATTCTTGTCTATATTCCTTCAGAACCCTCTCAAAGAGGGCGGATATGGTTTCTCGCCGGAGCGGAATGCCTCATGTGAGTTCCATGCCACTTTGCAGGCTCTAGTGTTCTTTCTAACAAGCCGAAGTCACCTTTGTCACCTGGTTCGGGGCTTTCGTTGCCGAGGTCTATGGCACCCTGCTCGGAGACCGTCTCCCCTTGGCCATCTGTTCTCGCCACGGTGGCACATGGAAACCTGAATACCGTCTGCACAACACATGGTTTCCTCTCCTGGTTTGTATGCCTCTCAGCACCGGACTGTTCGGTGGCAGCCTATACTACCATTGGAACTACATGGTCCTCGCGGTTGCTGTTTTCCTGAGCAACTTCGGAGCAGTTGCAGCTTTCCCGCCTCTACTCAATTACGTTGTCGAAGCTTTCACTCCTAAGTATGCAAACGAGGTGACAGTGGCACTCAACACATGGCGTTCTATTCTGTCCATTGCTATCTCATTCTTCCTGTTCCCATGGGCGGACAAAGTGGGTATCAACTGGGCGTTCGGAATGATGTCGTTCTTCACCATCATGGCATATGGCTCAGTCATCGCGTGTATGTTCGCCGGACCATATCTCCGGAAGTATTCGCTCGTGCATGTGAAATCGGAGGCAGGAATTCACATTGTCGAAGAGGACACCAAGGAGGTAACGGCGTGAGGTCGCCCCAGAGAAGCAGGTTGCAGGGACTAGGTGATGCGCAGAGCAGCCGGTTAGGTGCCAGATGCTTGGATCATCATTGCTTCAATAACTTCATTATTTTCATAGTCCAGGTATATGTTATGCGCAAGTTTGCGACTATTTGGGTCTTGTCTTGTATACTTTTGTGGCTCCGCTACAGATACAAATACTAATTTGCACATCTCAACCCGTACGATCTGTCCGGAGTGTTGCATGCCGTGAAATCATCAGATAGGCACGAATGCACGACTCGATAACCTGAACGGCACATGTCCCGTTTGACAGAACTGGCTGCTTCAAGTGATGTAGACCAAGATCATGCTGATCTGATTCTAGCAGGCCGCCTTGGCCGTTGACTGACAAGGGACTGACGAATGAGGGAAGACCATGATTGAGAGGTCCAGGGCTGCAAGGTCGGAACATGAAGATTCAGCCCTTCCCGGCGAACGAAGTAGGTCCGGGAGTGAGCAGCGACGATAGCCCGGCACATCGGAACCCGACTAGGAGCAAATCCGTACCTGAAACACGGATCTAGAATGGGGGACCAGCAGCCAAACTGCACACCGTATAATGCCTATGCGCCGCACTTGGCACATGATCATCTCGTGCTTGAATACAAGAGCATGTTCGTGGCAGTGAGAGTGAAATAGGCGCCTACCGACGCAATATGAAGATCATAGTCATTGGAGCTGGCCTGGGTGGTCTGGCATGTGCTATCGCATGCCGACGAGAAGGTCTCGAGGTCCATCTTTTGGAAAGGGCAGCAGAAATCCTACCCGTAGATACCCCTTGGAGTATGTTTGTCACACCCAGTCTAACAGCAATCTAGATCGGTTCAGGAATCCAGGTCTCCTCAAATGCATCGCGGGTTGCGAGACGCCTTGAGATTCTTCCGGCTCTGATGAAAAAAGCAATACAGCCAGAGGCGCTACAGGTCCGAAGATATGACAATGGCAAAATATTACACGTGAGACGTGGTCGGGGCGAAATGGTGGCGAAATACGGATCACCGTGGTTGTAAGTAGCATCCGGAGGCCGTGCCTGGTAGGACTGCCATGTTGATATCAGGTAAAGCGTGATTCACCGCGCTGACTATCACGAAGTCATGCTCGACGAGGCAAATCGATTGGGTGTGGAAATTAGGCTGGGTTGCAACGTGGATAGCCTCGACTTTGATTCCACGGAGGTCGTGCTCGACAGTGGGGAGAGACTGAAAGCTGATGTGATTGTGGGTGCTGATGGTTTGTTTCATGCAACTACAAAGACGTAGAGCGCTTGAAGCTAAGTTATGCCACAGGACTCTGGTCAACAACCAGAGAGACGCTCCTGGAACACCCATCACCACCCCATGAAACTGGCGACCTGGCATACAGGGCGACTCTGACACGCCGACAAATGCTAGAACTCGATGAACCGCGAGCAACCGAGTGGTGTAATCGGGAAGTGGTCAATGTCTGGTTTGGGCCCGAGAAACATTGCATTATATATCCGATAAGAGGTGGCGAGACTTTTAACATGGTTCTTACTAGACCAGACGATCTGCCTGAAGGAGTCAGGACAGCACACGGCAGCCTAGAAGAAATGAGAAAGAGCTTTGAAGGCTGGGATTATCTGTGAGTCTGCTACTGTCTACCCTAACCGCAAACCGTAGAACCCATTTGACTGACCATCTCGACTAGACTGACAAAGATGTTGTCAAAAGTTGACTCGGTGCTAAAGTGGAAGCTTTGCCATCACGAAGAGCTCGAAAAATGGGTGCGAGTAAGTACAGTCCCACTTGCCTGCCTTATCAGGATCCATGAGCTTACACGTCGACTAGGGCTCCGTTGTGCTGCTAGGAGATGCTTGCCATCCAACACTACCGTACCAAGGCCAAGGAGCTGCGATGGCTGTGGAAGATGGAGCCACCCTAGGCCGCTTATTAGGCTTGCTCAGTTCTCATCAAAAAACCTTAGGGTCATCGTTAGATAACACCCGAGAGATCCTACAGCTCTACGAGACGCTGCGAAAGTCCAGAACTACTATGAATGTCCGAGGTGCAGCGGAGAATAGAATCTGGTATCACCTGTCCGATGGCCCGATGCAAGAGACGCGAGATCGCGCTCTGGCCGGGATCTCAGACGACACTGACTGGTGTTGGGTTAAAGAGACGTATTCAAGGGAACTACTTAGCTTCGATGCTGTTGAGGACGGTGAGCAGGCTTTCTTTGCATGGCTGGACCAGAGGAGCAGGGCAGTGCCGAATGCAGGACGGAAAAACGATATGCTGGTGAGCACTATCGCACTCCAAGCATAGCGAGCCTGGAGTACTGCGTGAGATCGGCTAGTTACAGGTCATGGAGTACTGGAGTAGGACAACAACAATGGAATTGATATGCACCAAAACTGATGGATCCACATGGTTCGAGTCATTGCGATGCTATGTCCGTGGATGCTTTGGAACATAATAGTTACAAGTTATGATCCTTTGTTTAACTCCTTGATCAAGCATACTAGTACATCTGTAACTACTGAAGCGAGCTTAAGTGAACATATCATGTCGATAGTATAGCCGATGACCGCACATATTGACTACATCTACCCACAAGCTCCACGGTATATCGCCAGTCAGTATATTCCAACTCCTTGTCCCTTGGACAGGATCTAATGCAAGGTCACTTGACTGCTGGGGGTTCGTTCATCTAACTAGGCCATAAGATCCGGATCGAATGTGGTGTTGGCCCGAATGGTGTGAGCCTCGGAACCCGATCTGCCACCTTCGGATGAAGCCTGCACCAACGGAAGCTCTAAGCCCGGGACATGGGGGCTGGACGGTGTCTCTTTCACTCTGTCCATGAGAACCCACGATCAATCGACGTGATACAAGGCTGCAGAGTTGACAAGCTCAAGTACGCCGGCCAAGTGTTGGCGAGTTGTACACTTACCCATTGTTGTATGATCAAGGCCCAGCAACGTCGAAACTGATGGCAGCAGTATCACAGGTCGTGGCTCATGGCATGGTACCCTCTAGAGCACTCACCGTCTTCCTCATCACTGTGCTCGTTCTATGTTTCAGAGGTTTATGGAGACGTTATACATCGCCACTGCGTCGGTTTCCCGGACCCTTCCTCGCCTCCTGTACGCGACTATGGAAGGTTCGGAGTACCTACTCAGGACACACTGAACAGGACTACATTGCACTCCATCAGAAGTACGGTGCGTACATACTGTGCTTTGTAGAGCTACCTTGGCTTAGAGCTAACAGTTCCAGGCCCTGTGGTGCGTGTTGCTCCCAATGAGCTTTCATTCGCTTCGCCAAATGCTGCAAGGGATATTTTCGCCGTCGGCAAGGGATTCACCAAAACGGAGTTCTACAAGGTCGCGTCAAGGTCGTTCGTGGCAATGACACTCTTCGCTGACTTCCCTCAGGTCTTCCCACCAGCACATAACCCCGATATCTTCACAGAGACGCGGGAGTGGAAGCATGCCCAAATGAAACGAGCTGCAGTCACTCCTTATAGCTTGGCCTCGATGCAAAAGCGAGCACACTTGATCGAAGATGTCCAGAAACAACTAGTCGAGACCATTGATCGATACCTTTCACCTGCTGGCAAAGTCTGCGATCTGGGCAATCTACTACACTACTTCGCTTTTGACGTAAGTCCGAGGTGCATTGACAGATCTCCTCATACCAGGACTGACAGGCCCCAAAGGTCATTGGTGAAGTTGCATTCTCACAACGATACGGCTTTCTTGCCAACGAGGAGGACGTTGGTAACACTATCAAGGTCATCGACAATATGCAATGGTACAACGGTATGGTTGGACAAGTCCCGGAGCTCCGCTATCTGTTCTTGAACAACCCACTCGTGGTATATCTACAAAATCAGGTGCTCCCGCCTCCACAACTTACAGGCATGGCGCTCGGCGAGATTAGGAAACGAAAGGAGAATCCCAGTGACAAATTCTATCTCGCTCCTGATCGGAAAGACCTGCTTGGACAGCTGTTGGAGGCTCATGATGCACACCCAGAACGATTTTCCGAATTGGACGTGTTCTCTATCGCCCACGGCGCAATGTAAGTGATCTCTTCCGTTGCCATGAAGCATACTAAAAGTCTATGCGATAGTGGTGCAGGGTCGGATTCGACAGCTTCCACCATGCAATCATTTTGGTACTTTGTGCTGAACGACAAAGCTACATACAACAAGCTGAAGGACGAAGTCAGGGAGGCATACACGTCAGGGAGGCTTTCAGAACTGGTGACTTGGGCCGAAGCACAAGAATTAACCTATTTCCAAATGTGTTTGAAGGAGGCTATGCGACTTCGTCCCGCCGTGGGTCTAGGTATTCAAAGATACATGCCGCACGGTGGAGCCATGATTGATGGTCAACACTACCCAGGGGGCGTTGGGGTGTCGGTGAATGCTTGGCCGGTACACCGTGACAAAGCAGTCTTCGGGCAGGATGCAGACTCCTTTCGGCCTGAGCGATGGGAGTCAGCCAATGCCAAGGAAATGGAGAAACACCTATACCAGGTAAGAAGCGTGGTGAGTGTCAATACCTGAGTAAGCGATGCTGACAATAAGGACAGTTTGGTGGAGGGAGCCACCTCTGCATCGGGCGGAACCTCGCACTGCTTGAGATGAACAAAACCCTGCCTCAACTGCTTGCAACGTACGATTTCGAGTTGGTCCACCCTGGTCGACCACTGAAATCTCATTCTCACTTTTTCTGTGTGAATGAGGGATTGGAAGTATTCGTGCGCAAAATATAGACTTGCCCAAATGACTTTGAGCAAGGGTTGCATAAGCGTCTCCACGAGCATCATAGTATGATTGATCGCCAATACAACCAGGGACGAACTTATAAGCCTTCTCTGGAGAAACATATCGAGCTACCGGACCAATGGTAGAGCATTCGAAAGGTCGATCAAGGCATGTCAAACGCTTGATTTTAACAATAATTTCGTAGTATATGACATCTTTATTTTTGGCATATGAGGGAAGCGGTACCTCAGTGTATCTTGACCAGCTCAAAAGGACAATTCACAAGACACAACCCAGCCACAGCAGCAAAAAGGACGCATCTTTGAACGTGTAAAGCTGCCCATCAACCGTATGTCCTCTGCCGCTGCAATTCATCAGGAAAGTCCTACATTCAAGACCGTCACCACTCCACCTTGGTGGTCGGCGTTGTATCAGAGCTCTGAGGATCTGGAAGACAAATGATCAGTTGGCCACCCCATTGTTTACATGACAGAACTCACGGCTGCGTGCTGCAGAAATACCGGCTGTCAATTTCCCCAACAGGGTATCTTTTGGGTCATCGTCACATAGGTCCATATACCCAGCAGCTGCCCACTCTCTAGGCAAAATCGCGAAGGCTCTGCCTGTAGTCCAAGTCAGATCCATGTCCATACAATCCTTAAGCATGGAGCATCATACCTGATGTGTTACTGTTCGACACAATCCTCATCAGCGCTCTTGCACAGTCCTGGACGGTGGCGAAGGCTGTCTTTGTGTCCTTTAACTGTTGAATAGTCTTGTCATTCATAATCTTGGTCTCGATAAACCAGGGTCCAATATAGGAGACTCGCATATTGTGCTGATGTTCAGTGAGGCGGAGGGTTCTGAAAACCCCACGCAAGCCGTACTTGGAGGCCGAGTACTGAAGAGCTCCTGGTAGTCCCAGGAATCCGGCAAGACTTCCTTGAATGATCAGGACTTGATCTAGATCCTCTCCTTTACTCTGAGCATTCTGCCGACGGAAATAATGGAGCGCGAGTTTGATCGTGTACAAAACGCCAACGAGGTCGACGTCCAGGGTTTTCAGCCTGGGCTCTGTGGGCTCTTCTTCTTCAACTGAGGTTCATGTTTGTCAGTGCCGATTCTGTTGGTTCCTCGGTGACTCACTGTTGGTTGAGAAGACCGGGTCTTCGCCACCGATACCTGCGTTCGCGACGACAATATCAATCTTCCCAGAGGGTGAGATTGAGATTGCGGACTTGAAGACTGCCAGCTGATCTGCCCAGCTCGTGACATCGCATTTCTCGAACCGGGTGGAACTGGTGGTACGGTTAAAGGTCAATGGATGACAGTGAAAGGACATGTTACCTGCCCAGTTCCTCCGAAAGCTTTGCACCATCGTGTTCATTGACATCCGCGATGATCACGAACGCTCTGTACATAATTCAGCATCTCAACGGTAGCAAATACTGTAGCCCATACCCTGCGCCGACCAGTGCACGAACATAAGCCTCACCAATGCCATTTGCGCCTGAAGAGAGTCAGAAACACAGGTAATCCCGAGAAAGCTTTCACATGCCGCCAGTGACTATGGCCGTTTTGCCTTTGACGTGGCTGCTATTGAATTCGGCATCACAGTTGACCGGTCCTTCGTTAGAGTAGGCCTTCATATTGTCTTTTTTACTATTTCTTTGAGAAAGAAGTCATATAAACCACCAGAATGCTGTGTACACTGGCGCCTGGTGCGCCTGAAGTGCCCATTATATGCCTCTCAGTACCCCCTCCTTTTTCTCGATAAGCCTAACGTTGTAGTACCCATTTCCGCGTTGAGCCTCGGCAGGTGGGACACCCAATGGCCTGATGAGATCCGGAATTCGGGGTATGATCTCGTCTATGCGCACGCGGGGGTGGTGGAGAGCTGTTAAACAATTCGGTGGTTACTCTCGCTCCAAAAGGGCTCGTTTACTAGTGATGGTATCGGGCCATCCATTGGCTCATCAGACAGAGCGTGTACAGCAAGCCATCTCGACCGTGCCGAAGAGGCAGTGCCTTCTGAACACCTACCCGTCAAGATGTTGAGGTTGAACACATGAACAGTGTAAGAGGCCGAACGATCAGCCTCGAGAAAGCTACAGTCCAGTGTCCTAAGCTCTGCTTAAGTCAGCGACCATGTAAATTAGTGCCTGGAGCGTGCTGGAGCTTACCCCAGATTTTCTCGAGGAACCTGAAACCAGTCCTGGAATGACAGATTTCAATTGCGTACGTGCCCATTTTCCAGCTTCCATCGTCCACCTCAACCAGCACTTCTCTACCACCTCAACAACACTCTAGACACAATCGTGTCCTCCGCGTCCTAAAATGGTACTCCTATCCTCACACATCCTTGTCCGCACGCACGCCCTCTCCCTCCTAACTATCGCCTACTACCTCCTGGCTGCGCCCTACACTCTCCTCTCCTCAGCACCAATATGGCTCATCGGTGAAGCCATGTCGATCAATCCCGCCCATTTCGCTCCAGAACAGATGACAATCAACAAACCTACGCCACCAGCTTTCCGGCCGCCGGCTTTGATGAAAAGTCCTGTGCGTGCGCAGACTTCTGCGCCCGCAGTTCAAGGCACAGAATCGGAACGAGAACTCCTCGCTTTACTGGCGCTGGTCCTGATTGTCTACGCGATCGGACAGTTCCTTTTCGCGGGCGATTTGGCCGTGGTGCTTCCTTCGTCTGCTCCTACGCAGTCGAACCCACAATCGAGATCACCAACGAAATCTTCTTCTCGGTTGGGTGAAGAGTTATACACGCTTCTCAATGCACAATCACGGTGGTTGACCCTTGCAGGCCTTCACGTCCTTGGATCGGCGCTGTTCGTGTTCTGGATATACGCATTCCATTCGCACGCGATATTCGGGACAGATAATGCCATATTCCCCTCTGCACTGCGTCTGGCGAACCGTGTGACATTCACGGCAGGGTTGGCAGATATGTTGTTCTGGGGATATTTGTGGACAGTGTTGAAAGAAGAGGGGAGGGAAGTGGGCAGCATGCTGGCTAGAAGGAGGGAGATCGAGGCTGAAGACGAATAACGCAGCGTCTGAGTAGCCACGTTAATTCTAGCTATGGCATCTCGGTCCAGTCTATCTGAATATGTCTGAATCTGCGCACTTTGCCCTCAGAGTCGACTCATATCGGCTCTTTGTAGTTATACATACTTCCTCGCATACTCTTTCAGCGCTTTTCAGCGCTTTCAGAACCCACTTCCAAATTACAACAGAGCGGCAAGACCCAAGAAGGCTGCAGCAATTGCACCTATTCCCAAGCTTTGCGAACCGACAAGATCTGCTGCGATGGCTTTGGATGATGCGCTTGAGCCAGCAGCAGAAGCGGCCGACGTAGCACTGCCGGCAGCTCCAGTTGTAGATCCGGTTTTGCTAGCTGAGGCGGCACTAGCGGAGGAGGAAACGCTGCTGACGAGGGACGAGACTGAGGAGGAAGCGGACGCAATGGCGCCGGTGGCACTGGCGGTACCGTTGGAGCTGGCGGCGGTAGCGGAGGACGTCGAGTTAGCTGAGCAGCCGGCGGTAGCGGGCTGGAGGAGCAGTCAGTGGGATGATCGATGGAGAGCGAGCTGCATGCCGGAAGAGTACTATTACATACCAGTACGGACGAATAACCGACGGGATCACAAATTGAATGGGCATAGGCAAGGGCGGCTTGCTGGTCGGCAGTATCGCAGCTCTTGTAGATACAGCAACTAATGCCGGAGATGAAGGACTGGGTACTGCAGATGCCTGCACATACGTGTCAGTCTGTCGGAGTCGTCTGCTGTGATATTGTTTCTTGGGAGGACAGTGCACGAGGAGAAGGTGAGGAAGACTAACATGCTGGTGCAAGGTTGCAAGATGCGGGCAAAGCGTCACTGATGCAAGTGTCGGCACCTGTATTGTGTCAGTACTCGAGTTTTGGCAATACTGCTTGAGAACATACAAGTAGGAATCGAAGGACTTGACTGCGCGGACACAATGCCGGCGAGGAGGGTGGAGATGGCGACGATAGCGAAACGCATTTTGATTCTCTGCTCGTTTCTTGTGAGAGTGTTCAGGATGTTGCAAAAGTGAGGAGAGATGGAATCAAGAAAGAAGCGAAGGGCAAGGACAAGTCACCAAAAAAGAAGTAGTTGCCCTTGCCAAATGAATGCACTTTTTCCGGCATGTCTGTCACTCGGCTTGTTCTGGCTTCATTCAACGGCTTGCCAAGTTCGAAGCTATCGTCGGGAGAGAACGAGGGCGGTCGGCCTATGGCTGGAAACTAGTACCTACCCTGTTGACACCACATGCTACGGTTGGTGCTGTACAACTGTACCGGGAGTATTCCTGGTTTGACCTTGCCAGCATCCGTTGTGGAAATGATGGACCCATGACATGATCAAATGCCGTGACCATCCCAGTACACGATGCCTGACCACAGTCTCTCAACATGTGAAATGCCATTGTCTCAATGAAATTTTGTGGCTCGGGGGAGGTTCAGCTGAACTTCTTCCCCGCCCTCGCATGGAGAAGTCTGGTCTCCATCAGATAAATAACCTTAACTATATCGCTTGCCCTGAAAGGATCAAAAAGGTGCCCACTGTTCACCTTATCTGGCCGCAGGGCTCCATCGGCCCCTCTAGAGTCCACATACTGACTGTTCTAGGCAATATTCTAGGCAGTGGAGAGGCTGCTGCAGCTGTTCATGATTTCCAGTGGCTACCTGACTTACAGCCCTATCTCAGCGGACCAACCGAGTATACCAATGCAGGCACAACTTGAAGATGACTGCCGGATATGTAAGAAAAAGGAGGCCGATCATGTTACTCAGCGGCATTTATTGATTCGCCCTAAAGTCAGAGGAGCCGTTCACGATCTACCGGAGACAACACATCTCGCTCGAGGGTATGACGGACCGTGCACAGATCCGAGACATCAGATTCGATTCTGTAAATCATCAAACATTACACACTAATCGATAGTTGTTCGTCAAGAGTCGTTCCCTCGCAGACATTTTGAGGCTAGAGACTCCCGCAGCCCATTCAAACCGTCCATGCCATGTCATGCCCCTTTTGTGCGTCTTGCTTCCATTCCAATCGATGCCGGGGAGTCGAATGAGGGTTCCCCTCAGACAATGTTGATGGTATAAGTATAATCACTCGCAAACCAATACCCATTAGTATGATCCAACCGGTCCTCATAATTCAGCATATCGGCCTCACCCTTCATCACACTCCGGAATCGATCCCAATTGATCTGGTCATACCTTGAGACATCAAAGGCCCCAATCCGGCGGAATTCACCCCTTTTCATGGTCGCGCACAGCAATAACCCTTCAACGCGATCAATCACATCAATGACAGGCAGCATATACACCTCGAGCATCTCAGTCAACATGCCCTCCTCGGACAACTTGGCCAACCGATCGTCAAAGCTCGCCGACTCAAGCTCGACTTGGGCCTTTGTACACTGAATCACGCACGGCGTCCGGCCCCAGTAATCGTGCGTCCTTTTCAATAACCCTCTCGCCATGAAGCCTCGCACTTTCATCCTGCCGGATTCGACCATACCGAAAACATCGGATTTATATTGCATGTCCAGATTCAAAACTTCAACGCACGTCTCGCGCGTCGACTGCGCCGGCTCTGGATATTTGACCTCTCCATCGATCGAGGCCCATGTCCAGGTCGGAGCTCTGTACTTCGGTGGACGCCGGCCCTGTTCAACCCGCCATAACAGGGCATGGGGGAGATGCGGCTTCCACAGGCCAGCCAGATACTCATCCTCCCTCAGTCTATTGCGCGCCATGTACTGCCTCGCCAACCCGCCAATAGCGAGCAGCTTATCCGAACTGTACGTCAGCCGTTTGGGACTGTACATCTTGACCACCTGATGCCAGTTCCCGTGACGTTGGTGATGTGTGCGCTTAGAGAAAAATTCGACCGACTCCTGGCTCGACGGCGGGCCGATGGTCGCCGGCAATCCCTTGGGAAACACCTCTGAGCAGCACATCTGCTGACACTCCCACAAGAGCTCATTGCGAGTGAAGTGCAGCGTACGCTTCGCCAGACATCTCTCTTGAAAGGTCCAGGCTCGCTTGCTCAGAGGACTAGAATCCACCAGGTCGTGCCACAGCGTCGACCGTAGGATTTTATACATGCCGTTGTCAATGCCCATGCCCCTCACGTCAACGATGCAAGGGTGCATCGCGGACACGTTCCGTGAATATATCAACCCAGAAGCGTCGTCTCGGGACGAAGTCGCTGCGATATTGAGCGTGGCTTCCGAGTACACGCGGTGCATCTGGCTGATTTCTTTCAGCACAGCCTGCACGTTGTCGTGCATGATACACAGCGCGTCGATCCACAGGTAACGGTATCCCAATCTCTCCACGACCAGCGCAGCCTCCGCAAAGGTCTTAGGTAAGCTCGACGTGCTGACTCCCTGGCGAAGTGCCGCCAATGTGCCCTTGTGCAGGCGTATCGGTTTTGATTTGCCCCAGCAGTGACTCAGCGTCACGTACTCGGCTAGCGGGTCAATGAACATCCCGTCGACCAGTTTGACACCTGGTGCTCCCTTCGGCCCTCGAACACTCACATCCAGAAGGTGCGTGGGCTTCCATGTCGCATTGCTCTCCGACACCGTGCATTTCATATGATTGAACGTACATTCCTCAATCCACTGCTTCGCCAAGTCAAAACTCTCTACTGACCCAGTGCTTACAGACGCCGGATCAACTGTCCTAACACCTGGTTCGACAGCATCTATCCCACATGGTCAGCCTCGTCGACACTCACGGCCAAATCAAGCAAGGGCACTTACACTTTGGATTCATCAGGATGAGTTCCACCATCAGAACGTTCTCCGAGTCAACAGCCCCCGCCAGACTCGTCTTGGAACTGTGTGAAGTCGAGGTCGGTGTCGACCTGTCCGCCATTTTCACATATCGAAACTTCAGCCGCGCCTGATCACGTGCAATGGGTGATATCCATGCAAACCCGATCGACTCGACAGATGAATCCCTGCGAAATATCCTATACGACTCTGGATCGATGGACATAAACACAGTCAAACATAAATGGCATTTACTCGCTCGCGCGGCAAGAGCCTCCAGGCCATGGTGCGCCGTTTCTCCCACATCGCTTCGGACGGTATCCGGCTGGAAAATAGACTGGCACGCCACACACAACGTGCTCGGCGTTAACTTTGCATCGGTGATCGTCATTATCGTACTAATCGTTGTCGTCGTAGCCATGGTCGTCGTTCAACCATGTCGAAAGCCTGGCTTCGTTCAGCAGCTTCCAGGTTCCCCGCGTAGATTGATATTGGACGACCTTAAGGTAGTAGATTCATGTTATTGACAACAAGAAAAAACTATGAGAGCAACACACGGGCCATGACTGGAAAGATTTTTGACGTTGATTACCAAAAAGTCTTGGTGTTCTCCTGAACATGGCAGTGATGGGCCAGATGCAATTTCCGATTCCCAGGCTGGACCCGAAAACGCCACGCGACTAGGAGTTTCAGGGAAACCATAGACTCGAAGACAAAGCTACGCGCCCAGGCTCGAATTTGCAATACATTCGCATTATAAGATTAAGCGGTGACCGCCTGAAGGTCTATTTATCCTGGGCGTGTCGGGGGGAAGTGGTGTGCTCTATCGATGAATGCGTGTCAGTTATCCGTAGTGCGGGTGGCATTTCAATCCCGTGTATCGTTATTCGGGAGCCGTCGCTAAAGATCATCTTGTTACAGCATCAAACAGACATGAAAGCTTGGCCGAGTAAAAAGTCTGGAGAAGAGTCTACCTAACATTAGATATGTATTTGTAAACTGAATAATCCCGAAAGATGCACTATCTAAGCCCAGCCATCCGCAATATATCATGTCGATGGAAAAACTCCCGATTCTTCTTGCCGAACACATACATCGGTATACTCAACAGACATATTACCACTTCGATGCTGCCGAAGATGATGAACAAACGGTTGATGCGAATGGCAAACACCCAGTTGTAAGCATTGTAAGCCAGGATGAAGGAAAAGATGTTCTTGAAGATCAACAGGTTCGTAAACGCCTCCACGGCAAGCTCACGATGGGCATCAAGAAGATATTGCGCGGAAGCAATGGCTCCCATGACCATGCTGATGATGATGAAGGCCAGGAAGACTTCTGGGATTAGCCAGCCGTAATGTGTCACATTGACTGCCGTGATGCCGAAGCCGTACAAGCCGATTGCTGAGAAGATCAATGTCGGAATGACCAGGAGGATGCGAAACTCGGGCTCGTACTTGCCCTTGTTCTGGCGGATCATGAACCTCGTCACTCCTTCACTGTACAGGCCAGACAGTAGCAAGCCGAGCATACTGCCGATGAACGCGCTGGTGTACATCTTCCCTGCTCTCTCTTCGTTGAAGAATAAAGGAGGTCCAAGAAAGATAAGTGACAGTATGACTCCAACCATGACGGTCCAGCCAATAACCACGCCTTGGATCAGACACGCCCAAGCGACGGCAGGATGAAAGAATAGCGGGAAAGGCCTGAATAAGAGTTTGAAGAACGACTCGTCGGTCTTGCGTCCATTGAATGGCATAAGTCTTTGCACGTAAGACACCCTGCCGGTCGGATTCTCCGCTACGACGGTCGAGTGCGGAGGCTTCTCTTCGGTTTCGCGCTTGCCAGTATTTCGAGCATTTGGAAGGGATTCTGTCGACGAATCGCCTGCCACGAGATCGAGATCGAGCGAATGTGCACGTCGGTACGCCGTCTCAGGAACGAAGAAGAACACCAATAGAAAGCCAGCAGCCATAAAGATGGCAAGAAAGTAGAACTGGTCAACTAGTCAGTCGGCTCGGACTCTGGAAGGGTAGACCCTACAATAGGACCTCAAGGAGGAATACTCACACTCCACTGCCAACCAAGATGTGCTGAAATCATGCCCACGAATACTGGCGTCAGGAAGGCGCCTCCGAAGAGACACGTGTTGGTTATAGCCATTCGAACTCCGCGCTCATGGACATAATATAGGTCACCGACACAGGCATTGACAAGCGCCTCGAACGGTGCCAGCGCAACACCCTGGAAGATACGACTCCATAATAGACTGGCATAGTTGTGGTGAACATGAGTCGAACCACCCCAAGCAGAACTTGCCACCATCAAAAGGGCTCCAAGAAGGAACAAATGTCTCTTTCCCCAGACTCTTGCAGACGCGACGAACAGCCACCCCGCGACACAAACGCCAACGAGGTGGTAGGCTGTAAGTAGAGCGGCATCCTGAAAGGTACGCTTAAACACCAGCGCAATCGTCACAGAGTCGGCCGCAAGTAGAGGAGACGCTGTCGTCGCAAGGCATGAGACGAAGCAGAGGATGGCTAGGATGAGGTCGCGCTGCCAAAGAGGCCAATTCTGATGCCAGTCAGTACTCCACCAACCATACTCCACTGAAGACCACTAACTAATGGGTCATTGGGATCGTTAGATGGTTGAGGAATCAGGATAATCCGTCTCTTTGTATCTGTCTTCAAGTGTTGATTGTTTTCTAGGAGTTCGGCATGTCGCTGCTCTGTCTCGTAGACAAAGACGGTGCCGGGAACATGTTCGACCCGAGGCTCGAGGATGCCCAAGGCCATCGCTTAGATAAACTCGCTGACAATGTGGATTACCTAGAGCGGCTGAAGTCGTGCTATAATTTGCAGGTAACAGACATTCTTGTCAAGCGTTGAAGGTGCATCGTCTGGCCGCGAAGGACAAGATAATAAACCGATGCAGGATCAAATGAACTGGCTCGTGGAAAGAAGATGGTTCAGCCGGCCGCAATGCAAGCCACCGAATGCCTGGGGTCTAGACTGCCAGTATATTCCCCTCCTCTGGATTATTTTCTAGACGGAATGCATCTCCGATAGCACAAACCTACAGGTACAAACCATCCGCGCTTCGTGAGGAATATTGGATGTTATTGTTGGCTGTGATAGTGTCTCACATCCTGTGTGACGCGATTCCCTTCTGTTTTGATGAAATGGCAAACCTGAGTCACAAAGTGGTGGGTTCACGAGCTGTGCAATGAGGCACCAACACCCTGCGAAGCTTCCCTTGCACGATTTTTCCACCTTCTGTCAAGATTCTGTAGGACTGACCTAGCAACTAGGACTCTCGACTCAGGAATATGGGACCTAAGAACATTGAGACTAAGGAGTTGCTGCGCAGCGCCAGGCAACATCATTTCCTACTGATACATTGGCACAATCAGCCTTTTGAGGCCCCGTCAAGCTGTAAAAAGGGAGCACTTTTCGATCATGAAGGTGCGTTGGAGAACGCGAATCGCGGTGTTTGTCGAATCCTTTCCGGAACGCTTTTAGGCAAGTATACGGACGCCCACGTACACTCTTTTTCTTCATTCACTTTCCCTTTCCACTTCCATAATGTATCTCATTCCACTTCTCACCAACACCCGACATTGGCCCAGGACGTTGGTCGAATCCTATGCCGTCTTGGTCGTGTCCTCCTGGTGTTCCGGTAGCACCTCCCTCCCTTGGT
Organism: Exophiala sideris; assembly: GCA_000835395.1. NCBI lineage: Eukaryota > Fungi > Ascomycota > Eurotiomycetes > Chaetothyriales > Herpotrichiellaceae > Exophiala > Exophiala sideris. The sequence continues at coordinate 2,102,572 of KN846954.1, read as the reverse complement.
GTTTCTCCACCTCGTTCACCTTGTTTCGTGCCTCCATATGCTATTGTTCGCGTTGCGGTAGCTCCTCCACTCTGGTAAGCTCTTTCGATGTTCTTAACGCCAGGTGTTTTGAAAGTATCGGCAGAAACTCCGGGCGCGTTTGGCTTACCCGGCATTACGAAGTAGACTGCGGCCAGTAGCGTGCCAGCAAGGAGGACTCGGCGACCCCAGGGATTCGCCAACGGACCCAAAGGATGACCTGGCGGAGGAGCCCCGGGCGGTCGTTTGGGTCTTGTCGGATTCGGAGGGGCAGGGCCAGGACCGCCGCCGCCAGCAGACATGGTGATTGAGTTTCAAGGTATTCGAGCTTTGGGCGGAGTTAGGACTGAAAGATCGAGTCCGCAAGACTTGTCTTATGCAGGACACTGGAGAAACCTGTAGGTCAAGTTGCACTGAGGGATTCAGATGAAGTGAGAAGTGCAGTACCACAATATGAATACTGGAAAATCAAGAGAGGATGACTTCAGTGGAAGGATATTCCTGACAGTACTACGGAAATACCTTCCTCCAGTTTGAGAGTTTGAAGCGAAACAGAGAGCGCCTATGACGCATCTGAAGCTGCAATAGGATCAGGGCGAAATTCGTGGCAGGCACGTTCCGGGGTTTATGGGCATTTCACTTTACCATCGGTCCATCATTGTGACAGAAGAGGTGAATAGATGTAGTCATTTGGAGAATGAAGTCATCACTTCGGATAGACTCCCCAACCACGCATAAGAGGCGGTCATTGCTAGGAGTACGAGCATCGAGGTACCCAGCGGAAAAACTATGATCCGAGTCATCACCCGAGATCCATTTACTCAGCGTTTGATGTCTCGTGCGATCGTGTAATAAAGAAGTGTTGAGTGTTGAGGGACGATGTCAAAGTAATCTCAGTCCGGAAGATCGTTGTTCCGTCTTCAAGTCGATATAAGGTGATTGATTACTCTGGGGATCTTCATCAAGGTTGAGGGTTAAGCACTAACCTTGTCATATGCCGAACAATGTTGAGCTGGTTAACCATACAAACACAAGAGACGGATTATGATCGGTGAACTTGACGCTTGCTAATTCTACCCCCAGCAGTCCACCAAGAGCGAATAGGCTATGTGGTATCATAGGAGACTAGACAGAAAAACAGCATTTGTTTTGAATCACACATAGGGGAAACGGTTGTTGGGAGGCATCGACCTCCATCATCAAGATAGGTTGCTCTGCCTTTTCATCACTCCACACGCCTTCCATTGCTGAACCCGTAAATCCCTGCTCCTGATGCCAGCACTGCACGTGCTGCCAATGGAAGTGATAGCCCTCCCAGATAAACATGGGGACTCGTACGCAAGATCTCTCACCAGAGAAGCAAGGGAATGCACCACATGTCGGAAAGGACCATCTACGAAGCAGGAGCAGCCTCAGTCTTTTCCTCAGCTGGGGCCGCAGTCTCCGCAGGCTTCTCCTCCTTTGATGTCTCACCCGCTGGGCCGGCTTCTCCCTCACCGCCATCAGATGATGTCCACAAGGTCAAGTTATCTCGGAGCAACTGCATGATGAGGGTGCTGTCACGGTAGGATTCCTCGGAAAGAGAGTCCAGCTCGGCGATGGCATCATCGAAAGCTTGCTTAGCGAGATGGCAAGCGCGGTCAGGAGAGTTCAGGATCTCGTAGTAAAAGACACTGAAGTTGAGCGCGAGACCAAGGCGGATGGGGTGCGTTGGGGTGAGTTCAGTCTGTGCAACATCGGTGGCGTTCTAGGAGAAAGGTGAGCTCGTGCTTGACTGTTCGGGCCACAGCCATCATACCTTGTAAGCCTCATGGGCAGCAGTCGCAGCGGTCTTGCGTTTGTCTCCGGAAGCGAACTCGGCAAGGTATCGGTGGTAGTCTCCCTTCCTGCAGCTCCGTTAGATTTGACATGCCGCAAGCGTTGTTATCCATACATTTTGTGGTAGAAGACCTTGGATTCTCCAGACTCGGCCTTGGGGATGAGGGCATCGTCGAGGACATCGAGGACATCTTGGCAGACTCTCTCGAGTTCGCTCTCGATCTTCTGGCGGTATTCGCGGATGATGCCAACGTGTTTTTCCGAGCCCTTGGATTCCTCCTTTTGCTCAATGGAGGAGATGATGCGCCAGGAAGCACGTCTTGTTCCGACGACATTCTTGTATGCAACGGAAAGAAGGTTTCGTTCATCAACAGTGAGTTCTCCGCCCAGCTAGACTGGGTCAGTTCTGCGATAGGCGCAAATGAATCGTGAGAATGAACGCACATTGGCAACCTCTTTCATGTAGTTGACCATCTCATCGTAGCGCTCCGCCTGCTCACAGAGCCGCGCAAGAAAGGTTTTACTAGACGTTGTCAGAGACTGGGATCGTTCGAGCCTACAAGGATTGCCAATACCTCTCGCGCTGTGTCGTGGCATTTCAGTCAGCATCATGTCTTATCGAGGTGGCAGTGCAGAGGGAAGTCGGACAGAGCAAGCTGTGCCTGAACTCCGGGCGGAAGCAGGTGAGACTCACATCAGAAGACATCTTGAAGCAGTGCGTATTATGGATAAGAGACTTGTGTGGGAGGAAGGGCTGAGATGAAGATGAGCCTAGGTTTGGGAGCTGTGTGGGATGGAAATTGAGAAAGAAGTTGAATTGTTTGGTGATGGAAATGAGAGTGCAGTTGGTTTCGGAGTGAATGAGCGTGCTGCACTCTAAAGTGAATTGGCTGGTCTATTTGGGGCTTGTACTTGTAAGAAGATGGGCTAGTGGCTAGGCTACTGGGGGGAGCGCAACAGCTTTTGGGAGAGTCTGGCAGACAAAGCAGCGCCTCATTCATCACCCTCATATCACCTCATACCGGCAAGAAATAACAGGCCGGGCCAAGCTGCGTGGATTTGTGTTTCAGCCTGTCACTGTATCGTACTTGAGGATCTTTCAACCTTGATCCGCCATGATTGCAGTTGATCTGAAACTTTACACAATTTTGTTTATCCCCCGTCTGTCTCCATGACCTGTCATCCAAGTTTCCCGGTTGCTCCCCTCTGCCAACTGGAGGCCTCGTCAGCCTCACCTTCTTCCACCTTCTCGACGACAAATCAGTGGCTGATGAATGTACCGGAACGATACACAATTGCCAATCACGACTTGAATCGCTCCGGACACAGTACACAAACAATGCCATCTGAGCCACGTATACAGCTTTTCGTCACATGTAAACCTGCATCTCTGTGGTACCGATGGAAACCTTACAAAGCCATGGACTGGACTTTCACGTGCTCACTTTCGAGTTGATGAACAAGCCACTGTGTACGCGTTAAAACCCCGGTCTACGGGATATACTCACTAAAGAACTGATGACACCACCAGAAGTCTCGTATATCTGGGAATTTCTTCTCTCTATGACTGTAGCCACTGTGTCCTTCAGTCCTGTAGGCCATGAGCTTTATTAATCGGCGACTAACATCCTATCCAGTGGCACTACGGGTTTCTGGGGCGAACCATAATGGGTCGCGCTTTGGTAAACCCTTGGCTGCGCCGTTGCGGCGTCTGGAATTTTCGACAGAAAACAAAGTCCACCGTGTCCATATCGACTCCTGCACGTGGGGCGTCACATCGAACAAGTCACTCTTTTGACGTAGATTTGCATATTTGATAGAAGACGGTGCTGCATGGATTCGTTTCAGGCCAGTCGATAATACACTTGATCCCTTCACCTCGTCGAACAGACTATTCGCTTGAGACCTGTACGGATACACTTGTACCAGTATGGACCAAGCATATGTGCGTACGACTTCGGACGTACTCACGTACTTCAACGTGACCGAGGCAGCCGGTCTATCCTCTGCACAAGTCACAGAGGGGAGAGAAAAATATGGAAGCAATTGTAAGGTCAATATTTCAAGTTGCCAGAATACATGTTGACAGAAACACAGCCTTGCCAGAAGACCCTCCAACGCCGTTATGGCAACTCGTCCTCGAACAGTTCAAGGACCAGTTGGTCCTGATTCTACTCGGATCGGCCGCCATCTCGTTTGTTCTCGCCCTCTTTGAAGAGTCGGATGACTGGACTGCTTTCGTAGATCCAGTGGTGGTATGTTGACCGCAAGGAATTTGTGAAGAGCCAGTCTGACTTGGACACAGATTTTGACAATTCTGATTTTGAACGCTGTTGTCGGAGTTACGCAGGAGAGCAGCGCAGAGAAGGCCATTGCAGCCTTGCAGGAATACTCCGCAAACGAAGCCAAGGTGGTTCGAAATGGGCAGGTCAAGAAGATCAAGGCGGAAGAGTTGGTTCCCGGAGACATCATTCATGTGGCGGTTGGGGACCGAATACCAGCAGACTGCCGTCTGCTCTCTATCCACAGCAACAGTTTCTCAGTTGATCAAGCCATCTTGACTGGCGAAAGCGAGAGTGTCAGCAAAGACAGCAAGCCCATAAAAGATGCCCAGGCGGTCAAACAGGATCAGGTGAACATGCTCTTCTCAGGGACAACAGTCGTCAATGGCAACGCTACAGCGGCTGTCGTTCTCACAGGGAGTTCCACTGCTATCGGTGATATCCACGAAAGCATCACTTCACAAATCTCGGAACCAACGCCACTCAAGGAGAAATTGAACGATTTCGGCGACACCCTTGCTAAAGTCATCACCGTCATCTGTATCTTGGTCTGGCTCATAAACATCCAACATTTCAACGACCCGTCTCACGGCGGTAGCTGGGCCAAGGGCGCTATCTACTACCTCAAAATCGCCGTCTCCTTGGGTGTTGCAGCAATTCCAGAAGGTCTGGCGGTGGTCATCACAACGTGTCTCGCTTTGGGAACGAGGAAAATGGCAGCTAAGAACGCCATTGTCCGAAGTCTGCCGTCCGTTGAAACCTTGGGAAGCTGCAGCGTTATCTGTTCCGACAAGACCGGCACTTTGACCACAAACCAAATGAGTGTCGAGAAGATTGTCTTTCTCAATGAAGCCGGCAGCGACTTGGACGAGATTGAAGTCAAGGGTACCACATTCACGCCTGTCGGAGATCTTGTTTTCAACGGCAAGACGATTGAGGATGCAGCAGTAGTCTCCAACACTGTGAAACAATTATCCGAGGTCTTGGCCCTCTGTAACGACTCCAGCTTGTCCTACGACTCGAAGACGGGTTCTTACCAGAGCATTGGCGAGCCTACCGAGGGTGCTCTTCGTGTGCTTGTGGAGAAGATCGGTACCGACGATGTTGCAACTAACCGTACCCAAATTGGTCTGCAACCCACCGAACGAGTGCATTTCGCCAGCAAATACTACGAAGACAAACTCCCCGTGCAGGCAACCTATGAGTTCTCCAGAGACCGAAAGAGCATGTCAGTTCTGGCCGGAAGAGGCGAGCACCAGAAGTTGCTGGTCAAAGGTGCCCCTGAATCTATCCTAGAACGATGCTCGCACGCCCTGCTAGGTCCAAATGGAAAGAAAGTCCCAATCACAAAAGGACATCTCGGCCTCATTGGCGAGGAGGTCGTCGAGTACGGTCGCAGAGGTCTCCGTGTTCTCGCTCTTGCTAGCGTCGAAAATGTCGGTAACAACGCACTGCTCAAGTCCGCAAAGACGACGGAAGAATACGCACAGCTCGAGCAGAACATGACCCTCATTGGTCTCGTGGGCATGCTCGACCCTCCACGTCCTGAAGTCGCCGACTCAATCAAGAAATGCAGAGCCGCAGGTATCCGAGTTATAGTCATCACTGGCGACAACCAGAACACCGCCGAGACGATCTGCAAGCAGATCGGCGTGTTTGGTCCCGAGGAAGACGTTACAGGCAAGAGCTTCACAGGCCGACAATTTGACTCGCTCAGCGAGGCCGAACAGCTGAACGCGGTCAAAACGGCTTCCCTCTTCTCTCGGGTCGAACCTACCCACAAATCCAAGCTGGTCGACCTCCTTCAAGCGGCCGGCGAAGTGGTGGCGATGACAGGCGACGGCGTCAATGACGCACCCGCGTTGAAGAAAGCCGACATCGGCGTCGCCATGGGCACGGGAACCGACGTGGCCAAGCTCGCGGCCGACATGGTTCTTGCTGACGACAACTTTGCCACAATCGAGGTTGCCATCGAGGAAGGCCGCACCATCTACAGCAACACCCAGCAGTTTATCCGGTACCTGATCTCCTCGAACATCGGCGAAGTCGTGTCCATCTTCTTGACCGCGGCTCTGGGTCTGCCAGAGGCTTTGATTCCGGTGCAATTGCTCTGGGTCAATCTTGTCACTGATGGTCTCCCTGCGACAGCACTCTCCTTCAACCCAGCCGACCACGATGTCATGCGTCGGAGCCCGCGCAAGCGTGACGAGCCCTTGGTCGGCGGCTGGCTGTTCTTCAGATACATGGTCGTTGGCACGTACGTCGGCGTGGCCACCGTATTCGGCTACGTCTGGTGGTTCATGTTCTACAGCGGCGGCCCGCAGATCTCGTTCAAACAGCTCGCCAATTTCCACAAGTGCTCGGCACTCAACCCGTTGTACGCTGACGTCAAGTGCAGTGTCTTCTCGCCCGACGCGCTGACCACGCGCACTGCATCGACTGTTTCTTTGTCCATCTTGGTCGTGATCGAGATGTTCAACGCCATGAACGCGCTTTCGAGCTCGGAGTCGCTTTTGACCATGCCACTGTGGAAGAACATGAAGCTTATTTACGCCATCTGTCTGTCCATGGTGCTACACTTCGCCATCTTGTACATTCCGTTCCTGCAGGGGCTCTTCTCGATCGAGCCGCTTAACTGGGCGGAATGGTCGGCTGTGCTGTGGATCTCGGCACCGGTCATTCTGATTGACGAGGTACTCAAGTTCTTTGAGCGGAGCTTCTTCATGCACGCTTCCACAGGGCCGATGGGAGTCCAAAGCAATGGATACGTGGCTAATGGCAAGGTCAAGTCCAATTAGGTGGTGGTCTTGCTAGATGCCCAAGACATGTAGACTGTATGCCAGCTAGAATAGAAAATAGAAGAGAATCAAATGTTGCATGAAACCGTATGACTGACATCCAATACTGTGATGCCATTGCTACGAAGGCTTCCGATTGAAGTTTATCCAGTCTTTCTACGATATATCTGTCGGTATATCCACAAAGATCATGACGCTCAAATGTACTGATTTTCCGTGACGCCGTCGTCGACTACTCGGCATATGTTTACAAGGCATGGTGCTCAGATCTGCTAGGGGGTTTGATGACATAGATATCTGACATTGAATGTTCTTAGCACCACTGTATAATCGAATGGCTTAGGGCAACTCCACTATATGCAACCTACTCCGATGCTCAATGCTCGTAACATTTCTTTTCTGGTCTGGTCTCACAAATGGCACAAAGAGACATATGCGATCACAACTGCACACCCCAGAATCCTTTTCCACTACAAACACCCAGCGTCCCCATTGACGGCGCCCAACTCAAATTGCTGACCTCATATCTAGACTCCCACACCGCTGAAGGGCCTCTTTCTTGGCCAGGACCACCGGAAGATCCCTGCACAGAGCCCGTAGATCCCATGAGATCCCAAAGCAGAACGCAACAGTCATCAGCACCGGACGCCAGGACGCCGCGTTGCGTACTGCTCCAATCGACGCAATTGACAGACGCACTGTGACCCTTGAGCTCAAGGAGTGCTTGGCCTGGTTGTCTAACATCCAAGACGCGAATGGTGCTCGAGTCTGAAGAGAAGGTCGCGAGAAGATGAGCATCGTGAGGTGATGCGGCTATGCGCAGGAGCGGAGGTGGGAAGGAGAGGGTTTGCGCGCCGGAGCCACGCGTCGGTGATGTCGACAGAGGCTCTAATTGTGCTGCGAGATTGTTAGCTGGCAACGGAAAGTGGGATAGAAATCCTTACCATTCTTCTCCTGCTGCTTTTCTGAAGGTTCATAGATGATAGTACTGTGCTCCAGACTTCGAAGATCAAACATTCTCACACTGCCGTCGGCGCCACATGATACAAAGACATCGACACTATTGGCGCAGAAACGAACATCGTAGACCTCCTTATCGTGCGCGATGAGTTGCGTCTTGGCTGTCAACGTTGGTATGTCCCATATCGTACACGTTGTGTCAATCGAGGAAGTAATGATCAAAGATGGCTGGACAACATTCCAATCCAGCGATGTGATAGGTGCGGTGTGTTCAGGAGATTTCGAGTTCGATAGCAGGGCCAACGGTGACAGTTTCTGCAGAGGAGGAGACTTCGTGTTGGCTGAACGGGTTATAGAGCTGGACTGGAAATTGTGCTGATCATTTGGTAAGGACCATAACCGTAGGTGATCGCCCGACGTCGCTAATAGATCTGTCGTCTGTTTGTTCGACGAAGGCGGCTCCCAAAGAATTCTTGTTACGGGATATGCATGTGTAGCCTCTGCGGTCTTGACGAATTCCAGACCTCGCTCGCCATGTGGATTGTCTGGGTCCATTTGCGTCCGCATTGTGTCTAGGATTTGAATCTGCAGATGGAGTCAGCTCTAAATCATAGTCCCTGAGATCCCTTCATTCTCACATAGTTGTGGTTGTCTTCCAGATAACTCCCAATCGCAATTTTGCCTGTCGAGGGACCATTCGACCGCGGCGGCCATTTACACCAATCAACTGCATAGATGGGCCATGGCGCAACGTAGTTGCTCGTGTCAGGGTATGGCTGACTTTCAGTCTCTTGCATTATACTCGGGCTGAACGGTATGTCTGTCGCATTTGTGTCTGAGCGAGGCCTGATATCTGCCAGGCCTAGGGGAGAATATGAGGGCGGTCCTTGAGGGGTATTTGGCATATTTCCAGGTCCACCAGACGTGTACCTAGATTGTTCAGGAGTGTTGGAAAAGGGTTTATATCTTGGTTGGTCCATTACGTTCGGACTTGATCTCGAGTAGCTGTGCGTATGGTTTAGGGACATGGGTCTTGAGGATGTAGGAGTCTGCTGCATCTGAGTCGATATCTGAGGTAGGGTCGGCAAAATCGGCGCAGTGTTGCTGGCAGCTAGGGGAGCAGGTCTGTTCGTGAGCCCTGGTTGTAACGTTCCCGGGACAGGGTTACTCGCAACACTTCCCGGATGTTGAGGCGTCGAAGGCTCAATGTTGATGGATAACGCTTCACCTCCGTATGCTGGCGGTGCGCCGTAATGGTGTACATCACTCATTGCGCTGCCTTGCTGACGGTTCAATTGTAATCCCTCCTGACGCCCAATTGTCAGTGACCGTCTCAACCCTGACTGGTATTCCCCTTGCTGCGACTCTGACTGCGTGTACTGAGAACTCCCATATGCATTCGGACCGGGACGAAAGGGGATCACGGTGCCATTGCCGTTGATGTTCGGTTCTGGCTGGTATTGTGTGTGCTCGGAGGCCGTGTTGGGCGCGTTGTCGTTCCACTGAGGGTTTAAAGCGCCCGAGGAGCTGCTGCTCTGACCACCTGCTGGATTCGCGTTGGCCGCAGCGTAGTAATTATCGTAAGCAGCTTGGTAGTCGGAGAGGGTATAATGGTGGCCACGACCTTGAGAGGACATAATATAAGGTCGAAGAGGGTGTCTCAATCGCTATCGAGCCTGACAGGCGCTGAATCGCGCAAGTGGGCTACCGTGGTTGTTGCTGGCCCAGCAAAATAAAAGTATCCACGACTGACAGTCTTACGGAGAAAGCGCCGCGGCATCTCCACCAGCACAACCTACAACCACCACCACAGCCATAAGAACAGCGTACCCCCTCAACGATCATTCAGCCTTGTTCCACCACTGACAGCATTTTCTTATTAAGTAGCATCAGCTGGTCGTCTACACCTAAACTGCGCCCGACCACAAACCGGAGAGAAGATGGCACCCATCCCGCAAGAACCAGTATCTCTCCTCCTTCTTCCAGCTCTACAACTACCCTCCACACCAGCATCATTAAAATCCTCATATAGAAGCACTTTCGAGGCTCTTCTACCTAAACTCATTCAACCAGACACCAAAACGACCCAACGACTGGACATTGCCATCATCCTATCCCCGTCATACCCAGTCACGCCATCCATATCCCGTACAGCTATATTCCCATTAATCCAGACCCTCCTAGCCCAGACCTACAGCCTCATCTGTTCTGTGGGCGCCCTAACGAAAGTGGACCTCGACTTCCCAGGCGGTCTAGACGTACGTGTATTCGCTCTGGAACCCCGGAACGACGCACTTAACCCAGCAGTCGTGGGTAAACAGACCCTCTCCGGCCCTATCGTGGACATCCAGACCTTCACGTCAGCATGTCGGCCATATAAGACAATCTACTCCGTCGAGGGTGAGGCCGCGGAGTCCCATTTGAAGTCTGTCATCACAGCCTTGCAGTCCCGACAAGGCGCCATAGCACCACCAGTTCATCGACTCCCTTCTGGCCCTGCCGTAATCCACCCTGGAAGCACAGTATCCCCGTACGCAGACGACGGGCCAGTCGAAGTCCACAAATCCGTTGCTGTAGGCGGTACATTCGACCACCTACATATCGGCCACAAATTACTTCTGACGGCTACCATTCTTCTGGCGGAGCCATCTTCACCAGCTTCATCCCGGGACAAGAAACCCCGGCACATAACAATCGGTATCACAGGAGACGCTCTCCTCGTCAACAAGAAATACGGGTCAGTCGTTGAGTCTTGGTCAACACGTCAAGAGCGCACAGCGGAATTCGTCGAATCCATCTTGGTATTCCACACGGACAGCGACTCAATCAAGAAAACGGAATATATTAACGAACCCGGACCGAACGGGAAGGTCGTACGAGTCACATACGGCGACGATATATCTATAAACTACACCGAGATTGTAGACCCTTTTGGTCCGACGATCACCGACGAAAACATCACCGCGCTAGTTATCTCAGGCGAGACACGAGCGGGCGGGAAAGCGGTGAACGACAAACGCAAGGAGAAAGGCTGGAAAGAGCTTGAGGTCTTTGAGGTTGACGTCCTCGACGCTGGTGTGGGACTTGATGAACCCAAGATCGAAGACAAGCAGAAGCAGAGCTTCGAAAGCAAGATCAGTAGTACCGAGATCAGAAGGCGGTTACAAGAGGCACAGACAAATGCCTCTCAGTGATGAACGAGAATAATAACATGAAAACCCCCTTGTTCACTTGGTCATTGACTATTGTTACAGCAGCCTTGCACCCCATCTATGCATGCTAAGTATGTGACAGCAAGAACTCGGGTCCTGGATCATCATCCTCGCTTTCCGAGGCCGACCCAGCGGCTTTGTGTGATTCAGCTTCAGGTCCGAACCCAAACCCATTGTTGAGCGAGCCCAGATCGGTCTCTAGTGCTGGTTCCGGGTCCTTCTGCTTGCCTTTGTCCGGCCCGTTGCCAAACTCTCGCAACGTGTCTTCGAGGCTACGATTGCTTTTCTCCCCTGGACTTTGTGTCCTCGATCCGTCAGTCTGAATCAGACCACCACTCAAGAGATCTTCATGCGGCACACCCTGATGCTCGTCACCCAGCATGTCATCGTTGCCGTCCGCCACGTCCGACGGTTGCCGAAGGACCCCCCGAGCCTCCTGAAAAGCGGCCAGCTCAGCCCCGATCGCGCAAATAAGCAAGTTCCAGTTCTTGGACTCAGCCTGCGCGAGCGCCTCTTCGAGGTAACCCACCAGCGCCGTCACCTGGGAGAATATCACGTCCGCGGAACCATTCTCAGCCTTCGCCTGACCATGATCCGCTGCCTGCATCTGCGACAGTGTTAAGTCCTGAGTCTGTGCTCGTAGGACCTTTTCAAATTCCCTGACCCGATGCACCACGCCCCGCCAAAGCTTCGAACCCTCCTGGAGTGCCACCTTTTCATTCTCAACGTTCGCTTTACGCAGGTTCAGCAGGGTCAGTTCCGAAGTCCACTGGTCTTGCGCCATCTGCAAAGTCCGCCTCTCCGCTTTCAAGGCATACATGCCCGGGTCAGCAGCGTCCCCAGACCCTATTTGAGGGACCGGCGGCCGCCGTAGGAATGCCTTGATCTTGTTTTCGTTTAGGGTCGATGCTTCCGTGTACGAACTGAGCTTGGAATCTCTCGAACTCTCGAGTTCTTGAACCTGATCGAGTAGGTGTCTGTGTCTGTTCCTAAGCTCAAATAGTCTGGCCTCCAGATCTTGTATTTCTTGGTGCACCTTCTGCGCCTCGGAGCGTAGACCATCGGCCACACTCTGGCTTTGAATTTTCTGCACCTCGTCGTCCAGCAACTGCTTGCGATCCCCAAGATCGGAGGCTTGTTTCAAGGCGTCGTCTCGTGCCTGGACTTGACGATCGATCAGCGTCACTTCCCAGTCCTTCAGCGCCGCAAACTCGTTCATGGCTCTGGACATGCCCCGACGAGCCTCGCGCAATGTTGTCTTCTTCTGTTTTGGCTGCCGTATGGGTATAGTTCTTGGACCTGCCGTTCCTCTGGCCGGTGTTGCAACAGATGGGGTGGGCGTGAGACTACCCATGGAGGAAGTGTCGTCCATGGGATCTGCGCCCACACCAGCACTTAGACCTTCTGATTGTGCATCCAGGAGGCTCTGCATCGTCCTCTCTAGGTTCTTTGCTGCTCTTTCGACCGGTAGAAATGGGTCATTGTGCTGGACAAGGGACGAACCAAGTGCTTGCGACGGTTGGCCATGCGAAATGGCTGACGCGCTGCCGCTGAAGCGCGAGGACGACGCTATAGAGTCTTGTAGGGCGATGCGTGGAGGAGATTGCGGTGGGGAGGAGCGAGGTGAGGCCGAGTCATGGTACTCATACTGTGGGAGTGCACCTCCCTGCGCGTGCGGGAAGATTCGCTCAATGAACGACTTGTTCATGGCGGAGGTATAGGGAGATGTCTGGACCGGGTTCTTGTTTGCAAACGAATGTGAACATGTTCCAGAGTAGAGGACGACGCGGCAGTTGCAGTTCTCATATGCAGGCAGACATTCACAATCGCGCCTGACACTTCACGCGCACCAAATCATTTCACTATGTCATGTGTACATTCACGAAAGAAGGTGTATTCATGTAGTGCATGTGGTCATTGTTGATCGCCCTTGCTACAAGTTTCCCCGGAGTTGAACCGTGGCTCCAACATCCTTCACAACTGAAACAGCTTCTCTACAGCTTCCCAATCCAAAGCCTTCTGCTCCTCAAACTTCGCTCGACCGTCATCCTCACCCTGTCCGCCTTGCTGATTCTCACCTTGATGTAACTCACATGGGGTCGATACCATCAGCCAAGCGTCTGCGTCTGCGAGTTCCGCTGCGCCTGGACCTTGACCCGCGTCATTGCCGTGTATCGGCGCAATATACACGGAATAATGATTGATGTAGTTCCAGGGATTGTCCCCGGCGCGTCCTCCAATCGTGATCCGAAGGTCATGCAGGTACTTCACCGCAAAAGTGATCTGCTCTCTCCATTTTGCGGCATACTTCTCAAGCTCAGTTGCCCGCGTCTCTTCAGGAAGGAACTTCTTGACATCCGCCAACCTCTTCGCCTTGGACACATATGTCAGCACGATGCCGGCAAGCAGTTGACTTGCTTGTTCGTTCTTCTTCTGTTCTTGTCCTTGACCACCAGCAGAAGGTAGAGTCTCCGTCTCCGGTACAGCAGAGCTCTCAGACTGCGGATCAATTGCATCACTCACCACAATCCCCTGGAGTTTGGGGATACGTGGCTCCTCCATCGACGCACCAGCACCATTTCTTGTCTGATTATACAGCCGAAAATGTGCATTGATCCTATCGATTGAGCTGTTCGACACCACCCCCGTCCCGACATTGTTACTGGCTCGTTTGCAGGTAACAAAGTAAAACACCTCGCCATCCGGTGAGCGCACCTTGCTAGGAGGGGCCCGCCAATTCTTCTCCGCATCCAGCACCGTCAAGTCCCTCGCGTGATACCGGCGGAGCTCAGCAGGTCCAGGAAGTCCCTCAAACTCATCGAACGGCAAAGGATGATGCTCATACGACGGTTTCGCAAAAGGTCCACTTGTTGGTTTGCCCTCTGGCACCGTGGCTACTGCATCACCTCCACCCTCCGGCGCAACCATTTTCACCTCGTACACGGGTGTCCGTAAATGATCTTCGATTGTCACCCACTGTTTGCCAGCTGGAGCCAATTCTCGAAGCAAAGGCATGGACCGCGTGATGATCAAGTCGCACATTTCGTGCCACTTCTCCTGCCAATTCTTCATAAATCCCGGCGCACCGGGCACAAGAACCTCTTCCTTGATATATGGGAGCCATTTCTCTTCAAACGGCGTGCCCCGAACATCATCCCTTGACACTGAAACTCTGAAGCCGACGGCATTGCGCCAGAATAGCGTCCATGACTTGCCATTGTCCTCGTCCTGCATGCCATACCGCACTATATGGGGGATTGAGTCAAAATAGCGGATGCAGGACATGGTATATATGAGTATAGAATGTTACTAGGTAGATAAAAGACGATGAACCATACGCAGTCCACGTCAAACCAGTTGTCGCTGCTATTTATGTAATAAACATGGCAATTGGGGATAATTGGGATGCATGTCAATGGACCGGGTTAGTACAAGGCGGAGTCAGGGTTCAGTAAACAGGCACCAGCAACCCCAGTATTATCCCTGTCGCCGCTCCGGCATGAAAATCCATAGGCTCTGGTTGGACTGCGATGACCTTCCGTTTTCGTTTTTCTCTCGAAATGGGAATGTCTTTATCCAGCAGGAAAATGAGGCGATCAGTCCTGCAGCTACACAGTAGGCAAGAACAAGAGCCCATGTCACGCAGTTGAAGACATCCAACGGCCTAGCAGTACACAACCTGAGGTGTTGTCAGTGCTCCTTACTACATAATGGCCTTATGGTGTTACTATAGTAGACTCTCAATGACATTGAATGCCTGATCAATCACAGCCTCACAAGGATTCCAACAGAACTTTGCAGTCATTCTATATCCGGTCTCATCAGTCGCTGAACAGTGCATCTCGTATCCCTCGGCCCGGAGCGCAAATCCTATCTCTTAATCTCAACCACGACCTTCCCCTTCGCTCGTCCAGTATGCAACCGTTCATACGCCTCCTTCGTCTTCTCGAACTCAAACACACTATCAATCTCAATCTCCTTCTCGGGATCCATCCTGCTCGCCTCCTCCAACCACTCTTTCCTCGCATCCAAAAGTATACACTCATAACTATGCCCCACCCCCAGGTACCCCAATAACCACCGTGCAACCATCCTAGGATGCGTCAGGTACAGCGCACTCCCACCCATACTCGACCTTGACGTCTTGTCCCCCACGATAGTCACGTATTTGGGTGCTAAACCAATACACTCCGTCCCGCCCACACAGTCTGCGATTGCATTTGGTGCGAAAGCCTTGACGGCATCAACGACCGCGGTATCGCCCGTCGTGTAATCGACGATGTCGTCCGCGCCCTTTGCTTTCACAAAGTCGGCGTTGCGCCCACTGCAGGAGCTCAATACTTTCCATCCGAGACTCTTTGCAATGTGTACTGTGTACATGCCCGTCGCGCTCGACCCGCCAAGTACCACCAACTTATTCTCCGATGGGGTGCTGGACTTCATGTAAGGCTTGCACTTCTCAATAACCGTGCGTGCTGTCAGATAGACCAACGGCAGACTTGCGGCTTGTGTCCAGGACAGATTGGCAGGCTTCTTGATGATGCATGCCTGATTGTTGACATCGATATCGGCGACCTCAGTAAGTGACCCCATACCATTCAGGGCCAGAGCGATCCCCATGACTGCATCGCCCTTTGCGAACTCCGTGCCAGATCCGGCGGCCAATACTGTCCCGGCGAAGTCTCGGCCGGGAATTTTGGGTCCATTTAAATAAGGTAAGGAATTGAGTGGGACGTTCATAAGCTGGATGTCAACTGGATTCAGTGCTGCTGCATGGATCTGGACGAGAAGATGGCCTGGAGCAGGAGTTGATGGCACATTTGTTGATGAGAGAGTAAGTGTGTCTGGGTAGGTAGGCGTTGTATAGACCCAGGATTTGACCGTCGTGGTGGCCGACATGGTCTTTGGGATATAGGCAAGTATGGGAAACTATCTTCGTGTGCTTCGGAAACAAGTGAAAGATTGTTCACGTTTGGGATATTGTATTCTGAAAACTCTTCGGCGGAGCGATGCCATAAATATATTGTCTGAGCGCTGAAGATTCCTTATAATGCGTGAATGTGTTATTTCCTGAGGGGGGCACATATGAGGTCACCTGCAGCCCGAGGCTCCGCTCGGATGGAACTCGAAGAAGCCATGGAAAATTGCTGCCAAGAAATGCAACTGACTGATTGATAGCGAGTCAGCAGATAATGTACCAGACTTTGTGAACATAGCCTTCTATCAATCGTTGTGCTTCACCTGACTATTCGGTGAACGCCCATGAGAGATGATTTCATGTGAGCAGATAATGCCATATGCGTCCATGCTGACTCAAGCGATCCGTGAAAGACCATAATGTCCGATTTTCCCCAGCATATTGTGTCGAACAGATGGAGTATCGACCTTCTCACATCAACAAACGCCAAGCACCGAGAATCAATGCTGCCGTGCCGGTACATACGCCCCTATAGAGAGATTAGTAAAAGTGCAGTTCACGGGTTGCGCATGAAACTCACATAAGCCATTGCAGCGTCGAGAACTTGACCGCTTCGACACGTTCTCTCAAACCAGCAACCTCCTGTTCGATTCTTGCTTCGGTCTCCTTGATTCGCATCTCCTGGCCATTGGCCTCTTCTCGAATCCTGCCCTTTTCGAGATTTAGATCCAACCGGACACTAGCCTGGGTTCGACCAATTTCATCTCTGAGTCTGGAGTTCAGCTTCGCCAAATCACTGGATAGTCTCTCGTGGCTGGATCTCGTCAACTGTGCTTCTGTGCTGTCGGCATTCGACAGTTCGCTTCGCAGTTTGGCAAAATCAACTTTCTGAGTATATGTGCTGCGCTCGGCATCTTCTTTGAGAACCATCGTCCGTGTCAGATTCTGAATCGACTCTTCTATCACATCGTTCAACACCCTCATCATAGCCACGGCTTGTTCCTCGCTGAAGCCTTCTTCTTTTAGTCTCTGGACGAACTTCAACGTGTCAAAGTGATGTTCTTTTCTTTGCACTGCAGTCGTCGAGAATGCCTTGCGTGCGGGTTTGAACACAGCGACGTACACGCCATTGTGTCGAATGGGAGCGGAGTCTCGACGTAGAGGTTGAAGCAAGAGGCGCTGTCTCTTAGACGGGGGTGTGGAGAAACGGTGGGATGCACCAGCTCTTGTGTGTATCGGTCGAGGCCGGGTGACAGGCGTGAATGATGGAAGCGTTAGTAAACGTTGTACGGGTGGCCGGCTTCGCAACGTCTGAGGTGCAGTGCGGGTGATTGAAGCAGTTGTCCAAGTAAGACGGGGAAGCAGAAACCGTGGGAGGTCTGCTACTGACTTCGTGTTCGCCATGGATGGCTTCAATGCGACGACTCTGTAAAACAAATTCGCAGAAAATAAGTAGAAGATGTCCGGTGGTATCAACGAATGCCAGTAGTGATATGGCCTAAGCGAATGTTGGACACAATATGGACAGGCTGAAGGAAATACCAAGTTGACATCTGGAAGGCAATGCATGGTAAGAGAGGCACTTTTTGAGCCAATAATCTGCAGTGACGACTTTCTCCGACTCTGGGTTCCGATTTCCTCCCACCACAGGCACCACTACTGCATACTGGGGAAACTGCAACGAGTCACTCGTACCTGAACGCATCCCCGGGTCGATTAGTGACGCCATTGCACGCAGTGGACGAGTACACAAAAGAATAATTAAGCAGAAGTACAGGATACCCCATACTGTGCAATTAGTATCCTGTTCTCAGCGCGAACGTGCTTTACATATCCATCCATGCGTAAGTACAATTCTGATGCATACAAGTCCGAAGTAGATATACAGGCATTCAACGTCGGTTCCTGTCAAACAAGCCAACCCGTTCTTGTTGATAGACATCTTCCAGTGCTGAGGTAGTTCAGACATCCAGACGGAATGCAACCAACAACCAATGCCACAGACCCACCGAAATCATTACAGCTCCTTCTCCCCATAGTCTGTTCCTAACCGTTCATTTCGTCTTCTTCCCCTCCTTACCGCTCGTGTGTCTCTTCACAGTATGACCCGAAGCCGCCTCACTCTCCTTCTTCTCCAGCTCAGCCTTCGCCTTCGCTTCGAACTCTTTCATAGTGCGCTCATCCACGCGATCCGCATACATCTGGCCAATCTGCAGGACCAAGACACCGACCAGCACCAATGCCAGGATAGTATTGCTCGCCGCAAGGACT
Organism: Exophiala sideris; assembly: GCA_000835395.1. NCBI lineage: Eukaryota > Fungi > Ascomycota > Eurotiomycetes > Chaetothyriales > Herpotrichiellaceae > Exophiala > Exophiala sideris. The sequence continues at coordinate 2,084,295 of KN846954.1, read as the reverse complement.
TTGAGATTATCTTCGCGACCGAGCACACTATCCCCCGTATCAACATCAAATCCAGTTCTGTCAACATTGTCGAGTTGATCTTCCTTCAAGCTCCCCAAGCCTACTCCATAGGTACCGTCGGTGACCAGCCGCAAACCCTTGACGATATTGGCAATGTAGACAATGACCGCGACCATGTAGAGCACCAGACTTCCACCATCAAATAGCATGTTCGACTCGGTGGGCTTGTACAGCTTGAATACCAGCCCGCCCAAGCCCATGGCGACCATGATGTGTAGGATCCGTTGGATCAAGTTCGGCGCACTGTGCAAGAGCTTCAGATGCGATTCGATCGCGTCGAAGTGTGCGGAAGGCGTGGGGACCGTGGACCAAAGGAGCGGGTAGTCATAGGGGAATAGAGAGAAGACGATGCCCAGGAAGAAGGAGACGGCTGTTGTATATGTCAGTAACTTCGCGACAAAGGCCTTCAAGGGTGTTACTTACGAACGATGATTAGGAACGTCGCAAACGGGTTCGAAGGCATGTTGGCTGTTGATCGGCGCGATTTGCCGACAATCGAAGAATAGAACTAGAATAAGGTCGTCGATGACTGTCGACTCAGGGTATGAAGTCCGACAAATGTTCGTCCGTATGTTCGTACACAATGCTGAATCCTTTCGAATTTATCTTCTCCAAGTCGCAGCAGCTCGATTTGGCAAAGCGGACAACTGCGCGATATGATGGACACCGCGTAAGATACTTTACAGCCAAGTTTACCTAGGTATGCAGCAAAGAAAAGAGGGTCACTTCAGGACAGATCGTGTCTGTGAATATGGCGCACAATTTATCTGATCAAGGCGGATAGCAACGGTTGGGAAGGGAATGGTCGTCCAGAACCTTGACAAACCTCTTACGATTCTGATGTTGCATTCAACTCCACTTTGCGCTCTGCCTCTGATAACGATAAGAGCTGTCATTCTACCAGCGTAAAATAAACAACCACGAAGTTAATCTTAGATAAATGGTTCAAAACTCAGATTGAGCCGCTCGTAGTGTTGTCTGCTGGGTCTTAATTCTACCTCGGACCGTCGGTGCTCTTTGTGAGATGTTACTTCAATAGCGATGTGGCATATGTTTGACCAAGCATCACCGAACCTTTGGGCAGGACTTCTTTACCAGAGCTCCGACTATACCTGTGGCTCTCGAAATAACCCCAATGGGCGAGCTGATGCCCAGAAGAGTGACAATAGACCCACTACTATGGCGAAAGGTACACTTGGGTCTTGTAGGTCCCATGAACCTCCCTTTCGAGATTGTCTCCACATCCAAAATGCAAAAGGACCAGCAACGATGAGGACGTGGTATAACAGCACGTACAAAAGGCTAGGCTCTTCTTTCGTCAAGATTCCAAAGGCATCTTCGATACCCTCAGTATTAATCAGCCATTTGGAGTGCTTCTTCGGTATTCGAGCAATGTACTCAGTCGAATCCGCATTGAAAGAGTCTATGCAGTCGTGAAACCATTCAAATAGACAATGTCCTACCTTGAGGCCCATGCTTCGTTTGTTGCAAGCACGGAGGGCATGTTGCCACATGTGCTTGGTAATGCCGGGCGCCAACACTGTTACGTCTGGAGGCCTGGGAGTATAGGTGTACTCTACCTTATCTTCGGGTAGGTCTTTGCACAACTCAATTACTCTGTTAGGCCTGAACTTTCTGAACTGCGACTCAGACTGGAAATTAGCATAACTTTACTTTAGAGGGTGGGTATTCTCAGATTCTCAAAACATCGTGGATCTCAAAGGGGCATACCTTTGCGAACTCGCAGTGATTCAACCTCCAAATGGAGAACCAGAGTCTCAAAATTCCCCGTGCTGATCTGTACAGGTCGTTAAGCTGCCTGAAAAATTCTGCATCGGTCTTGATGACATTTGTGACATTCATATGTTTCAACTCAAGTGTGCTTCGCTTACCGCCGACACCGAGAAGCACATACATGTGCTGCGAATCCGATATCGTCACCGGGGCAGAATCAACGCTTGTAACATCAGGGGAGGAGCCGCGGCTGGCAGAGCGTGACAGCGTGGACGCTGTCGAACCTGAAGGCGAGCTCGACACCGTCAAGGCCGCCTGCACCTGACCTGTGTTGCTCGCGGAATCTGTGGCAGGTGGACCAGCGGATGTATTCGACCCGCTGGAATTTAGTGAGTGAGTCTCCAAACCTCGACCTTTCTGCTCTTTGAATGCTGTCTGGCACAAGTGGTTGCGACGCGTTTCCGAGTTTCGAAGAGACAAGAGTCTGTCAAAGAGCTGTGACTGAGTCTTTGGAATATCTTCCCATAACTCATCTCCACAGTGCTTTGCCTCATTAGCCGGGGGATACCATGAGATGTCGCGTCTCAAGTTGGAGCACTTACACACTTCCACCGGACCCTTACGCGGTTTTCTGGAAGAGTCGGGATGACCGGACCCAGAGGCCACCAATTCCAATCCACATTTGTTACTTCGTCTACGAACATCTTGCATCTGTTCCCAAACGTTGGCTCGTATTCACGGTCAATTCTCACATCATCTTTCGAGATGGTTGAAAGAATCTGCGCCAAAATGCGCAATTCGCCAGGCATCAAGAGCACCTGCATATCAAGCAGGAGACGTTCAACAGCGGGACTCTCGAGTGTGGCTTGGTGTCCATCCGGAACGGCGTTTCTACCGTGGCCTGCAGACCCATGCTGGACTGCCCGTTGCCAATGCTGAAAGTCTCTGTAGAAGGTATGGGGGGTTGACCAGGTTGTGCCTCTGTAGGAGGCTTGCCTAGACTGTTCAGCTGTTGCCTCAGTCACGCGTGGTGTTACAGCAGGCATTTCTGCTTGTCCGTCCGCCCCTGCTCCGCCTAGATTTTTGGACGAGGATTCCGACCGAATCTTTTCAATCAATTGTCGTACAGTACCACTGTTCCACATATCTTGTGTTGAGTCGCGACTTATGGGAGCGCCCATACTGTGTTGTTCCAACACATAGCTATCAGTGAGGTCTTGGAGATCTATGTCGTGTTTATTGAAGAAGTCCACGAGCTCTTGTTCCGTGATGAATTGAGATGCTTTAGCTGGGCCTCTCATGAAGTCAGATATTAATTCTTCGTGCCCGCGACCGCTCACTTGAGCATCTGGAACCACAATTCTGGATGGTCCGTCAGAGTTAGTATCATCCAGTTCATCGAGCCAGTCCGTCCAGGCCTTTGACTGTAAGGGGTCTTCCGTGGATCTTTCGGCTAGGCCCTCCTCAGTCGTGCGAGTTGCTTCAGTAGGTCCTTCTAGGTCTGTCTCATTTTCATGACTGCCCCGGCTTCGCTCAACGCCAATGGCAGAAGAATTGACCGATCCTTCTAGATTGGCTACAGTTTGTTGGTCACCAGGACTACGCAACGATAAGGGAGTGACAACCTGGCGATGCCCTGAGTCCAGTGGACTGTTCATCGAACTACGGTCGTCCACGTCTGCAAACAACGGAGCAATCTCATGATCAGCTTCAGGCAGAAGTTGATTTCCGCTGTTGCTTCCATGTGAGTAGCTGTCTTTGGGAAGTTCGCCAATCGCCCACATTGTCGACTCATCCGTATATATCTTGGCCTCAGGCTGCCTTTGTGCAACGCTCTTAGTGACCCTTGGATGATGAGAGAGGCTGGCACGATCCACATTGGCCGACCGGCGGTGGCTCAAAGCAAGTACATATCCATCATCAGGAGACGGTGGTCTTGCCAAAGCCCCTGAATCGCGGCGAGAACCCAACCTGTATCACTCCATAAGCTCGGAGGGACTGGTCACCTGCAGGCGCAGCAACATACCCGGATGCCGCTGATTCTGTCGGCGACACACCACTATATTGACTGGAATATCCGCCATGACGCTGTTGTCCACTTGACTCTCCTGATTCCTGACCTGATAACCGGAGGGGTACACTTGATCTTGGAACTCGGCTACCTGGAGGAGGTATCGCATTTGGGATGGGCACAAACGCCCTGTGATCTCTTGTTTCAAAGCAGTAGCGACCTTGAACCTATCAGCTTTGCACTTTGGCCGCATGCTATCTGTCGTACCATGGTAAATCACGACACGTCGAGTCGATCCATCACTGACCTGCCTCCAGCTAGTGCCGTACATTGCCACGGGATCGAAAGGCGCCATTCCATCGTACTGCTTCCAACCTATGGTTATGCCAAACGCTGGCAGACTCCAATAATGCTCCAAGCAGTGCAAGACTGGCCACGACTTGCGCAGCTATGATTTACATCTCATTTGGCGTTTCTCGATCTGCGTGTAAGGCAAAACCCAATAGAAGATTGGTGAAGACTGAGGTCAAGTATGGCGTGGTAAGGCTGAAAAATTATTCGAAAGGCAGATGATCTGATCGCTAGACTCATTTGGATGAGGTGCAGGCCTTCAACGCCCAGAGACTGCCAAGCGAGCCAATCGTGGTGAAGGGAACCTCATCGTCGCCACGCGGCAGCTAGACATTCCGCCTTCCTCACCTCATGCGTTCATGACAGAAAGCCGGCATGATTCCTGGAGTGCATGACGGACTCAATTCGGCGCCTTGCTTGGGAACAAGGAATCTATCAACCATGATGACGGGCAAACTCACCTACTATTAGAGACCCCGAGAGCCACCCTGGAAGTCAAGCAGTCTCGCCGACTCGAGTCCAAGGGTCGATTCTTGCGATCTGGCATTGGAACGAAAGCCCTGTGCCGTGAGCCTGACAATGCAGGCAGATGCAGCACAGCCGAGTTGGCATTCAGGCATAATTGATCACATGCCGCGCCCGAGCTGAAGCCTAGCGAAGTGGCTGCACAAATGCCACCCTGCCTGCATCCAGGTGCAGCTTGCAGCTTTCAGCGCCCGCTACTTCTCACGTGAACTCATCTCCCCCAAGAAGAGTTCTTAAGTGCCTCGTCTTCTTGCACACCGAGTTTTGTTTGCAAACAAAGCAGGAGGTCATGTTAAGCGCCGGCCCCCTCACACGATACCCACCATGTTGATTCCCATTCGCCGAGTCCCCAAACAACCACCAAAAGACCCAAAAATAACAGATCTCCAGTGGCGACTTGCCTGCAAACCACCTTCAAACATTTCTTCCAATCACCACCAGACCGGTTTCGCACCCCTGTCTCTCAACTTCAAACAACAGGCTGCGCGTGTTCGAGGAAGCGCCCGACCCAACGACGCACGCACCGCTGCCAGAACTTGACTCCGCTTTCCTAGCCCGGTTCCAGCCCAGCGGTACGGCAGATCCCTGTTCGCGGTGCGAAGACCGTGCTTCATGTCCAATCACTTGGACTTTTGGTCGGTTTAGACAGATCGCTAGAACTCTTACCGATGTTCCCTGGGAACCACTTTGGAAAAGAGTCTGCTAACCACTGCAGATCCCCCCTCCTGTCGATGCGTTGGCACCGATAAAAGGAGTGGATGATGTCAGGAGAAGGCAGGGAGTTGTATGGCTGCTTTAAAGCTTCCATCTCCTCCCCTGATATGTGTCGCTTTCACCATGGTTGATTCTGTCCTAGGGTCATTTCTAACGTACCTTCCCGTGTGATAAGGGCAGAAAGGGTACATCGTCAAGAGCCCCTGAGTTTGACCATGCTGAGCATAGGTACAAATCCGGAATGGTGGGATTGTCATGTCCACATGATGCTGCAGCCAAAATCCCACATGTGACTGCAACTCGGTCGGAAGGCTTGGGGATGTCGTTCTTCGCGCCTTTGTCATCTTCGCTACTTTCGCACACTGGACCTTTTGTGTGTCTATTCACTGGCTGAATGGCACCCAGGTATGCGCCGACTGTACCAATGGGATCATGTACCAGCTTATCTGGGCCAACGGTGAGCGATTCGTGCTGAACGTCCTGCCATCACCTCTTGCTTGCATATTCTACGTAATCATACATTGCCCTTCGACGAATCGAATGCTGCAAGACCTTATGCCTCACTCGATCCAATCGGCGATCCCTCAGCCCGCCCTCGCGGCACCGAATCATTGCACCCATAAACCAAGCCGCGGGAAGAGGCTCTTTGCCACGTTTTCTGCAACCCCTCAATTATGGCTCGTAAGAAAACCCAAAATAGCACTCGATCTGAGCAGATTTCTGACAAGGAAGCCGTAGTCATGAATTTGGACTGAAATGTTGGTCTCTCAAATTGCCAGCAATATTATGTGATGTTGAACCCTCAAAGCTTTTCCATCCACGAAATTTGCACCTCTTCTCCTATAGTATGCGGCATATAACGCCTCAAATACTTTTCAGGCTTTCTCCGCACCGTTTCCTCCAGTGACCGAAGGATAGGATCCCGACGGTTATAGTACTCTGATGACTTCTCCGTCCAATGCATAAAAAGTAGCATTCGTACTGATGGCAGACGCAATAGTCGTGTGTTAATTTGGCGCGCTCGTCGTACCAGTACGCCGAGCGCCTGTGCCCAGCAGTAATGATGTGGTATCATATATAAAAGAAATTGCAAAGCTGTCGTAAGGACTCTAAATGAGTCAAGTCGTAAAGATACTGCGTTATGCAGTGGTGTCAGATCGTAGTCGGAGGGTGGTGACTGTCAAAGTCATGCCACAGCGGTTGTTGCGGAGACTGCAGTGGGCGTCGTGACTTTTATTGCTTTGGGCGATGCTACAACTGTGGAAGACGCTTCGATCAATGTCGACGGGAATTTGTCCACAGCGATAGCACCAGTTTCCTTTGTGGTAGACGGAGGTGGCATTTCGGAGGCTTCGACTTTGCGCTTTTTGCCCTTTGGGGCAGGATCCAGTGGTGGTGATCTCTTATAGGTGACCGTTCGTGTCATGACTGAACGCACACTGACGGGTTTAGAACAAGCACTTCTCGGCGTATTGTCGAAATAACGTCGACTGGCACTGTCCAGGCTCCAGTCGGCGGGAGAGTATGGAGAATAGAGCATGCTGCCACTGCTCATACCACTAAAAGCAGTGCGCGGAGAAGGGCCACAAGTGCTGGGGGAAAATGCCGGAGAACGAGGTATGCGCAGCCGTCTTAGATGGGTAGGAGTTCTGCGAGTATTTGGAGTTGGTGGAACAGATCCAGAGGCAGATTTGTGACCTTCGCTTCGGGATGACTGGAAACTTGAGGAGGTAGAAGTGGTCGATATCATGGAATCTCTTGTACTTGTCGACTCATCTGAGAAGGTCCGTTGCAGAGTTCCGGCTGGAGGAGGACTTCCCACGACAGGCGTAAGAGCTTTAAGAAAGTCGGTGTAGGCTACCGGAGGTGTAATCGGTGTTCCAACACTCTCCTGCTTGATGACGGCTGATACACATGACACTGGGGTGTTGACAATCTCGGAAGGAAATGAAGCGGTCTTTGGGGTCTGGAGTGGCGGAAGGACAGGTCTTGTGACGGCAGGCATCTTGAAGGCGACAACGAGTGAGTCGTTCTTCGAAGCCTATCGACGTCGAGGTATCCCGGATGAAGAAGGGGGAGAGTCGGTGGAAGAGACCTGACGGAAACCGGCGCAGGAAGGAGAGGATCGTCCCGTGAAGAGAGGAAAACCAGGAGGAGTGACAGAAAGCAGGAGCGAGGTGAGAGATCTATTTCTGGGGAGGCACAGTGCGCACAGCAGTAGTATGCGCGGGCAGCAACAAGCTTGACCAGGATGAGACCAGCTCAGTCACGGAGACGTGTACCAGGTGCAGTAGATTCGCTGTTAGCTTTGCAGGTAGCGAGCAAGCGATGACTGGAGATCCGAGGCGCGTAAGAGGAAGACAATCCGTTGCAAAAGGGCAGGACCAGCCAGCGAAAAGAATTGGTGCAATGAGAGGGAACGGTTGGTTGAGCAGAGGCGCCTGACTGAGTAGAAGTTGCCGTAAGAGACTGAGAGGATGACGGAAGATGTGAATACTGGATTGGTGGGAAAGTCCAAAGGCGAAAGAAAAGGTGGTATAGAGAAAAAGGGAGAGATGCCTGTTGATCCAGTCGCGAAGGAAGGAAGAATAGTTGAGAACACAAACAAGGGTAACGGTATCGTTAAGATGGGCGTTAAACCGGCGGGATGACTGGGGGAAGACAATTGCGGGATGGTCTCCAATGCCGTGGTTGGTGGTTTTTTCTCCTGTTGCCGCCGGCGGCAAAGCCAGTAAGACTAGTGGATCGTGATTGACAGCCTGTTAGGAGTCCTCAACTCTCCAGCTTCCCTTCGTTCCCTCTTCCGATTCGAACAGGATATGCCTGCAAAAGATGTAACTTGCAAACGAAGGCTGCAGATGACAAAAAGACAGCTGCCACAAAGCAAGATCCTGCAAGAGTCCCAGCATGCAGCTCTTGTTTGTTTTCTGTCCTGGTTGGCCTTGCGGTCAGCCTACCGAGTTGAGGTGTAGATACGCGAAGCTGGCGCAGGCAGGTGAGTTGTGGGCGCCCCGAGTTGTTTGTTGTCTGCCGCAAAATTCTGTGTTGTCCAGCACAGCAATACGAGCCATCCGACAAGGAAGTAGTGCTCAACACTCACAGCTGCTGTACTAGGCTGCACTATATCTACTACCATGTCAAGCCGCTGACCACCTGCCCGTCCCAGTTGCTTTCATTCTCGTTTTGCCCGTGACACAATTTCTAGCCGCTATAGGTCATTTGTTTTCCTGATTCGTCGCAGCTTCAAGAAAAGTCACCGGGCTGACTGGCCGAATGTGGTATTGCAGATAACCCAGCCTTGAGCGCGCGGCAGCACCCTTTGCAAATGTTGCTTCAAAGCTCTGTCTGTGTCGGGCGCCATGGCTCTAGCACTGTCTGACTGGATGAGGACACTGTCGATTGTTATGCCTAGCATCGACTTCGTCTCTTGACCGCGCGCCATACCTTTGGGTACCAATGGTCCGGTCTCAATCATTTCGTTCTTTTGCAAACGGCAGTCTGTCTCGAACCGGCACAGTCGATGGTCCAATCAAGCCATCCTGCTTGCAAAGAGGAATTCCAGTCTCATCAAGATGCCGCTCCAAGGTTGGTGATGAGCACGTTCTGAACGCTTATTCGTGGCCGTTGCTCGACGCAATATGTCATGCTTTTCCGAATCTTGGATTGTGGAGTTTGCCATGAATGCCATGCTCTGACTAACACAGGCAACCTGCTACGATGCCGAACCAATGACTCCGTCCATCTTCATCTCGGATGATCGGCTGCTCTTAGTGTCCAATCGGATTCAGAAGTCCGAGGTCACTTTGGGAACGTTCGGGGTTCGCGAAGCGCTCGGTTCGTGGAGGGCAATGACTTGCAGATATGCGACGAACCAGTGGAGACTGTCAACGTCCTATGGTAAGTCGCATGGACAAAGCCTAGGCTACGGCTCAATCTGCCGTACCGGCATGGCGCATCGAACATGATTGCGAAGCGTTCTGGATGACGATAGCCCTCCGGGAACATGTCCTGGCCATGAGCGCAGTGATTTGCGTCCTGCTTGGATGTGTCACTCCACCAATGAGCACCTTTCTCGTCTTATCTGGGACTCGCACTCTTGTTGCTGGCCAACCTGATAATCTTGGCCGACGCGTGTTCTTGACGAACCTGATCCTCATCCACCTGTGGCCAGTCCCCAGCAACAAATCGAATGAATGGTTGTCATTCGGCCCTCATGACCACCACTTCCTTGTCTCAGCAATGACATTTAACTTTTGCAACCTAGGAGCGGGCGAGATGAATTTCAGAGAACGGTGGTATCATGTCTTGTCCTTTCCTTTTGGCGCCATCTGCTTCATAGCACATAATGCCACAGCCTGTGACTCGTCACATCCTGCTTGCGCCTGGAAAAAGTCAAAAACCAACAGGGATTTGAAGCCAGGGCAACAAAAGACTCCGCCCTCAAAGAGGGAGAAATCAGGATTTTGTTATGTGGTGTCTACAATTCCGTCTATGTGACTTCAACTCTATTCTTCATTCACGCCAAAGGGTGGCGAGTGACTGAGAGGTCAGATACTAGAAGAGGACTCTCAAGACAGATGACGCACTCCTCTCCGAGCACTAATTACCCTGTTCAAACCTTTGAGGTCGGTATTAGAAGGCTAGGATACTGGAAGAGAGATTGCTGAGAACTATTCCAAGGGTACAATCTATAGCCTTACATTACTAGCCAGCAAGTGAGTATGTGTAAGTCAATGGCAACGAGAGGGTATAGTCAGGTACATCGTTGTCACCACCCTGTGTAATTTGGGGCACACGATGAGGTGTCTCTCCTGTAATCTCAGCCTGATGCGTCCCACCAATCACATCACGTCCTTATCGGCCTTGGCATTCGGTCGCGCTTTTTCGGATGCCCAGCAACTTTCTTCAAGTCATTCAATGCAAGACGACCATCGCATCTACACGACGCTCAATACCAACAACACGCAGCAGGCATTGCGCCTCGTCACCGGAAACCACTGAGCGGACATACTCTTAGCAGAGCTATAAGTTGCCCCCAGCCGAAGCCAAGCACCTCATTGAGAAGTCATCTCATCTCCATCTCGCAACACCTCCACCTACCCGTTCATCAACTTCCACCATATACAGGCCCTGGTGGCCACCTATCCTGCCAATATGTCTCTCGTTCACCTAGCCAACACATGCTCCCATCTCCAAAACGCCACAAAAGGACGCCTAGGCCTGACCTCAATCCCAGACACAAAATTCCACCTAGGTCTAATGCTCGCGCTCCAAAACTCAGGCTTCCTTTCGACCGTCGTACGCGGCGGTCCTACGCCACCACCGGCACACAATCTTCTCTCCCACCCAACCTCCTCAGACCCAGAACATCCCATCGAGCCGGTAACCCGACATAACATATCCAGCCGCCGACTATGGCTGGGTCTAAAATACTGGAACAGCTCGCCCGTGCTGGAGAAGATGTCGCTGGTCAGCAAGCCCACGCGGCGGATATGGATGGATGTTTCCGGACTGCAGAAATTGGTCTTGGGCAAGAACAGTGGGTACGTCAAGGGTTTGACAAGGACGGGCGAGTGTCTCTACGTCAGTACAGATCGAGGGATTCTCGAAGCAAGAGAGTGTGTAGAGAGGAAGTTGGGCGGCATGTTGATATGTCGGGTGCGGTGATGAAAAGAGCTTTCGGCATCAATATACGTGGCTGGGCATCAAGGAAAGTTCGCCAGATTATACCGCCCTGCTTTGAGCCCAATGGGAATTTTTGCGGGAGCTTCAATGGGTAGGGCACGGGGGCATACAACAAAGAGGTTGCCAAGCGCCATGTTGACTCGCTGCGATACATACAGCGCGACCGGCCCCTCGCACAGCAGATCCACGGTCAAGCTCAAGCATACACGCAGGCACTAGCACGACCTCCCTGTCTCGGACTTTGAACAACGGACAATGCGCAAAAGAGCTAAGGTCCCAAGCTGAAAGCAACCTTGCAACAAGTGCCGACCGGTAGCGCAGCAAGTTCAGTTACCGTGGAAGCAGCTCGGGTGTGGGAACAGAGATCGAAGAGCATGGGCGGACTCAGCGAGCAGTAAGCGAAGAGAGAATTAAGTGCATGGCGCAAGCACTACACTGGAATATATAAGTCAACATGAACCACTGAGACAGGATCACCGAGCCTCCTCGATTCTATCACCCTCTGTATAAATAACAACAACCGTTCTACTTTACTTCCCCCTTCGTTGTTACACATCTTCTGGATCTGGATATTCAATATGGCAATATTGAAACCACCATATAGTCTTTCCTTCCATCCTTCTACATGAGGTACGCAAGTCGAAAGGCTGCACCCAAGTAAACGCAAAGATTGAAAGAATCACTACTCAGAAACATAAGCAAACACAATCAATCATGTTCGCCAGCATGAAGGCACGATACCTTAATTATAGTGCTCTATTTTGATACAGACACAGGTGGACCCTGAATACAAAGTATGGGTTTCCCTTGGCCCAGCAATTTCCTATGAATCCTCCTCACCATCAGTCTCATAGTCAAACTCCGCTGGTACAGGAGCATCCTCCGCTTCATCTTCATCCTCATCGATGGCAGTCAATACACCTGCAGCTGCTGCCGCACCAGCACCAATCACCTGGTGAGCTGGCGTCTGCGGTGGCTGCGCGGCGCCTCCCACGGCGTTGCCAGTGTTTGCAGCGGGGACTTCGACTTTGCTGACAAGAAGAGGAATGGTCTCACGCTCCTTCTCCGGCTCTGTGTCATGCACGACCATGACGCCACCAGTCGGTTTCTTCACGGGTTGGTATCGTTCATCAGGGAACGTCAGGTACTTTAGCTGTGCCGGGAGCACTCTCGACATGTTGGGGATGTCGTAGCCTACTTTCTCTTTTTCGGCTTTCTTCTTGACTTCGAGTGCCTCTCCCTCCTTCTTTTCTCCCTCTTCTTTCTTGCCTTCGTCGTCTTTCACAGCTGACTCATCAGTATCCATCTTATCGTCCTTGTCCACCTTCGGTGTAACGGGCGTGACTGTATCGACATCCATGCTGTCACGTCGTTGTTGCTTTTCCTTCTTTGCAGCTCGTCTCTTTGCCTGGGCAGTGGTACTCAATACGGCAGTCTTGACTTTTTCTGGGGTCTCGTCCGTCTTCGTCACCGTTTCAGGAGGATAGTCGAACAGGCTAGGGCGGGTGTTGCAGTGGAACTTGAATACCGGAGCTTCCAACTTTTGGTCAACCGCAATGACAGCCGTAGGTGTCATTGACAATGACAAGAAGTGTGCAAGCGGGAACCAATACCAATATTGCGTGAATACCACCACACCCACAATTCCAAGCATATTCAGGTTGCCGGTCTGTGTTTGCAGGTTGATTGTGCAGTTTCGGCCACCAGCATCAATGATACCCATTGCCATGGCACAGCCAAACTTGCACATCGCGTCCTCATGTCGATCCCCGATGATTTTGAGCATCTGCTTGCGGATCGCGCCAACCTTAGGGTTCATGGCTTCGTTCTGCTGGACCAACACCATGGCAAGCGCGATCAGTGCACCCTGACGCACAAAGTCAGTGGGGTCCTTGAGCATTGGTTCCAGCAGGTCGATCGCATCAGCGAGACCGGTTCCGGCACAAGAGATACCCAATGCCATAGCAGCTCCGTATCTGACATGAGGATTATATGACTCGGCAAGGAGTTCAACCATTCTTGGCACACTGCTGTACTTCCGGAAGAGAATGAAGCCCAAACTCAGGACAGCAATACGTCGAACATCATCGCTAACATCACTGACAGCGACATGCAGCAGTTTTCTCACAGCCTGATTGCTGCCGGTACCGACGTAAGCCATGGCGATCGTCAAAATACCACCATATCTCATCGTCGGATCTGTGTCGTTGAGAAGACCTTGGATAAGCTCATCTGCACCTTCTTGACGACCGTACATGATCAAAGCCATACCAACAGCAAGACCTCGGACGATCTTGTCGTGTTGGGTGTCATGAGCGTGTTGAATCATATCGGACAAGACCTTGTTGTTGCCCGACCCGAGCATGACCAGACCCATTGCCAGACCGACAGCCTCGCCATTGATGGCAGAATCAGCCCAGAGAACATTTCGAAGGTCTTCGAATACAGACTCGTCGCCAGACGCCATTCCGGCCACACCAAGACCGAGAGCACCGCCATGTTGGACGACTTCCTCCGTTGCTTCCTTGAATTTCTCACGGAGAAAGTCAACAGCCTTGCCTTTGTGGTTGGCGCAGAGCAAGCCGTAAGCATACAATGAACCACCCTGGCTGTAAGGGGAGTCATGAGACCCACTCACACCACCAGCTTTTGGTAGGTAAGGGCTAAGGAGTCGCTGCACCTGGTTGATGTTGCCTTGGTGGATGACACCAAAGACTGCGGTAGCAGTAAACTTGGACCAATTGACAGCCTTGCCCAACCACTCCAGATTTTGTCGGAAGAAACTGTCTGTCGCTGTTTTGGCGTGCATGAACCCAGCACTTAGTGTAACGGCGGTATGGTAGATGGAGTAGCGGGCCTCCAAACTGTCTTTGACTTTGGTTAATATGGAGTAATCGACCCGATTTGACTTGTGGAGGAATTCAATGTTCAGGTGTATTGACGTGAGTCCGTCGAGGATGTCCCTGATCTTCTTCACTGCGTCCTGTTGTTCCGGTTTTGAGATCTTGGGTTTGGAAGGTGCAGGCGCACCAGCAGACTCTTGCAGTTCTTGTTGTAATTGATCTTCGGCCTTCTCTTGGTTGTCTTCCTCCATCTTATCAGTTTCTGAAGCATTGGCATCTGACTTTGCTTCTTCTTTGGGTAGCAGGTCGACCAATTCTTCCCGGACTTTGAGAAGAAACTCCTGGGTGCTGTTATCGTAGAGATCGAAAGAAATCTGGTAGGCTACCGCCAATGACCTAGCGTCGCCCTTTTCGACCAGTTGCCGCAGGATGTTGGACGCCATCGAGTGTTGATCGAGGTAGACGACACATTTTGCAATTGCAAAGTAGTCCGGAGAAGGGATCTCATTGAGCAGCTCCAAGATCAGTTTCAGAATCTCGTTTCGCAGCCCACGCTCTTGCACAATGCTCATGCAGATTTCAAGTACGTAGTCCATCAACTCCTCGCCCATCTTTGTAGCCTCGCCGTCCTCTTTTCGCTCATCTTCCGCGGCTCGTTTGATGACCCGTCGCAGAATGTCAAGGTTCCGTGCTTCGAGAGCAATGCCAACAACCTGCCGGTATCGCTTCTCTTGAAAACACTTCTCGAAAAGGGATTCGATCACACGATTCAAGGCCTTCTGAAGATTACGTTGTTGGATGACTGCCTCGGGCGTGCCCTCTTGTCCAGCTTCGGCACCAGCTTGTGTAGGATCGAACACGGCGGTGTTTTGTCTCGAAAGTAGGGACTTTGATGGGAGAGCGGATTGAGAGAAGGGAGTGACCGGCGAGGTCAAGCTTGCTGAAATGCTGGCTGCGCCATCACCACCTTGCCCGAAAGCTGTGTCAAGCTGAGGCTGCGCTCCTGCGGTAGCGGCAGCCAGGGTAGGGTCACGACTGGCCGACAAGGCAATGTAGGTATCCAGGCATTTCGAGATGATTGTGTCTTCGTACTCTCCAGCGTTGTCCAAGTTGAAGTATTTTCCGGCTCCGAGGGCAAAGGCCATGCTTTCATTATATTCTTGCAGGTGATAATACACTTTCGACGCGACGATGGCAGCGAGTTCGCGGTCGGGAAAGGAGTCATCTTCGTACAGAGCCTCACTACACAGAGAGTGTTAGCACCTCTGCCCCGGAATGACGACAGCGAGTTGATACGCACATCTCGCCCACAGAGTTAGCTATCTCTGTCCATAACAAATCGACCTGGCTGTCCAGCTGCTTCAGAGCAAAGCTTCGAAGCTCCGGATCTGGTTCGGACAGGAAGCCGACAAGGCCGGCAGCTGATACCAATCCTACCATGGTTGGTTTGTGTCGTTGCGCAATTTAGACCGGTGCAGTATTGAAGGCTCTCAGAAAGGTTGACCTGTCTGGTAAGAAAGCTAAGAGGCGCAACGCCACGGAAGGATGGACCAGGAACCGGAAAGAGTGGAATGGACCACAGAGAAGGAAGTCTAGTGTACAAATTGACAAGAGTCGAATGTTAAGATTAGGAAAATGACTGTTGATGGCGAAGAGTGTAGCAGGGGGTTGTGTAAGGGTCGCGCAGAAGAGAGGACATTGCAGTACAATTATTGACGTGTCGACGAATAGATGGCACTGAATCGGCCTGCGTCAGTTTGCATCACCCTCTTGCAGCCTGCGACGGAATTACTAACAGAGAGAGGCACGTGACCATATCAACTTCCATAACACTTTTGATCAGAAAGTGATTAGATGTTCTCATTAGATACCATCCCATAACTTCGAATTCAACGTTGTGTTACAAGGGTATCAATCAAGAAGTCTGGCCGGTCGAATGAAAAACACATCAAGCCTCAATAGTCCTCCTAAGCTCCTCCACTCCAAATCCCATGATATGCAATTACGATCATCTGCCACCAGTTATCGTGCCCGCACGGCAAAGTATCCTCACATTGTCGAGGAATCCTTTCACGATCTCTTCATATCGACTAAGCCGACCCTCTCTCGCGTTTGCTAGCTGAATCCGGATCTGTTCCGTGCTGATCTCGACCTCCAACTCGTGCTCCTTCTCAACTCTATTGGGATAGGAGACTTGAGTGAGGTCAATCTGATATGCCATATGGCGGTAGCTCATACGGTCTTTCTGGCGATCACGACCACCGCCTGTCATCTCCGTAAGCCAGTTCATGTCTCCTTCCCATGGACTTTCGATGGAGATTGACACCCGGTAGTCGAAATCCGTTTGAGGGTTGTAGATGTCAATGTCAGAAATTCGTGACTTGATGATCTGCGCCTTCAACGCCCCCGTCTTTTCATCGACGGTTCTTCTTACACGAGGCTTGTGTCGGGGGTTCAACCAGCTCACAATCCAGGGTGGCAAATTTCTCCTGCCCTCATCGGTGAGTTCGTAGAACTCGTCGTATTCATGGGGATGATCGTAGCCAATGACAGTTCTGTCCGGGTTCTCAGCTGCTCGCCGTGCAGATTCTTCCACCAGACCATTGAGGAAAGTATTGAGCGCTTCATGCTGGATCTGGAGACCTGGTTAGCTACAATCAATATTCCGCACGATCGACAGCAAAACGCACCATGTTCATTGAACTCTTGAAACTCGTCCTTCCCCGGAATTTGTCTCGGTTGAAAAATGTTTCTGTTTCGACAGGCAGACTCAATCGATGGCTGGCTTGCTCGTCGAAGATGGACCCAAGTTTGGCTTCAATCTCAAATACTGCTCCACCTTGAGGTGTATTGGCTTCTCCTAGAATTGAGTAGATCCAGGTACACAATTTCCTCGTGAGATCCTCAACTGGTACTACGTTTGTGATGGAGGGTTCCCAAGGAAGTTCCGAAGGGGTCGTAGCGATCTCAGGTATCGAAGGTACAACCTGAAGCTGAGGTTGTCCATTCGGGATCTGTGGCTCTCTCTTGATGGCAGGCTCGCTCCTTGTAGGCGCAATCACGGGAGCACCCTTGATGAATCTCAAGTGCTTTGTCCTGGCGCTTCGAGCAAAGAGTGGAACATCGTCGCGGCGAGCTCTTTTTCTGGGGTGCTGGGGTGTAGAGGCAGCACTTGACATATGGCTCGCGTTTCGCTTCAAGGCTGGCTGTAAAGCAATCGAGGGGCTCGGTTGAGCTGGAAGTTCAGAATGAATCGACTGAGGGGTGAGGTTCGCGGCTGTACCAGGACTTGGACGAGAGGCCTGGTATTGAGGAATGGCTTTCAGGTCTGCAGGTGTCGAAGTAGATTTTGGAGTTGTCTCGTAATTGTGAGGATCGATGATTCTGTCGGGAGTGCCCAGAGGCTGTGTGTTCGTGCTGGATCCAACTGACGGCTGTGCGCTTTGATAACCTTCTGCTTGTAGATCCTGAAATCTTCCCATGCTTGTCTGTCGTGATGGAGTTGGTTTGGGAATTGTCTTTGGACTAACACTTTCTATGCTTCGTTCGCGTACGCGCACGTCCCCAGAATAACTTCTTTGTGTGCTCCCGTTCCTGGAATGATTCGCCTGCGGATAGGCTGCTTGATTGTGATCTCTGCTCTGTGTTGATCCTACAGAGCTCACCGACAGTCTTCTATAGCTTTCCTGTCCTTGCGAGATGGGTCTCTGAGAATGCGATGCCGGCCGAGGATACGAAACGGGTGGACCTAATGGCGTCGCTGGGGGTGGGTGGAATTGTGCCTGCGGTGAATGAATTCGGGCGCTGGCATGCGTATTGCCATTTGAGGAGATCAAGTCATCTCGCGGTGAATGATGGCTGAAGGCGGTGTGCGCGCCGGGATGATGTTGCGCGGTTGCCGAAGATGGTGTTTGGTAATGATGGACAGATCCAGGTGTGGGAGGCAGAGGTCCTGAGGGAGAAGGGGAAGGAACGAAAGGCGACTGATAGGGATGTGAAGGTGGACCACCTTCGCGCGGTGTGTGTACGTGTCCATGTGGCCCTGGACTTTGCGCATATATGGATTGACCTGTTACACTGGGAGTGGACGCGGAGGCAGAATTCTGTTGCTGGTGGGGGGACTGGACGGCAAAATAAGAGCCATTGGAGGCGGCTTTATACTCGGAAGACGGTGTAGGCTGAGGGTATGATGAGGTACGCTCGAGCGGGTCGTAGGCGGGAGTGTGTACAGGTTGCTGGTCGTAGGACGATTGAGGTGTCTGTAGTCGAGGAGGTTGCCGCTGCGCCGAGGAGTCATTCAGCATCGACTTCAGGTCCATTTCTGCCACAGTCGGACCAGAAACAGATGGCGTGTAGCTGTGTAACAGCGCTGCGATCTTGCCATCAATGAGCTTCAACAGGGAAATGATTCATCTTGTCCATGGCGGGCGTGTTGTCAGAAATCTGGCATCGCACAGACACGGTTCTGCAGGAGAAAAGCATTGCGCGCGAATGTTCGCCAATGCCACATCTCCGCTCCGCTTTCCAGACGCAGGCATCGACGCAAACAGCACGTTACACATATCGAAGCACAAACACGGATTCTGGAAGTCTTTTTTCTTCCTGGTATGCTATACTCTGTCTCTGTCTAATACTACATCTATATGACATGCAATAAAGGGTATCAAGTCTCGTTAATGCGTTGCGCCTGGTCGCTGTGCAGACAAAGTCACGTGGATGGTCCATCCCAACCCCTGGCGGCCTTCTTTATCATCTCGAAAAGTGCATCAGATCCTCCTCACCGGGAGTAGTCATTGCTAGGGCTTCTGCCAGCATATCTGAATCAACTCCGACTTGTGGTGATAGGAATGGTGTCGTTCGTGGAGTGACGACGACTGACACGGCCGACTTCAGAGGTATATTACTTAAGCTGACATTGCGACGAACCTTTATCGGGCGTGTCGAGGTCAGCCCGATTTCACCATTGGGAGTTGCTTCGGTGCTCAGACTGCGCTGTCTTAGAAACGCTGGACGCGCCGATCGACCGCGCTGTGAACGGCCTCTGCTGCTCGATCTTTTGGTCTCACGAGCAGCTCGAGCCTCCGGTCCAAAGTTCGCCCTGTCCTTTAGGGCATGTATCGCTCGCATCAAAGCCAATTCGACGGAGACGCAATTTTTGATCCGGCACATCCGAGGCCACGTTGCCCTCTCTCCAGCAGTAGTCGCTTCGATTAAGAATTCGGAAGTGGGGTTCATCAACATATGAAGATACTCGCTCGACTTGACTTCGGGTAGGATGTTGATGTCGCCAGTGTACTGTTGATTGAATATAGAAGCCAATCGATACAAGTTCTGTGGAAATCCCAAATTGGACATTTGTTGTGCTCGATATATGATCTCATGTCGTATGAGACCTTTCGCAGTCTGGAGGCGACCTCGTTGAGGCAAACGAACCATTGGCTGCTTGCCCTGGAAATTTTCTTCGGGTTCGAGAAATGCTCGTACATGGGGGTTGACTTGCGAAACAATAAAGAAGTTGACGTTGAACATTTCTGCCAACTTTCTCATGGGAATGTCGTGGTCGAGCGAACCATCCACAAATGTCTGCTGGGCATTTTGCATCCACAATTTTTCTTCCTTTGTGATAGGATCCTTCTCGTAAATATTGGCCGGAGAGAAGACGGTGGGCACTGCGCATGAGGCACAGACCGCGGACCAGATATACACGTCCGGTGTTGTTACATAGTTCAACAATCGTGGTTCTGCACTGTCGGCACTGGAGACACAAATGTTGACGATTCGACCCGTCTTGTAGTGGGCTTCTCGGAAGGTGATGTCGCCTAGCCATGACTTCATGACCCTCTTCAAGTTTGCCATCTCAAAGAAAGCGCCAGTACGAGCGTATGTGGAAACTCGCTGAAGAAGCCAGCCAATTCTCCCTGTCCCTGGTGGATCAAAGCAAGCCAAGTCGGAGTTGGGGAAATATTCCAGGATTTCGGCCATACGTTCATCTGTCGCACTTCCCACGATGCCTGCCACGATGCTTCCTGCTGAAGCGCCAGAGATGATTTCAGGCAACAGATCGGCTTCCCATAAAGTCTTGACCACGCCAATATGTTTCATTCCAAGAAGCGCTCCACCAGACAACGTGAGCGCCGACCGTCCAAAGTATTTGAGGGCGTCTTCTAGAGATTCCTGATAGAAGCGAACTTCTGCTGTAGGTACATTGTATCGAATGGTGGTATCGGCAAACTTCTCGATCGCTTCCAGGACGGTATTCGTGTAGTCGTCTATGAGGAATTTCGTCCCAAACCAAGAATGTTTGTATAATCTTAACATGTTCATGCCTCCCAAGTCTCGACTTAGACCGGTCCGCAGGATATGCTGCATAGCACTGAGATCCGAGGATGCCACCGCCTTTTGCAGCATGTCTTTTTGTGTTTCAATAACATCAGGATTGTAGCCAGGTTCGATGGACTCTTTTACTGCTTTCCATTTCTCATGTCCTTGTAACTGGTCTAGAGCAATTGTACATTCCTCGTACTCAGCGAGTGTAGTGGCTTCGTTCATGCATCTTGTAAGGGCTTGCACCGCAGTCTCTGAGGGTTTTCTGCTGAATCTTGCTATTTCTTCGGCCAGGCGCCGTATCCTCTTGCTGGGCGAGCATAGCTTGACGACATCGGCATAGATGCCCACGCACGACCAGAAGATCTGGGTGCCGGCCTGGGTCGGGAGAGGAGAGAGGATGATTGTCATGATGCTGGTGTGCTGGTGGCCATTTGTAAGGCAGAAACGTATGTCGACCTGGTCGGATCAAGGATCTAGAGGAGCAAATGCAGTCAAGTCTATAGCAAAGTGAAAAAGGATCGTGTGGTCGTGTGGTCGAGTCAAGTTGTCCGCGTGACGCGCATACACACGTATTGGTGGCAAGAGAAAGACTTGTTCTTTAGGTGACAAAGGAAAATAAAAAAGAATAGACCTACACCATGGAATATGCAGAAGTTGGAAGGAAGGGTGAATTACAGGCGGAAAGGCCCCTAGAGTCAATATGACAGAGGATCTACCGTGTTGAGCAACGACATCATGATGCCCGATAAAGCGGAATAGACTGAGTTGTTCTGTTTGCGGTGGCAGTGGCAGGAAAGTTGGACAGTGCGAGCGACGGGAGAGACGATGGATTGCCCCAATGACATCGTTTGCCTTGAAGTTCCGGGCGGTCAAAACACCCTCAAATTATTGACAATTTTACCGATCAATTGTTTTTACTTCTTTGAGCCAGATCACATTCAACTCTCCGTCAGGCGGTGGGTGGCCGTGGTTGTCATTTTCCTTTTCGATGTGTTCTTTTGATAGACCGCGTGATGCCCCTGATTCCCGAATAAGATATCCAGGAACAGGGATATTTGATGCTGGGCATGCCTTGAAATCCCGGACACTGCCTGCCTGTACGATCACATGCAACTCCATCTCCCACTCGTCGGCCCAGTCGGTAGTCCGTGGTGGTTGCACGAATTCTGCAATGGCATTTGTCCTTGATTCCACTGCATCTGCCAGATCAGGCGGCCCCGGCCGGACATGCCGTCCGGTACCTCTTAGAAGGGCGAATGACAAGGCATGATGAAAGGCTTCATTCGAACCGCCAATGCCATAATCCTCAAGATCGACATCGCCGGAAATCCCACATTGTCGACCTCTTTTGCTTGTTGTTCACGTTTGTCAGCCATTGGCAGCCCTCGAACTCAACTGGTTGTTGTTAACATATATGTCGATCAACGGAAGTCCGCTACCCATCATATATATGACCTGTGTTTACCTTCGAGGGTGTTCGCACACCGTGCCAGAATCATGAAGCGATCTTCCGACATTTTGAGAACGACTTTCTTCCAGCGTTGGTGGTAATGCTCTCAACCACTCTGCGAGTCCCTGTCGAATCCGAATTGGCCCGTCAGCTTCGCGCCAGAAGTGTCCCGTCTGCGCAGTTACAGTGACGAACTTCGGCCCTGATCTAGTAGCTAGATATTCCGTCCACCTCTGCAACTTACGCTCTGACGTGAACATGTCTTCCGTACCATAGAGGCAGCAGCACGGATGACTGACAAGCTCGTGGAACTCTTTCGTCGGAGCAACACTCGCGTCACCACCCTTGGCAACGAACTTCAGCTTGGAGAACATCGTAGTGAATCCAGCAACTGTCGACAGCAGTGGTGACACCAGGACATACGCCAGCACTGGCATGACCGGCGACGACTTTGTAGCAGCAGGCTCCGATTCGTTCCCGTTCTCGGTTGACACGCTCTGGATGCGACCACTAGTATCTTTACTGAGCTTCCTCCGCACCCTGTCGACACTTTTCCTAACTATTTCGCCATCAACGCTCCTCCTCGACGACTCTCGATGGATCCTTCGGCCAGCAGCATCCGAGCCATAGCCTCCCATTTGACTCGGAGATTGTAGCAGAGCTGTATTTACTCCAGAGCCCGCATGCATCACAAAGTAGGCCTTCATATCTTTCGCCAGGTCACGTGCTCGTAATCTGATCTCGCTCTCTGCTGAATCCGGCTTGGGCTCTTTGAACACATCGACCACTGTCTCGAGCGATGGTAAATGAGCCGTGATCATAGAACCATACGAGTACCCTCCCAGAATGAGTATGGGCTGGCCAGCAATGCTGGTTGTGTCGTTGCCCGAGACAGGCTCCGAGACATCGCGGAAGGTTGCGTCAATGTAGCACAGGCCGAACCCGTACACAGAGACGTAGTCGGCCAACTCGGCCTTTCCAGACCATGTTGTTCGTCCTGCAGAGCCGGATGCTCCTCTGATTACCATATCAGAGAGTCCGATAAGTAGGGTCATATGCCCATGTTTGATACTCACCTAAAATTGAACGTGATAAGTACACAGCCATATCGGAGCAGAACACCTCCAGCAATCCCTACTACAGGGTCATCATAGCAACCTCCCAGCGGCGCATAAGGGTGCGCAAAAATGGCGAAACTCCTTCCAAAGAGCTGTGCGTTTTGTTCTGTCCGCTTGGGATAATAGAGTCGGCAATCTAATTCCAAGTCGTCATGGACGCTAGGGATGACAAAAGAACAATTGGGCTTTGGCAATGCCATTGCTCTTGCAGTGTGGCCAACGATGAGGCATCGACGCGCTGGATCTGGTCAAAACTAGCGGGATGGTAGTGGTAGTCCAGGAACAACAGTTGGGTTTAAGATCATGAATCAAGACCCTGGCGATCTTTGGTGGAGGATTCGTAGAGCGAAAAGTGACACGTCTGACACAGGAAATGCCACATTAATTTGGATGGAGCGTGCGTGTCAGACAGAATGGGTTCGATGATGTCGAAGTATATCCAGAATGCCTACACCTCCTACGTACACCAACCTCATATAGTACAACGTCTGCCTGAGCATAATCTACATTTGCTTTTGAGGAGGATCGCCAGTCGCCCGCCTTTCGAGGCATACTTGAAAGGTGTGACTTTTGCTTCTCCTTCGGTGATGCTTCCTTCAACGCAGATTTCGTAGGTTAACGCCGCGCCATAACAGGCATCTGCGAAAGAGATCATGAATGTTACAGGAAATGACATGTTGTGAGCGGATCAATCCAGTCTTCTGCGCGTAGCAATGCAGTATTCTCGAAACCCACTCAGTCTGCCATGTCAAACAGTTCGAGCGGCTCAGGCTATCTACAAGCAGATGATGGAGATACACAGACTGCAAGGCAGAGACCGCCACAGAGAAACTCGGCGCAGCAATGTGCCAGTCGTGCATCCGGCAACGTCGAGATGACGTTCGACGTTCCTCTTTAAGGATTCCCAAAAAGAGAGACTGAACTCGATAGATTCGCCGGATGATGCATTGTAGGCTTCCGGAGAGCTTTCAGGCCTCGATATCAAAACATGTGGACGCCAGGAGCCCACTTGCCTTCGCCCTGCTCCGCAGCCTTTACACACTCCACAATCCTTTGCTGAATCATTTCGATGCTGGGAGCACCCTGCTGGCCCGGGGACTTTCTTGTGACGTCCGCAGCGAAGACTGGCATCGATTTTACGGCCTCAATAGCACTTTTGATCTCGTCAAGCTCTTGTGGTGGGAAGGCACCAAGGATGATAAGGGCTGGGTCTGTTCGCGCTTGACCTTTGGCATTGCTACCAACGCCAGATGAGGGAACGACGGATTCGCCCTTCAGGAGGGCGGGAACCTCAGAGAGGACGGCTTGGGTATTGTTGCAGCCGAGTAGGACTGTGAGATTGGGTTAGTGGCCCGCATAAAGAATCGTTCGACGCTCGTTGGCGGTGAGGTCTGAGTACATGCCTTCGAACTGTGGTGCAAGGTGGTCCGCTAGATGTTGGACGTGCTCTGCGTTTCTGCCGCAAACGATGGCGGGAATGGGAGCCATTTTCTTCTACGAGTATTGTCCCTGGAGAGGAGGTTTTCGATGTGGGGGAGGAAAGGCCTGTGTTGTCAGTTGCAGACGTTGTCTATATCTGGCTCTGGTCGAATGCAGAAGGAACAGGGGCGCAGGCAAGAGGCTGTCTCGATACTTGTAGTCTTACTTACGGTGAGACAAGGCGTCCTGTTCGCACGCTTTATCACAATAGCTGGGCGAGTCTCGAAAGGAAGGACAACGGGTAGCTGCAGTCCCCTGCATAAGTGTCAACAAGCGGGGAAGTCAATCGCGATAGCTCCTCAGATGAGGGCTCAGAAATTGACGATGGGTCGGAGCAAGACACTTTCCACCATACAGTATCATGTGCTTGAGGGGCACCAGCGGGGGTGTCAATACTGGGAGTGGGCGCATTGCTGGAGGACGTAGAACAATATTTCGTCCTTGGGATGCGTGCCAGCCACAGGAAATATGTTGGACGCGGTATTTGACGGCGGGGCATGTGGGGGAACAACACCAATGGAGGGGTCCGTCAATAATGATGTGTCGAGCCTCTTTCAGCGTAACTGAAACCGTCGTACAGCGAGCCCATCTCATAACGTGAAATTTCAGAAGATATCGACGGCGACCACTGGGGCTACAATCTGATGTCCTCACGGCGTTGAATCCGATGTTGTTCTGGTATTGAAAGGCCAGTTACCCGAGACTGTATATAAAGTACCCCGTAGAGATATTGTGTAGGTAGGTCCATTTGACCGGAGGAGCTCCCAAGGTTAGACTGTGCCGACCGTTGTCACCTTACATGCGGCTCAACGTGGAAGATGATGGCTGCGTCCAGCAAGGTGTGGCTCAGTACTCGAGGCAAAGAACTTTGGCATCGAAACATCATTCGACTCGTACTTCCACCAGTCAGATGGACCTTCATGCATGGTCCTTCGGAGAACCTGCATGTGATGAATGACGAAGATCGGATCTTCAGTAATGCCACGATATTCGGGATGCATCAGTGGATGGTTGACATGTGTCAGTGCAAGATGGAACTTCGAATGTGGATATCAAGTAAGACTCAGGCACTCGTACAGTATATCCTGCAGGGCTTATGCAGACTTCAGCGTGCTTTCCGAATGGATAACAACGTCGGACATTGACAAGTCTGTTAGCCTGGGAGGTCTCCAGCCGGTAAACGACACCCGTCCTCATTCCGTTTGCTGCTTCAACACAATCGTAGCACGAAGGATGATGACTCACTTCGGGAGGACTCTGGATGGAATGCTTATGCCCTGTGCAGCTAAGTGGTGCATACATGTACTGGCAGGAGCCAGCTGAGAGCATGGTACTTGATCAAGAGTACCGGCCAGGTCAGACTTCTAAATGGTGGAAATCACTAGATTGCAGGGACAGATGCCGTTCGGGATGCGTCCGTTCTCGGGTGCAACCATCCCAATTGCCATCCCTAACGGCCACTCCACCAAGGCATAAACGTATTAAACGAGGTTGTGGATGCATGTTCGGTGGGCACGCTTAAATCTAACCCGCCGCCTCACCCGTCAGATTGATTGGGGCCCGAGGCGGTGCAGATCTTGTTACACCAATAGCCCATTGGATGCACTGCATGGCGATCTTAGCTACGTTGATATGCTTCAAACAGCTGACTAGAGATGATCATCCAGACGACGTTATGGAAGTCGGAAGGTAGACACGGCGAAAGGCACGATGGATGATGAGAG
Source organism: Exophiala sideris (assembly GCA_000835395.1). Classification (NCBI taxonomy): domain Eukaryota; kingdom Fungi; phylum Ascomycota; class Eurotiomycetes; order Chaetothyriales; family Herpotrichiellaceae; genus Exophiala; species Exophiala sideris. Next base: position 2,058,274 of record KN846954.1, on the reverse strand, counting down.
ATGGGTACAGGCAGACCGTGATTGTCATGATTAGAATCAGAGTCTATCGATAAACTAGATATCACAATCGATAAGCATAAAATAGTGGTGGAAGATCCAGAACTTTGAGGTTGTGGATACATTGAAGACTTGCGTCCTTCACATTAATCTTTCTATGTGATAATATGTTGTAACAACATTGCTGCCTTGCAAGTCCAGAGGTTGGGAAAGTAGCCAACACTCCAAGATGAGGAATAGTACAGTGAGGCCTCATCTCATAACCATTCCAGTTCATAAACAAATGAGATCCCCCATGAGAGGGCTTGTGCCAATCTTTTCCTGCCCTTCACAATAGTAGTGATGAGTAGAGGTATCCAAGTCCTGTCACAACTCCAGTAAAGCCCAATTGCCCAAGCACGATCCTGCAACTCCTTCGCTCGATATGATATTATGAGTGTCCAGCTCATGAATCAGATGTGGTACAGTGACCAAGCGCCAGGCTCGATTACTTCCATCTGTTGTTGGTCATGTCTGATGTGCGTACAGGATCATGAGTAGAGGTGTGGTGATTAATCACGACGACCTCTCGTTTGGGAACCTTTCGAGGGTCTTTGCGGTCTCTCGCCTCTCTTCGGGAGTCGTGGTAGACTCTCTCGCCACCACTGCTGGACGTCGACGAGCTGTGATAGTGAGGCATCTTGTCGGCGGTGGTAACGATGACCTTGCGTTTGTTCGAGGTAGATTGGTCTTGCGACAGGGTTCGTTCGCTTGTGGTTTGCTTGTGAGATGGAATCGTTGTTGCGAGGCTCTGAGGGCGTATCTTGCTTTTATCTCAAGAGTCGGCTTGGAAGGTAATGTCCTGGTTGTTTGAGCCGAGATATTCGGTGAGCAATTCCAGAAGTCAATTCCAGAACAGGAGTATTCTAAAAGTAGATGCTGGTGAGAATGGATTGGTGGGGGCGGTCTCAGGAATGTTGCAAAGGGGGTCCGCGAGATAGTCTGGACAGTTGATGGTATTGTTGTGCTTTGGCTGGATGATATTGATATTGGTGAAGAAGAGAATGGGAGAAGAGGCTGATTTATATTTGTCAATGCTGAGGACTCACAGCGTAGGACTCAGGCTCTTGAAGGTGTGGGTGTGGTAAGTAATGTACTATTCAGGCAGAAAAGAGGCTAGCATCAGGCAACTGGAACTAAGCCATGTTTGTGACTCAGATGACGAAGACCATGCAATAGAACCACGTAGCCAGAGGTGGAAAAGGATGGAGTACAGTAGTAACAGACGGCAGTATCCGCGACGAGGCGAGGAGGGTGGGTTAGAAAGGAAGAAGAGGAAACAAACGGAGACGGAAGGCTGTGAAGATGAAGGGGACTATTGGTATCAGGCAGCACACACCACACATCATTCATACATGCATTTGAAGTCAGTCAGCCAGGGATCAAAAGAGGGGCCAAAAGCATGATTCATTGGGCCGTTTGACAGATACCGGTCATTCTTTTTCTTCTTATGAATCCTGTTGTCTGGTGTTGCTGGAGGGAGAATGGAAAGGAGTCAGAAATCTTGCTAAAGGGAGACATGACGTGCGACAAGCAAATCAATTTGCCTCAGACTCGTAAAGCTGCGCGTAAACATAGGAGCATTGCATTTGCAGGGAGCTAAGCCGAATCTCAAGCCAATCGACTGGCTTAGGCGCGTCCATGGAAACCAAAGTCCCCTAAGAACGCTTTGACGCTTAGGCTCCCTTTTGGTGTCCCTGTCAGAGAACCTTCCGACTTGCCAAAATACATGCCGCTGCCGGTCCTGTTCCTGCAGCAGAAAGATGCAGAAGAATGAACCAAAGTTCCCACTTTGCATGCTTCTTTCATGACTTTTTGCCACTTCGTATTACTCCGAAATCACCTGCTTACCTGTTCCTCAGGGAGGATGCTCATACACTTGACTGCACTGAGGGAGTCGTCCGTAACGACTGAGATGGTCAGGGATCCCTCCTGCAAGATTGCTCGGACGACGGGAGCCCGTCAACGAAGAGACAGTGCTCTGTTCTGAAACCCGCCGCTCGCCTATTCTTAGAGGTGGCCCGCCCAGAAAGAGCTTGACACCTGTTTCACCATTTGACAGCTGAGCCACGAGTCATCCTCAAAACGCCTCACTGTTTGCTGTACGGAGTATCTGCGCCACATCTTGTGCTCCCAACAGCAAGTACTCCAACCTTCGATTTCTCTCTTACTGCCCAGTCCTCGATTCGATACCCTGCCTGACAAGTCGGCCGATGATCTTTGCAACAACGAAGATATCCCACGTCGACAACGACACGACCGCCAGCTCAGCAGAGCCTTACTCAGTGTGCATCTTCGACGCCCAACTGCGGAGGCTGGGCCCACTACGGACGGGTCTTTCGGGTCTCAAGCATCGATGCGAGTCTCGGGACGGAGTAGAAATCCACAATAATGATGGTCCTAGCAGCAGAATAGTCGTGCTCGGAAGAAAAGACGTCGATCCGCTCACTTCGGTTCAAAGGTGAGGCGAAAGATCATCCAATTTGTATCGGGGTGTGGCTCTCTACAACTTCAACGTCACGTGGGCTCTTTTCGCTGCATGAATTCAACGAGAAACCGCCGAGTATAACCGTCAGAAATGCACGATTGACAACAAGACGTTAATGACTGGACAATATCAAGCCATCGAGCTTTCAATGCTCGTGCAGCTTTGCTGATGGAACCAAAGTGAAGAACGTCCTCGATTACTGCCCAACGATGGTGCAGATCGTCACGACACGACCCCATACTACCGGAGCAAAGAGTTCGGCGTAGCAGGGCGCCATCGCTCTCTGAGGAAACGCCCCGGCGATGTTATCGCATTTCAATCCGTGGCGCACCCTACGTTCCGAATGAATACATGATTGACGTTCAGTCATGCGGAAGAACACCCGCTCGCGATCAGGGTTCCATTCTCATTCTGTCACGGCTTCAACCCGTTCTAGTCTGGCATCAAAGTCATCCCGCACGTGGGTCGTCGCTTCGGGTTGGCTGAAGCTTTGTGGTCATAAGGATTGCCGCTGCATGGGCCATGAAATTAACGCCTTTCAGCTCCATTCGGGCACGGCTTCCAGTCACTCTGGCCGTTTTCCATACGCCCTCCTCCCGGAAACACTGCCTGGTGCATCATAACAGCTATCGGGGATCTGTCACGATACTCCAGCTTGCTTTGCGGTCGCAAGAGTCCTTTCGACAACGGATCGCAGAAGTTTTTCCTTCGCCTCCAGTTCTCATGTTCATTTGGACATTATGCTCCACAACCAGGTCTATCATCATGTGAGTACAATGCGAGTTGAGCCCATCGGTGCCCGATCACAGTGGGCGCCGACGATCTTCGCCTTCGTGGGAAGATTGTTGACCGGTATACGCTTCCAATCTGATGAGCATCCTCTGCTCTCGTCGAGGAAGCCTCATATCATGCACTATGACATATTCGCTACCATCCTTCATGGCGTGCTAAGCGTCATCAGCGATACCTGGGCGCAAGTATAGCAGCTAGACCTCTCGTTACTGGCCGTTCTGTCCTCTGAGTTCTGATTAGCGGCTGACTGGGTAGAGCTGCTCGTATTTTCTACCTAGGTCATGCGTGCGCCGCTTGGGGACCGCTCTAGCTGGTATAGTGACTTACAGCGAGAAGAGGACGCCCTTCAACCACTCAGTCCTTCAGGGTCTCGCTCCACCATCAACCAGCCGTCACTGGTGCAGAGACCAAGCCCGAAGGGCCGATCAATGTCGCCCATTGCCAGCAGCAGACGACTGAAGAATGGTGCATCACATACGCCCTTGCCAGGATATCTACCTTGTCGGCCGAGGGTCAAGAAATGCAAGCCCGATGGTGGACAGAGGCAGTAGGTGGAACTGGTCTACCCGAATTGACACGCAGGTCAGGCGGCGCACATTCCACATGCAACGAAGGCCGAACTTTCTACAAGTACCTGATAACTTACAACAAAGCTGACGCAGCGAACTTCCCCAGAAGCAAATATCAGGCAATGTTGTGTTCTTCCTTTCGTTCGCGGTTGTGCTGTTCGCTGTAAGCTCCTAGATCAGCGTGTCAGCCCGCAACGACCCATCAGTCCGGAACGTAACAGTTCGCCCATCTGGCCATATCGGAGCAGCGCACTCAATTCGACAGTTAAAGCTGCCCGACAGCGAGAGGCTGTTATAAAGTCCCGGCCGTCGAATGCCCGCACTCAGCGTGGACCAAACATCGCTATGGGCTTGATAGACGGCTTTCTATTCCATATCCATATAATGGTCTACAACTACGAATCACAAGAGGCTAAATCTTTTAGGGTGAAGTTGACCCAGGACCCATCCAAAGTACCCCGACACCTTGGCCTGTACCTCGGACAGTGCTGGACACCCCTCGAAAGCTCGGACGATATGATGGCGATACACGGGCTCGTCGGTTCTGTGAACCGGGCTCTCGGAAGAGTAGATCCGAGGAACGAAGCAATGCCTTCTACATTCCTGTAAGGCTCTACCGCGCATCAACCCCAACATTGATTCATGGATAGGCGAGCGGCCTGCACAGTTTTGTACACCGACCAAAGATTGAAGTTAAACATGATGGGATGTGTTATGATACAATGCATGAAGCACTGAGGCAGGATGAGATGAGGTCATGAACGTTCCTTCTTTGTCTGGCTAGATAATTATCTGAGGCTGGCTGATGGAATCACAGATATTTCCATCTCCACCAATACGCAACAGTTATACTGGATGCCAGCACACGAGACTCCCTCATTCTATCCTTCATCACAGAGGCAAGGATATCGTGCTGAAATAATACATCTAGAGTAGCGCCACCAGGCCGAGGAAGAAACCACCAAGCATGCCTGTAGCCGGGACGACGTTGGCTCCGGCAACTCCGGTGGATATGGCGGACGAAGCCGAGGCTGAGGCGCTGCTGCCCGCTCCGCTGCCCGATGAAGCCGCGGACGAAGCTGCACTGGTGGCTGAACCAGCAGCAGAGGAAGCAGCCGAGGAGGCTTCCGAGGTGCCACTTGCCGCGACGCTAGAAGCTAAAGAGCTGGCACTGGAGGTGATACTGCTGACTTCGCTGCTGACACTGCTTCTGACCGAAGCAGGCTCCGTAGCGGCACTGGAGGCGAGACTTGAGGCCAACGAGCTGGCAGAAGATGCTACCGAAGAAGCTTCAGACAAGGCGGAGGAAACGATCGAGCTGGCACTGCTGGGCTCGCTGCTTGCGTAGGATGATGCTAGCGATAGGGCTGATGAGGCTGCGCTGCTTGCCACCGACGTGCCGCCATTAACAGCTGAAGTGGCAACCGAAAGTGCAGAACTGACGATTGAACTGACGTCCTGGGCGGTAGCGGTGGCGGCGAAGGCCAAGATCAATGGCTTGGAGAAATGCATTGTAAGGGTTCGGTGTTGGTCAAGATTGGCAGGGCGGTAAAATGTTGGTTGAGGTGGGAGGAGAGAGGTAGGTGAGAATATCGGGAGTAATAGCGATGCTGAGAGAATTTATATCTCACGGTAATCCGGATATGCATGACAGTGTGTTTGCAGGGATGTGGAGTATGATGTACTGATCAACAGCTGTCTTGGTGTTGTCGTGGCCTCCTAAGCCTCGCCGTGGAGACAAAGGACCGAATGCGAGCCTCGCCCAGACATCATTGCTTGGTATCCGACTGCATGATCGACGGAAACTACGGAGAAGTCAAGCAGAAATTGAAACCCGAAGCGGGAATATGTCACCATGCACCAAGGACATTTGGAGACAGCCCCTGACCTCTGGCGTGCTGGTGGCCAGGCTTGGAAAAGGTGCTTACGGGGATATTGAGCATTAGCCACTCCGACGTCATCCGGTGATGCAGCCACAGGGATGGCGCGTCAAGCTGAAACAGAAATCCTCCTGATGAGCAGTGCATCAATCATAATGCCATGTTTTCAGTAGGCAACGAAGAAAAAAGTTGGATCTATTCCTGGGGTCAAAGTCGGGGGTTGATCATTGACCTTCGTGTTACCTACTGCACTGTCCCTGCTCTACGGCAATGAGGCATGGTCCGTCTCTATGCCAAAGTACAATTCTCCCCCAAAACCCCGATCGGGCATCTCCCCAGGACGCTTCGGGCTTCTTTGGACGCAAACCTTGAGGCAACTGCCGAAAAGACATTGTCAACTAATCCCAAAACGATACAAGCTGAGTTGACTTCGAGAGGGCCATCCAGCGCAGCGATCTTCGATTCGTTTTTGCTTCTTCTAAAAGCTTTTACGTTAGAATAAGAATTCTTTCCAAATCATCAGAATCACCTCCAGCATCATTTGCTTACTGAACATCTATTATTTGAATTGATTTGAAGTTATCGGTCTGTTCGGCTTGGCCTTTCCACATCTCTTAGTCGCTCATTGGAATATTCCCTCATCGGATTACCATACGTCACAAAATCTACAATTCTGACCATTGCTTTCCGCCCTACATTTGGCCCCCAATAATACATATTTGACATCTAGCAGCAAGCAGCAATCTATATAGCATTTAGTTGCTCACCAGGTTATGATCTCAATATCATTGATGGTGGATCGCTGGTAAAGAAAAATCATTTTTGTGACGATTCAAGACTGGCCACTCCGACCTCATCGCTGTCATGTCGACGGCTGCTGTACACTTAAACCGTGACTGACTGTACACTTGCAACCGACCCATGGGCGTAGTGAGTCCATCTGATGACGAGCTCGAAATCCAGGCTGGTGTCGTTGAGCAGGAAGAGGATGAAAGTGGAACGCAATGGTTCAACCGATTGCAGGAATGGCACTCCAACAACAATGCGCTCTTCCACACGGCGCTGGATTCTCACCGGCGCGACATGTTTGCGTCGTATCCCCTGACACCTGGACAGCCGTCGATGGCGAGCATCGATGAATGTAAGAATGCCATATCTACAAAATAATGGCGGATTTCGACTGATAATTGCAGATATTTACACCCAACGACAAGAGGAGCTGTGCCTCCACATAACTCCCGATGCCAATCACCCAGCCCTCTCAGTGCTCATACCCATGGCGATGCAGGATACAGGTCTATTTAGAGCTTTTCTGGCCGCGGCTCAAAGCCAGTATGAGTGGCGTCGCAATCGAAATCCTCGTAATCCGCAGCGTTCTCAGGCGATGATCATGATTCAGAATGATGCCATTGCGACACTTCAGAAACGTCTTGCACAACCAGCAGCTCATCTGGACGACGGTCTGATCATGTCGGTATTACACCTCATGGTCGCTGATGTAAGTAATATTCGCTCATATTGCTCCTGCTGTTATGTCTGACATATGACAAAAGTCCTGCTCGATGGATCTCCCAGCCCTGAAACTCCATTTGAAGGGCGTGCGACAGATTTTGGCGTTGCGCGGCGGCCTGAGTGATACACCATCTCATCTGGCCCTGCGTGCTATCCTAGCCACGTAAGTTTTGCACATATTTATGCACTAGGCAAAGACTCAACCTTTGGACATAGGAACGAATTCTACATCGCACTAGGCCAGTACCTACAACTCAGCCTCGACGATCTAAGCACCGTCCCCATGCAACCCATCACTTACGTACAACACCCCTTCCCATCAGACGTTACCCGGGACCTGGCAAAACTCCCCTTGGGGCTTGCCGAAGCTGCGCTCTCAGGCCAATTGAGCGTGCGGTGCATGAAGATGCTGTCCAACCTCGCGCAATGGGCGCACCTGGCAAATACACAGGCAAGCACCGCCGAAGACGCCATGACGAGATATTGCCGCCTGTTCTGCGAACCCCGGGAGTTCGCGCGCGACGCGGTCATGCTGCTTCTTGACCTGCGACGGTCAAACATTCCGCCCGGATTGGAGCATGTGGTGTGCTTGGGTCTAGCGATCATCGTGCGACACCTCAGCGGGCAGAACCGCACGAACATATTCGACCATGCATCCCTGACAGCGTTGATGGCCAATGTCAAGGCCGTTGACACCCCGAACGTGGTGGAGAGTGAGGTCATCATCTGGCTTGCCCTGGTCATCAATTGGCGCGCGCATACGGCTGGCGGAGTGCCTGCGGCGGACGACCTGCTGGATTACGTGCTCGATTCGTTCCCCGCGGCGCGCTCGTGGAAGGGTATAACCAAGATATGTCGCAAGTTTTGGTGGTTCGGGCGGTTTGAGCAGGAGTGGAAAATGTACTGGCAGAGAGGCCTCGACAGGGTGAAGAATCGTTCGTCTGGGGGAAGGCTGCTTCAACGTCAAGCATTGAATCTGGTTCAGAGGTGATTGCTGCATATCTTCTTGAGACTATGAAGACACCGACCCTGTCGCAACTCCAACTCGGTTGAACTGAGCATAGCGACAACACAATCTGGCCGAGGCGTGTAGATGCGCCACCACGCGCCGAGTTCAAGATATTTGACGCCGCTCGCCAAGGAGGCGCCGATTCCAGATGTTGAGCAAGGCTGCACGGAGTTTCTGCCTGACCTCACACACACAACAACCACACCGCCCAAAAAAGAATACCGACTCCGGCCAAAAATGCAAAAACTCAGAGAGAAAGTCCGAACCCAAGGTGTTGAACCCTGGCACCTCTCAAGCCCCATGGGGAGGACCTTTTCTGCTCGATTGGTGATCGAAGCCCGGACTTTTTTACTAGAGAAACTGCTTGGACCGCTCCATCAGTAAGCGGCTAACCGGCCAGCAACGGGCTCTGATGATTGAGATTTCGGATCTTCTTCACACCTAGGACTGGCCAGATCCTTTGTGGGCGATTAGACTGATTCCTAGATCGAAGGCTGTTCTTGGACAGGAATTCGGGAGTTTGGTATATTGAGGCTCTTTTTCTTGTGACCGCCAACCGAAGTGGACAGGGTATGGTAGAACGACGACACGTTATATCTTGCATCGAGCAAGTCAGGGAAGCATTCCCGGTGAAGGTTGAACGTTGACCAGGGCAAAGAAAAAAAGGACGACAACATATTCATCATGCATATCTCGCCATTGGAAAGGCCTATGTATGATCCTGTTTTATATCCTACTCCAATCCCACATCATGATCACAATCATATGCACGAGGACTCTTGTCCACGGCTCAAAGGCACATCTCATATCAATCCGAACCAAAACTTTCAAGGTGGTATCATCGATAGATGCAAGAGAAAAGAAACACCCAGGTAAACAATCCCGCATCCCGATATCCCATCCGCATATCCATATCCTAGGGTCAGAGTGGACCCCGAATCGTGGTATTCCCGAAATCGAAAGTGAGAGATGCTCCAGTCGCTAAATGCACTGCGTGAGGTAGTTGAGTGTTGTGATGAGTGATGATGTGGTCTCCGAGACAAAGATGACGGTGATAATGATGAGGGTTCGAGATGGTGTGTGTTGAAGGCGAGCGACTCTGTCCTTGATCGCATCTAGCAACAAGACAAAATGAAACTCGTAAGCTTTTTGTTTGAGAGTAAAGGAAATTGCCGCGAGGCAACTGTCGACTATTCTTGAGTTGTTAGGAAAGTCGTGTCAAGGTCGTCAGGTCGAGTCATAGCATGTGGTTATTCACAGGTTGAGGAGGAAGGGTTATTAACTGGTGTTCAAATCTGGCAAGCATCATTCTTCTTCATGGCCTTAGCCAGCATCAACTTTCTCATCCACTCGATACGCTCTTTGGAGCTGTCGACGGCGAAATGATGCGTCTTGCTGCCCTTCTCGAAGATCTTGCGGGACTTCTCAGAGTCTGGGATCAACGAGAACGCGAAACTGTGCTCGCCAGCCGGCAACTTGCCTTGGCCGAGAAGACTCTTTTTGAAGGCGGCGCTGAGTTTGGAGCTCGAGGCCTGAGCATACGCGTGCAACGTGTACTCGTCGACGTCGATCTTTTCGAGAGGTAGCGCATTGGCGTAGTGCGTCTCATGCATGGTCAATTTGTTGCCGACAAGCGTACAATAGTTGTCTTGCCATTCGTGGCGGAGGATGCGAGTGGTGCGGCGCTTGCGCATCCATCCTTGATGGTTGGCTAGCTCGAGCTCGGTGGGCCTTGAGGAGGGGAGTGCTTGTTGGGATGGCTCGTTGTTTTCTTGGACGGGAGGGATGGATGGGGTGAATGATTGTTGGCGGATGTGGCGACGAGATGGTGGTGGGAGTGGTTGCGTTGATGTGCACCGTTGGATGGGCTCGGGGCTTACGAGTGTGGTAAAGCCCGCTCCATATCGCATCTCTGGTGGGACTGATTGCGAAATGTCCCTTTGACAGGGGTCGATGGCCATTGCTGTTATGGGGATGTCGGTGGCAGACATGGGGGTGCCGATGCGGTAGATATCCGCGGGAGAGGCGACACCACCGTAGTGGTATGGGTCACCTTGGAGCTGGGCCTTGAGTTGTGCTTGGATTTGTGTGGGTTGTTGAAGTGCTGAGATGGGCGTTCTTGATGGACTTCTCTCATCGTCACCTGAGGAGCCTGGGATCGTGAGCTTCGGTAAGCCACCCAATTTGTTGTCAAGGTTGGCGGACTTGGCGGCGAATGAGGCCGAAGCGGCTGGTGGAGGCGATGGGTTGGTGGCATGGGACGGTGAATGCAGATGCTGGAAGTTGAGGAATTGCCGGATGTTCTCTTGAGCATCACGAGGCTGGATGGAGCTCAGACTTTCGGCAGTGATCTTCACGGCTGAGGGACCAAGGACGTCTGATGAGCCAACCACCGAGGGGAGAGCTTCGGATTGTGCCTCGGAGTGTGCCTTGGATAGACGTCGTTGGGCCTTGGTGTCTTGGTCGAAGGCTTGTTGAATACGCAAGATTCTGCGTTGTTGCTTTTGCCACTTGGGACAGTCTTCTCCCTTAGCGCATTTGTGCTCCTTGGGAATGACCTGCTCGATACCGACAATGGAGATTGACTCAGCTGGAGTGACAATGTCGGGTTGTCGTCCACGTCTACGGGACCGCGAGCGATCTGTGACGACGACTTGCCGTTCATCAGGCCTGGCTACTCGTTGCAAGGCCCTGGGACTTCGATTTGTTCTGGACGGAGTCCTCGAGAGAGGTGTGTCCAGGGTTATCATGCTGCTGTTGCGCAACTGGTGTATGGAACTCATGACTCGATGTCGTTTGCCAAAAGAGCTGATGTCAAGTTCCTTGAGGTCTTCAAATTGTAGGTCGATCAACACACTGCCGGAGATATCGTGGATGAGGAATTTGTCGACGACGCTGCGCTCGAAGCCAGCCTCGTGCATCCAGTCTGCCACTTGCCGTGGTGTCCAATCACGGACTTGAGATTCGTCGAGCTCCGCCACCGCTCTATTGAGAGCATTTATGGGCTTGGCAGGAGGTTTGATCTCATTGGCAAGAGTCTTGAACTCCTCGACGGGAGACATGGTGAGGAAGACATCATCCTCGAGCGAAGTAAGAATCTCTGGCGATCCTCGAAAGAGGTGAGGACCTTGAGGTCCGACAATTGCCTTGTCGTCGAAGTGAAACTCAAACCCTCCAAGGCCGCCAGTGTTTGGCGGTGTGGGCAGGTCGTCCGGACTTGACAATGTGGACTGGCTGTCATTGTCGCCTTCCGAGCTCCAGGGCCGAGGAGCTGAGTCGGAGTCCTCTTCGTTGTCAGTGTCGAACTCGGTGGCCTCCGACAGCGGCCGTGGAGCTGACGTTCGTTGACTCAACATAGCAAGCTTGGAATGCTTCTGTAACATCTCAACATGTCGCAGTTGAGATGGTGAATATGGAAGAGACCAGTCCATGTCGCTGGAATGGAATGTCTCTGCCAGAAGTGTTTGTTTCTGTGAAGATGGCAACCATCAAGGGTGGAGATGGAGATTCGAGAAGGGTCGGAGGTATGTATAGGAGTCTTTCGAGGTGGGCGGTCAAAGAGTGTTAGACGAATGTGATAAGCGGAGCATGAAGCCAGGATGGTCGCAGGAAACGAGGTGAATTTGAATATTGCAATGGGTCTGGCTGCAGTGCTATGCGGGCGATGATGTGAAACGCATTAGATGCAGCCATTCAATGTCCGGGATACCGACGCTGGCTGGTATAGGCTGGCGGTAAGATGTTGAAGAGTCCAATCGAGGCCCATCTATGCATAGTACGCGCTGAAGCCGTCGAGGTCGGCTTCATGGCCGCCTCCACCCCATAATGTCCCTTCACTCGTGCAAGGATATGTGTACCCAATGAAAGAGGTATACAAGGTGATGGCCAATGAGGCCCGGCACATGCATGCAGTCCGTCTTTTTAATCCCCCGCGATGGAGGGGGCCAATTGCAGCAGCAGAAGGTAGAGTACCAAAAATACCATTCCATTCAGCATCGAGCAGCCAGAAGGAGCTATCCTGTCTCCGGCCTGGTGTCGTTTCCTGCTGTGCACTGGAATAGCATCCAGCGCTTCTGACTCGCTCTCATCCTCCTTGCAGGCTCGAGCCGTTTCGGAAGGGAGAGGGAAGTCTTGTTCAGGCTCTTCCCTATTTTCCTAACTTACCCGTAGAAGTCTATTTTCCCTTTTCCCTTATTCCGCACCTCCATCCCTGATTCCCTGGTGATATTCCCAACCTCCCCCCTTGCATGCATTTTCCATCTCTGCATTTTCTCATTGGTTCTTACCTCTGAAAAAAGAATCGCTCTTTTCCCACAATGCCTTTTATCCGGATCTGCAAGACTGGTGATCCTTACAGACGAAGCTCTCTTGCCCTGCTGATCAACCCACCTTCTCAGTTCAAGGGTGATAAGTTGACCAAGTGACCACAATTCCCCCACGCATATATCACAAGGACTAGTGGAGAGGGAACATTCTATTCTGCAACTTACCATGCGTAGCACATGCAACGCTGGTACATAGTACCTTGTCCTTGAGGTTGAGAACTATGTCCAACCCTGGTGAAGTCCAAAGGCTCCTGCAAAGGTCGTGATGGGAGTGACCAAACTCAACAGTAGGTTCTGGATCTTTTCCGGTCTCCATGATCCCGCTTCCCGCACAATCCAGATGCCCATCATCGACCTCCTTACTTCCAGCATGTGCATTCCCCGTGAGAGAAAGGGTCCGCAAAGTTCACACTACCAAGCCGATGGATTAGACTTTGGATCTCCTATCATGTCGGCCCATTCCGGAAGACGAGGTCTTGACGTTGACTTGAACTTGGATTGGTCAACACCTCAAAGTCTGGTGCCAGTTAGTGCGGGGATTCATGCATAAGTCGGGACTCATTCCCTGCCACAAGTCTTGTCGCTTCGCTTAGACTTGATGCTTTTTCTCTGGACGAGTCGCTTGTAGCATCACTTACAAGTGTGTGCATATGCAAGCAAGATTTTGCGCATCAACACACCAAGACTTGCCTATACCTTTTTGGCGAAACCTTGAACACATCGACATACTGCAACAAATTATGTCAAAAGGCTACGTACCGGTACATCATGCTGTGTCATGGAGGGCAGAACATGATGATACTTTGCAATTGGGATGATTCCTTTGTATCGTGGTAGAATGTCATTGTAAACATGGCAGCCACAAGTATCCCATGGCAGCGGTGAGCCCACCGCTTCTTGCCACTGATGCGTCACGAGGACACAGAAACGCAGCCGTGGTACCTGCCCGTTACACAGAACCAAGTAGAGTACCTTGTACAGTTCTAACGGCCATTATCGGAAGTCTTATTTGCTCGGTCAATATTACCCGAATACTTCAGAAATCGAAGTATTATGAGGTCTCTGCTCGGTGCCGCTGCCAGAAGGTTTGCAGCAAAAGCTATTCCGCACAACCACAAAGTCAAGTCTCCCAGATTAATCTTTAAGCATGATGCTTGTCATTTGTTACTTGACGGAGATGTGCAGATGGGCACATGCAAGCAAGACTTACTTATCGTCTTATCGAGCTGACAGCGGGATTGTGCGATAGCGCCAGAAAAGGCGGCACAGGCGGGTATTCAACAATGACTAATCTGCCTTTATGAGGAAAGAATTGAACCAACGTGCTGTAGCGTTCTCGAAACTACGGCCACGTGTGAACATGAAGAGAATGGTGCTTGAAATGGTGTGACTGTGATGGCACACTGAATCTACATGCATGGAAGGTTGAAGGAAACCTTGGAAGTCAGTCACTGCTAGAACAGTCGGCAAGCAGGAGAAGCTAACTGAAAGAGTCGTCAGGGCGGTATGGCGTACCTGAGTCTGTGAGAGTCGCAAAGACAGAGACACGACATGGAAGGTGAGAGCAGAGGTTGTGAGAGTAGATATCGACTTCGGCCACAAGATCATCTATCCCTGAGGTAAAAGCTGCAGGAACATTGTAACGATGATGGTGGACCGTGGTTCAGTATCTCGAGTTCACAACATCCCCGATTATGAGCAGGGGTCTGTCGTGGCAGGATATCTTAGTCCGTGGTGTCATGCTCGTTGAGATGAATTGTTGAGCACTTCTAAAAAAAGAAAAACACCTGCACGATACCATGCGAACTGATGAGGGAGGGTGTTGAAGCGAGAAATTCGGTTTCTCGAAACGTGCACCTACTTGTAATTGATAATGAGGGTGTTAGTTAAAACGATATAAGCAGGGAATGGAAGCTCTAGGCTAGAATTTAGGCTGCATGGAGCATTGACCATCACTAACTTACACGGGCTAATGCACGAAACTGGTCTTGGCATCACGGTTGGCTCCCGTCGCTCCCGCAGCTTCAACCACACCCAGATTGAACTTCACTGTTCTTCCAGGGGTACCTGCCAACTAAACACTCTTCCAACCTAGACTCTCGACTCCTTCGCTCCAACTACATCCAATCGTCATGAATCCTTGCACACCATCGCCAGAGCCAGCCTGTCTAGAACGGTTCTGACTCCTATCGAGTCCGGACCATCTTTCACCCAAAGCCGAACGTGACTCGAGACAAGCGGAGAAAAACGGCGGCCTGCTTACACACCTGTGTGACAGGTGGTTGACACAAGAAAGAGGATCATCTTTGACAGAACGTGTAACATCTGGCCATGGCTGCCAGCAAAAGACACGAGACACATGGCGCGGGAACGTGCAACGTGATCATGATCCTGGCAATACCATAGGCGAAGCAATGGCCGAGAAAGCCTCAAAGGCTTCAATTCGAAGACTAAGTTGAAGATCCTACTAGGTGCTACTGACGTGCTACTGCACCTAGCCGAGTGGACCTTAGAGACTGACCCAACATCCTTTGATAAGCGAGCTCTTTCTGGTTACTTTTCCCCGCTTCCAGTGTCCAGGACACGAGCACTGACCAGCGGAAAAGAATGCCAAAAATCGATATCTTGGTAACTATTGCATGGTCAACCGCATGGCATCTCGTTGTCTGTGCGCAAGACAAGATCATGGCTCTGGTACCGCTGGCCGTGGTTCTTCCCTGGAGACTGGTACCAGTCGGGTACAACCGCAATTCGCACGTTTACAACTGGACTTGGAGGTATCTCTGGAGTTCCACCACATCTGCTTTCACCTTGGTCCGAGGTATACCCCATGACTCGACTCCAAGCGTTTTAGCTCTCCTAAAAAGAGTCATGCTTTGATGCCTGATGGCTATTGATCGCCCCGCCTCAACTGCTTTGCTTCCTTGTTTGGCAGGGGCAGGGTTGAATCAGCCATTTAGCGGCCGTCCTCGATTGGGGGTTGGCAAGCAATAGGTGACCCTCAAATCCAACGAAGATGCAAAAGTGGCTTGACAGGGCACATGCCTGACAAGGGTAAGCTGCAGACATGTTCAAAGGTCGGCGCTAACAGTCCTGGCCTTGGTACTCGTCAAAGCTGCCAGGTCCTAATCTTAGCTTCGAAGCGCCAGCCCACATACATCCATCCAATCACCATTCAACTCTCCCACACTTCATGCTCATTGAGTCTTGCATACGATGCAGACTATTGACCTACCGAATTGGACTCGAATTGTTCAACGACTTCTCCAGAGACCCGTTTGACCAGCCTGCTCGATGTTCGAAGGGCATGCAAATGACCTCCTCCGCCATGCCGCTTAGCCAATCCGCAAATGGCACCTCCAGACGCAGACGCGATATTCATAGATACAACACTTTCTCCAGCATGTACTGCCTCTTTCTCTCATTCGTTCTTTCTCGCAAAGAATTGTTTCTATCATCTCGATCTTGCTCGAGCCGATTCGGAACCACAACCTACCTGCATGTACTGGCTCTCCACAATCCAAATATAGCTCTTTCCAAAGCCTGAGGCTCTTTCGAGATCCCTCTTATACGACATCCTCGGCCAATGTCGCTGTGAATCCCTTCAAGGCAGACCGGTGCCCTCGCTGTTGCTCTCTCACCTCGTCGACGACCTCTTAGACGTGCGAACACTGCTGGACAGTCTTCGCGACCACTCCCTCGTAATAGTATTCAGCAGCGCGGTTCACGGTTGGCGTCCTTGTCATTACTGGTTATTGACGTCCATATTCGACTTTTGATTGTCGTGCGCCATCACGGAACTTATACTGTCGAATAGCTTTCCCAAACCTGCTCTGCAATGGCGACATCCAGGGACAAGGAGAAGAAGGCAGCGTCAGCCACGACCAAGGACTCGCCATCCTCCAAGTCCTCCAAGTCCTCCAAGATGCATAGAAGGTCGAGATCAGGTGAGCTCAACAAGGATACATCCCCTCCAGTACAGTTGCTGAACCCTGTCAAGGCTGCTTTACCTGTCGGCTGAGACGAAAGAAGTGTGATGAGGGCAAACCGAAATGCAGGGCATGCCGACATCTCGGCCTCGACTGTGAATACAAAAGGCCTCAATGGTGGAGCAACAACGAAACTCGGAGGAAACAGAAGGAGTTCATAAAGACCGTTATCAAGAGGACGAAGACGACTGAGAAGTCTTTGACCCAGAGTACATGTACGCCTCTCTTGACGATCTGTTATCACTGTGCCTCAGTGATCTCTTCTTGCTGACTTCTGCGCAGATGGAACGAGGGACTCGTCGTCGTCGGGATCGCAAGACGACTACGATATCAACTTCGACCCAGCATTTGTCACCACGCCCGGCCTCTACGACGCTTATGGCCCAAGTGCGTTCATGCCTCATGACGATTCATATGGATCCGGCTATCCATGGGAAGTCGATGTCAAAACGGAGTGTCAGACTTTTGTCAATGATGAACTTACCCGGCGCGACTCGTCGATATCCACCTTTAGCACCTTCATGCCGCCGCCACCACCGCAAGCGATGCTGCCATCCTACACCGGCGACGACTGGGTTCAACAAGACTTCTACGAGCATAGACAAGACTCATGGGCCACAGAGGATGGTATCGATTTTGACTTCTTCGATTTTCCCCACCTTCCTCGGCATCCCGAACCTCAATTCTCGACAATGATTCAGCTCGAGGATTGTGACCGTCCACTGTTTGATCACCTCATCGACAGTGTCCTGCCGCTGCTCTTCCCTGTCCTGGAGGCCAATCAAGGCGGATCGGTGAAGCAGGACGTTGTCCTTCCTGCACTCGAAAACAACAAGGCCTATCTACACTCCTGTTTGCTCGCTGCCGCAACCCACCTAAAGGATACCAGAACCGCTTTTGGTATGACTGTTGAAGACGATACAATGCGCCACAAACTCGCTTTCGTTTCAATTGTTGTCGAGGCACTGAACGGTGACACTCACCACAGCGAGATGCTCGACGCACTGCTGGGCATGATCTCGCTGCAGGGTTGCGTTGGCTCCGCCTCTGATCTCGAGAAAGAGCTCATCCCATGGCATCAGCACTTCCAAACCGCCGCCGACATCGTGCAGAAGCTCAACCTCCCTGCTGTGCTGGAAGCACTCCCACTGACTGGCGGCCACCCGCCATTTAACATGACCCTGACCGCTTGGATTGACATTCTTGGCTCCACGATGCAGGGGAAAGCTCCACGGTTCTCCAACACCTATCGCAACATGTTCTTTGCCAATGCCACGACCGGACTTGAAAAGCTGATGGGCTGCGACGACCTCGTCATGTACCTGTTGTCGGAGGTTGCTTGCCTGGATTCTCTCAAAGTTGAAGGCAGACTTGACGACATCGGCATATCCAGCCATATCATATCGCTCGCGAAAACTTTGGACCAGATCGAACCCACCGTGCCTCCTCAAATACCCTTCACAAATTCCGGCAAGCTACGACCGCAGCAATTGACCAAAAACATCACAGCGGTCTTCCGCAAAGCTACTCGAGTCTACCTTTGTTCGCTGGTTCCAGACTACGACCGTCATCAACCAGCTACCGTCAACCTCATTTCGCAAATGGCCGACCTGCTCCAATATATTCCTTCTGGCCCCAATGGTTTCGACCGATGCCTCGTCTGGCCCATGCTAATCTGTGGTGTCAATTCGATACCCGCATCGCCCTTCCGCCGCATGCTCTCTGAGCGGTGCGATATGCTTGGCGAAGCAGCTGATTACGGAGCGTTCGGTCGAATGGTGCGTTTACTGCATGAGGTCTGGAGAAGGAACGACGACATGGTCATCTCTGCCGGTGTATGCGAAGCCACGCCCGTCACTGCCAGGAGCCCAGGAGATTCAGTATCGACGCCCACAGCCCCCGCTAACGCCGTCATTGCCACTGCCGTCGCCGCCACCGCCAACCCGATTTCTTCAACGACAGTACCACGGAGCCAGAACGTCCACTGGAGGGACGTGATGCAGCAAAATGGATGGGATTTTCTACTGATATGAACAGGCTTGCATGATCATTGACTTCAGATCCCTTGAAGTGTATCCTGGTCTTGATGACTTGCATACCGGGATGTGTCGTTTTTGAGTTTCAAGCACGCCTGAATCGTATTGGAACGACACTCTTTTCACAAATGATGAGTCCTTTATCAAGGACGATGACCTATTTACACCCACTCATTTTTACAAATATCCCATCTTATTGTTTGATTCTTTCAGGGAAAGGGTTAATATTCTGCATCCTGGTCTGGTTTACACAAAAGTCTCCTTCGAAAAACTGGCGTTTCCGAGGAGGTCGGGGCTACCCTTACATGGCGGTGGACGGATGACGGAGTTTGGCAGGCACATACACCACAGTTTTGACGGCAGATGACGGCCTTCGATACATGCAGGCACGTTGCATGTTGGACACGCACGTTTTCTATTCACAAATCTACTCGGCAGGAAAGAGTTGGATATTATTGATACCCGGGCTGGACAGGTTGAGACTGGTCCAGCGTTTTTGATTTGCAACGAATCTCCTTTCCTGTTATGCTGCTTTGCATTACGCTGGAATTGGAGGTGGTGGGAAGGGGGCAGATGGGGAGGTATATAATCGCCTCATCATGGTTGGACTAGAGATGTAGCTGAGGCAATGAGGTATGCTCCGGGGCAGTCTGCCCAGGGGCGAGTCTTCGTCCGCACGACTTTCCAATGAGCGGAATTGGATGTTGTGGCAACCGGTAAAGGCTGCAGAGGACGACGCGAGGGCGGCATACAAGGGAAAGCATAGCATGCTTGTGATAAGTACAAGGGGATGAAGCATCGACATGAAAAGGAAGCAAGCGCCAGTCAGAAACTGCCCTTATGGTGAGGATCTGAACTAGGCCTCGGCGTGCTTCGCCCAATGAGGCCCATGTGATTGCAACTAACTCCAAGTGTCTGCGTGAAACAAGTATGTGCGTGAGGAGCTGGTACCGATATCAATGGTGAGGTGTTAACAGACCGAAATGCCAGAAACGTTTTCACATACTTCATGGCGGAGGCCATTCAAGTTCGCTCCGTTAATGGGTCGGAAGAGAAAGCATGTCATTTGTGGTACTCTAGTTGCGGATATTTGGCTTGCAGAGAGATACCCTTGTCATAACGGGTTCACCCCGTCAGATAAGTCTCCGCAAAGACCGGGTCATGAATGTGTATCTAATGGCTGAGGTATGAATCGCCTGAATTATCGCGTTCGTTCCCCTCGAGCAACCATCCCGAAATCCTCAACGCAAAGCATGTGATGACCTATCCAAAACAGACATGTCATGAGCGCGTTCTTAGACCCTAGGTCCACTCATAGGCCAGACTGTGCGGGCTGAGGAAAACGGAGGCCCCAAAATATAGGGAAGAAATGTTAGGCAGTCATCAATTGCAAAATTCTAAATTGCAGATCAGAAACCCAGACTGACAGAACGTGGGAAGGAGCAACAACAAACGTCGCCCGGCCCTGCGTAAGTAGTATTGAGTCCACACTGTGACTCGGCTGATTGTGACTCGCCTGAATAGTGAAACTCCTAAAGACTGAATCGGCTGGAAGGTGCCCCCGCATGCTCCCACGCTTCGTTTGTGTCCATCATGGTTGCCCTTTTTCCGGCGATATGGTTGCTTTTCCACATGGGCGAATCGTAGGGTTGCAAATTGCTGCTCTTGAGCCCCATCATGGTTGCCTTTTTCCCCCTGACATAACGTGTATCTGGTTCGCGGACTACCCCACAAAATTGCCCCATGCACACCGTGAACTGACAGGATTTCGGTGGCGCATGACCTAAGTTGGCAATTCTACTGGAGCGTCGCAAATTTTTAGAAGTTTGCATCAACCCCCATTTGGCGTTCCTCAAGTACGGAGGGTGATAAGCTATGACTTCACCAGGGAACTGCGCAGCCTCGCGTCAGGCACGGCACCTGATCGAGCTTAGCGCCATATGCCGGAAGCGGGATTCACACGGTGGATAGACGACGGGAAGCAGATTCACACGGCCGGTAGACTGGTATGCTTCCTTCCCTTCACTTCTTTTGTCTATTAATCTCTCTTTGCTTGTATCGTATAGCATCTGCATAAGCTCCGATATCGTATTGTCATCTGATTCTCGAAGGTCAGTATTGGCTGGTCACATTTTCCCTGAGGGACGCCAGCGCAAGGTGCAGTCAAACCTACTGGATTGACCGTCCTGGAATGACCACTCCAGAATGGCGCACACCATCTGTGTCCCAATACACAAACATCATGGTGCTGCTACTTATAAAACGACCTTCCTCCCAAGCTCTTGATATTTGTTCCCTTTTCCTTCCTTCATTCATCATTCTCTTTTCGATCCAGGTCACGTCTGAGACTGTCCATGCCTGTGTCCGTTCCAACTGCATTGCCTTGAAGCAAAATATCTCATTATTGCCGGGCTCTCTTGGTGGGATATATGTACTCTCGCCTTCCTTGTCCGAGGCCAGACATCATAGGACGAACCACCGTACGGAAGGTGAACCATCTCGTAGATCTGAGGTCGTTGTCAGATCTTGGACGTTTCAGCTTGCCTCATCCTAGCTATGAGTACCAACAAACGAATTCCTAGCGGGATGCTCGAGCCTTACCTTCACGACACCACCACCCTCGCTGAGCGTGCAGCCAAGGAGCCGGAGCGCAACCTTCGTGATACGACCAGGTCGAACCAAGCTGCAGGCGACACGACAGACTCAAGGAAGAGAGAGAAAGAGAAAAGGGACGCAGTCCTAGCACGCCAGCTCGACAGGGACATGAACCGCAGGACAAACAAGGTCTTGCTTTGCAATGCCAGAAAAGACCAGCAAGGTGTGTCGCCTTCCTTAGCTCACAGAGGCTCCTGGACCTGACAAGCACATATAGGTCTCAAAGATGGCACACGCTCCTATGCATAACGCTTCATGTCGGAGAAGAGGGTTGACCAGGTCATGATCATGGTTGAGAAGGTGTTTGCGGTCAGCTCTATGCATACATCTCATAAGTCCCAACGATGAGGCCACCTTGTCAGGGGACACTGGTTGATGTTGTGACGATAGATGATGCTGGTGGTTGTTTGTGGTGATGGTCAACATTAGTGATGAGTGATGAATGATGATAGATGAAGGACGCTAGTGGTAGTTGACGGTAGTAGTGGTAATGGCAGCGACTTGGGTACAAGGTTATCGAGCCACGTGCTTGGACAAGGCTGAGATTAGTAACCGGATATTCTTCTTCAGCTTTCGCGCAATGAACAAGTTAGCAAGCTTTATGCAGATGAAGGAACAGCATTAGCGTCGCACTCTGGACAGCAGCTGGCGGGAGACTCAAGCTTCCCGCCCCTCCCGCCCGTCTGCCGGAACGCAGCGTTAAGGATCTTGAGCACTGCGGCATCGCCGCTTCATACCGTCTTCGGTAATAATGAGCTATAGCGAGGGCGGCTCATAGGTGCATTCGCTTGCTCTTGATGCTTGCTGGAGATATAACAGCCAGCATGAAGAGTGCTTAACGAGCTTGAATGAGTGAGCAGTGTCATTCCCTCAGTCAAATATGAGGCTATGGTTGTAAGGGAATTGACGATGATGGAGAACGATCAGATGAACTCAGTCGCATCATTGAACAAGGGTTGAAGAGGTTTCTGACGTAATACGAGGCGCTTTTGATAGTTTACGATCGTACAGCAAGTTGTTCGTGGCTGCCCCGGCGAATGATCTGTCGTAGTGCAGATGAGTACACTCTGTTGACTGAAATGTTAGTGTGAGGTTTCGGTGATGGTGCATCCTGCTTGAAGCCGAGTTCAGAATGTCCCGGTGCAGTTATACACCATGCAATAATGTCCCACAGACGCCACCTGAGATGGCGGTCATGATGGCTTCTTCAACGGATGTCGCGTTCCATTGCAACGACCCATCATCTTGATCTTCCGGACACGAAAAGGCACGAGGCTCTTTGAGACTTTCGTCGACAGCGACTAACGCAGCAATGTGCTCCACGCGCGACCTTCACTCCGCCGGTCGACTTGAAGTGGACTATTGACAGCTCCTCGGCTCGGTCCTGGACGTCGCCTCGTTTCATCTCAAATGCCTCTTCAATGTCAAAATTTAGGTTGAAATAGCCAATACTGATCGCCTGCGTTTTATGGTATTACGTGTAAAAGACGTTCAATTGCATGTAGCAGAAAGACTGGAAGAGCGGTCGAATGAAGTGGACAGCGAACCTCATAAGGCGTGAGATAAGTAGACTCATTACCAAGCTTAAAACATGTGACCCAGCTGTGATTAGTCACGCTTAGCTTCTCCAGCGACAGCACAATTGTCAAGTGTACGAACTAAGGCGGTTGGCCCGTCGGCGACCGCTCCGTCCTTCTGCGCACTCTCTTGTACAGATTTGCTCGTACATGGTTTCAATCGTCAAACACCTTGGGGTTGTTATACGTACTGTGCAGGTGAATGAGTGGTGGACTGGCCGGCGCCTTCCGGCCGGCGTACGAGTACGAGCACCAATGCTCTGAAGATGAAGAACAAACCTAATTCATCAGGACTGGTCAGGATATCTGACATTCATCGAAAAGACCTTACCATCAGGCGACGTCGGGTCAGTACATATGTCAACGATGCTGGGCTTCCTGATATATCAAAAATCTATTTGGGAGACGGATAGGCCGAAGAATGAGAGGTCTCTACCACGCGCCCACCTCTTATCCACAAAATCGATCAATCCCAGCCGTTCTGAAGATGAAGTGGCTCAAGATCTTGAGGCTACAGACAGCGACTTGCAACAGAGTTCGCGAGATGACCTATGGGTGGAAAATATGCCTGTAAACCTAAACTGGACGGCAATTCAGTCGGGAGTGAGCAAGGCCTATCTGGAAATGTTTGGATTTCGCAGCATCGAAGGTCAAGTCTTGGAAATGCGTTCACAATGTAAGACTTGCCGGCAAAGTTCAGAATGTCGATGACTGCATGACTGCACTGTCCGAAGATCTCCCCAAGGATTAGAAATCCCTCTTGAAGAATGTGGAATCGATTGAAGCCAACGCAAAGATCATCAGAGAGGACTATGACATGATCAGACCAGCGATCAAGAAAATCAAGGACAGTCATTACAAATGAAAAGGGAAATACATGATTAGGAGAGATGGGTGACTGAAGATTGTGTCCTGAATGCTCATACGAGGTGTCAAAGATTATCCAGCATAGAGATGTGTGGAAATCAGATGTTGTAGCAAAAAGCAAGACAGATATTATTGTTCGTACAGCTATATGAAAAACGTTCCCGATGCCTGATAGGTTCTGTGGCCCATTCAGAAAGCAGAAATCTACGTCGTGGTTACCGCGACCTTAGCCAACGACAACGGGACTTTCCGCCCCCAAATTTCAGGGTTTGCGAAGCACAGTTACGTCTCCCACCCACGCCGCAGAGCTTCGTACAAGCACTCGCCCCCCATGGCTCTTGAACCATGCAAACAGCCTTACCTTGCCCGTGACCTCTACATTAGGTACATAATTCGGGCTTTGTCCCGATTGGGAAGCTGTACCATCCTGGTAAGGCTTAGTTCCGTATCGATCTGCAAACCACCTTGAAGCATATCTGTAGAATACTTCAAGCACCCAATAATTCCAACACAAGGAAGCCACAGACTTAGAAATGGGATAATATCCGGTGGTGTCCAGGACGCCTTTTGGACGCATTAACGCACCACGACTGGGTCGAGCAATCACCAAAATTTGTCATCTTCTGCCTCATGAATCTGGTGGCATTTCCCGTATAACGAGGTGCCCACCGGTGTTCACGTTCGAACACCGGTCCGTACCCGTGCGGTCATCGTTCTCCGGGGTGGTGTACGCCTCTCCGCCTCATTTTTCTCGCACGGAATCCCCGCGTTGCGCATGCCTTCAGATTGATCGGCGCGGCGTGCCTCTGAGTCCAGCCGTTTGGCCCCCAATTGTATGACCCATAGGCGATATGTCGAAGGTTGATTCGCACAGCAGGCTGCAACACACATCTTGGACGGATCAACTAACCCATCTAGACCACGAACCGCCATGCCCGCCAGGCTAACCCCTGGCACTCGACTCCCACAAGCTAGCTCCAAGAGCGCCAACCGACCCGCATGCTTGTTGATCCCTACGATGGGAAAGCGAGAACTCGTGAACACGGAAGCGTCTTAGCTTCCACCGGAAAGCATTAAGGGCAGGCACAAGTGATTGCTGCGGTCATCCTTTAGTCCCAGTTGACGGGTGTTAAAACTGCGTCGAATTCCTGCCGAAAAAGAGCTCCAATATGTGGAAGTTGGACTGACAAAACAGGACAGGCTGAAGTGAACGTGCGATATTTCGTGCTTGTTTCTTGTCGAACGCAACTGGACGAACAGATTCGGTTGGTCCTCTGTTCATCAACCTCTAGGCAAGGGTGGTCGCAACTGCCTGAACCAACCCGTACACATCGACGGTCAGGCTCATCGTCGCGCCTATCGTGCACCTCGGTATCTGGACACACTTACCCATTGGGACACATACTACCACAGTAAGCATCGTTCCTTGGGTGTCGCCTTTCGCACTCAAAAAGACGCCGCGACTGGAACAGGATCGCGCAACGCTGTACCTTGAGAGGTTGACAGTGCTGACGATGCATTCATCATAGGTCGCGCACACAAGCGAGGCCTCGCGTCGTCAAGCTTCCTTCATAACCCCCATGAGCGCAAGCAGCCGCACTCCGAGCGAAATGCTTGGAGCTTACCTCCACTACAGCGATACCCTCGTCGAACGTCTGCTCCGGCAGCATCACCGCCATGAGGTTCACGACTCGACACGATCGAACCGGAATGCTCCGGATATCACGAGCCCAATGATGGAGAAGGGAAGGGACACCTCGCTCGTGCGACTGTTGAATGGGGAGATGAAGGCCGTCACAGATCCGGTCCTGCTGCGGAGGGCTAGAAAATATCAGAAAGGTGTGTCGGTCGCTCTGCCCAGAGCCGGAGCTAGGTCTGACATACATAGGTCTCAAGGATGGCACTTGTTCCTATGCATAGCTGTCTTGTGGGGCGAAGGGGCAAATGGAATCGCACCGGTATTGTGGTCACTGTCACAAAGCACAAGTCTTCCGTAATTGGTGAATCCCTCTGGCTGGTGTGGCGGATGTCTTGCCTCATGTTGATGGGTGATCGGATATGGCCGAGGACAGAGTCCGGTTATCTTGCTTCTGGGTCCATAGTAATGAGTCAGGAAGCCTTGTATGCCCGTGTATCTAGGTGATATGAAACACCACAAGTTCTGGCAAGAGGCTGAAAGACTGCCCTGGGGATGCCAAAGTTACTGTCGTCAGGCTGAAGCCGCCGTTCTTAGGCTAAATTGATTGTTTTCAGGCTCAACGTCGTTGTCACCCAAAATAGATACCACAGAGGCTCGCCGTACAGATCAAGGCATCGGTGGCGTCTGCATGTCGATCGTCGTCCCCGAGCGCCTTCTAGACAATCTGGTATCATGCACCTGCAGATTGAGGTTGATGGTCACAGCATGTGGGTGGTCTCCATGCCCCCCTTTCATACCGGTACTTCAAAATTCGCCCAATAAGTATTTGATTCCGTCAATTTTGGTCAACAATTCCTCACTGGCTCTGGGTTTCATTGAAACTATCAAACTAGCACCGGGCTAGAAGGCGTGACAGTGACGATTTGTCGCCATGTTCGATCCTCCGTCCGACCGCACAAAAGTCGACTTTTCGATCAAATCCCGACGACAAGTCCTATGTCTTATCTGGTCAAACTAGCATCCGGCTAGAAGGCGTTAAGATCTCGACTCATCCTCCGAAACCCTGCGAACCCGGGTTATCTTCGACCGACCGATCAACCAACCGAACCACTAGGAAAAAGCCTCACATGGCTTTCACTTACCATGACCCCTTCCAACAGGGTTCATGGCAAAGTTTTTGTCCGTTAGACGCGATTGACTTGTGGTCCATCCCCTTGTCATGTGATATGACTGCATGCAAGATAGCTGACAGAACCAATACTTCTCTCGACCTAGCCGCTGAGGTAGCGAGCTGATACTGTGCCTGACATCAGACAAGGACCAGCTGTGCATTGTGAGGGGTTGGTCGACTGTCGACCCCTTGCGACTATCAACAACCTCGGCTCCAAATGATAGTTGCATGATGACCTTACAACACCAGATCACGCGTCTGCCTCCATGTTCGATCAAGATCGTGATGCAGTATCGACAACGACAAGTTCGTATAACGGAGAAATGGTCGCTCTCATTTCTTCCCCCAAAACACCTGTGCCTGAGAGGCGTCGTTTCCCGAATGTCGATCTCGGGATATATCGGGAAGACGCCTGGTTTTGTCGAGCGAACCCCGGCTGGGGGAGCTGGGCGCCAGATTTACTGCTCGTATCTGATATCCAGAGTCTCCTGGTATTGGCTTGAACGCATAAAATGAGGCAGTTCAAGGTTGTAGTCTGGCTTCGGGGCGCTGTACGGAGTGGCCGACACAAGCCACCGCCCGTGTCTAGCCTCGTCGCAATAAAGCTGGCGAATGGTGCTCTCAATCGACACTCTACTGTGGTAGGGCCTCAATCTGTCCACTCCATCCGAAAGAAGCAGCCTGCTTGAAGTCCCGCCTCAGCCATTTCCGCCGCTTTTCAAAGAAGGGTCGTTTCGAAAAATTCGGTTCAGCGTCATTCCCGGGCTGACTTTTTGGAGAGACGGGATCATGTGGCCAGGTCCGATCGCACGCTTGAGGATAGGCGTGAGGTCTTACGGGCATCGAGCAAATAATATGCTGGCCATCCCGAAGTGGTAGCATTGAGACTCTTCCGCTTTCAAGCATTCGACCTTCCCCTGACGAGGCTTCACTCCGGCCCGTCTTGCGTGGGGTGCATGTATCATTCCAATTTGAACATGCTTGTACACGCGGGCATACTGAAGATTTGTTCATCGATCCGTAAGCGAGCCTTGGTGAACTGCGATACGTCTTGAATAAGCATATCGTCACCAGGGCGTAATATATGTGGCTTGTCAGGCGTTCTGCAATCGTGTATAAATATGAGCCTTTCGTCCTCGAAGGGTACGGTCTTAGAAGTCCTTGTCATAACGTGCCTGACATGGTAGACCGGCAGTTCTTGCTGTCAATCACAAACATCCAGAACAAAGCCTGACATACCACCAGATATGGCCTCAAGCTCCAGGTAATGGCCCTGACAGCAGTGGACACCTCGCAACTGACGACTTCTGTAGCTCTCACGGCCTCGACTCTGGCGAGTGTCGATCTCGAAGCGCTCCAGAACAGGGCATGCTTCTGGCCTTCCTCCACACTGAAACCTGCGTTCTGGACTTCATACTCCTGGGTTGCGCCGTTCAGCGTCAAGCATCCCGCAACCGAGACGCTGTGGAGAAGACAGTCTATGACGTCCATCGCATCCACAGTCTTAGCGACAACGTGTCAGCGCTCATGGAAAGCATGGACGCGTTGACAGATGCGAGGATGATTCGCGAAGCACTCGTCTATCGATCAACATTGGTTGATTGAGATGTCTGGTGGCAAGCGCGGTGGAGAAGGGAGAAAAGACAAAGCAGGAAGGATGGAGGCAATGGAGGGTGGACGTTGCCTTTGTGGAGTCATTGTGTGGCCAAGAAACTGGCCGAAAGTACCGCACTGGCTCACAGCCGCTAACCCCAGCACGCCCCAGGAGGAAGGCCCGGTTTGGCAACCAGCCCCAACCAAAAATGTCAGAGTATAGTACCCTGCCGGAAGCACGGAACCAAGTGCAGAGTGCCCGAGGTGAATGGACAGAATGTATGTAACACTATCATCCCCTGTGTAACATGTCTCTGTTGATGCATCGTGTCATGCTCCATAATGGCTTTCTACCCATCCGAAACACGCATGTTGTGATCTATTCGTCTCTATCATGTACCACAATGTACCGTGACGCCCAACTGCATGCATACACTTCAATCAGTACGCTTCCAAAAGTCTAAGATGGCTGCAGCAATCTCGGGTCCTTTGACCACTGCCACATCGTGAGCTGCATCAAGGACGGTGAACTCTACATTACCCGAAAGAGCCTCGGTGGCGTCCTCCTGCACCTCTTGCTTGATGATGATGGGGTCCGTCGATCCGAGCACAATGAGAACTTTCTTCTCGGTGCCGTTCTCCTTGTTTTGTTGACTCAGGCGTTCTCCGACAACGCGCCAGTGATCATGCTGGTCCCGGATTGGGCCGTATCGAATGCTCGACATGAAGGCAGGGACAAAGCCTGGGTGATGATCTAGCTGGTGGTAGATGGCGGCCTCGACCGAGGCGTGAGGGTGGTCCTTGGAGAGTGGCGCTTGAGAATTGGATTCGATATTGACCTCGGCTCCGACAGCCTCAGTGGCATCGACCTTGCGAGACGCTTTTGGCTTCTTGGGTTGTGCAGCAATAGGCGTTCGAAGCCGTTGTTTGACAAGTCGATGCAGTACGGACTCAGGAATGATCCCATCGGAGTAGAGGATTCGAGTCTGGCGGCTGATATGGTGGGGTCTGACAAGGCCAGCGGGCGCAAAGAGGATAAGGCTGTCGACGAGGTTTGGGAAGTATGACGTAAAAGTGGTAGCTATGCCTCCCCCGAGAGAGTATCCGACCAACGCAAACTTGCCAGAGTCCTTTCCAGTCCAAGACAATGGAGATGAAGCTAGAACAAGAAGGATCTGAGATGTAAACAGCCTCATGTCGTGCTTGACGTCTTTCGCATTGTCGGAGTAGCCTCGGCCGAAGAGATCGAAAAGCAATACTCGGCAACCGTTTTCGGCCAGGGCTTTGGCCACAGGGAGCAAAGCAATGGCTGGTGTGCTGATGCCATGGACGAGTAACACTTTTCGTCCATCCTCTGGACCAAATTCGTATGCTCTTATCGAACCGTAAGGGCTGTCCACATCTCTTGCTCCAGGCAGAACATCCGGGGGATATGGAAGTTGTGATCTTTCCTCGTCTGACAGTTTTGGTAGCAGTGTCGTCCGAGGAGACGTGTATATGTAGCTGGCTGGCGGTTTGACGAAAAGTGACCTGACTAGAGCTCCTGCAGCAAAGAGACATGTTCCCGCAACCACATAGTTCCACTCAACCTTGGCATCAGCCAACCTCGACCAGTATGCCATGCCGAAATGACCAAGAAAGCAGGACGCCTAGCTAAGAGGGACGAGAAAGTTGTATACAAGATGCATGAAAGG
This sequence comes from Exophiala sideris, assembly GCA_000835395.1. Classification (NCBI taxonomy): domain Eukaryota; kingdom Fungi; phylum Ascomycota; class Eurotiomycetes; order Chaetothyriales; family Herpotrichiellaceae; genus Exophiala; species Exophiala sideris. The sequence continues at coordinate 2,028,442 of KN846954.1, read as the reverse complement.
GACATTGATGAGAACATCATCAGCGACAAAAGGTAATGGCCGGAAGAGCCTCGGTTGTTGCCTAATTATGCCGTCCTATACACGTGCTGTGTCAAAGCCGCCTATAATTAGGTCATTGGGATAATCTCCTAAGCATTGTTTCAGGAGGTTGTTCGGCGTATATACTTAGCGAGCCTGTTTCCTGGAAAAAGTGGCATTGTCTGACCGCGGTTGCTCTCCAGCTTCAAATGGGTATGTTTCCTGCTTGTCGTCCAGGAGTCCTTCGTACACGACCCTATAGGGCTCTCTCTTGACAGAATTAAAGGCCATCAATGCTACCGTGTATCCCTACTAGCTTGGGTTTAAGGCGCCCACTGTCGTGAACCTGCTGGACCTTGACTTTATATCCTACATGTACTCCCTGGCAAACGGTGCCACTTTTCTGGAAACAAGCTCGCTAGGTACTTGTAGCACTACCAGTGCTAGAGGGTAGTGGCCAGGCGGTTCTTGGGCCAAATACGCCGAGGGACCCGACACCGATCCGGCAAGGCTCGCTTTCTCCCACGTCGCCAAATTCATGGTCGCCGGGTTTACACATGTCTGAGCGATGGCATCGTGAAACCCAAATTACATGGATGGAAATTCTGAAGCCTCTTGAACCTGTCGCCAAACTGAATTGAAGTCAACACCACAGAGCAACCAACTGTCCAAGCGCCCACGTTGCAGAGTATCCAGAAATGTCGTTGATTCTGGTCGACGACTCTAGTCAATCGCACATGCTCAGTCGACAACAACGACGGCATCGCTGGCACCATTGCCATTGGTATTCCCGTTGCTGGCGGCCGCTTCCGATTGCGACATCGGTACCGCCTCCTGTGGTGGGGGTGGTAGCCTGAGGAACAATGCTGGATTAAGTTGAGGCTGCATCGGGCGGGCGACAGGCTCAAAACGCGGATAGCCATGCACAGGCATTGGCATCGGTGGTCCAAAGCGAGGAGTAGAAAAGGGGAAAGCTGGCGGAGCTGGCTGCAGAGGTGCTTGCCATGGCTGGGGGGTTTCGAGGAACTCCATTGAGGACAGATGTCGTAGTAAGAACCATTCTGGACATCAGACTGCCCCGGCCTGGTAATCGCTATTCAGGGGTATCATTGGATCAAGACATTGTCGCCTTTCGTGGCCTCGATCACATAGAGAAATTCAGCGCTCTGCCACCCGATCTGTCCTTGCCCTTGTTCCTCTTTCTCTTCTTCCGTTTAGATTTCGGCCCCCCTTCTTCTTCGCTACTGGCTTCCATATCAGACTCGTCGTCATCTCCGCCGTCATCGTCTGATGACATGTCATGCTTGTGACCGGCATGTCCTCCACCGGGAAGTCCTTTCGCCTCTGTCCACACCTTGACGATCTGACCCCCGCCGCTGATCATCCTTCCTTCGATGTCGAACCCGAGGGCGACAACACCGTCGATCTCGTCGTGTTTGGCGTCCATGTCGTTCAGGACCCCATTGCGGCCAACTCGCAGGAACCGAACTCGTCCATCCTCCAAGCCAGCAGCCACTATTTTTTCATTCATCTTCAACTTGCCCCACCCGTACCCAGCGGGAACCTCTGCCAGACTTTCAATGGAGAGACCGCCTCTGTCGATCACAACTCGGTCGTCGAGATCATCCCAGACACCCTTCTCCCACAAGCTCATCACGCCGTCACCCTGGCCGACCAAGATTTTCTCTCCAACACTCGTACCGCCCTTCTTGAGACCTTGTAGCAACGTGACACTAGTCAATTCGATTTCTTGATCTTCGCTCGTAGCAATGGTACCTTTGCGGAGGTCGGTCACCGCGAGAGTGGTGCCACCAACACTGACCCACTGCTTTGGAAATCCACTCGTGCTGGCTTCACTGGCGGGTAAGGGTACAAGAGCGTTGATATGTTCGTCCCCGTGCGGTGCCCACGTCTGACTTGCTATGGACGCCACTTCCTTGCCCTCTTGTCTCAAATCATGCAGGTATAGTTTTCCAGCATCCGTCGCCAGTAGAAGCGTCTGTGGAGACAGGGCGTGCAATACAGTTGGTGCGTCAGCATCCTGACCGCCTTTGCTCTGTGGTATAGCGATCTTGCCAACAACCTTCCCAGATTCTGTCATGAAAGACTTGACCAAACCATCAGTGCCGGCGGAATAGCATATCTGACCATCGTGACTGAAAGCAAGACATCGACACGAGCCCTTATGCCTCTTTGTACTCCAAACCGTGTTTACTGAGCCTAGTCCACTCTCTGAAGCACTTGCTGAGGAGGATCTGCGTAGGGAGGATGACACCTGGGCAGAGCCATTTCCATTCGTTAAACTCCCGGATCCCGCTGATTCAGAGCTTTCTTGAGAACCATCGTCGACTAGATCTGTGTCGGACGGGAGTCTGTATGCTTGCACATGTCCTGAGGAAAGGCCCACGACAAAGAGAGGTTCGGTCGGGTGAATAACTTGAGCGAAGAGGTCTGACTGCAGAGGGAGGGTACAGATCGTGTCGAACATGATTGGCGCGAGGGTAGATCACAACATCATCGCCCTATAGGTGTGCCTTTGGAGCTTTAAGCTTGGTGAAGCTCGTTATGATTCTTTGTAGATTTTGGAGAAGCAAAAGTGCAGTTGCTGAAAATTGGAGATGCAGGTGCCACTTGGTGAATACATCCCACCATCCTTAACTAGCACGATTAGGTGGGCAGTCGTGACAGTCTAAGTAGCTCCGAGAAGCTTGTCTTTAGGCGGCATCGTGATGCCATCTTTCACTGGCAAGCTAGGTAATAGACCTCCGCCCAATTCTAAACGACACTTCTTACGCGACTCCCCACCAAACCAATGATAATCGACATCGAGAGCAATTGGTAGCCTTTCGCAACGGCTTGGATGTTGCAATTGTTGAGACTTACGACACTGAAATGCCTGAGTCACTGGACCCCCTGAACTTCTGAAAAAGCATTTTGCGTTGCTCTTTGGCTTACCACGAGACTTGGTCTTCCTAACGAACGCAGTGGCCGTCAGGAGACTCTAAGCGTCGACAATGACGGCCGCCGAAGAAGAAGCAATCGAACATGGAGTCGATGAGACAACAGCGCTACTCGCCGCCCCCAGCAAGCCTGTACCCGGCGACATTGAGGGTAGCGAAAACGATACTCCCAAGAACGACGAAGAAGACAAACCTCTCCCCAAAGACCAGATATTCTTCCTGTGCTTTGCACGGCTCATCGAACCCATTGCCTTCTTCTCCATCTTCCCCTTCATCAACCAGATGATCTGGGAGACCGGCGAAGTAGCAGAGACAGACGTCGGATTTTACAGCGGACTCATAGTCAGTCCACAATTCCATTGCCACGGGCCCAGCATGAAGCAACACTGACATGACACTTCCAGGAATCTCTCTTCTCGTTGACTCAAATGCTCCTCATGATCCCCTGGGGTAAAGCAGCCGACTATTGGGGCCGCAAGCCTGTCCTTGTCTCATCACTAGCTGGTATAGCGATAGCCACCGCCATCTTTGGCCTCAGCAAGTCAATATGGCAGATGATACTGTTCCGCTGCTTTGCTGGTATCTTCGGTGGGACCATCGTGTAAGCACCACCACGCTCCAGTATCGCATGTCGCATCCAGCTAATAAGATGCGTGACGCAGCACAATCCGCACCATGATCAGCGAAAACAGCACGGACAAAACCCAAGCTCGCGCCTTCAGCTTTTTCGCCTTCACAAGTAATGACTCGCAGACCCTCCACTCCCACGAGGTCATCTACTGACAAAGATGCAAGGTAATCTAGGAATTCTCCTGGGCCCCATCATTGGAGGTACTCTAGCACGACCGGCGACAGAATACCCTCGTGTCTTCGGCCGTTTCAAATTCTTCCGCGACTACCCCTACGCCCTTCCAACCTTTGCAACGGGTGCCATCGGCGCCATCGCAACCATAACCAGCGCGACATGCATTAAAGAGGTAAGCACAGCCTTGCCCCTGTGGCATGTGGTATTGGCATACAATTAACAAGTACCTCCACGATAGACTCTCGTCCGTAAACCCGAATCCTCCGAAGCAGACAAGAAACCACCTATGTCGACCTGGGAACTCCTCCGCGCCCCCGGTGTCCCTATAACACTATACATCTACGCGCACGTCATGACTCTCGCCTTCTCCTACACAGCCATCTGTCCGGTCTTCCTCTTCACGCCAGTCCACCTAGGTGGCTTCGGCCTCACTCCCCTCCAGATCTCGGTAGTCATGGCCATCACCGGGCTAAGCCAGGCGTTATGGCTCCTACTCGCTTTCCCCTGGCTACAAGCGCGGATAGGCACCGCAGCCGTAATGCGCCTGTGCGCGACGGCCTATCCATTCTTCTTCACCATCTTGCCTCTATGCAACCTCCTCCTACGCAGAGGTCTAATCGCCGTCTTCCTCGCCGTCGGCATACCCAGCATGATCCTCGGCAGCGGTGTAGCTATGTCGTTCACGGCCATCCAGCTCGTACTGAACGATGTGAGTCCCAGTCCAGCCGTGCTTGGGACGCTCAATGCCGTCGCATTGACGCTGGTCAGTGGGATGCGGGCATTTTCGCCGGCGCTTTTCGCCAGTCTCTTCGCCGCCAGTGTGCGGAGCGGCGTCTTGGGAGGACATTTGATTTGGATATTGATGGTTGCGTTGGCCTTGGGATTCACGATCGTCAGTCGTTGGATACCGGAGAAAGACAAGATCAAAACCCCTACGGACGGCGACGAGTAAAGCGTGTGAATACCTTGTGTCTCCATGTACGGATATCGGTGGAAGATGAAATACATTCGTGGACTGAAGTGCATAATCTAGACCAGTACTGGGGAGCTTAAAAGCGTAGGTATAGAGCATTTGGACCTTCACCAAGTACAACATTGAGAGATAGTGGATATTGACAGGATGATAAAGACCAGCCTGAAATACAATTTCATGGCGATTCAATTAAGACATCGGAAAGCTATCTATAAATCCGCTCTGGCAGGCTCCCCAGCCCAAGCGCGTCTAATAAGCTCCCGAATCGGTTCCTTCTCGATCTTTCTGGGATTCGGGTACTGGTTACTGACAGCGATTTCAGCAGCCTTGTCGATATCCTCTTCCTTCATACCATAATCCTTGAGCGCACGCTTCACCTTGAGTTTCTCAAGCAGAAGATTCAACCCCTTGGTGGCATCACCTTCACTTCCTGGTAGTGCGGTAGCCAACTTCTCCATCGCTTCTGGAATGGCTGGTGCATTATACGACAGGGCATGAGGCAGTACGATCGTGTGTGTCTCGGCGTGTGGGAGGTTGAAAGAGCCACCGAGCGTGTGGCAGAGTTTATGGTGCAGCGCCATGGCTGACGAACCCAGGCACACTCCACATAGCCATGCACCGTACTGGGCCTTCTCGCGTGCCGGTTGTGACTGTGCATTCTCGATGATCTCTGGAAGCGATTCTGCAAGAGCCTTTGTCCCCTCAATTGCTAGCAGTGATATTATAGGGTTCTTGTTCTTCGCGTACAGGGCCTCGACCGCATGAGCGATGGCGTTGACGCCGGAAGTGGCGCTAAGGGCAACTGGGAGCGTCATCGTAAGGTCAACGTCGTATATGACCGTGCCGGGAAGGATCTTGGGGTCTGTTCGAGTTGTCTTCCGTCCATCTTGCGTTTCACCGAGGATAGGCGTCATCTCGCTGCCAGCGTATGTTGTTGGAATACAGATGTGGTGTAGACCGGTCCGGACTGAGATGGCTTTGCCCAAACCGGTTGTGGAACCTCCTCCTATTGAAACTACGCAGTCTGCGGATTTGGAATGGAGGAAGGCCATGGCTTCTTCGGTGATATGGGAGGGAGTGTGCATGGTAGCATTGGAATATGTGCCCGCAGGCTCGATGGAGGCGGACGTCAGGATCTTTGCAAGATCTTCTGCCTGGCTGACTTGCTGTGGCGTGGACAAGAGGAGAGGTGATTTTAATCCTAGTCGCTTGATCTCGTCTGGAAGCTTCTTGATGCTGCCCGGGCCAAAGACGACCCGGCCTGGGTTGGCATTGTACTCGAACGGGTCCATAGCGCGTAGTCCAATATTGTGTATTTGTCGTTTCGAAAAAGGAAAGAAGCTGAGGTTGACAGCAGGTATGAGACAAGAAAGAGAAATCGTAGATGCCGGGATTGAAGGCAGTTTTGGTGGTAGAAGAAGACCCCGCATCGGAAAAGGTCTCTCGCTGGAGTAAGGCTGTTGTTCGTGGGGCAGAAGCTTACCGGCAGACGCACCCGTACCTAATCGTAAGTAGATGTTTCCCGGGCACGTTTAAGTATTTATCCGGAGCCTGGAGTGTTGCCGAAGCTTACAAACCTCGACGTAATTGCGTTCCGCGCTCTGGCAATTGGAGTTGGGATTCAATTAGCCAGGCCTGGCCAAAGATACAGAACAGCCGAAACACCCCAAGAGCCTGACAGGATCAGTAACAATTGCAGCATCGAATTTGACGCTGTAATTCCATCATTGTAATCCGTAAAGAAGGGGATTTTGGCTTTGTGACGCCAGAAATCCGAGACGTGTCGTTGGCTCAGGTAAATACCACCAGCGTTGGCCACGCTCAGCAGTATGGGCCATGTTTTGGATTGTCCGAACGGCTGAACTGCAAGAACGACGGATGAAACGATGGAGGCAAGGCTCTAACAGCTGATATTAGCATTGTGAGATTGATAACTCGGTATAGACACAGCTTACCGCTATAGCTCCACTGGTCTGAGTTGTTCTGGTTTTGTGTAACTGGTGTTCGGCTGTATTTGAGTACTTCGCTGCATGCTCGGCCTGCTCCTCGTTCTGCTTCAGGCTGTAGATGGCCATGGCGGAGAATAAGCCTGTATAGACGCCACCACATGCCTGGACTGCATGAAAAAGAGTGAGCACGATCGACATGTTGAGTCGACTGATGGTCGCACGCGAACGCTTAGATTGTCGAGTTGCACTGGGTATCCGAAGGCTTGGAAGAAGATAAAGATATCTCTCGAGGTCCGTAAATGCCGTTGAGAAAGGTAGATGGAAGGATCATCACGGTAAAGCCTTGATGATGCTCCCCGGGTCCCTCGCCCTGACCCAATCACAAGGCCGCCTATCTGCTTAGTAAACAGATCGGCCAAAACATAAATTTTCTCAGCCTTGTCTCTGTCCATCACCATGTTGGCCACCCATGACCCCAGATATCTTAGGTCTGCCATGCTGGTTTTCGAAGATCGCGTTCTTGCTTGAACTTGGTGGATCGATATGGCCCAAGAACTTACCGCGCCTCCAGTTCTTTCGACCCCTGAAACACATATTCTGCACGAGGGTTTGCCAGACACATCACGAAATCCCGCAGAGCACCTTTCCGACGAGCAACTCAACACCAGGTATGAAATCAGCAGGACAATCAACGAAATCAAGTCCCAAAAATGGAAGCGCATCGCCCTACAATTTCCGGATCACATGCTCCCTCACTCAGCCAGGGTCTATCAACTATTAGCCCGAGGACTAGATGAACGAAAACCTCTGGCCGACCACCCGACCAACGGCCATTCATCCGCCGAATCCCATCTTTCAGACCTCAGCATTCATGAAGAGCAACCAGTCAAGCTCACAATCCTAGGCGACACGTCCTACGGATCCTGCTGCGTCGACGAGGTAGCCGCCGAGCACATCGACGCGGATGCCGTTGTGCACTATGGACGAGCATGCCTTTCGCCAACAGCAAGGCTGCCCGTCCTACACATCTACACAACCATGCCCTTAGACCACAACGACGTGGTCAAATCATTCCAAGACTCCTTTCCAGACCCCAAAGCAAAAGTCATATTAACAGCAGACGTGCCCTACGCCGCCCACGTCCAGCCCATATGCGACCTCCTTGAAGCCCAAGGCTACAAGCACATCTTCGCAGCATCTATAGTCCACGACCCATCTTCCGCAATCCCCAACCGCACACTTCCACAACCCGTCGTCGAAGACACCACATCCCTGTCAGACTGGAATCTCTTCCACATCTCCGACCCGCCAACCTCGCTCCTCCTAACCCTCACCTCCCGCATGGCCAATATAAGAGTGTACAACACCGGCACGTTTTCCAATAGCACCTCCGCCGCTCTCGAAAGCTCAACCCGCCTCCTCCTACGCCGCCGCTACGCACTAATCACATCCCTGACCACCGTCTCCATCTGGGGCATCCTAATCAACACCCTTAGCGTGAAGAACTACCTCGACGTCCTCTCCCACATCCAGAAACAAATCGCCTCCGCCGGCAAGAAATCCTACCTCTTCGTCGTCGGCAAGCTCAACCCCGCCAAAATCGCCAATTTCTCCGAAATAGGAGGCTGGGTCGTCATCGGATGTTGGGAGAGTTCACTGATCGACAGCAAAGAATTCTACCGGCCAATCATCACCCCCTTCGAGCTAGATCTAGCCCTGCAGTCGGACGACACTCGTCTATGGACGGGCGAATGGCGCGCCGATTTCCAGGCCGTGCTCGAAGACGCGGCGAAACATGAAGAGCAAGCACGACTATCCAATAACCACGACATGCCTCCCTCAAACTCAGATGGCGACGACGCAAACAGTGGCACTACTACTGACTCCGAGTCCGAATCTGAACCTCCAGAATTCGACCTCCGAACTGGTCGCTACGTGTCTCGCTCGAGGCCCATGCAGAGGATCAAGCAGCACCAGAGTTCAACGCAGTCCGGCTCGGATGCTGGGTCCTCAAAAGCCCTGACACGACGGGCCAAAGGCGACATGATTTCCGTCAACGGAGTGGCATCACCCGCCGCAGAATATCTCAAGGAGAAGCGTGGCTGGCATGGCCTGGGTAGCGATTTTGAGGTCAAGTATGAGGAGGAAAGCGATGGAACCCGAGTTGAGGAGGGCCGGACTGGGGTCGCTAGAGGATACGTAGTCGGGGAGTCCGCAAGGAGTTGAACTGTGAAAGTCACTCATACAATGTACAACTACTAGGTCCTGTGAGCCTTTGGGCATTAGATTAGATGTATACGTGCGAGGTGTCAAGGCCGTCCCAAGAAAGGTCAAAGTGATAACAAGCCCTGTCGGTGCTTGCGGACTGCATTGGTGGGATATCTGATAGTAGTACAAACACGTGTCATGGTGTCGACTGCAAAGGCCGACTATCTCGCTGCAGACTACAGCTTTTTTTCCCTGCGTATAACACGACGCCGCTCCCTAGCCAACCCTCGTTATTTTGGTTTGCTGATTTGTGATCATACATGTTTAGCAGCAGTCCATGCCCTCAATAACTATTGAGCCTCTCCTAGTCATCGTCATCGTCAGCATATCGAGGCCCTCCAGCCGCAGGTGTCGGAGCATCGAACGCGCCACTGGCGTACGGTGTGGGTGCGCTGGCGGCAGGCGTCGGAGCATCAAAAGCCAAACGGTTATGTGCGAGTGGCTCATGGTTTGCGTTCTTGACAAAGCTCGGCGCAGGTGTAGGAGCATCATAAGCACCAGCACCTGGCGTAGGGGCACCCAAATATGGAGTATATGCATCGTCGTCTTGCCGACCAGATGCTCCTGGTGTGGGTGCGGATATTCCTGGCGTGGGAGCATCGTATGGGCGCGCAGACGGCGTTGGTGCTGACGCAGCATTGCCTGGCCCACTCCAAGCTGGTGTGCGAGTTGAAGAAGAACCGTAGGCTGGGGTTCTTGAGCCGCCACCGAATCCATCAAAACCTGACCCACCAGAAGAGCTGAAGCCATGGTCGGCACCATAGGGAGTCTTTGCGCTAGAGCTCCAGGCAGGCGTCCGGCCGCCGCCGCCGCCACCACCACCGCCGCCGCCGCTGGTTGTCAAATAGTTGCCAGTACCTCCATAGGATGTCATTCCGCCGCTGGTACCGCCATAGGACGTCTGCGAACCAGATGGACCTTTCCAGGTTGGAGTACGGCCAGTCTCAAGGCCAGAACTGCTGGGGCCGCCCCATGCCGGTGTTCGGGATGATGTGCCCCATGCTGGAGTTTGCCCACCACCCATGACACCCATGGGAGTTCGTCCTCCGAAGCCACCTGCATCTGGAACACGAGAGCCTAGAGAACCATTACCAGCTCGCATAGAGGGCGGGCCGCCACGCGACTTGACCCAGTCCTCGAATCTAGTCTTGCTCTGGTTATGTTCACTGGGAGAATGTTAGTATCTTTGCACAATGTGGGATAGTAAAACATACTCAATAATAGATAGGTCGAATTTGCTGATATTGACCACCTTGTTCTTCGTCTGAAGTTCGAGTCTTGCTTCTCCAGCTGTGGTGTCTTTGACGATCGCACGATGTCCTTTGTAGGTACCTTTGTTGATATGAACCAGCCGTCCTTGAAGCGGATCTCGTCCAGGTCGTTGAGGGGGGGCCATTGACATATCCGATCGTTGCTTCATTTGGAGCGCCGGGTTCATCTTTGTCAGATCTGTCGAAGGCGCTGTAATGCGTCCACCCTTTGCTGCCGTGGTAATGACGTTGGTGCATCGAGCCACCCAGACTCCCGAGTTCTCAATTCCAAGCTTGTTGTGTGCGAATACATATCCTCTGTGGATATGGAGTATCGTGCCGCTTTTGCCTTCTCCGCCAGATTCGCGTACAACGTCCCCAATACGTATTTCGGCACCGTTCTTATCCGTAGCGACGGCGTTTCTTCGAGCCTCAATCTTCTGGATTTGCGAGGGCATCCGCGTGGTGACTGAGCCGTTTTGATCCAGTATCCGAACGGACTCGCGGTCAGCTCTAATGACACAGCCAGCCGTGGTAGGACTGCCATAAAGTTAGTATTCTCGCCAGCTCATCTCATAGGCCATACTCACTCAATCTGTACCAGTTCCTGTACGTCGAATTTGCTCGTTCCAGCACCATCACCGCCTCCATCCGTTGCCTCTCTGAGATCTTTGCTAAAGACAGTGATTTCTTCGTTTGTGGTGTTGGTGAGAACCGTGACCTTGTCGTCTTTGACACGTAGCACCATTCCCACTTCGTCACGATACTTGCTTCCACCGACAATTTTGACATTGTCACCTTCTCTGAAGCGCTTCCGGAGGCCCTTTACTGGCACCTCGACAAGCTTACCGGTCAAATCGCCTTGCGTTACCATGATGGACACAATGTTGCCATTGACTGCTTCAGTTCTACCGACGATACCTCTCTGTTCGCCCTCATAGACCTCGACCTCATCACCTGGTAAGAAGCTACCATCGGCTGTCGTATTCCTGAGACTATGGGCAAGAGACTCCAAGTCGAGAGTCTCGGTACCATCTGCAGCGGTCTTGGTGAGCTTAGTGATTTCATCAAGTCGTGGATTCACGCTCTCCGTGACGAGAAGTTGTAGCTTGAAGTCCTTGATCAGGAAACCGTCTTCGTATTGATCGCCTTTATATGTCCAAGATTTGTTCGAGAGACCTCTGTTTTGTTGCATAAATCTGTCGTGCTTTTTTCGCGCTTCGGCCTCGTTGAACAACCGCTGTGGGGGTCGATTTGCAAAATTATTGACTGGGCCAAAAGTATTCGGGCGCTTCCGCTTGGCGTCTGCATTTCCAGGTCGCATCGCGTCTTCGTCCATGCCATAGGTGAGCCGAGGGACCAGTCGAACGGTCACTTCAAGACCATTGGACTCGACGGCTTCGATCATGCCTAAATCGCCTTGGTACAAGCCTCGCTTGATACGCACATATCCGCCAACTTCGAGCTCCTTGCTCTTGTTGACACGCAACAGATCGGGCATTTCCTTGACTGGTACAAGGTTCATCTTCGAGCGTGGATAGACATCCGCCACATTGTTGAGCGCATCATCCACATCCACCTTGCTTCGAGCCTCCACGAAGATGTAGCCTGCCATGGGGCCGTCACCACGCTCGAAAGCCGAGCAGATTCGCATAGGAGTTCGACTGTTATGGCTTTCAAGGCACTTCTTCATGAGCTTGCTGATGATCTCGCGTTCTTTTCCAGCTTTGCATCTGACACCCCAGATACTCGGATCATTGACGTCCGGCATAAGTAGGTTCTGGGGCACGAAAGAGGTGTTGCTGAGCGCTGCAGCCGTCCTTCGTCCGTATTTCTTTTTGTAAGCGGCCGCCTCTTGTTCTGCGTCCATGGAGGCTTCTAGTTGACGCTTTCGATCAAGTTCTCTGTGCCTAGCATCGTCCTGATCTGCTTCGGGAGGTAGGTCATCGTCCGGATGTGTATCCTGTATGAACTCTGGACCCAGATCGTCTTCATCAGCTTCAACATCGTCGTCATCTTCGTCGACTTCAGCTTCTTCTTCGAAGAATTGGTTGAGGCCTCTTCTTCTCCGCTTGCGTGGTCGACTTGTAACTGCGTCTTCGTCGTCTTCATCTTCTTCGTCGTCCTCATCTTCATCATCACCATTCAGATCCTCGCCTTCACCTTCATCGTCCTCGCCATTGTCAAGTTTTTCATCCTCATCACCCTCAGCGTCATCTTCGTCTACGAGGGATTGTCTAGGCTTCCGGTCTGGGGACGTGGAGTGGTTGCCGTTCGTTCTGGGCTCGGGGCGATGGTCGTCGTCGTCGGATTCGACATTCGTCTCTCTTCTTACGCTCTGAGGTTTTGCGTCCTCTCTATCGCCCTCGGCGTCGGAGCCTGCTTCGACACCAGGATTGAATTCATTGTCGGATTCCTCATCATCTCCACCTAGGTCCTGGTTGATCCATGGTTGGCCTGAGGCCATGTTGGCTACCGATCAAATATTGGTTATTTCTGGGCCGTCAAGAAGTGAGTGTACTCATTGCAAGAAAATGAATAGCAGGATGAGAGCATAGTAAGTAATATTGAATGTTAACGATTAGAATGCTGTCAAGTTATTTACTTGAACGCGCGACTGCCAACTGCGCCCTTGCCAAGGTGTGGAATTGTCTGAGGAACTCAGACCCTGGGCTCACGTGACGATGCTACGCACTAGTCCTCTCCCCCGGCTTGCGCGAACACTACATAGTAAACCTATAGAAAGTGCTCCCGCGTTTCGAGTGAACTCAAGAAGAGCTTTTATTGATGAGAAGAGCTGTCTTATTTTAATGGTGGCTAACAGTACGGACAGGTAGTCCAAAACTACCTTTCCATCATCCTATTGGTATCATTTTAGCTTCGGCAATAACGTCGTAGTCCCAAATAGCGTCATTAGTAGACTCCTCGTGCGAATCCTTTTCTTTCCACCGTGCCACGTTGCGTCGTCCGCTATCCCGCACCTTTGTAGTCCTGGGTCTTCGTAGGTCTTCGTACGCTTTGACAGCAGCCTCGATCTGGGATTTGTGTTCGATTCTAGACAAAATCTCGGCAAAAGCCCCAGCGTCTTCAATCGCCAGAGCTGCACCTTGTGAAGAGGAAGGCAAGACAGCATGAGCTGCATCTCCAAGTAGCGTTATCTTTCCACCAGGCAGTGCCCAGTTATCCATGGGTTCTAGGTCGCAGAGCTTCCATTCCAGGCACTTCTCGGGGAGATGCTTCAAAATCTTCACAAGACGCGGATCCCAGTCTGCAAATTCGTTCACCACAACCGAAGAATCTATGTTGACGACATAGTCACTCCCTTTGGTATGGATAGCTGGTTGTGTGGAGACGAAGTTGTAATACTCTCCTTGACGGACTGGATATGCCACAATGAAACGAGTGCCTCCGACCCTAATTACAGCCAGTTAGTAAGTAACGTCGATATCTGAAGTAATATAATACCATGCATAGCAGCTCTGATCCTTCCAGTTGATCAATGGAAATAAGTCGTCATCTTGAAGGAGACTGCAGGGAATAAGAGCCCTGAAAGCCGAATTTCCACTGAAGAGTGGTTCATCTCTACGCCCCTTCAGCGCCGAACGAGCGCGGGAGCGGTAGCCTGTGCTCAAACCTAACGTTAGCGAACTGTTCAACTTCTCGTGGGCCAGCGTCAACACTTGCCATCTCCGCATACAATAACATCAGCCTCCAACTGGCTCCCATCGTTGAGCGTCACGCTTGGACCCGCGCCGTCGAACTTCTCAACCAGCTGACCCATCCGTATATCAATGTCGAGTTCCCGCGCCTTTGCAAGGATGCAGTCGTGCAGGTCACCACGATGGATCATCCAAGTAGGAAAACCATACTCCTTTTCTGCATCCTCATAAAGCTTTTCGGCAATTTGATTCCCCTCTATATCGTGGAAGCGAACTCTTTTCAAAGGTGCTCCGACCTTGTCAAGACGTTCACGCATGCCACTAAAGCCAAGAAGAACGCGAGTGCTGTTGGGCGAGATCTGAAGTCCAGCGCCGATCTAATACTGAGCATCAGCCAAGAAGACTGGATAGAACCATTGAATCTCCATATGCGTCCGTTCTCAACATAAGTGTGAACACTGTCAAAACTTACATGAGTGAATTTCTCAGTGGCTTCCAGAACTGTGACTGTGAAACCCTTTTCCTTGCAAGCAACGGCGGTCGTCAGGCCACCAATCCCTGCTCCTACCACAATTACACGGAGCTTGGAGGGATCAGCCAGTAAGCTGTCCGACGTCCCATTGCTGTTCTTTTGCGTCATGGTGAACGAGATACGTGTTTGGATGCAAACCTATTTCTGACGTCCCAGTCGAGATAGATGTCGGATTTTATGACGTTAAAGACCTGAAGAAATGATTCCATTATGAGAGCCTAGCCTCGACGGCGTCTCGGTCTCAAAGTTGGGAGATTTGGAATGTGGGCAATGTGGGGGAGGAGGGTCTAGGAAGAGGGGGGTGGGAGGGGGACTATACTAAAAAACCGAACCAGGGCGAGGGTAAGGTAAAGGGTAGTCTAGGAAGAGGGGGGGTAGAGGGGGACTATAGGATAAAATAGAACCATCCAGGGCGAGGGTAAGGTAAAGGGTAAGTTCAAAAGGTAAGTAGAGGTGAGGAGGGTGAGTCGCGAGAAGGCAGTATTAAAAGCGGCGGGTCTAGGTGAGCGTCCACGTGAGCTCCGAGCAGTTTTTACTCTGCTTGTATTGCCAAAACGAGACTTTTGATATCACGTGACCGTCCTAGTATTTCATCCACACCTCCCCTGTTCAACCGTAGTATATTTCTCTTCTGATCATCGACATATACTTCGATCTGCTTACACGCCTGCAAACTCCGAAGCAAGTCGAACTCGGGTCAGGACTCTAGCTAGGGCGAAGGAAGATGATCGAACCCGTCGAGGTCCATTTCGTCGAACACTTTCAGTTCTATGGCTGTCATGGAGAAAATGGGTTGGTAGCTCCATGTTTCATACCATTCATTCAAGACTTTTGTGCTTGATCCTCCATTGTGGATGGTGCTTCCGACGTCTGTCAAGTGCATATGTCTCGCCCCCCAAACAGTAATCATCAGGCGGCCACTCTGCCCAATCCGAGCTTTCCAACATTGGGAAAGACAAGAATGCCCGAGACAGTGCAGAAGAGGCACGACGATGGCCATAGGATGGGCACCGCAGATAAGACGCTATTTTCAATGGCTATCAACGGTATCCTCCAGGTCGTCAAGATAAGAATTCTAAATAGTGGTGAAGGCACCCTACCAGGTCTCATCAGGTTACTCTCCTCGATATAAAAGAAGAACTCCCAACAATCTTTCATATTCTGGCTCCATCATATGAACGCGGAGAGCACCCTTTTCAAACCCGATTGCTTTTCCGGAGTCACTTCATTCCAACCGGGTCGCAACCCACTCGTTACATCCATGTCACCCGCCCGGATGAACAAGCTCCAATCCCGAGAGTACAGCTTCCAGAACACATAGAACGCAAGGACGCACGGTCCCGCCAGGTAATTTTCGAAGAAGACTTTGGCGTCCGGCTTGCCACCCAAGGGAAACAAGCTAACATAGAATGTCGCAATAATAGCAATGATGTTCAGGAATAGACCGAGGTATGACCCATAGACGCCAAAGCTGGCACGGTACGGTAGATGCTCGACTGAAAAGCCCTGCCGTCTCCATCCCGCGCGGAAGCGAATGTGGGAGAGATTGATGCTCAGCCAGACCAAGAGAAAGGACAAGGCGGTCAGCGAAAGCAACCACGTGAAGACCTGGCCTGAGACACTCGCCTCGCCCACGAAAGCGATGCAGCCGAACAAGAGCTGCACAACGATGCACCAGAGCGGCCGGCCAGCCTTGTCGATGTACGACAAGAACTGAGGTGCCATTCGATTCGCCGCAAGGGCCTGCAGCGTACGTGAGCTGGCGTAGGTGCACGAATTGGCGACGCTGATGACCGAGATAGTAATGACAGCATTGAATATCGAAGGCAGCGCAGGCACACCAGCCATTTTAATCGCCAGCACGAACGGTGACGCCTTGGTATTTGCACCGCTGGATCCGAGTAAGTTGTCGTCGTCCGAAGGGAGAATTAGCCCCAAGATAAACAAGTTGACGACATAGAAGAAGAAGATCCGCCAGAAAACCTGCTTCGTAGCTCTAGGGAGTGATCTCGCTGGGTCAGTCGCTTCCGCCGCGGCAAGGCCAACGAGTTCAGTCCCGCCGTATGCGAAGGCGGCCGTCACGAACACACTGCAGAACCCTTTGAAGCCGTTGCGAAAGGCGCCCGGGTCATGCCAGTATTCTGCACCGATATAGCCCCTGTTGTCCGTCGGGACACCGCCAACATCAACGACGATACCGAAGATGATGAAGCCGATGCACGCGCAGACCTTAACCATGGAAAGAACGAATTCGACCTCGCCGTAGCCGCGGACTCCCCAGATTTGGATAAGGCAGAGGACCACGAGGAATGATCCGATGAAGATGGCAGGGTGTAGATCGCCACGCCAGAACTCAATGGTGATAGAGGCGGCGGTCAACTCGAAGGGCAGGACCGTCAGCCATGCGAGTCCGTATTGCCAGCCCACCGCAAAGCCCCAAGAGGGATCGATGAATCGGACGGCGTAGGAATAAAACGCGCCGTTGACCGGATAGAGCACGGTAAGTTCCCCTAGGGCCTGCATGGTGCAAAGCATCGACAAGCCCGTTATCAGGAAGCCGATGATCAAGGATGCTGGACCTCCTGAGCGAAGGGCGGAGCCGCTACCAACGAAGAGTCCAGCGCCGATGGAGCCTCCTGCAACGCTTGTCAGCTGAAAAGTGAACAGAGTCGTACAATGGCTGATACTGACCGATAGCGATCATCTGCATATGCCGGCTTTTGAGCTTCTTGGCTAAAACATTCTGAGGTTGTCCCTGATTCGGCTTCACCTCGACCTCGACATGGCCGTAATCTTCGCCCTTCTCAATGTCAATGCTGGAACGTTGTGTCTTGGGGGGACCGCCGTGAGTATCCAGCTCCGTGGCTGTCGATGCCACATAGTGCTCTGGAATGTCCGTCATTTTCGAAAAGGATGGATGCAAAGATTGAGGTTGGACGGACGGAGTGTAGTTCTGAGGACAGTTCTGGGCTTCCCTTTATACCACCCACTTCCCCGTCCCTCCGCAACGCATGTGGATCTTCAGGAGACGAAGAAGCTGAGGGCATGCATCATTTGACGATTTCCCCAGGGTCCAAGTGATCCCTTTGCGGACCAGTCCTTCCCCGTAATCGTGGACTGTGATGCGCCATGACAAACAGATTGGTCGAGTGGTTCTTCTTGATCTGTTCTAGAAGACAGTAACATCTCCATGGTGGGAACCTCCTTTCATTGTAAACGTAAGCCCATTCTGAAAGCAGTCATTGAAGGCTTGATGGACATGGATTTTCCGAGCTCTTCCTGAAAAACTGGCATATATTTTATCAGTACTTCAAAGTATATGCTGCATACCAGTGGAACCATGAGCATTTGGGGTAGCAGTGTTAGGTAATATGTACGTGGTGAAAATATGCACGGCCAGATGTCTGCCGACGATAACCGCGGCCAGTCGACTTGATCGCGCGCGTTGTGCTTGATTCCGAGTTCTCACCTACCTTGGTCTTATCTTCCCGCATCTTGAGTACATGCCGACGAACGAAGTAGCATAGAGGTCATTGAATCACAGTCGGACAATGTGGAATATTCTCATGGGTGGCAGTTCGAGATGTAACGAAGGCTCGGTCAAAATATCTTGAAGGTTGATAGCCTTGGCATCAGACAACGGAGGAATAACAACGCCACTGACCAACTGGAGCGACGTGTATAGCGCTCCACAAAAGGACATACCGCCCTCAAACCAAGCAGCTTCTACTACTTCGTGTCATCTCTTGTCTCTTGTCTTTGACGACATGCCCGAGACCTAAGCGGCGGTCATTCAAACCTCAGTTAACTGCATTGCCCGATAGTCCCAAAACTTCCTCCTTATTGGATCCCACTTCTGGCCCAAAGCCTCCAGACACAGCTTGCTTCGCTCGAGGTCTCCGTCTTGTCGATAAATGTCTGCCAGCCAGTCTATGGCGTGACTACTCCTGACCTGATCACCTGTCAAGTCTGCTCCCCTACCACCCACGAAACTTTCGCAATACACTTGCAGGTCCGTAATCGGTATGGCTGCACGCTTGATCACACCCTTCAGGTAGTTCCATGGACTGGGGTTCTGCGGTGCCCAGGCGATATGGTCTTTTGCATAGTTGATCTCTCGCTCTACAACGTCTTCATCGACAACCAATTTGCCGCTATTGAGAATCTCCTTGCGATTGCCGCCTTCCGACTCGATGATCCGTAGCTCCTCGGCGCCAAAGCAGACGAAATACCGATGGTTCCAGGCGGAGTTGTTGCGGACATCCTCGTTGATGAGCGTATCAATGGCCTCAAGTTCCATGTCCGTAGTCAGTAGGGGATTGGGAAAGCGCCGGCACAGCCATTGCCGGTAGGTCCAAACATGGTAGTTCTTTGAATCGAAGGAGAGTATGTGCGCAAGAAACTCTGGCTCTGTAGGTGGCATGGTAGATAACAGTGACATGAGGAGTTTCCTGTGGTGCCTGTAGAGGAATGTCAACACACATAGTCATTGCAGTGGCCCTCAGGGAGAGCCAACTCACCAGATCTGGTAGTTCTTCAGAGTCCTTTCACTGATCCCATCCAGCCACTCGAATTCGGTTCTCACGCCATCTTCAATGGGTGTGCCTTCATGCTCCCATACGGTCTTGAGGATCTTGGCCCGGTATAGCCAGACCGTGTAATGTGCCGGGTTCATCCCGATGATGTCCTCCGTCAGATCTAGCGCCCTCCGACTGAACTCATTGACAGCCATGACGGCGCGAAGATAAGACATTGCTTCACCGTAACGCGGGGAGTAAGCGATTGTGGCCAGAGCAGGACCTGGATCCTTTTGACCAGGTGGTCCATCGATGAGAGGGATGGGCGTGACATCCTTCCATTCGGGAGATACAGCGTAGAACGGTTCCCTTGATTTGGCAGATTTCGTTTTTGGCTTTGTACCAGACGGCTTGAAAACTTTCTCAGCCATGGTGGGAGTTGGCCTAATGAAGTTGAGAGACACGAATTATGTCAAGACGAGGCGCTGATATTGCTAGAGTCAACAAGCCTCATAGCGGCTGGCAGCAGGTCTGTCGCTTTTCAGCAGGACACAAAGGGTGATGAATGAGTCACCGATTGGTTTCTGGTCATTATGAGAGCGATGTCACCATGAGATAGAGAATTTGTTTTCCGATCTCAGCGCGTGTTTCACGATGCGTACTTGGGAAGGGAGAGAACAATAGCAGTCGAGGACGATATATTTATCCCAGTCACGTGATGAGCTTCTCTTCGTGACCTGGCTTATGGCTATGGTTGTTTGGTTGAAGAACTCCATCCATCTTAAGACATCAGCAGAATAATATACAGCACGCTTTTTGACCACCAATAAGCCAGATGATCATCCTGTTACATAATGCTTCCAGACGCCATCGCTCGTTAGCACATTTCATTATTCAATTAAATCCCATCATTGCCAGAATTTCCATTCCGGTCTTCGCTCGAGAAGGCCGACACCCACCAAAGCTTCAATGCCTTCTTCCCCTTCGGCATTGAGGAACTTTTGTTGGTCGATCTCGTCCCCACCTTCTTCGTCGGAGCCATTACGGAGGACGGCTGGGTAGAGAATCCCTACGCCGCTGCCGCCCAAGGTAGTCTTGTACTCTTCAAACCCTGCAGCCTCAAAGCTAGCCATCAGGTGACTAAGTGATTCATCGTCCACGTCACGTTTGAGCAGCGTTATAGCACACCCACCTCCACCAGCTCCTGTAAGCTTGGTCCAACCGATATCGGCATAGTCGACCAGTTCTCGAATATGTTCAAGTTTCGGATGTGACACGCCTAGCGAGACCAAGAGACCGTGGTTGATTCTGAAGAGATCCCCAAGATGCTCAATGTTTCGTTCGGATGCTGGATCGAAATTGTCTGATGTGATCAAAGAATGTGCTGATATGGTGACCTCGTCAATACTATCTAGCGTGGCCTCGGTCACAGCAGGATATTTCTTCTTCATTGCGCCAACCTTCGCGACCTCGACCTGTGTTGACCGAGGTTGTTTAGTGTTAACTAGGAGTAGTGGCAGCTCTGGGAAGTCTTTCAAAGGCGTGGCGGTGGGTGGCTTTGAATAGTCGACTCTTCTGAAAAGCACAGCTCTTCCTCTAGTCGCAACAGTATTGTCGACACCACTTGGATTACCATGAATACATAGCTCACCAACGAATGCCCATTTGTTTATTCTTTCCAGTTGCAGGTCGACCTCCTCCTCCGGCTGGTCATGGTGTGGACCCGAAAGGACATGGATTTGCTTGAGTAGGGCCGCGCTGATACAAACGCAGATGCTAGCGCTCGAGCCCAGTCCTGCGCCGATGGGTAACGTGGACCGAAGTGTGTATATGCAGGCGGGAGCTGTGGGGGCGCTCAAACACAAAAAGAGGTAAAGAAAAGCGGACGCTGCCGCTTGATGCACCTTCCTCTTGTCCAGACTGACATTCGGAGACACTTCATCGATATGCGGTTGCATGGCATGAACCAACTCAGGATCCAGCGTCGTGACCATGTCATAGTATCGAGGTTTCCGGCCGGTCTTGCTGAGGACGTGCCACGGAAGGTCATTAATGTTCCATGTATGGTCGAGTCCAATATCTGGAAAGGTGAGGGTGATTGTGCGTTGCGACTTCGAAAGTGTGGTGACAAGGAGGTAGGATCGCAGAGAGATTGCCGCAGCCATTGCTGCTTTTCCGTGCACAACAGCATGCTCGCCAAAGACAATGACTTTGCCGGGAGCAGAGGTCATGAAGGGAGGAGCCATGGGGGAGGAGGCTCTGCGCGACGCTTTCAAGGCTTGGAGGGACGCATCTTTGGAGTGGCCATTCACGCCATTGACTCGGGTATTTCCGTTCATGATTGAGTCAATGCGATGGACCATGGCGTGGAGTGAAGAGGCTCGACAGGAGATTTCGAATATAGCATGAAGTCTCAGTGACTTCTAGCATAAAGCGGGGAGGCAAGGAGAGAGAAACGCCATCTGTAGGAAAAAAGTTTATGAGGGAGATGGAAGGGATGCGACGACGTGTTACAGAAGGGATGGCGCAGCCGAAATTCAACAGCACCCGTGCCGAGCCCCCAACCACTGCCTGTTGACCTTGAAGGTTAAGCTTATCGTTAAGTATGCAGGAACAGGATCAATTCCCCGCTTCCGAGTGGCACCATCTACAGTGACAGTATCGTCAACCAACAGCAGGAGACAATATTGCAATGGACATAACACGTGATTTGAACCTCAAGTCCTCAGACACATTTGAGTCCAGAGTGTCCATTATTTATCATCATTAATAGATGCATGCATGTATGTATTTCAACGCTCAATCCGAGTCGGAATCGGTCAACTCTTCAAATCTACCTTCATCCCGGGCCTGTTGCACCGGGTTCTTGACGTCAACAACCCCAGTCGCTTTTAATCTCTCGAACAGCACAAAGAGCCGCTCAGCCTCTCGCTCCTTCTCCTCGTCCGTCATCTGCGGGAGGTCGCTGATGGGCTCTGCGTCGAGTCTCTGACCCGTAACAGGATTGACCGGGACCTGCCGGGAAGATTCGCCCGTGTACTGGCCTTTCTTCGCACTTTCAGGAATGGGGATTTTGTGCGTCATGAGGTATCCGGCAGCGTACCCATATCCGACGTTATGGACATACTGACTTGCATCTTTGTCCGAGAGCTCGAACATCAGTCCCGAAATGGCTTCTGAGAGGTTCAGAAGACCCGCCGAGGTGGTCAAGCGCAGTATCTGGGATGCTAACGAAGAGGACTTCCCTAAGGGTTGATCTCGTTCTTTGTCATTGGGAAGGAGGCGTGATTTCATTCGTTCCCGCAGGTTGGGGCTCGCTTTGTCGTTTATGTTTCTTAGCACTGTGAGTAAGGGGATAGCGATTGTGTCTAGTTCGGTCGTTGAATATTCTTGAATTGCTTGTTCTAGGATGGTCATTAATCTCGTGAGCGCGCCTGGTGATTCAGGATCCGTATCCAGACTTTTCGAGTCAAAGTCGAGGTTGGCAAGAGCATTTATGATCAGGCTAACTGGAGGCTGTAAGGCTGGCGATGGTATTGCAATATATAGAAAGATGCGGCAAAGTTGAGCTGTTGCTGGTTCGAATTTGCTGATGTGTTCTGCTTTGGCGTTGGTCACGTTGAATAGTAGTTTCAGGGTTTCTTGGAGTGCTGGATTGCTGGTATGGGCGGTGGACTTCGTAAGCGCTTCCGCGTGTCTCTGAAGTAGCTTGACAATGCTGAATGGTAGGCTGTGATCGTCAATCAGGGTTGACAAGTCGATGTAAGGGTCATATGTCAGGAGGAATAGGATCCGAGAAAGGAGGAATTCTTCATCTGTGCTTGCATGTCGGAGGCTGTCTGTTGCCTTCTTGTCGAGCCCAAGGTTGATGGAGGATCTTCTGGTCTGTGGCAGTAGGAGGAGAGTATTTGCTAGACATCTGAGGGCTTCCAGGCGAATGTTCGATGAGTATTGTCCGAAGGCGTATGTGCCTAGTATTTCGACTCTAGCCTCATCGTAGACTCCAGAAATATTGTTGAGGTCTCGTCCCAGAATCTTAAGCTTGGCGAGAACTTCTTCAAGCTGCCTGTCTTGAAGGCTCCGATTTCTTAAGTCGTTCTGTAACTGATCGAGCAGAGATCGAGCTTCACTTTGCTGGGCCGGAGATGGCATGGGGCGTAGAGGGTACTTTTACCCGGAACGAACCTCACGCCAGTGCTCTTGAAAGTCGCTTTCGACTAGAGGAATAAGACCCTCTCGGATTCACCAGGGATTTCGCGTCTTTATGGTCTCAACATAAATTCGTGGCATTCTTATAGTATGATGCCTACCTTGGATATCAATTGCATGGGCGAGCGAATGTGTAGAGATCGTAATGAAAATCCTACTGTCTGACGTCCAGAGGATACCCCAGTAGGCGCCAGGTTTGTGGGGTGATGCTGTCAGACTCTACCTTTTTTTCCAGTTTATTGATTGGTGTTCGGTCTTTAATAGGCGAGACGCCAACTAAAGCCGGACGTCTTGAAAAGTGTCGGCGCGTACAGAGACGCGTTGAGTGGTGGCTGGTCGTGTTTGAATTGCCTTCCTTCCACTTGATATACTCCCATACTACCCTGCATACGCTTCTTAATGGAGTATGTCTTCAAATGCAGAGTATTGAGTGACTGCAAGCAGGCTTTACAGTCACTTCTTCCTCGAAAACCCTGCATCCAATGACCTAGAAGCACTACTTTCCGCCTGATTGCACTCTCGCAATCATGTCGAATACCATGGTCCTGCCTCCTAGTCCACCTTCAACCTCTTCTCGACGAAAGCCCATCCTCCCCAAGAGTCTCGCAGGTGTTACGAGCACACCACAATCAGCATCTTCTTTCCCAGGCTCATCCAACGCAGGCAGTCGGAAACGCGTCGAATTCTCGACTGGAACCAATGCCCACGAACCCGCGTCCTCCACACAACGTGCGTCTAGCCTACCTCAAGTCAGATCACTACCTCCCTCCTCGGAGTGCCAGATATCTCTCAAGTCTATTCTGAAGCCTGTTGCTGCTGAGGATCAGCCACTGCCATCTGGTGATGATCAGCAGGATCAAGACTGTTCAATAACCGAAATGATGGAGAGCATTGTCAGTCAACTGTCCCAGGATGACAGGTTGATATCCCTGGACGCATATCGGACCCTTACGTCAGTTATCCGAGAGTACGACGAGATACCAGAAGAGGCTGCACTGAAGAGCAAGATCAACACCATCTTGAAATATATTAAGAGAGACCTACTGAGACAATCGAAGCCAGACGAATCACCTATTGCTGATACGAACCTGGTAACCCAGGCTCTGAAAGTACTCGTCATCCTTGTCTGGAGTCGAGAATATGCATCGCTGCTTTCGGACGAATACCGAGCCTTTATCCTGGATCGCTCTATCCAAGTCATCAACGAGCATGTCGCTCCCAAATGTGTCATAATGCACTATCTACATCTTCTCGCAACGCAAGACTTCCGCCCTGGCCTTATAACATCCAACAACCGCGTTGCACGTCTCCTGGAAGCGCTTCAGGTACTTCCCGAACATGTCAAAGGGAATGGAGTGGTGTCAGAGAGAATGTTGGTCTATCAGAGGCTGTTGGGTCAAGCGAAACACCTGATGAAAGCAAGAGCCAATCTCTGGATCGAGGAACTCTTGACGGGTATGACGAGCACGTTGAAAGAGATCCGTGTGAAAGCCATGGCCCTGGGCATGAAAGCATGTTCGGAATTTCACACCTCTTTGTCCATCTCAACAACAGTCAGATCCGTTCTTGAGAAACAACTGGCACCAGGCAAGAAATTCAGCTCATGCATGTGCAGAAAGCTTGAGAAGATGATCAGTGCTAAAGAAGAAGCATCCCAGGTCCCGCAGATCTGGGCCATTGTCATCGTGCTTAGCAATGGACCGGATACACGAATCAACGCCTGGTCAGAGTTGAAAGAATGGCTGACCGTCATTCAGAGATGTTTCAACAGCAGCGAATCCGCTGTCAGACAGCAAGCTAATATGGCTTGGAACCGCTTTGTCCACCTCGCTCGTCCTCAAGATGCATCGGACAGTCTAATGGCCATGCTTGCAAAGCCCCTGGCCGCACAACTAGAGCGTCAAGGTACGGACAAGACTGTCAAGAGTTCTCGAGCAACAGCTGCTTCGAGTTATTGCAATTTATTGTACTATGCCTTCCGATCAAAGGCAACACACAAGCAATACACAAAGGTCTGGAACGAATACATTGTCAAGGTGATGAAGAGCTCGTTGTTCGAGAAGAACACCGCAAACTCCGATCTCGCCTGCCGTATTCTCATCGCTTTGCTGTGGAACCCCAATACAAACACGAAACTTTACAATGATACCCGAGGGTTTGAGAGCACTCCCGTCGAGCCGGACGAACTTCCCACAATCGATTGCAAATGGGTACGAGGAAGAACCGCCGGCATCCTTGAGATATTCAGCGTTCTGTTACGATACAGCTCTTGGGGTGCTTCCGGCCAATCTGACAGGGCCTACATCGCCGTGGCTTGGACACATTTCCTCAAAGCTCTGCGGGAAGCCGGCAGCAAAGAAATCAAACCCTCTTCACAAACTAGACATGCCACCACCAGTGTTCTGGATTTCCTGGGCCGCTTATGGGTCGAGAGCAGCACACAGAAGGATGACACTTCTGGGCAGACCCGTTATCCAAGCATTGCGCAAGTACGGCAGATGACACGAAGCGCAGTTGTCGAACTAGGCGCAGATCCCGTGCTGACCAGTCTCGGAGAGGAAAGCGCTGAAATCGAGAATGCCTTCATCCTTGCAGAATGCTTAAAGTCAGTACTTGCTGCATTGAAGAGACTTACACAAGATGAAGAGCTGCGGTCACAGCTTCACTACCCGAAAATCACTCTGGGAAGTTTGCTATCGCAGTACGAAAAGGGTCTTGAACTTCTCAGTGCATGCATCGTGGGAGAATTACAGTCAGATGGACACAACCTCGCCGCTCTTGCCGAAGGTCTCACGACCATCGAGCAAGTTCTCTCAAGCGTCTCTGAGCGACAACTTGTACAGACATTTTCTACTCTGAGCGGCGCCCTTGTACCACTGCTTAAGGACGAAGGCCGCCAACTTGGGGACTCTCAGGATGAGGTCTTCGCTCAGGCTTACCAGAAGTTCACCAAGACTGTCATGCACACGCTCACCAAGGTACCAACTTCAGCTGTATCGACATTGGATGAAATCTTTGCAGCTCCTTTCGAGAGCAGCCATGCTTCCGGAAGGGCTATGGCAGCCGAGCTATGGGACACATATTTTGCTAACCAACAAAGTCTGCTGGCGGGACCACGCCTCCTGGAAGCGCTCGACAAAGTTGGAAATGCGATGGATGCCGAAGTATCTGAGGCTCAACAGACTCCTGAAGTTCACGATGATGACCACCATCCAGTGGAACTTGCCCCTGCAAACGACGGAAGTCCTTCACCACACGATTATGCAGATAATAGCCCTGAAAAGATGCAGGGAGCAGGCGAAGAGTCTCCGATTTTGGGCAGTCAGCATCAAGAACTTAATATGGCTCCGACGTCCAGACCTCGATCAAGACATGATGACTCCCAATTGAATTTTGTAGCCATTGAGTCATCCCCGCCTGCGAACGACGAGCCGGAGTCTCAGTTTCTTACTGCCCATCAAAAAGAAGTCCGAGACAGGCAGCGTTCAGAGCCAGCCGTTGTGTTTCCAGATCTGAGATCTACTCCGCGTACACATGGCAGATCAGAAAGTCAAGGAAACTGTGGATTTGCGAGGAAAGCAGCTGCGCTGGGTGAGAGGCCATCAACACCCACATTACCCAGGAACCACGATCAAGAGGAGCCGGAGATCGCAGCATCTCCCACGCCACGAGCCCGGCATTTCGCAAAACAGATTACAGACATTGATGTACCTTCATCGCCACCATCCATGCCTGAAAATCAAGAGAAGGAAGTTGTAGAAGGAGATGTACTCTCATCGCCATTTCAAGCTCCAGTGGAGGATGCTCATATCGGGATAGACCTTGACATTCCACAGCCCGAGCGCGCTTTGGATGAAGGAGCAATGCACACAGTGGAAACCTTCAATGGTGCCAACGCTGATGAGGAGCTGGCAATTGAGGAACCGGTCACGGTACATGAAGAGGTTCCTTCGACATCTGCTGATCCAACCACCAACGACAAAGAAGCAGTAGGAGGTGCCGCCGAGCATCAGTTCATTGAGGTGGAGGTTTACCTCCCATCGACAGTAGAAGAGACTCCCATGGATGTGGATGCCAACAAGGCTGAAGGAGATCAAACACCCCCTGCAACACCAAGAGCGGACAGTGACGAGATCGACATACTTAGCGCCTCACAGCTTTCCCAGGATCTCAACCGTCACATCAGCCAGGCAGAGAAGGGTACTCATATAGACATGGAGGAAATACACCATCCACAAGTCGAGGAGCCAGCAAGCCAGAATCAACGATCACGCGGAAGCCGCAAACGCAAAGCTCCTGAATCCGCACCGAACGTAGCGAAGAGGACGAGAAGGTCGAAGACATCATCCCAAGAATCCACCGTATCAAGCGGGCCCCCGGTAGCGCCGTTAAGAGTGGCCGATGTGGATGAGATGATGGACTTCATTGAGGTGGCTCCAGCGCAACCAGCCAAAGACACTACATTGATCGTTCAGCCAGATCCAGCACTGAAGTCGGCAGAGCCAAGTCCAAAGCCAAGAACTCGTCGGACGAGAAACAGGGCACGTCATTCTCGGTCCCAGAAAACCCATAGTCAGCAGGTTGAGGTTCTGGTGCCCATTGACACCTCGCAGATCCCTGAAGTTCCAGATGTCATCACGGAGGATATGGTCGATGTCGAAGCGTCGAATGAGCTCGTTCAAGATCAGCCCGTGGCTGAAGACGTATCTTCTGGTTCTCAGGCACAGCAAACTAGCGAAGCGCAGAAAGGGGAAGGCATCATTTCGTCGTTGCAGGCCGTTCTGGATCGACTCACTTCTGAGAACCCGCAAGACATTGATCTACGCGCAGTCGAGGATTTGTGTTTCCATATTCGATTTCAAGCCCAAGTTGTCGCTCAGCAGAACAAGGCTTGAATTAGTCCAGTCGAGACAATCAACCTGGCGAAAAGGACAATTATTGGATCATACATAGTGGAAGGTCATCAGAGTGATACGATCGGTGTGGTGGAATTGTAAAGGACCACTTATCTGTCATTAGCAAGCATAGGTCTTTACATCGAAACTGTGACATGTTCCCACAAAGCACAGATTCTCCCCATGGCTCCCCGTGTTCTGCCAGTATCGATTCACGTGAACCAAGACTCGTCTCTGTGATCGCGATCTCTAAATCGGCGACATGTGATAATGATAGGATGTTTTTTCCATGAAGGGGCATTCTCTCGTGCAATCAGATTGATTATATTGTATCCGGTGCCCGTTCCTTGACATCGAGTAGGATCCCTCCCTGCTCGTAGGTGGAACGCGTCTTCAATATCTATTCGTCCTCGCTTCGATAGACTCTTACTACATGAGATGTCTGTCCATGCGGGGTACATCACCTATCAGGGAAGGCAGGGTGCAAGCCTTCGCATACATGAAGCCCATGGCCAGTCAGGGAGGCAGCTGTGTTCTAAGGTTCTGCCAGAAATGCGTTGCATCGTCATTGTATTGGTAGATGCCCACAGATACTCACCCTGGCGAATACGATGCTGGCCATAGAAAAGTGAAAAACAAGCGGCACGCGACCTTTCTACAGTCGTGGGCTGGCGCATTCGCACTCGCACTCGCGCCCCTCAGTATCAGGTCATCATGCCACTGGCATACCTGGTTTCGCTTTGGTCAAGCCCACCTACTAAACTATGCGAAACCAGACACTAACACCCCGCATACTGCAGCGAGGTGAGTACAAGAGAGTGTTCAGAGTAGTTTGTCAAAGATATATATCTCGCTTCTCAACCCCTCAAGCCCCTCACATTCCCTTCCTCAACGTAGCAGATGCTGTAATACACATCTGCCCTCCATTCTCGTCCATAAACCTCTTAGACACATACGGCCGTGCCTCAATTACCATATTGTCTAGCAGTAAGGGGTTCTGGTCAGTGCCCGGTGCTCTCTGATTCAAAGGACGGAAAGTTACCTCGTACCTTACGGTGCATATAGTCGACGTCACCGTTTATCCACATCCACTTACCTACCACCCGTGCTCAAGCCTCACGGACAGTGGACAGGACAGACACCCAATCGATTCAGGAAACTAGTCTTGTATCAAGTCCCAGACCGCAACGATCGAACCACCAGATACCGAACCTTAGGAAGTTGAGATATACATACCTCCATATCCCCCCTGTGACAAGCATATAACATCTTTCACAACCACGAACAACGACCAACAGTACACTGAAGTGACCTCCTGACCCACTTCAGCCTTACCACCACGAATACCACCACCACCATCAGCATCCCATCTCAGACCAATAAAAATGTTCTTCAAACAATCAGGCTACAGGCCCCGCACCCTCTCAACCTCCAGCCAAGCTTCGACGGACCAACAACAAGACGCTCTCAAAGACGAGAACAAGAAATCCAGTCTCGAGATCGCAGGACCGGCAGTTAGTCCTGGTGCTGCCGGCCGGAGAAGGGTAAGTTGCAACAACCTTTTCTCAATCTGTCCTGCCTACATCAAGCTGACAACTATGCACAGTCCAGCGCCAACTCCGGTGCATATGCAGGTCTGAACGGTTATAAGCGATCTTCTCAGGACGAGCGCAAGGCGAGCTGGAACGAGCAGAAGACGGCGCCGGGGATTTTGGGCGGGATGTGGCACTCATTCACGAAGGGAACCTGAAGTGCTTCGTTGACCAGGAGGCGATGGGCATTTTGTATAATTAGGGGTGCTAATATGGGCGTGAGAGGTGGATTTGTTTGACGAAATTGTCTGTGTGTATCGGCTGTTTTCAGGCTCGTTTGTACCATTATTTTGCTGTGATAGGAGTATCGTATCAATGCTGGATCCTTGTCAGTCTTCGGTAGTCAATCAATATGCACGATCACTTTGAAGTAAACGGCATAGAAGAATGTTGTATGATGATGTTGCGTGTATTGCAACCACGAACCCGTAGATTTTTTAATGCTCGTCCAGAAGATCTCACGGCACCAAGACCCGTTTCCCATGTAGATGACTGTTGCTTGCTTCCATCGTGGACTACCTGTAGATGTCCACTTTCTCAATCACCACGCAGTTTGACGATGGAAAGCACCAGAACAGGAGTCATGGTCTTCCCACATGCGCCGCAACTTGCCCAACAACAGCAATGGTATATGTCTTACTGTTCACGGCCCAAAATCGGCCGTGCTTTGTCTGATTGCACATCCAAATGTTTATGAAACGGTCTTCTTAGCCTCTCGCACAGCACCTGCAACTTTGTCCTTGGCCGTCTCGGCTACCGATTCGGCCTTGCCTTCAAGTTTGGCTGTTTCTGCGCGGATCTTGGCCCAGCGATCTTGACCGCCTCGACTGTTCGCACACATATGCGTCAGCTTCCGTCAATATACTAGAGGGGTTCGCGCCGCCTGCCCACGCTCACACATGGGTTGGCAAGCTCTCCGTCTTCGCAGTGTGTACTTACTACCAGTAATCATAAAATCGGTATCCCTGCGTCAATTGCGCATTGAAATTGACAAAATGGCATGCGAAGAGCAGGTAATTCTTGGGCTGTACGGCGAGCGCATAGCGCATAAAGGTTGCAGAGTAAACGGTCAAAGCTGCTGTGAAGGTGCCGGAAATACTGGACAAAGAATGTCAGCGCATCTTTTCATAGACTGCTCATAGACGGACTAAGGAAGCCATCATGCCACGGGAAAGAAGAAACTGATCGTCCTGTGCCTTTAACATACATTTCTGGATCTTTTTGCGTGTCTAAAACTGCTGCGATAGGAATGCCGAAGTTGGAGGCCGGGCCCCAGAAATCTATAGCGTTGAGTCACCGGTCAGTTCTGATCAAGCCATGAAGTTGGACTGCGCATTGCTCTTGAAGAGCAAGTTGAGGCCGTCGTAGTATGACGCTCGCCAGGATATCGACAGGAAAGAAGACATACGTGTTGAGCAGAAGTAGTCGGAGACTGGGTTGGAGCGAATCTTCGCATTGAGAGCTTTGATGGCTGCGGCCATGGTCAAAAGCTTCTCGCGGCAACGGACGCAAACAGGCAAGGTAAGAGCACGCGAGCAGGAGCGACGTCGGGAATAGAAAGGTTGACGGCGACAGTGGTGACTTCAGTTGAGCAGGACCGGTCGCTGAGGTCGTCGGCGCAGGATGGTCGGAGAGATCGAGAAAGATGGGGTTCATTCGGGTGCCGGCTTTACCCTTTAGCAGTTCTTCCAACGACTCCGCAGCTGCAATTGTGAAAACGGTCACGTGCTTGGTTTTGATATCGAGCCTGTTGCCACAAGTAGTACCATCGACAGTGAGTCCATCGACGATATAAAGTTCGAACATCGGCAGATTCATGACGGCAAGCGCGTGGAAATCGAACCAGGAGGACTATATTGCTAGTGGTGATAACCTTCCGCACGACAAGGGCTAACAATAACGATGCGTGCGAAGGACTCATGGAGTGCCCATAGGGAACCGGTTATCTGGTTGACTTTGGGAGGCTACAGCGGTCAACCAGTGCCACATTTTCCGGGATCCAGCTTGACATCTCGGAAGCTAGCTATGGTCTACAAAGCATGAATCTCAATGAAACGAGTAACTCGATCAATGCCTGGTCAAACATAATAATATACGTACCTAGCCATCAGCCCAGCATGACCTGTGGCTGGATTGCACCTGATATACCCAATTGATCCCGACTCCCTATCATCAATCCCTCACCATTCATGCTTTGGTGATCTTGCAGACCAGATCTGAACCAGCAACAGAATCTCCTTCCTTGACGAAGAGTTCTCCCACTTTTCCAGAATGCGGCGCACTGATGACCATCTCCATCTTCATGGCACTCAACACAGCAACGGGATCTCCCTTCTTCACTTCGTGTCCTTCCTTGGCTCGTACTTCGACAACCACACCTGCCATGGGTGCACCGACCTGACTGCTGTCGCTGGGATCCGCCTTGGGTCGACTGGTGTTCTCCACGGCAGCCTTGGTATCGTCAATGGTTACTTGGCGAACTTCACCATTAACCTCGTAGAAGACCTCACGTTGTCCAGTGGTCTCTGAGAGAGGTCCCACTGCCAGCAACTTCAAGATCAAGACTTTGCCCTTTTCCAACTCCACGTAAAACTCCTCGCCAATCTCGGGCTTGTTGAGGAAGTATTTGGTTGGTAGGACAGACAAGTCACCGTACTTGTCGACGAACTTGCGGTAGTCTTCGAAGACTTTAGGGTACATAACGTAGGCTGCCACGTCGTTCTCGGAGACACCGCCGTACTTCTCCTTGAGTTCCTCTTTGATCTTGGGGAAATCAACAGGGTCGAGGTATAAGCCTGGTCGCTTGTCCATCTTGCGGCGTCCTCTCAGGGCGTCGGTGCGGAGTGGTTCTGGGAAGCCGCCATACGGTTGACCCATAAAGCCTTCAAGGAATTCCAGGACCGATTCGGGGAAGTCCAGCTCCTTCGCTTTGGCCTTGACGTCCTCCGCATTCAACTTGTTGGATACCATGAATTGCGCCAGGTCGCCTACCACCTTCGAAGTAGGTGTGACTTTGACGATATCTCCGAGGAGGTCGTTGGCTTCTTCGTAGGCCTTTTTGGTTTCGAGCCACTGGGCTCCGAGACCGAGTTGAGACGCTTGGAAAATCAGGTTGGTGAGTTGTCCTCCAGGAATTTCGTGCTCGTAGACCTCCTGCAGACCGTTTAGAACCTGTACTGACATAAAAAAAGAAAAGGAAATACTTACGGGATCAGGACCGGTCAACCCAGCCTCAAATGGCGAATAGAGCAGTCTCAGTTGGGACCAGTACTGGTCAAGAGCACGGACATTGTGACCGTTCAAGCCTGGATCGAGGTCGCCACCCTCGAGGGATGCCAGAATGGCACCAATGCTGGGCTGAGATGTCATGCCAGACATGCTGTCAGAAGCCGCATCGACCGCATCAGCACCTGCTTCAGCACAAGCCACCATTGACGCTACTCCTGTGCCTGCGCTGTCATGGGTGTGACTGATAAACGATTAGAAAGCCGTACCAGTAGGAAGAGGGACATATCAAGAGACTTACACGTGAATCGGGAGTTCAGGGTACTTCTTGCGAATGGCACCGACCAACATGCGAGCAGCCTTGGGTTTAAGGACACCTGCCATGTCTTTGATACCAAGCGTGTGGGTACCAATCTTGACAATCTTGTCCACCACATCCAAGTAGTACTCCAAGTTGTACTTTTTCTTGGGGTTCAACACTGTAACCTAGTTAGCATCGAGCAGGGCTCCAAGGGCAATGATCCTTACTATCGCCACTGTAGCAGACGGTTCCCTCGACAACACCGCCAGCCTCTTGTACGGCTCGCATGCCGACCTCCAGCTGGTCAACGTCGTTTAGAGCATCGAAAACTCGGAAAATATCCATGCCGGCCTTCTTGGCTTGCTTGCAGAAATGGTAGATGGCATTGTCGGGAAGCGATTTGTAGGCCACGCCGTTGGCACCACGCAGCAACATCTGGAAGGGGACGTTGGGTACAAGTTTTCGCATCTTGCGCAGACGGTCGAAGGGATCCTCATACAAGAAGCGCATAGCAACATCGAATGTAGCTCCGCCCCAGCATTCCAATGCAAAGGCATTGCTAAGAGCGTAGCTGGTCTCTTTGGCGATGTTGCACAAATCCACTGTTCGTACTCGAGTGGCCAGGAGAGATTGGTGAGCATCACGCCAGGTCGTGTCCATGAGAAGGCAGCCCTTGTTGGCTCGAACAGCTTTGGCGAATGCAGCTGGACCCTCCTTGTCGATGATGTTCTTCCAGCCCTTGGTACAAGGAACACTGATGTCGATGGGTTTACCACTGTCGTCGAGCATGATAGGCATAATTATGTCACCCTTGAATTTGGACTCGCCGATTTGTCCTTTAATACTGCTGCCGTTGACGGCAAGATCTCCAAGGTATTGGAGCAACTTCTGGGCACGGTTCTGACTGCTGACTAGCTTGAATAGCTCTGGGGTATCATCGATGAACGTGGTCCAGCATGATCCATCAATAAAGACAGGATGTGTCAGAAGGGAAGCCAAGAATGGAATGTTGGTCTTGACACCACGGATGCGGAACTCAACTAGAGCTCGCAAGACCTTACGACGCACAATCTCGTAGGTTGAGCCATGGCACGTGCACTTGACCAACATGGAATCGTAATGCGGAGTGATGATAGCACCTGCAAAACCATTACCACCGTCAAGACGCACACCGTTACCACCGGCCGATCGGTAGACTTCGATCTTGCCCGTGTCTGGCGAGAAACCCTGGGCCGGGTCCTCGGTGGTAATACGGCACTGAATGGCGAAACCACGGGTGGAAATGCGATCTTGGGTAAGGCCCAATTGTTCGAGCGTGGCACCTGCGGCAATCTGGATCTGAGCCGCAACGATATCAATGCCGGTGATTTCCTCAGTGATTGTGTGCTCGACCTGGATTCGAGGGTTGATTTCGATAAAGTAGTATCGGTTTTGCTGGTCGACCAAGAATTCGGCGGTACCAGCGTTGCGGTAGTTGACGGACTTTGCGAGCTTGACAGCATCGTTGAGAATGGCATCTCGGGTCTCAGAAGGAAGGTCCTTGGCTGGGGCGATTTCCACCACCTTTTGATGTCGTCGTTGGACACTGCAGTCTCGCTCGTACAGGTGGACCACATTTCCATGGTTATCGCCCAACAGCTGAACTTCAATGTGCTTGGGCTTGTCCAGGAACCGCTCAACAAAGACTGTGCCGTTGCCGAAGGCGGATTTGGCCTCGGAAGTAGCTCTCTCAAACGCATCTTTCAAGCTCTCCTGGTCGCGGACCACTCTCATACCACGACCACCACCACCAAAGGCAGCCTTGATGATGATTGGGAAGCCGTACTCATCAGTAAACTCCTTGACCTCCTCGTATCTCTCGACCGGGCCCGGGGTACCGGGCACACAGGGGACATCGCATTTCATTGCCAGCCGTCTGGCAGAAACCTTGTCTCCGAGCGACTCAATGACTTGATAGGAAGGTCCAACAAAGATGATGCCAGCCTCCTCAACCTTGCGAGCAAACTCTGAATTCTCGGACAAGAAGCCATAGCCAGGATGAATCATCTGGACACCATGGGCCAAGGCGATCTTGATGATTTCGTCTCCAGCGAGATAGGCAGCAACCGGGGTATATTGACCACGCTTTCCGATCATATATGCTTCATCCGCCTTTTGTCTGTGCATGCCCAATCTGTCCTCATAGCTGAAGACTGCGACAGTTTGTAGGGAAAGCTCGTGAGCTGTACGGAAGATTCGGATGGGGATTTCACCTCGGTTGGCAACGAGAATCTTCTTCAGCTGCATGATGCTAGAGTTCGCCCTCAGCCGCTGATGGACCGAGTGCTCGAGATGAGTGTGACCATCTTCCTGGTCTGCGATCGCAGACTCGTTGGACGCCATGATGGAGCTTGAGGTATGTAGCCCAGCTGCTGGCAGAGGCAGCTGTTGGCAGTAGCTCTGAGAGAGCGTAAGATAGCAATGAGGACAAGCGAAAAAGAAGGTGTTGAAGGACTATGACAGCGAGAAAAATGAACGGGGAGAAGCTCCAGTGCCCTTGGTGAGTGGAGACGATGTTGATAATGAGGATCGGTGGGTTGGTAGAGCTCGAAATGTGAGGTTGACGTGGGGTTGATACGGAGCAACAATAGGACAATCAGCACGGGCGCATTTAAAAGTAGTTACACTTGGGTCCGTGAGTTACTGTCCAGACTACTTAACCTCCTAAGAGCGTTCTGTCTACGATAACCAGCTACGAGGGATTGTGATTTAGTTAGACCTTGATAGGTGTGGTTGAGGTAATGAGAGGGGCAAGGCTCTAGGCAGGGCAGGGATGCTAAAGAATGTGGGACACAAACTGCAGCTCTCTGCTGGTTGACGTCCGGACTCCGGAGGGTCGATCAATGCTCCCGACGATAGCCTCGGAGGTTTCGCTAGGCCCTTTGGTATACCGGGCGAGCTCGGAGAAAGATTGGAGTTGTCTTTAGGCCTGCCTTACCGTGGTTTCGGGTTCAACTATTGAAGCCTCGCCCACAATTACTCCGAAGCTCTAGGTTCTGCGTCCGTCGTCCTGAGGTATCACACAATTGGTAGAGCGTGTGGAATGTGGGAGGTGGGGTACTACCAAAGGCATAGTTTCAGGAACAGATTTTTAGCAGCTTTTTTCTGCCCATGTCTGACTTAGTGAGCCCGCGCAGCAAATATTGGTTGCTGAAGAAAAGAGGTACTACATGTCTACAATTGGCATTACGAGTACTCCTACTTTCTTCTTGATAACAAATTGCTCAATTGGTGGACGCATCAGTGATTCACAATCCCGTAGCAACGTCACGCTATCACGTCACAATATCCACCACCATGTGCTTTTCTGATGATAAGGCACAAGCCATGTTCGGACAATGGGAAAAAAACTCGAGATAGCGAACCAGAACTGAAGATAATGTACCTCAATATTGCTGTGACTGGCTTATCTCCTTTCACTTAGTCATTCGACTGAAGCCTTCGTAAATAATACTCGATCATGTTGGCGCCCCGGAGATAGCTGTCCCTTTTCAGCCTCATCTGCTAAAGACATCTTACAAAAAGTAACTGCTGACCCCACACATTATTTTTCTTTTCCCGGCCCTGATGCTCCGATTTCACAGGTAGACGTGTGCAGTCCCGGATACTTCCTCGTCGCTGCACCCATACTGCACCGCCGTTCTCTCCGCAACTTCCCCAAGCCCGACATTTTCCGATCGACAACATCCCCGGATTCCCTAGATCCAACTACTAGAATGCCCGAGGAAAGCCAGTTGGCTGAGGTGTAATTCCATTCGTTGCTGCATATCCCACCGGTGTGGGCGCCGCACTGGCTGGACCTTGGGTCAGCATGAGCCGACTGCCGATGATGGGGGTGTTGTCCTCCGTCTTTTGCTGGCTCGCCTCACGTGCATTGCGTTCTTCGTTGTCTTTGCGCAGTTTCTCAATCGTCGCTGACTGTTGACTCATGTAGCTGATCATGAACGGCATCGTGAAGTCATTGAGACCGTGTCGCCACGAGATCTCCATCACCACATGCAATGGAATCAGATCATAGCATGCGTAGAGCATACCAACATAGCATTCGCGGCTGCCAATGTCGACGAACTGCATCTTTGTTAGTACCCACGTTTGGCCAATGTTATCAGATAAACTTACATATCTCAACAAGTCTTCGACCACTTCCGGCTTGCCAGAGATAGCAGCAGTTTCAATCGCATCGCGGAACAACTTGTCTTGCTTCGACAGTGCAATCGATTTCTCCCATCTCTTGTTCTTGCGGTAGATCTGGGCTGCGATTTGTCGGAAAAAGACGAGCTCATGCTTCTCAAGTCGTTGAGCCAGCTCCACGGCATCGTAATTGTCGTAGTTCTCCACAGAGTCTTTCAATGTCTTGTAATCTTCCTCTTCGATAAGGAGATCATGGATGGCGTTGTTAACGACACGCTTGTTCTGACCCTGTACACTGAGCAGGAACGGCTTGATAATGGGGATGTTATCCGACTTCTCAAACATGCGAACCACTCGGTTGACGTCGACGCGGGCAGTCAGAGCCTGAAGCAAGTCGGTCAGCAACAACGGCTGCTCCTGCAGGTAATGGTTTAGGGCTCTGTAGTAAATCTCCAAGTTGGCCACCTTGACAATGATGTCTTTGAAAGAATGATGTTCCCAAGCATCGGCGGCGCGCTCCATCATCGCCAAAGCAGCATTGTCCCACTCATCGTAGTGACAGTACAGGAAGATGAGCTCAGGCCAGAGATGTGCCTCTTCGCACGCACGAATCATCTTCGGAATATTGATGCGTGACCAGAAGAGCTTGAGGTGTTCCATCACGCGGTCAGGGTGGTATTTAGAAAGAGCTATGCCCAGCTCCGTGAACATACCCATATGGGCTCGTTCGAGGCCGAGACCGGCTTCAAGCAGTGAGATTAGCTCTTCAAAGTAGCCCTCTCTCTCATACTGCTTGACAAGATCTTGCAGTTCCTCGGCGTGGACAATGAGGTTGAGACCGCAGATTTGAGCAAGACGGAACTCCTTCTTGGCCACGCAAGCTTCGTTGACCTGTTTCCAGACCTTGACGCTGTTGGCACGACGAGCACAATCGACCGCGTTCTGGTATTCACCAAGGTGCACCAGCGTGGTGGCAAGTTTAGCCCAGTTCGATATGCTGGTGAAGAAGATCTTGGCAGCTTGATGGTAGCCTTCTTCGTAAGACTTGTCTCCAGAAGCCTCCACATCGGCGACGTTGGCAGAGCGCAGGAAGTCCTCCAGCTCAGGCAACTGGTCAAGGCGGGCGTAGCAGAAAGCGAGGGCTGTATCAATGGCTGGTTCGCGTTGAGTCTTCCGAGCCATCTGGAGGTACTTGACGAGTTCCGCATCTTTACCGGCGTGGGTCGCTGTTTCGATGACCTCGTTATAGTTGCTTGGATCTTGAGCTTTGATGTATGACTCGATCGCATCACTGACTCGAAGACCGTCAAGCTGTGCCTTGGCAACCTTGCTCCAAACTTCCGGCAGATCAACATTCTCAGCATATTCCTGCGCGCGATCGATGCTGACGATATTGTCGACGAGCACGCTGGCGGCAGAGATGTGGTCGTTGACTTTCTTGTAGATTTCAAGTGCCTCCTCAAACAAACCCTGCTGGAGGCACATATTCGCAATCTCGTCTGTGCTGAATTCATTGAGCTTGTGAATATAATCGGTCAGACGGCTCTTGTCGGCCTTAGCCGCGGTGAGCATCAGGAGGTTCTGCAAGCTGCCGTTCTCACTGAAAGGCGATGGCTCAAGGATGATCTTCTCCAACAATTCGATCAGTTCCGCCGGCAAATCGTTTTCTAGGAAGGCCTTAACGGCGACAGAGACCTGGTCTGGCTCGTTTGATTCCGGAACCGCAGTTGCAATAACTTGATCAATCAGAGATCTTCGGGAAGAGTTGTTCTCAGCAAGCACGAAACCCCAGATCTCGGGATCGGCGCGCTCAAGCAGGTAGCGAGCCTGTGCCCTGAACATAGAGTTCTCATTGGTAATGTTGATGAGCTCAATGTCATTGTGCCCTTTACGGTAGGCAATGTATGCCAGGTTGGGATCTCTCTTTTCGCAGTATTTTCCGACCGTCAGGGTGTCATAGAGGTCGTTCTCCTTGAGAAATGCTTCAGGATTGTGGTTAGAATCCTGTCAGTTGTTAGAACGCCATACCGGTAGGAACGGGGAAAGCCCGAAAGACAACGTGCTCCAATGCCACAAGCTTCCGGGGAGGGGGACACTCACGATGTAGATCTTCGCCAACGCGTTGTACACCGCAGGCTGCTGGTTGCCTTGTTGCAGAGTGGACTCAAGGAATGGCAGCAGAATCTTGAGTCTATTCTGTTTTTCGACCTCCTCGACGAGCTCGTCCATAGGCACAGCAGCAGGATCGACTGATGTCAAGAGGTTCTTGATGACGGACTCTTCACAGTCAAGAGCCAACAATGCTCCAACGACGGCTGGTGTCCTTGCCGGGTTGACGCGTTGAACATACACTTCGATGGACTTGTACTGCTGGTTTCGATAGAGGTAGTTGATCAAATCCTTGACGAAATTGAAGCGATCACAAACAATGATGAGAGGGAGTTGTTCTGCAAGTTTTGCCTCGATCAAGAAGTTCTTGACCTTCTCCGCATTGTAGTGGTTGTTCTCACGACAGATTCTCTCGACCTCTTGGAACTGCTGCATGGTGACCGCGGCCTCGAGGTATTTGAACACAACATCTTCGTCTTCACTGAGATTGACAATGCTTCCAAGGTAGTAATAGAGACCTTCAGCAGTGCGGTGCTTTTCGAACAGCTGGATAAGGTTACTGGCACCAAGCAAATCTGAGTATTTGGTGGCAAGCTGAACCACGGATGCAAGGTTCTGACGGATATTGCTCTTGAGCATTGCATCCATAGAATCAAGAGATTGTTCGACGCTCATGCGGCCGAAGTATTGCTGCAGCCATTCGGGATTGAGCTTGTCTGTTTGGACAATGATGCGCTTGATGGATTCAGGATCGTCAGTGTTCTCAAGTGCACGTTGAAGAAGTCCGGCTTGTTCACAAAGTCGAGAGATTCTCGTCTTGTCATAATAAGAGAACATTTCGTTGCCCAGAATGGCATCTGCGACCTGGGGTGCATTAAGGAGGTTCATCTCTAGCAAGCGGGTTTGCAGGTGGCCTTGTTCGGGACGGTTCTCTTTCAAAGCATCGAGCAGGAAAGCGGTCGCTTGTTGAATCATGTTTTGGGACATGAAAACATCGACCACTCTGTCGATGTCAACCAGGGGACCACCTTCATTGTTGGCAAGCTGAGTAGCAAATTCAGCACCCTTCTCTGGATTTGCTCGTACAATGTGCTGCAACAAGCTTGTGAAATCTGGCTGATATCCAACTTCTCGTGAATAAGGCAAGATCTCCTCGAATCGACCAGTCTCAGCAAGTGCTGCCACAACCTTGGGAGGCACATTGGACTCTCGGTATATCTTCAGAGCAAGCTCCAAGTCGTGCAACCGGACGATATCACCAAGCTCCTCTGAAGATTCCAGCTTGCCCTCGCTCATCCACTTATCGAGGAGGTTCTTCCGGTTTTGAGCCAAGACCGGCTTGATCAACTCAACACTTTCATACTTGTTCAGCTTTCCCTTATCGAGTAATTTGCCGAAATACTGAAGAATGACAGAGAGTTGTCCTGGCTGCTGAGGTACACTCTTGAACCGGTTGATGGTCTCTGGGGTTCTCAAAAAGCCTCGCGGAGAGTCTGCGGCGATCTGGGCGGCCTCGGCATAGTTGCCTTGAGAAAAAAGCGTCTCGAATTGCTGCTGGTACAGGTTGTCGGCACCTGCCAGGCCAGCTCTAGAGGCCAACTTCACGGCGAGAGCCGAGTTTGCAGGGTTCTGCAACAGATAAGGTATGATTGTATTCTCGTCAACGGCGACGGACAAGACTTGGCCTTTGCGGTTGATTCCGACAATACCGGCCGACTCGGAGTCAGGACTGGTAACAAAGATGGTCTCACTGGAAATCCGGTTCATAAAGATGCAGGTGGCTGTTTCCAGGTCATAAAGGTGAATGAAACCATACTTGGTGATCATGTAGATGATGCTGTACTTCTTTGATACCTGCATAGCGACGGGGAAGTCGTTGACAGCTTCGTCTGGGAAGTAGACATCGACCGCCCTCTTGGTAAACCGGGTGTTGTTCTCGCTGGGGTCAATTTCGACGACGTGCAGTTTTCCCTGGCCAGCAGCGTTTCGGACTGCGAACGTGAACAACTTGTGAGGGGTTGCATTGCCCTCTGCGTGGAAGGTGCCGAAAGCTGCAGCATGACCTTCAATGTGCTGAGAGATACCGCGGTTTCGGGAGTATAGCTGCATTGTGCCTGCGACTCTGCCTTCTCTTTGAGAAATGCCCACAATGACCATCCACTGTTCGTCATCACTGACTCGGTAATTGATGATTTGGCAGCCATTCAGGTTGGCATTTCGCTCAAACATCTTGACAGGAGCGTTTTGTGTAGGGTCAAAGACATCCCAATGGAAGACCGACGTATCAGTGACCAGACCCAAGCTTCGGTCGCTGTACCACTTCCAGAAAACAACATCCTCGTTCATGACCGTAGACTTCAACTTGGACTTCGCTCCGAGATCGAACACTTGGATGGTTCTACCCTGTGCCTTGAGGGCGAGGATCTCGCGGGTGAAGTGCATGATAGCACTGTCGGCGCTGATAGCGCGTTTGATGACTTCATTGTTGTTCTTGAGGTTTATGATTATGACTTGAGGCTTGTCTTGTTCATTAAGTTTTTGTCGTACGCAAACAAAGGAGTCGGACTCTAATGTCTGCCAGGAGAATTAGACCAGTTTCGAGTGAGCTCATTTTGGGATCTACTTACACAGGTGTTGAAGGATATCGAAGCTGGCTGTTTATAGGAGGAACGTTAGCATGCTGTGTCTGGTATATTTTGCGCGCAGGCAGACTGCTGCAGATGCGGCCTTGGTTTAGGTTTCTGTGCTTACCGCGATATCAAGGTTGGTCAGCTAGAAGGTGAAGGTCAGTCCGGTTGTATGATAAGAGCCATTGCGCATGAGACAAACCTGGACCAACTCGGTGAACTTGATAGGAAGCGCCATGTTGCGACCCGGCCCCCTGCGGCCTCATGCACTTCCCAGAATCAATTGAGTTGCAGTTGGAACGGTTGAGAAGAAACAGGGCACAAAGGAGTGTCTATTGTAGAAGGGAACGTATGGAAGTGACACCACGGGAATTGGTGAAGCAGGAAGAAGAAGAAGGAATCGTGGGTTGCGGAGGAATTGTGTTGTTGATTGTGAGCTCCTGGAGACACCTTTTTAGAAAGTCAGAGACGGGCGGATTGGGGACAGCGTCCTGCGCTCTCTCCAGATCCGCGCCAAGCAGCTATTTGCCAGGCAGACCGCGTTCTGAGTGTATGAATCACGTGTATCTGGCAGTATTATGTCAGCCCGTACCTCTTTACACCAGTTCCTTAAAGGAAAGCGCGTTTTGCTGCTCACAAGCTTGCTGGTCCTTTCGTCATTGGCTCTTTCCCACTTTATTATTGTTGACGCCAAAGATTGCTATCAAGGACAGCATTTCTACTACGTTTCCTCTTCCCAAAGTGATGAACAGGCGTTACTTGACCACATTTCTGGGTAGGCATAAGTCATTGCCATTGAACCGTCCAGCCTACTTATCGCCGTTCCGATTCTACTC
Source organism: Exophiala sideris (assembly GCA_000835395.1). Lineage (NCBI taxonomy): Eukaryota > Fungi > Ascomycota > Eurotiomycetes > Chaetothyriales > Herpotrichiellaceae > Exophiala > Exophiala sideris. The sequence goes on along the minus strand of KN846954.1, from coordinate 1,985,547 downwards.
TTCACCACCCTCGACACCTAGCACTGGAAAGCCTCCTTCTTCGCAGACAGTCACCAAGCATCAACCAGGAGGACGAGGCACTAGACTGAGCTTCTACCCTTTCCTGGTGCTCTTCCTACTCAGCAGTGGTACCTACGTTTTCCTTGTCAAACGAAAGAAGGAACAACAGGCGACAGCATCGACTGAATACCGGAGAAAGGCGCATACAGAGAGATAATAAAAGGAGCTCTTGAGGACCGTTCAACATGCCGGCGATAGATCCTACATCGGGCACGTCAGCGCTCGCTCAGCCTGTGGCGCCACTGTCCTCTACAAACACATCTCCTGCATTCGATCAGAACAAGGTCACAATCTTTTTCGTCCTTGGTGGGCCTGGTTCTGGGAAGGGTACGCAGTGCGCAAATCTTGTGCGAGATTACGGCTTTGTACATCTCTCCGCAGGAGATCTATTGAGAGAGGAACAGAACAACAAGGAGAGCAAGTACGGACAATTGATTGCGGACTATATCAAAGATGGCAAAATTGTCCCGATGGAGATAACTGTCAAGCTCTTAGAAGGGGCCATACGCTCAAACCTGAACAAGGACGGAACGGGCAAAGTTTTGGTCGACGGATTTCCTCGCAAAATGGACCAAGCCATCTTCTTTGAGGAGACCGTTTGCCCCTCGAAGAGCACAATATTCCTGGAATGCTCGGAAGAGGTCATGAGGGAACGGTTATTGAACAGAGGCAAAACCAGTGGCAGATCCGACGACAACGAGGAAAGCATCGTCAAAAGGTTTCAAACATTCGTCAACACAAGCATGCCCGTGGTGGACCATTTCGAGGAAGAGGGCAGAGTGATCAAGGTTTCGGCTGAGGATTCTGTCAACCAGGTGTACGAAAACCTTGCCAAAGCGTTGGCAGAGAAGGGCATTTCACCGTCGAAATAATCACGGAGCGAAAGCTTGATTTGAGGACTTGCACGTAGACTAGTTGCGGCAGACGCTTATAGGCTGTCAGGCTCGCTCACAAGACATTCTAAGCTAGACGATAACCAGCACATCCATGATATCTCGAATTCGGATCGCACTATCTGGGAGTTCCCTCCGTTCCTATGACTAGTCCCTTCACTCGTCATCACTCTCACTCTCATCGCTCCCCTCCTCAAAGCCCTCAAACTCATCTTCCTCTCCTCCCAAGTCGTCATCCTCGTCGGACGGTGGCAGCATCACAAATGCCTTCATACAGGTGATCCTGTTTCCCGTCGAATATGTTCCGATGACGGTACCCAGTTCTGCCGCCTTTTTGCTTTTGACAACGGCATCGCGAAGATCAGAAAGCGGAAGATGGATGAGTCGAATCGTTCCGTCGCTGCTCGCTGCAACAATGAACAGACTTTCGCTCTTTTCCGGACTATCATTTGAGAATAGAAGCTCAAAGTCTTTGACGCGAGTGCTGATGCCGGCAGTCTTCCCACCTACTTGAGCTCGACAGCTAGCTTCGGGAATCAACTCTTCCTTCGCATTAGCATCGTTGGTTGGGACAGGTGAGATGTTGTCAGTGTGATAGAACAGTATCCTTCCATCCTCTGTTGATACAGCCAGTAGAGTCATTTGGTTGCCAGAAGCGTCTGGCAAGGACAGGTAGGAGATATGATGCAATTTGGTCAAAGGTTGTGGAAGGATCTTGCATCTTGCCTTTGAGTCTTCGCCGAAAACAACAGCGCCGCGCTCAAAAGACACAGCAAACCCACTTCCATCAGGACTGCATCGTATTCTCCTGCCTTCGCCGCTGCTGTACTTGCTCTCCTTCACACTTTGCAGAACCTCACGGCTGAAGTTCAGAACTCCCGCCTTCTTGCCAGTGACAAGATTCCATAAGCGCATGCATCTCTCACCACGGCCCACGCTCACCATCAGCTTCAAGCTAGGATGTACAGCAAAATCGTTGATCCCAGCCGGTGTTGCTCCAGGCGGTGCCGTGTCTCCGCTCGGCTGGCCTAGGACTTTCGGACGGGGTGCTTTGATCGTCGACACCACGGAGAGGTCTCTGACTCTGGTGACGGAAACGGTGTTGTCTTCGGAGCCTGCCAATAGTTTTGATCGAGTCGGAAAGTGCAATGTCGTGATGTTTGAGGAGTGCTGAAGAAGAGTGCCTAACTCCCGATTTCTGGGATTCTCTGATATCGTGTTGTTACCCAGCGAGGGCATGGCAGGGGTTGTGTCATGTTCAGAGACGGGGGATGCAGAAAGACTGTATACGTTGATCTTCTCGTCGGACCCACCGGTTGCTAGATACACGCTCTGCGCCTCGGACGAGTCAGGCTCTGGAAGTGGTGATAACGCCAGACATCGGACGGCAGAGGCGTGGGCGTTGAAGAGAAATGAATCTGCAAACTCAACCGACGGCGCTGTTTCTGAAGAGGAAAGATTGGAGATAGATGCGGTAATGCCGTGCAGTACCCGTTCATATGAACCTGCAATGATCTGTATGACTGGACTGATGGTCTTCACGTCGGCATGGCCGTTGGTTTTGGGTAGTTTCGCTGATTTATCGACACCGTTGGTGCTAATAGTCTTCTCCTGAGGATCTGTATCTCGCTTTCTTTTCGCCATGTCAAGTTGAAGAAAACTTCAGTGGACTAAATTGGAGATCTTCGGCCTTCAAAGTACAAGGGCTGCAAATTCGGAAGCGGCCACACAAACAGGAAGACAACCAGCAGAGATGGCTGCAGACCTAGAAGACGCTCAGATTGAAGGGCCTCAAATACAAAAGCAAACTAATTATATCGAAATCGTGAAGGAATAATGCATGAAAACCGTGAAATGTGACTTATCGAAATCATCAATTTTTTTATGGCGTTCCTGATGATGTGCCTCCCTAGGCCCTGCCTTAGAGCGAGCCGTCACTTAGCCCCTCAAAATTTACCTATCTGGCGAGGACCTCGTCCTCTAGCAATCCCTCTCCCCCGCGTGCAATAATTATTGTTCGCACCTCTGTGCTGCCCATCTGCGAAGAACACCAACCCGGCATATCTGGCACATCCTCTGGCCTACTTCAAACACTTCAACCGTCCAAAATCAACCACAACACGGCCAAACAATTCATTCTATCGAGCCCGATCATCTCCATTCATTCAAATTGACATTCTGTTCAATTTTCAGCAATTGATTTCGATGAAGTTCGATCAAAGCAGCCACTGATGAAATGCAAGTCGAGCAGTTGCGCTCGAGAAGGTCTGAAGCACAGTCAGTAATACTCTTTTCCATCGACTCAAAATATTCATACATTCTCGCGCATCATACTGACCAATTTTGGTGAATTGTAGACGTTGTTTGCTGTCGAGAAAGCGCAAGTTATCTGAACTCTTTTCCATCACCGCGTACCCTCTCACGCCCGACGATCCAACATACAAACAAAAACTACAAGCATTTCACGATGCGAACGACTTAAAAAGGTACATTTCCCATGTCGCTACACTACAATAATCTTTATGTCCAACTATTGCGATTGTTCTACCACGTTTGCGAGAGATTACTCACTGTCGTGCAGAGGGCGTTTGTTTGACGAGTCGACTCTCCCATCACGAACACATATACTCCTCCAGGCACGCCCGTTAAAGGCTGACCAACAAACAATCCCTTCTATCCCGGACACTCAAAGTCCACCGCGAATAACAAGTGACTCCGAACACGACGACTCGCTCGAGCGCGCATTGAAGAATACAGAGAAGCATGTCTCCTCAGAACAACCGGCGCATCTAGACGAAGGCGACGATGCTGATGGAGCAATTCAGAGTGCACTCTTGTTAGCGGACGAGGCCGAAGTTGATGCTCAGCGGGATTATGAGTCGGTGGCTGATGATGTGCATCATGTCGAAGAAAGTTCTGCTGTTACAGAATTGAAGGGCTACACCGTACCGAAGGCTGTCAAGCCTCCCGGCACTTCTGTGCTATCAACGCAGGGTAAGGCCTCAGAAGTTAAAGCTATCGACGGTCAAGTGGTAGTCGATGCAGCAATCGCGGATATCGACTCTGGCGCTGCTGCCGCTCTCCAACAAGCACGTCGAAGCCCGCCAGTTCTTGCGCCAAATCCTGCTAATGTCGATCCTCAATCCTCACCAGCATCCACGAATGAGCCAGATTCTGCAAACACCCCTGTTCTAACGGCCGCTTCACCGGTCACAAGCCCGGGTCTGGATTTACCACCTTCGACAGATGAATTAACTCATGAGGGGAAACCAAGCAATATCAGTCCGGTAGACCCAGAGAGATTGTTTCATGATGCCAATGGACCACGCCAAGAGGCTACCGCAGAGCAGCAAGCACCGCTTGAAGACGTGGCAATGACTGGGACAGAAAACGCCGAACAAGACGTAGTTGCCTCGTCGGATCAAGGCGCCCGGAGACCTAGCGTACGAATCGATACGCAGACTGAGACTGAGTCTTACTTCAAACCACGTCTCAGTACTGGCATCGTTGAGAGTCCCGCGCAAATGACTGCTGTTGGTACGCCGAAACGAGCTCTGCCGGTCCCGCCGTCCACACAAGAACCTCCAAAACGTGCCACGCGGATATCGTCTGGAGTCTTACAGAAGAAATCTGTGTCAGAGATCCTTGGTGAGACACCGAAAGCAATGACCCCACAGGGTGAATCTCCCGTCTCTACACCAGGCGGTCGTGGCGATGTACATGACCGTCGGAGCAAAGAACGCAGTAGACTGTCAACAGTTGTATTCGCCAAACCCCAGAAAGCGGCCACTGATGAGTCAGCTCTCGCTCTTGAGCGCATCGATAACCGGCAGGTTCAGAAAGCGAGCAATGGTGAGAGAGATTATTTATACACCCTGTTCGAAAACAAGGCACATTCTATGTCACGGCAGACATCGATGACATACCTCATCCAAAACGCTCACAAAACATTATCGACTTCAGATCATCTCGTTGAATATGAATTGGCAGCCGAATGCAGGATATTGAAACGACTATACCAGCTTCAAGAGAAGCAACGGTGGCCATTGAGACAGTACAAGCGTGCTGACGAAGCACCCAGACCGACCTCCCATTGGGATTTTGTGCTCGACCATATGAGGTGGATGCGGACCGACTTCAGGGAGGAACGCAAATGGAAGCTCGCCGCGGCGAGAAACCTTGCGGAATGCTGTGCAGAGTGGGTTGCGAGCTCTCCTGAGGGGAGGGCAAGTCTACAGGTCCAAATCCGACCCCCGAGACTACTCCCTAAGCCCGTCGAGTCACAGGACGTTGACATGAACGATGTAGCCGGACCAATTGCTTCTTCACAGCCAACTCCGGAATTGATGCCTTCAAACGAGGAGGACTCTATGAGCGATGATATTGCAGACCCGCGTGAGGTCCGGGCTTCGATTGCTCCTGCGACTTTGTTTTCGCTTGGTGCATCCGATTTCAATTTTGCCGCCGATCACACCCCTGCACTGGACAAACTACTCAACGAATTACCTCTGTACGAACCATCAGTCATTGAGCCGGATCTCTCAACATCGAATCTGGCGCAACGCTTAGATGCTCAGTGGAAAACTCCCATCGTCCCTGTGTCGAGATGGGCAACAGAGAAATTACCAGTCAAGGACTATAGACCTCCATGTAAACGAAGTCGGTACGAGTATGAAGTCGAGCCTTCAAGCAGGAAAACTTCAGACATTCTGCCACCAGAGGAAACCAATGTTGCCCTGTTCATGCCCGAGAACAAGCACATTCGTGATCGCATTCACCCTGGACATTCCTTTAGGCCGCCTTCCGAACATCCCATGCCGACGCAAGCTTTCTTTGAGACCAGATCGTCATCGCAATGGACTCATACAGAGGACGACGAATTACGCAGGCTTGTCAAAGACTACTCCTATAACTGGTCACTTATCTCGAGCTGCCTTACACCTAGGGGTTCCTACACATCAGGAGCTGACCGCAGAACGCCCTGGGAATGCTTCGAGAGATGGATCGGGTTGGAAGGTTTACCCGCAGATATGTCCAAAACTGCCTACTTCAAAACATATTCTGGCAGAATCGAGGCAGCTGGTAGGCACGTGGCAGCACAGATCGAAGAGGCACAACGAAGGGCTGGCGCCAATGTTCAGATTCCTGCCCGCAAGAGGACGACTCAACCAATACGGGTCGAACGCAAGAGGACGCAACGGCATCTGGCCATGCTTGATGCTATGCGCAAGCTCGCCAAGAAGCGGGAGACTGCACTCCAGAAACAACAACATCAAGCCGACCTTGCTGCGATGCGAAAAGTCAACGATGCGAACGTGCCGAAACCGACCTATAAAACTCCCGCAGAATTCTCGCAACTTAAGCAGGAACGGGAAGCGAAGTTGGCAGAACGACAAGAGATATACCGACAACAACTCATTGCCCATCAACGTGCGACGGCACAACAACAACGTGGTCAGAATCCTCCTCCAAATGGTGTGCCAAATGGTATGCCTCCTGGTGCGCCTGGTATGCGTGGCCCTTCTTCCGCGGGAGGCATGCCTGGGATGCCCAATGGCAATCTCCAGGTTCCCAATGGTCATCCTCGACATCCTGCCATGATGGCCATGCAAGGAAACATGCAATTACCTCCTGGCATGGTGGCACCAAAGGGTCTTACGCCGCATATGCAGGCACAGATGCAAGCGCAGATGGCTGCACGGGGTAACGCAACTTCGCCGCAACAGATGCGCATCCTGCAAGAGGCGAGTCGCGTTCAACAGGAACAGCTGATGCGTCAAGCGCAGCAAGCTCAGAACGGCGTCCATTCCTCCCCCAATAATCCTCATGCGGCACTTGCTGCAGGTAAAGGCATGAACAACGCCGCTTACATGTCTGCCATGGCCAATGCTAACGGCGTCGGCTCTCCTTCGGCTCATATGAACGGTGCCTCAGCCTCGCCTCGCCCTGCGACCGCTAATTCCGGTCAAGCGTTATCGAGTGGTCATGTGCCGGTTCTGACGCAGATTGCCAACAAGATTCGAGAACATCACCCGAATCTGTCGGAGGAAGAGGTCAACCGGCTGGCATCTCAGCAGATTACCCAGTACCAGCAACAGGCGACAGCAGCCGCAGCTGGTCACACTCAAAAACGTCCTCAACCTCACAATCAGGCTGCTCTGAATGCTGCCATCGGTGCTGTTAATGCCGGCAACGCGGCGGCGGCTCAGTTTGGCCATGCCGCCGGCGGAATGATGACTAACGAACAAATCCAGCAATACAATCAGCGAATGAGGATGCAGCAGGCCCAGCAACACGCGGTACGAGGGATGCAGGGACAAATGCAGCCAGGAGTGATGGGAGCAATTCCTAATGGGATGAATAATTCTCCCGTGATGAACATGGCCAGGCCTGTCAGCCAGCACGCGAATCAGGGACAGATGAGTCGGAGCGCGACCCCGAGAGACCAGAGGAGCAGCAGTCAGAGCAATGTTAATGGCAATGCTTCTGGACCGCAGAGCAGTCCTCGACCGGCGCAGCAGAGCATGCAGACTTGAGTCTAGACTTGCCAGGAGGAGGAAATTTTTGTATAAAGAGAATAATTCATCTTCAGTTGTTTGAGTAAGGAGGAGGCTGCCACGTCCTTATCGTCAAGCGCGTCCCTTACCATGGCGGTAAAGCAATTGAAGTTTTCTTCTTTCCAGCTCCCCATTCTTCATACTCCTGGAAAACGTAACATGATAATTAGGAGAACGAGTGCAAGTGAAGTTAGGTCTCAAGACAGGCCATGGTTTATGTGCTATTGCACATGCTTTCATGATACATCTACTTGTTAGCACATCCGACGGTGTAAGTGCTTTTGCCCCGTGTCTGAGGTTACCATTCCCGTTCATCAGAACGCAGTCAAGTCCACACAGCGACCTTTCCAAGCCATCGTGACCTCGATCAGCCATGTCCTCGGGCATTTCGTTCCCCTACTTTCCCGTTTCACTTTTCTGATCCTGACCTCTTGCTCCGGTCTATTCGCAACGCTCGATGCATAGGCAGAGTAAAAAGTAATCAACCACTTATTCAAAATGACGCGACCGAGAGGGCTGGAGAGTACTATTCCCCACCACCGACGGCCTCGATCTCTCTTGGCTGCTGATCACGCTGCTGATCACGATACTGACCGCCTCTGCCACGACCACCACCTCCTCGTCTCTGTCTGTCTCCACCTCGTTGTGGTCCGTCATTGACCCTATCCCAGTATCCAGTGATACCGTTGTCGGCAGTGCTGCCAGGGCCCTCTCGCGCGAATCGTTCCCTCTCGGCCTTGACCGCACTCAGCACGCTTTCCAGACTGCGCCGCCAGACCATCAAACGTCCCTGGATTTCTGCCCACTGTTTCTCGCCGAACACGCGATATGTGGCTCGTTGAACCAGGAATTCTTGCTTCATTTGGCTTAGTTTGCCTTCGACCAGACCGTCCCGGATGGCGTCAATGACCCACATTTCTACGTCGGAACTGGGAATTTGCAGGGCTGAAGCAATTGTGGAATATGATATTGAACGTGTTTGCGAGGATGCGGCGATGGTGGCCAGTGTGAGGAGTCGGATCTTGTTGCTTAGTACCTCTGCGCTTTCCTCGGGTAGGCCTAGCGAAGAGAGGCTGTTGGTCTCCAGGAAGTCCTTGTACGAGGAGTAGTCGTCCGAGGAGAAGATCTCTAGGAGGTCGAATAGGTTGCTGTCGGATCTTCGGAGGGCTTGGATGGCGTCGGACGCGGTCAAGGGTGTGAAGTCCGTCACGTTGGGGTTGATGAGGGCTGCGCGCAGAGTGCGGTTGGCGAGATCTTGTGCTTCGGGCTCTGAGGCAGAGTCGGCGGCGACGGTCTCGAGTGCGTTCAGTAGGTACTTGTATTCCAGGTCATCGTTGGAGATGGCTTTGGCTACGTCTGCCACCGAGATGTACAGGTTCCGCGCATCGTCCTCATCGAGTTGCCACGCCGAGAGCCAGGTTGGGATGTTGATTTCCAATTGTGGTATCAATGCCTCGAAGGCTACTGAAGATGTGGCGGACTTGATGACTTTGAGAATGGCCAGGAAGACGTGATATCGGCCTTCACTGGCGGGTGGGAGGACATTGAAAACGGTCGTGAGGGTCTGGAGGGCTAGAGAAGGGCCGTGGGCGGGGGAGGAGGAAATGGGATGTTCGGACAGGTATTGGCATATTCTGGAGAAGATCTGCTCTTGGATGGGAGAGTTAAGTGAGAGACTGATGAGGAGGTTGTACGCTGCCGTGAACTCTGCAAACTCGTCAGTTCCTGGAATGACTTGGATTCTTGGGATTGTAGAATCGTACCTCGTTCGGGAGCGGAGTTGAGATACGGGGCTTTTGTTACAATCTTCTTGAGAACTTCATCTTTTTGTTTTTGAACAGCAGACTCGTCTACAGGTTCTTGGGATTGTTCCGATTCTCGAATATCGGGCAGGAATTGGCCAATCTCTTGTTGGACACCGCTGCCTTCTTCGGTTTTGGCGAGCGCATCGATGTACTGCGCAAGCTCCTCCGCGAGCTCGGAGAACGATCCCTCGATCAGGAGTGTGTTGGAAGGTCCTGGCATGGCGACGCGATATTGGTTTAAATTGTAGGACGGTTCACACAATACGGCCTCGTCGTCGTCCTGCGCTGGATGATGTCCGTCCTTCGCTGTGGGCATCGAAACTGAAAATCGAAATCTTGGCATTGACTCGGGAGATCACGTGCGGCGCTTATAAGAAGCAATGTATACATTGTATGAACAACTATGGTATCTCTATTTTCATTCCTTATTAAAAGACATCATCTGCAGCCTTTAGTGCTCCAGTACCTGGTACTGGAACAGCAGTGTTATTCTTGGTAGCCATCTCATCTTCAAGGAAGACTCCTAGGCCAGCAAAGGCACGTAACAGACACTCATCCATGTACTGGCCAAAGTCATAACCTGCTGCAAGCATAGCCTCTGCAGGCTTGCCCTTTGCTCGAACGACATAGCTGTCCGTAACCTCGTAATAGTCTCTCGTTCGTGACATGCCCATAAACGGGTCGTATGGGGCTTTGGCCTTTGGAATGATGATCTTCTTCAGACCTTTGATCAGACCACTTGGATCGGCGGCATCTGGGGCAACATCTTTTCGTTTGATCGGCTTTGCCGGCTCGTTCGCGGCATCGGTGGTTTCTGTTTTGATACCATTCGCCACGGCATAGTCTCTCAGCTTGCGATTTGTAGCTGCGACATCGGTCTTGAAGACCAAATTCATGACAAGTTCTTCTCTGAGTTCCAGAAAATCATCGTAATCCCGCTTGGTTTCGAACTCTTCCTCCTGGCGGTCGAGCGTCCTGTTCACCCTCTTCCGAATCTCGACCTCACGTTCGATTTTGAGGTCCTCGAACGTCTGAGTCCTCCATTCTCGCTTCCACAGTGCGATATGGCATCCTGCAACTGGGCACTCTGCTTTACCACTAGAGAAGTTTCGATCAACGCAGCCCTCACATATTCGGTGGTAGCATTTAGTGTTGATCTTGAACCGCAGGCCTGGGTGTGTGCGAGGGTCGCTTCCACAAACAGGACATTTGTTCGCTGCTGGAGACATCTCTGTCAACGTACTGAAATACCGAGACAGTTTGGAAAGAGCATACCTATTAACTCTTCCTCATCCATGATGACGAGCGTTGAGTAGAAGTCCCGTTTGTTCTTTAGTCAGGGCCTGGTGATTAGGTTTGTCCTGTGGCCAGGTTCATGCGGACCATTCACCTGTGATATGGCATATTTTGTGAATGACAGCAAGCATCCGCTCAAAGTCAGATGGTTGCTGTGAATTCGTGAAATCGCTGTGCGGAAGAAAGGTAACAGGATGAATGGACAGATTGATGTGATGTGGTCAAAGGCAGTAGGGAAGGCTCCAGTTCAAATGACAAAGCATTTTGTAGGTGGCGTTTCATGAAGCAAAACATTTTATTTTATCATCGTCTCCTTTTCTTCGAAACAGCCAGGAATCTCGCGATTGATGGCACAAGATTATACTGAGTACTGCTTGAAGCTCTCAATATGGACGACGCCGCACTTGCACGCATCGAACAGCAGAGAATCGAGCTTGAAGCTAATATTGCCAAACTCCGCAAGTCACTTCGACATTGGCAGACACTTGAGATAGACTACGAAAGTCTCAGAGAAGAATTTACTGGCATTTCCGATGACGCCTCTATAGAAGAATGTTTGGCTGTTGCCAAAGAGGCTAAGCCCGAGCTGGTGGACGACAAGGAGTTAGGGACGCTCTTGAGGGACAACAATGGACGACCTCGGCCGCCTAGCCAACTGGCTGATCTATTGTTCAAGCGTATAGAATACGTGGATCGAAATGTACAAACTGTCCGAAAGCAGCTATCCGAGGCCGAGCGGAAACGAAATGCATTGCTTCTCGCTGAAGAGCCTGATCATCGTGATGAGGCAGGTCTGCCATTAGCTGAAATCACGGAAGAACTCGATGATTTGGGCAATGTCGTGTCTAGCAAAGTCGCAAATCCAGAGTCTACTGCGCCGCAACTGTTAGACGCACTCAAAAAAGCCGGGGTCACCGATTTAAAGCGAACGGACGGCACAATCACCAAGGTGGATCCAGAGAGTGATCACGACGCTGACGAACCTCAGCCAGAACCCTTAGTAACGGCCAAGACCAATGGAACGTCCACTTCGCAAAGCCTCCCCACCAATGCAGAGGATACTGAAGAAGAGGCCCAACTTCGCCAAGAAATATTCGAGTACTCAAAAGGCATGGATGAAGTTGGTGCCATCGTGGCGGAACTCGACCTTGAAGAGGGTGGCTCAGATATATCTTACGATGAGCAGGACGATACTCTCGAACTTGAATCCGACCTGGAGTATGACGAAGACTTTGACGAGGGCGAGTCGGAGGATGAAACAGGAAAGAGCACAGGTCGTTTGAGCGTCCCACGTGGCTACCGAAAGAAAATGGAGGAATTACAAGGGAAGCTTGGGTTGAAGAACGTGGGACCTACGTCCGCATCTGAGGACAACATCGAAGTGGGCGATCTGATCCAGCGACCACCAGCTCCAGAAGCAGCGAGGAAGGCTGCCCTAGCCCGACACGATCGATTCGGCAAGAGCAGTTTGAAGTCTTCTGTGAAGACACCAACAGCTGAGGGACAAGTCGTGGAAAATGCCAACCTCAAGAAGAAGAAGGTGGCTTTCTCTGCCGACCTTGACATTGCCCCTGAGCAGCAAGCAGCCGTTACAGATCAACCTAGCTCAACATCACAGGCGCAGAAACCCCAGGTCAGGCCAATCATTGAATCAGTCGTGGAGAGGACAGACGTTCTGGAAGACGAGGAAGCTCCAGCCCCAGCTCCAGTCACACCAAAGAAGCAGTCACGCTTCAAAGCGACGCGAGAAAATCAGCCTCAAACGCCCATGTTTGCATCTCCCATGACGCTTCCAAACGAATTTCAAGCCCAGGGACAGGGACAACGCCCCTCAACCGCATCACCGTCCAAGATTATCACTGCAAATCTTGTTGAATGGCCATCTCCAAACGTGCCTCATGCACCTGATCCGGATGACTTTCCTGAAGAAGCTCATCGCCAAGAAATCGCTGTGGAATATCAGAAGCATCGCATGAAGCGAATCCAATCCCAAGACGGCGGTTTCGTGGGAGGTGGAGAAGACGACAACTACGGCGAAATGATCACGCCAGGACGGGGTAGGGCAAGTGAGGATCCAGCAGAGAGGAAGCTTAGCAGGTTCAAAGCAGCCAGGGTCAACCGGTAAGGACTGCGACTGACCTGAGCTCAAATGTGTGAGACCCGAGGTTGTGGGAGCCATTGAACAATTCGAGCGTCTTGCCCATCTTTGGCACGTATAACCGAATGCAGAAGATATGATTAACGATGTTCGCTTCAGGAACACCCTTTCCAACATCTGCGTTCATTGTGATTTCGACCCTCGACAATGTTTAACAAGGAGGCTGCCGCACTATCTCAGTGCTTGACAGGAAGTTGCAGTTCTTCAATCTGGACCATCCTACAAGACAGCGCTCCAATATTGAATTAAGAAGTTGGGCTCTCTGACGCTTTCTCCACGATTGATCCTCTTCCAAGGGGTGATATTGTAACTGATGGATTACGGCTCTTCGTTTCACCCTGCACATTATATTGCATTAATGTATACTCTATTCAGCACCGCTGCATTGGTCAACTACATGTCATCGTATGATGCACGAATCAACAGGTGGTTCTCTGATGCAATATTACTCCATGATGGCCGCTATGTACGAAGCTATGTACGAAGGGACAACATGGAGTAATATGGAGGACCACGGCTGAATGACTCCACAGTAAAAAGTCAATGACCATTATTCATTTGCAAAAGAAATCAAAAATCCCAGTCTAGAACCTCCACCTTTCTCACGCACATCTCCCTGTTTACTCCCCAGGCACCAGTTAAGGAAGGGCGCGTACAGGACGGCGAGGTTATGACTAAGATCTCGTATTGAACCGTGCCTTTTCTCTGTAACCCCCTCTCAGCTGTCCTTACCTTTGTCTTCACCTCAATCTCTCACCTTTCGGCTTCATCACACCTCTCCCACCGTTGAGCTGGCGCTCTACGGAGCGCGTTCCAATCATCACTGGCAACCATGGACCGCAAACAACTGCCAGGACATGAACTGGACGTCATTGGCTCACCACAACCAACCCAAAATGTGCCCATCGCCAATGGCCCGTTCGACGACTCTTCGGCAATGGCAAACCCAGAAGCGCCAGTCAAACACCGAAGCAGACTTCGAATCACGATGATCCTCATCGCCCTTTATCTGTGTCTGTTCATCGCCGCACTAGACGCTACGATTGTTGCCACAGCTCTACCGAAAATCACTGCTGATCTTCATTCGGCTGCTGGCTATATCTGGGTCGGAGGAGCCTACCTCATCGCTAACGCTGCCGCCGCACCTATTTGGGTCAAATTTTCCGACATTTGGGGCCGCAAACCGATCCTCCTTGCGGCCATTGTTTTGTTCTTCGTCAGCTCCATCATTTGTGCTGTGGCAGTGGATATGCAAATGCTCATCGTGGGCCGCAGTTTCCAAGGCGCCGCTGGAGGAGGCTTGATCTGTATGGTCAATGTCGGCATCTCAGATCTCTTCAGTGTTCGCGAAAGGAGCTTGTGGCTCGGTCTCTGCGAGGGGGTCTGGGCGCTGAGTGGAGCAGTCGGTCCTCTGCTAGGAGGCGCGTTCGCCCAAGCTGCTACCTGGCGATGGTGCTTCTGGTGTAACCTTCCCATTTCTGGAACCGCCTTCGTGCTCATCAGCTTTTTCCTGGACGTTCACAATCCGAAGACTCCAGCCATGGAAGGCATCAAAGCCATCGACTGGATTGGCTGCATTTCAATACTGGGAGTTACTGTTATGCTGCTGCTCGGTCTCGACCTAGGTGGATCTTTCTACCCATGGGGATCTGCTAAAGTCATTTGTCTCATTGTGTTCGGTTCTATAATGCTTCTCGTGTTTGTCTACAGTGAGAAAAAACTGGCCAAGTATCCGGTAATTCCGTTGTCGTTGTTCGGAACGAGAAACGTTGCCACGTTGATGGTGACCTTTTTCCACGGAATGGTATGCAGCCTCCTCAGAGCTGCAGTAACCTCACTGACTCCGTTGCAGGTGTTTATGGCCGGCGAATACTACCTCCCACTCTACTTCCAAAGCGCCAAAGAAGCCAGCCCATTGAAGTCCGGCTATCTCCTGGTGCCATTAATTGTTGCGACCGCCGGAACGGGTGTGCTGAACGGAGTCTTCATCCACCGTACAGGAAAGTACAGAGGGTCAATGTGGATCGGATCGATCTTCCTAACATTAGGCACTGGTCTCTATATTATGTTGGACGCCAGATCCTCAATCGGAATGATTGTAGGCTTCGAAATTATTGGAGGAATCGGCTCAGGCCTCATGTTCGAGCCTCCACTCATTGCAATTCAACAAGGTGTCGAACAGGACGATGTTGGGACAGCCACTTCCACACAGAGTTTCATTCGAGCTTTGGCTCTTTCATTAAGTGTCATCGTTGGTGGCATTGTCTTCCAGCAAAGTATGGACCTCCAGAGATCCAACCTGGCCAAGGCTGGCTTGCCAGCATCTGTGCTGGATGAACTTTCCGGAAAGAATGCCGGCGCAAACGTTGGTGTTGGCCGCACTCTTTCACCCGCGCAAGATCTAGCCGTCAAAGATGCATTTGCATGGAGTCTCCGGAACATGTGGATCATGATGACGGTCCTCGGAGCTCTTGGGATCATCGCCAGCCTCTTCGTCAAGAAGAAACTACTCTCCAAAGAACACCGGGAGACCGTCACGGGCTTAAGGAAGGAGTCGGTCATACCATGATCTACAGCCCAAAGGAGCATACGCTGCTGCTGAGTATGCAATCATTCTGAGTCGCATCTCAACATGCGATTCATCCGGTCAATGGTCTGAGACTACAACAACGGCAGTCATGACCTCACCTTCAACAGCCACTACGAGATGTGCTTCGGCTACGACCGGAGCACATCCTACCTCTTATCACGGGGACTGAATCCCCCGGTGATGCTTAAGCACCGTTAACAACAGCATTCCATCATTCAGCAAGCCATGTGTTCTCGATACATGGCTCGGTGATGCTTACAGCACCGTTAACAACAGCACTCGATCATTCTGGACACTGATTTTAAATGCACATATGTACATCTTGTACATTGGACATACGGTGAGCTTCCGCACCGTCAAAAAAACCAGCAAAGTCTTGTCATATAGTCCACTTAGTCATTCCAGTCAGCCGTCGGCTGCACTGGTTTGCGGTGAGCTCACGCACCGATAACAACAGCACAACCCTCGCCTATATGGTGGGTGGGAATGGTATTATTGGTATCTCTTATGTCGGTGAGCTCAGCACCGTTATCAACAGCACCGATCATCACCCCTGCACAAGCATTCCGTCGATTTTATGGTATGCCCTTTCTCAACTCAGCTTGTCCTGCTCGCGCTACGAACTTGAGGTGAGTTTCTGCCTTCAGAAGCGAGCAGAGAACAACGATCATTGGATTTGCTGATTCGTGCGTGGTTTATCTCGGATACGTTGAGAGGTAAGATCAGCGTATGATAGTGCCTGCTGAAGTGCTTGCAGATTATCTACATACGTTGTTCGTCGAATTGTGCAGCCTCTCCACTGCAAGCACTTTCTTGTGGTCAAGGCAGTTAGGCTTGGGCGTGAGGATAAAGCTCAGACGAAAGCAACACAACTCAGCATCACCGTTACTTGACTGGTAGGTCTCCTTGCCTGAACCAGCGTAAGGATGATAGCATAGTTTAGGACAAATCCATATACTTTGTGTTGGATGATCGCCCTCAGATCGATCACACCATAGTTAGGCGGGCCTGTAAGTTTAGCTTGTGGGCGGCACGGGTTTAGGCTCGATGAGGCTCATTAGGCTTGTCTGCTCTATCCCGGAACAGCTGCACAAGCGGCAGTTCCCGCGGGCCCCGCCACTTGGGGCGCCTAAACTACACTGCTGATGGTGCCCCAGCACCGGATCTTGATAGTTCAAACCCTAGCTACGCATCGTCCAAAGTATAACTATACAGCTCCTGTCGTGGTTGAACTTGCTTTCCAACTGATAATGGAAGTGACTCACATACCATACACACCCACGTTCTCTTCTCAGGACTTTCGTATCTTTACTGCGACCACCAGTCATACTGATTACTGTCTGCTCCGAGAATTGAATGCCGCCACGGCCACTAATAAGCTTCTCTTCATTGACCACAAGCTATATAAGGACGGCAAAGATAAGAGCGGTCTTTCCGATACAAAGAAGATCAATGACTGATAGTACGAAACCCAGCCTCAAAGGCCACCAGAGTGAGTTACAGTGCTATGTCTATGATGAATGAGCATCCTGCCAACGATCATTTAGCTGAATGGCACCAAAACATTGGACCACCAGTAGCTACAGCTCCAGCAGCTCGCCCAGTTCCAGTAACTCTTGAAGGAGTGACCATAACTCTCAAAGCTCTGGCTCCAGAGCACGCCGTTGATCTTTATGCCGCTGTCGAAGGTGACGACAAGCGCCACATATACACATACTTGGGTGACGAGCCATACACATCCCTCGAAAGCTTTCGGGAGGCCGTCACTGCGAAGTCTCAATCACAAGACCCGGTGTTCTTTGCAATCATCAACAACCAGACGCAGAAGCCGGTAGGATGGGCCGCGCTGATGCGCATCGACACCAAGAACCGTGTCGTCGAGGTTGGTAACATATTATACTCGCCCTTGTTGCAGCGAACAAAGGCCGCAACAGAGGCCATGTATCTTATGGCGAAACATGTGTTCGATGATCTTGGGTATCGTAGGTACGAGTGGAAATGTGATAACTTCAATGTTCCGTCAAAACGAGCGGCGCTACGACTGGGTTTCACCTTTGAAGGGCTATTTAGGCAGCACATGATATATAAGGGTCGGTCGAGAGATACGACCTGGTTTTCGATGATTGATTCGGAATGGGATCGTATCAAGAATGGATTTGAGATGTGGTTGGACCATGGGAACTTCGATTCAGATGGGAAACAGAGATGCAGGTTGGAGCACCTGAGAGGGGAACTACCTGGGCAGAAGGGTCCTGTTGCTTTGGAATTTTAGTGGTGGGAACGATGAGATGCATAGACGGGATCTGTATGGCTTTGTTCACTGGGGAATGTACTCTATAGATCACAATTGGGACCACTACTATGAGGTTGTGCGTTACGCCTTTGTATAAGTGGCTGGGACTACAACAGTATAAACGCTATAGATATAGATAACAGATAGATGGTGACGATATGCTGTAAGGAAGACTTCAGGTCTATCACGTAAAAGCCCAAGCTGCTGTGTGCAGGGTATGCATATTGTGTAGTGCAAGGTAGAAGAGACGGATGTATGGACGTACTGCTGGCTCTCTCAATGTTACCACACGATATATCAATAGAACACTAAGCAAGTCTGCGCTACAAATGGAAAGCTTCTGTTTCACTTCATGCCAGCGAGCTGGGTGGCAAGAACTCAAATACGTTCTCGCAAATGCAAAGAAGGGCTGGATGATGAGAAACAGGATTCTGCCGCACTTAGAGCTACTATCAATAAGCAAGTACAATGCTGGCGTTTATTGGTGATTGTCATCATGACTGAGGCTGGGAATTTGTGGTGCAACAGTGAGACCAGATCCCTAAATCCACCAAGGCGGTCACCAATTTCCGGTGGATGATATCCTTGTATACAGAGATTTCGATAGGTGTATAGACCTTGATGTCAAACAGGATGCTGTGGAGTAACACCAAGAGCTGTAGATGACAAAGACGAGTATCCAGGAGGGTGGCGACAAGATAGAATTCATCATTTTGTTTGAGTGAGAGGTATTATATGGCCTTGCTGGCTTTTCGTGGCAGCTGAAAGACTAATCCCTTTTGGGAAGGAAATGCCCACCTTGACATTTGCGGGTTTCATTACAACACCATCAAATTAACCGCCTGGTCCTTTTGAGAAAAGCTGGCAGCTACTGCCTTGATCGTTTACACTCGAGTCAAGGCCATCATCTGATTCATCTTCATCCGATCGAGGTCCGTCAAGCAACAGAGACCTGGCGATTCCACAGGGTTTGTCGTGATCAAACGGCAATGTCCCTTCGCAAATCTGCACGGCTTTCGGCAACGCCTTCGCGCCTCTTCACTGATCGCGCGGACAACAAGGCTCCTGCATCATCAAATAGCTCAAACGAACCAAGCCCTACATTTTCGAATGGTGATAGCTTCAATTCCAACGGTCCGTCAACGTCCGTCACCGATTGGGCTGATCTTGACGATCACGCTTACCGCTCGACTCAGCACAGTTCAGCAACAATGAGATCAAAGCCTACCACACGCCGTGACTCTCAATCCAACACAGAAAATGGGAGTCGACGGTCTTCAGGTCGTTTGCGGAAATCGACTGCTAAGGAGCCATCACCATCGCCGTCCCTTGACATGGATGATATTGATGATTATTCCTACCAATCAATTCGGGACAACGCCAACGCGTCGTCACCAAATACTGTCACTCGCCATGGTTTGGTATCGCGTATGGAAGATGACGCCCGAAAGGCATTGGGCCCGCCGTGGAAACCGGCTCCCCAGAATCCGTCAACATCCACGATTGACATGACTGATGTTGATGACTACACCTATCGCACGCTTCGGGACAGGGCGTCGTCAGCAACGGAAGCAAAGTCTACAACCCGCCGCGACTCCCAGTCGAATGCAGAGCATGAAAGCCGACGTTCTTCTGGCCGTGTACGGAAGCCGACTGCCAAAGCTCAAGCACTGAATGGTTCGAGATCTTACTCTCCGCCGCTTTCAGATACTATCGTCATTGGCTCGTCTTCCCAAAAGGAAGATTCACCTGTACCTGAGCAGGCCCCACCAGCAGCTGTGCAACCAACTGATACTGCCCAGAAAACTCCACCAGCTCCAGAAATCCCAGAAACGCCCGCAACTAGTAAAGTCAATGGCACGGTTACGCCTTCCAAAACTCCGATAGAGAATGATGAGACTTTGCTCACTACTGTTGAATCACCGTCACGGAGGGCCTCCAGACGAGAGAGGAAGCCTACGGCAAAAGTACTGGAGATTTCTTCGTCGGCTCAAAAACGTCCAGCTACCGAAGAGGAAGATGTACGCCCTCGAAAGTCTGCTAGAATCTCACATTCTGGAGCCAGGGTCCCCTCCAAGCTTCGCTATTCGTTGAGCTCCGCCACAGAGGAGGATGTTATGATTGACGACGATAAGGTCGAGATTGGTGAAACACCGAAGAAATCCAAGATGATAGTCTTGAAATCCAAGCGACTATCCGAAGTCAACGATCCAAGTCAAAGTCCGGTCGTGGAGAAGCCCCAGCCTCCTTCATCGAGGAGAGAGTCCAAACGCAAAGTGAGAGTTGATGAGCCTTCCAAAGAGAATACAGTGATTGTTCCTCCGGCAAGAGCAGCGAACATTCGACCTATTATCGACCTCAAGAACACTTGCAACCTGTCTTGCCTTGAGCCTTCGTCCCGTCTTCTTGCGTTTGCCGAGATTGCACGTCAGATGCCCGACGCAGAGGTTGATGACACCGAGGTCATGCCCGGAAGTGTGCATGATTGGCGCGCATATACGGGACAATGGTGTGAGTGCAACAAAGTGCAACCAGCTGTTGCTGCTCCAATAGACTCGGAGGAGCTTGCACGAGCGCTGCTGCCGAATACTGTGGCGGGCAGCTCCAAGTATGAGCCCATCGATCTGACTGAGTCTCAACCACAAGCTACACCAGAAGCCGAGTTGCTTTCGACACCGGTCAACACCATTCTTCGGGCTTCAGACGCGGAACGATTATCACTACTCTATGCTGCACCTCCTGTTGATGCCGAAAGCAGAGACCGCAATTCTCTCTCCGCCGGCCCGTCCGTTCTTCGAGAGTTGAGCTTCTCCGCTCCTCAAGCGAGGCCGTCTGGACCTAGACATCAAATGAACACGATGATGTACCCGCCTCCGACATCATCCACACCATTGCCCGCACGAAATTCGTATGAAGAACGCATTCGACGGGATCACGAAAACTTGACATCGATCCGACAGCGCGCGGCGGCGAAACGGATTCAATGGACATTTAACATGACTTTCGACGAGATTCAAGCTTTGATTCTGGAACACGAAGCTGCTGGAGAGAGATTGTATTTGGACTCATACATCCCTGTTGATGAGCGGGAACGTCGTATGTCTCGTGGGCAGCAACCTGGGACTACACGGCGACAATCGGACGCTCAATCTGGCTTCGGCATGCTCATGCTGCCACCGGGATATCCCCATAGTCGGCCGGCCGGCAAGAGTCGACAGACGGAGTCAGCAAACGTCAATGGCATCTCAAATGTGTCGCACGCACATGGAAGTCCACCCACCAATGGTCTACCCAAAACACAGGACAGCTTACGACCCAACAAGTACCCTGATCTTCGGCCGGACGAAAACCTTCTCGAATATATCGACCGCCTTGTCGATTCACTACCTTCGCCTGATCCTAAGGCAACCTCGAAGGATCAAATGACGGCGCAAGAAAAGGAGGCCTTGTATGACCATATCGACCGCCTTGTCGATTCGATGCCAGGCCCTGCCGACTCGCGTCGACAGCAGTCTCCCTCTGACCATACATCAACCTCGGAAACGCGAGCGACAAAGCAGACCATCAAGCCACCCATATCGTTACAAGCTGGCCAGTCAGATTTCACTGGGTCGCAGTACCGACGAGCGTCATCACCTAGTAGACCCAAGAGCTCTCGGTTCCGAGTCGATCCAAGGGGTTTACGAGGGGAGTCGCCAGGGCCTGGAACGATTATCAACATGGCGGAGAAGAGGAATGCGAGCGGAAAGCAAACGAGACGTTCGCGAGGAAAGGTAATGGATGGCGGCGAACGAGCATGAGCGAGGAGCGGGGAGGTGTTTGATTGGGATGGGATTTCTAATGGGATGCACAAATCAAGGCTATGAGTGGCCTGAGTACCTTGTGTTATCGAGGCGAGGCACTGAAAAGGATGAGAGTGCTTGTCTTTTACTGTGAGCGGATTGTGCATGGGATTTTCTTTTAGGGCGCGAAGCATAGGTATCATGTTTCGTATACGCATAGCGAGGGAAATGAGTTTCATTTTATGTATAATAGCCATAGCAGTCATTTTCATTCATTGCAAAACTACAGACGATCGAATTGAGGAATTGTTCAAGGCAAATCTGAGCATTATTCATGCTCATTGAGTGATGCTTGTGTCGTTCATGTCGTTCATGACAGACGCGATCGTCCATCGCCCGGAGTAAATGCCGTATCTTAGACCCTGATGACGATGACACCGTGGCCACGGCGAGTGTTTTGAAGAATAATGGTGTTCGAAACATTGACAGGGCCCTATGAAGGATGACAGGGACATGGGCTGCCCGTCTGCCCCACAAACCGCCCCCGTATGTTTAGGTCTAACCTTTACCAGCGTGTGATTCAATTTAATTTCTGACGCGCCATGAATACACACAAGTAGAAGTTTACGCGTATAGTATATACAATACAGTCATACAGTTTGTTGTCCTTTTGTACAGCACGAAGTATTCACAAAATGGCAGAAGTGGCAGTCAAGAAAAGAGGTCGCCCAAAGAAAGTCGCGGTGGACGGTGAGGTGATTGTTCGGGTGTTGGAGGCAACAACGGCCGACGAACCAAAGACGCGAGGAAAAGCCGCGAGTCCAACTTCTTCGTCACTGGCCAAGAAATCGACATCCAAGGCTGCGATAACGACGTCAACAACTACTTCGTCGACGGCTGCGAAGAAAGTGAAAGTACTGGAGGAGGATAAGAAGGTGACGGTAGCGACGACTGCAACGCCTTCAGCCAGGAAGAGGGCTACGAAAGTTTCAAGTCCCGGTTCAACTTCAACGTCTTCTGCGATTATTACAGATCCTGTAGGGAAGACTGCTACGACGCCGACGCTGGAGCCGGGAAAGGTGGAAGGTCTAGTAATAGAAGCAAAGACTTCTACCACAGAAAACCACAAATTGTCAGCTGAGAAGCAGCCTGCAACTACTACGGCAGCAGCACGTTCTGCGACGACTACCGCTACGCCCACAGTGGTGAAAAGCACGAGAACAGCAACGAGTGCTGTCAAGGCAGAAGTTTCTTCTTTGCCAATTCCAGCCTCTACACAATCTGACAGGCAACTTCAAAATCAAGCCCGCCTCTCGGAAATACTCCAGCAGGCCAAAGCGTTTAGCAAGCACTCTGACGATTTACACCGGAGTTTGCTCGAATTGGTTGGAGATCGTGAAGTGGCGTATGCTTCGGTTCAACAAGCTCTGGAGACGCAGACAGGAAAGGCCTTGCCTGCGAAAGAGATTGAGGTTCTAGTCTCGAGCGAGAGCCCTGTGGCAGCAACAACAGCGACATCCACAGAGACAGCAACAGTAACATCTGCAGCAACACCAACATCAACAACGGTGGCCTCTGACCAACGGCTCCAGCAGAAGGAACAGAACCAGGACCAGAAGTCTGCTGAGACTACAACTATATCTGCAGGGCAAAACGAGAAAGGACCTGAAGCACCAATAAAGCCAAAAGTTACCCTGGAAGAATTGGTAGCGCTAGTAGAAGCAGCGATATCAGCACCAGCAACAGCAGCACCATTATCACAAGGCGCTCCAGAAGTAGAGACAATCGCCACCGTCAACCAGCCTGCCCTCACCACGAAAGCCACCCCTGACGAAACAATGCGCCAGCCTCCAGCCATCGCTCCAACAGTCTACATCCCATCCGCGTCAATGCCCCTTCCAAGTCCTCAGGCATGGTGGTCACGACCGATACCGCGCTACGTACTCCCTGCATCGACGATTACCGCCCTCGCCGCCCGTGGTATCAACACCACCAACATACAGCGCCAACAACCGCCGTCTTCGCATGAGCCCGGTACCACCAGCTCAGGTCCCTCATTCCCCAAAAGAGCAGGCGCCGGAGCAGGCATTGGCGCGGGAGCAGGTGGATTCGGCGCAGGAGGAGTGTCCTTACCGCCTTCGAGGCCGCCGCCGCCGCCAATTCAGCCGAAACGACCTTCGGAAATGCCGCTGAAGGAACTCAAGAAAGATCCCAAGTATAGGCTATTGTCGAGCCGGTGGACTAGGATTATGGTTGCGCTGCCCGTGGCGATTGTGAGTAGTTATGTGCTTTGGGAACGATGTGAGTATTCTTGATACCCTTCCTACCAAGATTGCATGTGAACTGACGAAGGAATGGTAGATGAGGAGCAGCAAGCTTATCGACGAGCGAAGGAGGCAAAGGACAGGCTTGAGAGGCTTGGTTTGGGGACGAGTGAGTCGAATCCATATAAATAGACTGGACGGCTGGGTCAGTCAGGCATGTATAGACCGGACGATACTGGGTTGGGCGATGACATGTCATGTCGAAATGAAATGATATGTATCTACGATGTTGATGCACATACCTACGCGGAGAAGGAATACGTTCTTGACTCTAAGACATTTTTCTCCCGATCGAAGAAACGTGCATGACTGACGTCTCTGGTTGCATGCTAATGGGCAGATAAGGCTCTATCTCGATCCGAGAACTCGACTCGCACCTTTTGGTTCTGACTTCACATCGTCACGGTCGCTACAACTTGCTTTCATAAGCGGTGCCACCCTCCCATGCGTCACCGGCTTCGAGCTTCGTCCAGGAACTCACTGTACCGGGTTCTATGCACAGATATCTCTTCCAACCGTCTTTGGGTTCGAAATCGCCCATGCCCTTGATCTTGTCGACCCAACCATTCCATACCGTCACATCTGGTAGAGAATCTCTGGTCACCACGAAGCTGTCTTGACCGCCTTCCGTCACGATCAGCGGTACAAGCGAATTGCCTTGACCAGTTGGTGGAGTGTAGACACGGTCGGTCTCCGACTCGAATGTCAGGGAGGACGATTCTTCGGTAAAGGTCTTAGCCTCGCGCATTTTGTCGACATATGGTGACGATTTTAGACCTTTGACGGCGGTCTTGCTGATGTCCTGTCGGTGGTGTTAGTCTGTAAGAAGCCTTGATGTCTGCCGGTACTCACCTTGACAGCCAAGTATGTGTGGAAGAGGACGTTGAACTCGAATGGCTCGTTGCCCTTGTTCTGCACGTGCATTTGACAATCTAGTTTGCCCTTGCTTAGTGTGACGCTGTAGACCAATCCAAACTCATATGGCCACTTCTTTCTGACTCCCTCGTCGAGCATCGAACTGCTCAGACCGAAGTCCAACTTGACACTGTCGTCGGCTTTGCGGCCTAGACTCTCGCTGCTGTTCTTGCCCAGGAACTCCCAGTAGCTGTTTCTCGCGAATCCGTGCTGCGGGAGTTGGCTGGTTGCGTGGGACTTGGGAGGAGGGCCGAAGACTGGGAATACTAGTGGGACACCCCCTCGGATGGGCTTGGAGCCATCGAGAGCAGCGGCCGTGGAGAGGAATAGTTTCTCTTGACCATTAGAGGTCTTCCAGGATGTGACGTGTGCTCCGTAGAGGTAGACAGTGACCGAGTCACCGCTGGGGAGGCGGGCAGTGAGGACGTTGTCGGTCAGGTCGACAATGGGTTGAGCCATGGACGGTGATACAGGAATCGAGGCGGGCTTGTTCTTGCGCTCCATGTTGGAGGCGGTGGGCGGGGTCGCTACTTGTAAGATGAATGGGAGCCTGACGTTGAAGAGAGTGGTCATGTCACGATTGAAGAGCAAGTTGATATCGGTTGAGAAGCAGTGAGGTAATGAGTCGAGGGGTTATTCAAGTTGACCGAAGGGGAAAACGCAGGACTGACTGAGGTGCATACTCGAGGTATTCGGTGAGTGTTTCACTTCAGATTTATGATTGGACTATGACGCAGCCTCGTCGGTGGATTCTCTCAGTCAATGATGCGCAATTGCAGAAGTAGTGCAGCATTCAATTCAACCATCTACTCTATCATGTACAGCAATTGAGAAAGTACTACAATCAGCAACGTAGCGATGGGCTCCTCCTCATCCAAAGTCGCTAGCAAAGCTGCCGCTGGTGCAGCTCGTCGACAATACCCTTCTACTTCATCCATACAAAACTCCGCGACTCCCTCTACCAATACTTCTGCCAGAACGAATGCACCTCTTCGGTCTGCCGGACCTACCGCTCCCACTCAAGTACATCCAGATCCAGTAACCGACCCTCCTGTAGAACAAAAGACAGAACAAGTCGAACTCGATGGACGAGATCCGCAATTTGGCGCTGCCCTGCGGAAAATAGGGCCTGCTAGACCTGCACCTGGCACGAGACTCGATGAATCATTCCCGACGTCAAGTGAGCCTATGCAGCCTGGAATGAACATCTTTCCCTCTACACAAAACAACCCGGCGGTCATACTGACCCAAGCACGGCAGAGAATTGGCAAGCAATGGGAGTTAGAGGATGATAATCGAGGCAGACCTAGTTTTCACGGCCGAACTCTGATGAGTGCAAAGGACATTAGTGAAGCACTGCGGCTGCGTGATGAAGTTGGGAAACGATCGCAAGAGGTGGAGAAGCAGATGAAATTGCAGCCGGGCATTTTGGATCAGTTGCTCGCCAAAGGTGTGGTTGCCAATGCATGAACCCACCCAGCATAGGCACCGAACACAGCTGGGAACGGTACTGGAATGGGTACGGACTTTGTCATGAAGCCGTTACATGCCTTCTGGCTCGACGCAGGTTCGCTAGCCAGCTGCCGGCTGAAAATCTCATTGCACAAAGTTGCCACCGTCTGTACAATGGCCTCAAGCAGCAGGAATTGTGTTGGCCACGTGGTTAGCAGCAATGGCGGACATCAAGTCGTCCATCTTCAATGCAACGTGCCCTCTTAACCTGGAACAGTAAGGGCATGCGCATCGCCGAAGCAGCATCGAAGCAGCATTAGGTTAGTACAACGTTTGATATCATGGTTGGAAACCGTGTTAACTCAAACATGGCAGACGACTACCATGTAGCAACGGGTCAAACATTTGTCGATACGGCACCATCACGGGCAAAGCGACTGCCATATGTTTGCATCATTGGCCTTATGGATTGTGTTGGTCGCCTTTCTAGCCAAACTTCCTGTATTCACTTCTTTCAATGTTTGTCTTAATTGCAAGATACATTGTCCTCTGCTCTTGACAGTCCAGGCAGAGCATTCCTTTTGCCTGACTACGATATGGACAATGACGTTTGCTCGATATAGCAAACTCCTTCTTGAGTTATATGATTGTCCAAATCACTCATCAAACTCTTAACGTTCTTTGTTGCTTTACCCCAACCATCAACAGGGATGGCATCATGGCTGCTGCTGGGAGACCATGGACTTGTTTGCTCTGATTGTGGCATTGTCTTCCTGGAAGCTCTTCAACCGCAGTCTATAAGAAGGGTTCCCGACTGAAAGGGCAGTCCTCATTCCTTGCTTCCGTACATGACACATAACAGGTCGAGCTTCTGAGAACAGCGACTACGCTGTCAGCATATCGTTACAATGGCGGACGTCATCACCAACCCCGAAGGGCTTCAGTTGACCTTTGGTATCGAGATTGAAATGCTGTTCCTAACAAACACGGAGAAAATACGTGCCGACCCTGCATATCACTACATCCTTCCAGAGCACTTCGTCGAGGGCAATGGCGATGATCTCGGGGAAGACGATCTCGGGATGATCGATGAGCTCTGGACTGACGACGACTTCAGCACCATCTCGCCACTCCTGCAAGCCGCCAACATTCTACGACATGAAGGTCTCGACCTGGCAGTGCACGTCAGAGCAAACAATATCAACAAGAAATTCGATCGTTGGATGTTGACTACAGAGTCCAAAGTCCTGCACCCATGGAAGAACGGCGACTTAGCGAAATGGTCGGAAGGCAGGCTTCAAGCGCATGAAAGCTCAGGACTGAGGTTTCATGGTATTGAGCTAGTCTCACGTATACTGAAAGCACCTAGCCTACATCCCCCCTCGCAGTCTGCAGACCTGAGCGAAGTCGTCCGTTACGCGAACGTGATAGCCGAGGCTTCGTCCGGAGAAAAACCATACCAGTTCATTTCAAGACCAGAAAATGCAGGTGTACATGTCCACGTTGGTCTGCATCCGAAAGACGGTGAACAAGTCTTCATCCCTGTCGGTGTCCTTCGACACCTTGCCTGGATCGTGGTTTGCTTCGAAGATGTCATCAGCTTGCTTCACCATCCAGAGCGGCACGGCTATAAGGGTACTAAGATATTCAATTGTTCATGGTCAAATCGCACTAGTTTTGGTAGCCGCCAATGGGAGGGCCGACACCACTCTTGTGCCTACCTTGACATGGAAGCGGTGTTCTCGAGGATCTTCAACAAGCATGACACGCCCGATCAGGATCTGACAAGTCTCAGGACGGTCATGTGCTCACACTATGGAAATCCGGCCCATACGAAGGGTTGGTTTGTCAGTTTTTTCAACATCAAAAAACGATCTGACGACCCAAAAATCACCGTCGAGTTCAGACAGCATCATGGAACGCTCGACGCGGAAGACCTCCGTCAATGGGTCATTTTCGTTACAGCATTGATGAGGACAGCAGAACGGAAAGCCAATGAGCCCGAGACGAATCAATGGAAAGAGGCAGACGGCACGTCGAATATCAAACTTGAAGAGATGGCAAAGTATCCTAGCGTTTTTGGGTCGACTGGAACGAGAACGAGAACACTAAAGGAACTCTTCGATCTGATGGATATGCCGATTAAGACGCGGGAGTACTGGTGGGAGCGAGCGAAAAAGTTCAGAAATCTGGATTCCACTACCGGGAAAGACTACAATGCGATGAGCTTGTGCGAGGCGTGTGGCAAACTTACACGAAGAGATTGTGCAGGATGGGTTGATGGCGAGCTCGACTTGAAACCATGGGACGAAAAGGATGAGACGCAGATAGAGGCAGAGGAAGGCGCTCACAAGCGAGCAGAAGGTGAAATTGGTGGCGATCAAGACGTTATGGAATTGGACTGAGTGATAAGTTTTGTCAGCAAAGGTGAGGACCGGATGTGACAAGGTGTTGAAGAGATAAGCTGCACAGGAGTCCAGGTTGAGTTGACCAAATTGTTCCATGTAAAAGTCAATATTCGATACGACTTCAAGAATGCAATACTACAATATGTTTATGTCAGACCATTCCTTCATTCACAGCCTTCCGAGTATACTGCAAGACACGCCCCATCCTCCACCAGCAAGCCCTGTACCCTGCCTCGGATCATACGATCTTACGGCTACAGCTTCTTTACAATTTCGCTTTGTTCTCATTTCCAGCCAACAGATCCTCGATTTCGATTTCACTCGTACACAAAATCAACGTATCTTCCAGCGCAGGTACCCTGTACTTCAAGTTGACAGCCTGATAGTCCTCACTCGCCAACATATCCGCGAAATGCAGGATGGAAGGATACGACGCCAGCGCGAATTCATCCCACTTCTTGCCCTCACTCTTACCCTCAGTAGCACCAGCGTTACTGGCCTTGGTAGTACTGGTGCTGCCACCGCCCACAAGAGGCGCCTCGGAACCGCCAAGCGGAGGCGTAGAGTGAGACCCATCAAGTGCAGCGTTACTCGCCTTGGTAGTACCAGTACTCGTACTACCAGCAGGCACAAGAGGCGCCTCAGATCCGCCAAGCGGAGGCGTATTGTGAGCGGGCTTTGGAGCTGCTGGGACGATATTCCCGACTAATTTCGCCGTTCCCCCGCGTTTCGCACCGATACTTTCGGCGAACGCTTTGCCATACGTTAGATAACTCTCCTTCATACCGTCTTTGAACGCGAGGAGATTGAGCATGGATAATGGCTGTTTGCCAGTCGATGTCTGAGCGAATTGGTGGATCCATTCGGACAAGTCTGAGGATAGTTCTAGGGTTTGAGAGGTGCTGCCAATGCGTGGGTTGGAAAGTGCGCCGGTGAGTTTGGGCGTTCTTGCAGGATGGAGGAGGTGCATGTTTGTCTTGGGGAAGTCGTTGGTGAGGCGTGATGGGATGCCTGTTGTTGTGGACCAGTGTGTTTGGATGGATTGGGTGAGTGTGTCGGGCAGAGGGTCAGTGCCGGGGGTAATGAGGAGGATGTCCCATTTTGGCTTGAGGAGGGCGTCGGCGTCGATTGTAGAGGGCGTGATGATCCAGCGGATTACTTTTGATACTACTAAGGGTTGGAGAGCGCTGGATTTGAGGGTGCTGAGAAAGGATGGGATGCTGGTGTCCTTTGTGAGGGCGATGAGGTGGACTGAGGCGAGAGGCATGGTGCGGATAGATCACTGATGGGTTGGAGGAACGTGTATACTGGTGAACAGCAAGAGTGCAGTGGCTGGCTTCAGCCGGCGATGTACAGTATTACATATAATCGGCGTCAACCTTTCATCATCGGTGGGAGCAGCTGTGCCAGTGTGCCGTCCACTGGCCGTCTTCCGCCAGCCAGCCTCGGCTCGTCGACAAAATGTGGAGTATGCGTCAGGGTCGAAAAGGTGGAGAATTTGTGGAAGCTGAGAACCTTATCTAATCTTATCATTTTGGTCATACAGTTCTTTGTCCTTGGGAAACTTTTTTTCTGGAAGAACGAGTACGCAAGTGCTCTCGCTCACTTAGCGGTGCATACAAACTATTGACCACGACGTACAATCTGCACGATCTGTGTTTTCCAAATACTGACAGACCGACCTTTTCTGCAAGTTTTCTAGGTTCAGAGCCGCTACAATGGCAGGCATGAACCCCCTCCCAACACACCACATCCACAGCACAACGCGGCTCACCCACCGCGAAGCGCATACCTTTCTATCCAGCTTTCTCGAGCGCGCCGAGATTGACGCTGCGTACCGTCCGGACTCTACACTAACCGAGACCGGACCCCAAGCCGTGTCGACGGGTTCCAATCCCAATCTGACGCTACATCACCTGCGGCGCATTCTTACAGGTATCGAGGGGAAGAAAGTTGGAGGTGACCTTGCCCAGAGTCTCGGCTACGGTGATGGTGAAGATGCTGGTGGAGACACGAACAGAATACCACGATCAAAACGACCGTTTGACTCTCAGGAAGAAACCCCAAGAAAATCCAAGCGCAGTACCTACGAGGTTGTAGACAGTCGTGCTGGTCCAGCGGACGACGATGCCGCTCCAGCTATGGGTGTCACGGCAGGAGATGACGATTGGCAAGACAAAGACACGTACGCGCTGGCTCAAGAGGAGGGCGGACTTGACCTGCTGGAGGAAGACCGACTTGCAGGCGTGCACGTTGAACAGCCTGACAATCCCCAGGAAGAGGAAGATCTGGTGAACATCGAGATTGAAGAGACTGGAGAGAAGGTGGATCCTCGGAAACAACAGAACGGTGACGTCGGAACAACGCCACGAAAAAGCGAGGCGTCAAGCAAGAAGGACAAAGAGGACAGGAAAAAGGAGAAGAAAATGCGGGAGAAAGAGAGGAGAACCAAAGTCAACGAGGAGAAGAGAGTAAAGGCAAGCAAAGATTGAAAGGGCCTCAAATCTCAATGGAAGAGCTCCGAATCTGGTTCAATTTGTCCGCCACCGTGACACGAGGTGTCTGGACGTCTCAGAGGGCGCCTTCCGCGAACTAGAAACTATCCTGCAGCCGTCCTGCCGCACGACCACCAGCTTCGACCCTGCTTTGCCAGGCCCCAAGAGACCCAAATGGTACATGTGACTCGGTCCCATCCACGGATTTGGCTCCAGACGGTGTATTGGCCGTGGAGCCAATGCGGACAACGGCACGCCGGTCGGGAGGTTGCGATTTTGTGGCGGAGAACTAATTCAATCTTCTTCCGCCTTACAACTCTCGATCTTTGGCTTTGACAACATTACCATCCGCAACCTTCTCGTCCAGTTCGACAATTTTTCCATTTTCTGCTGGCTTGGAACCTTTCCAGCCCAATGCCGCCAATCTCTCGGCCAAAATTGGATGGCTGTAATGATAACTTGCATACATCCAATCGGCATCCATGGTGCTCAGGTTCTGGACCTGGAGTTTGATTAGGCTCCTTGCCAGTTCCTTCTGATATCCGAGATTTGTGGCAAAGGCATCGGCCTCGAACTCGAATTTTCGGGAGAGTATATTCATGAGCAGTTTGATGACTGCGTCCATAGGTGCGAGAGCGTCGGAGAAGAGGATGAAGCCGATGATGATTGGATGAGTGTTGCGGAAACCAAAAGACGAGTACAGAGAGTGGTTGTCGATGAAGATGCTAAAGAGGGCAAAAACGTAGAACATATGGAACTGGTAATGGTCAGATAGAGTATGACGTGGTGACAAGCTCACTTACCTGGGCAATTGCGAACAGCTTTGTCGTGTGTGCCAGGCTCCAATGTCCAAGCTCATGACCAAGGACGGCAACAACCTCTTGAGGCTCGCTCTTTTCCAGTAGGGTATCATAAATGACAATATGCTTCTTCCATGGCAAACCGAAAAAGTATGCATTGCTGTGTGCACTTCTTTTGCTGCCATCAATGACATATAACGACTTGAGCGGGAACTTGAGCTTCGATGCTAGCTGTTCGACTCCGGTTTTGAGTTCACCAGGTTCCAAAGGTGATAGCTTGTTGAAGAGGGGCAGGATGAAGATTGGGTAGATCGTGATGGCACAGAGTTGGACGACGATCGCAAAGAGCCATAGGTAGTAGAAGAACTTCGTGCCCGTCACCTGAATGATCTTCAAGAATGCACTGAGTAGCGGTATCCCAACCGCGACCATTAATGCCTGTCCCTTGAGCATATCTGTTATCCACAATCCAAGCGTCTGCTTGTTGAAGCCGAACTTTTCTTCCAAGACGAACGTTCCGTAATACGAAGGCGGAAGTGCAAGGATCTGCGAGACAAAGCTGAAGAGCAGGAAGAAGAGGACTGATTGCGAGATCTCGCCGGAGAATCGTTCGGGAAGGTAACGTGCAACCCAGAAACCGGTTAACGCCCACAGTTTGGGCAGGATGTCGTACTGGATGAACAGGAAGTTTTGTATCTGCGAATAGAGTCCGGACCAGAATCCAAATCTAGCTTTCGCTCGACCATATGCCTGTTGAACACGAGATCAGTATACGTGGGAAGTCGGAGTATGCAGATGTCGTACTTGACTCTGGTCAAAGACATCTTGCGAGATCTCGTCTTCTAACGTCTTGGGAGGCTTCTTCTTTTGTAGCACCTTATATTGCCTCAGAGATAAAAGACCTTCGAGGACGAATTGACCAAATGAAAATCCCAGTATCAGCCTTTTCCAGGGGAAACCAGGTCGGTCGAGAAAGACTGCAAGGCGCTGTGTCGCATGTTTAGTGGATGTATTGCGGAATAGTAAGTAGAGGAAGGGCAGCACGTACAGTAGGCAGGTCGCCCAGCATCTTTAAAAGGGATGCCATCTTCCTATCCACCGAGAAAATATACCCAAGTAGACAGAATTCGATGACAGAAGAGACAGCAACGAAGCTACCGCAAGGAGGATTCTGGGGTGCAGTTGTGGGTTGGACACAAGAGGCGCCAGCCAGCGGCATGTGTTTCGCGATCGAGTGCTTGACCGGATCAGGAAACTGCTGCGATGCACAGATGAAAGATGCATCTTTTTCGACAATGAGAGCACGGAGGCCAACATCGAATCCCATCACCGCAGAATCCCTTTGTTCTCGACACAGTTACCAAACGATTCCCACCTAGCTGTCCCTTGATACTGCGGTTCAAAATGTGTCGGATCTGTGGGCGCGTGGTCAAATGCATATTTGACACGATGCCCTCACGAGTGCATCATGTCCCTAGTCGAAGGTGAGCTTCGTCCAGGCAATTGTCGCAAGACACTCGAAGCTGATCAGCATTACAGAGCCCTTACTACTGTCCGACGACTAGCAACACCCATCACGAACGTCACACAACCGATTCGGTCATCGACACCCTCATTAACACGAGCATTCAGCGCTCTTTCCATGCGCACAACCACGACTATACCCAGACCCACCACTTCTTCATGCCTGAATAGGCCTACAATCCGTCCGTCGATATCAACATTGTATGCTTCAAGTCGAATACTCCCGATTTATCGATCATTCTCAGCGTCCGCAGGCCTTTTTGGCTATCGAAGGCGATCCGATACATATAACCCTTCTCGGCGTGTGCAAAAGCGACGGCACGGTTACCTTGCTAGGCTCCGGACGAGAGGTGGGCAGAAAGTGCTCAAGCGGAGGACATTGAAGCTTAGGAGCAACCTTAGTTATTGAGAGCAGAATATGCGGGTGTGTTACAGGGCTGATATCGCATTGGTGGCATTGAGATAAAACGTACGCTCCAAGTCAAAAACGAAGAGACCATGTATAGTATCACGATGATCAAATCCGGAGTATTCAGGTTGGGGTTGCTGCAAATACTGTAAAGTTTTGTGCCATCCGTTGCATGATCATTATATCTTTTTATCTATCTCTAATTCTATGCTTGAGATTGAGGCGCTGACTCGTCCTCTCCTCGCATGTGAGCGAAACTTTGTGCCTCGAATTTGGGCTCTGCAGCAATGCGGCTGGCTTCTGTTTGCATAGGCGAGAGGCCCCATCGGTTGAACATGTCCTTATCCTGGTCCCATCCATTACAATCCGTGGTCAACATCTTTTCTCCGGTAAAGATAGCATTGGCACCTGCCATGAAGCAAAGCATCTGCTCGCTCTCCGGCATCGTAACCCTGCCTGCCGCAATGCGGATAATAGTCGATGGCATGACCAGGCGGGCTGTTGCAATACATCGGACCATATCCTCCAGCTTGACCGGGTCTTGTCCAAACATAGGGGTTCCCTTAATGGGCACGAGTTTGTTGACAGGGAAGGATTCCGGGTGCTCGGGGAGTGTTGCTAGCGTATAGATCAGGCCGACATGGTCCGTCTGTGGAGTTTCGCCCAACCCCAAGATGCCACCACTGCATACGTGGATGCCGGCTTCGCGGACGTTCTGGAGAGTCTGTAGTCTTTCGTCGTAGCTTCTCGTGGTGATGACATTAGGGTAGTGTTCGCGTGAGGTGTCGAGGTTGTGGTTGTATGCAGTAAGACCTGCTTCTTTCAATTCCATCGCTTGCTCCTTGTCCACCATACCCAATGTCACACAGGCTTCCATGCCTAGACCCCGTACTCCCTTGATCATTTCAACGATATTCTTCAATCCTCGTTTGCGTCCTCGCATGTCTCGCCATGCGGCGCCCATACAAAAGCGGTTGGAACCATTGGCCTGAGCAACCTTTGCGGCCTCAATGACTGATTCGACGTTGGAGAGTTTAGTGGCGGTGAGGTTGGTCTTGTACCGAGATGATTGTGCGCAGTAGGAGCAATCTTCCGTGCAACCGCCAGTCTTGATGTTCATCAACGTACATAGCTGGACGGCGGATGGCTTGTGGAAGCGGCGGTGGACAGTACCCTAGGCAGCGTATCAGACAATGTGGGGTCTGATCTCAGAAACGTCACTCACCGCAGCAAAGGCCAGCTCCATGAGCGGCTTCTGGTGTATCTGCGAGATCTCCTCTTTGGTCCAGTTGTTGCGAGGACCTAACGCATTTACTGCTTGATCAAAGACGGATTGTCCTTGTGCTTGTGGTGGGGGAGGTGCTTGACCCAGGCTGGGTCCTCCTCGAGGGACATCGTGGACAATGCTGTAGTATCGCACAGCGTGCACCTTCCTCGCACTTCGTGCAGCGAAACGACTCATGTTTGCCAGCTCCATTGTGTATAGGGATGCTGAGTGTGAAGGTTGGTGGGGGGCCAGACGAGCATTGATGAATTATGCGGATTGGGGTTGTAGCAGAGCCACTAACTGGTGGGATGGGGTTTTCCTTGGTGACAAAGTCTCAGGAACCACAGGTAAGCTATTGGGTGACTTGAGCCGCTTCGATTTCGGAGCCCGGGGTCCAACTTGGTGCAAGGAAATCCCCCGAGGCACGGCAAATTACCGGGCTCAAGGCCTCCCTACCCTAGTTGATTCAACAAGCATCCCGATCTTGACCGAACTGAAACACCTCGAGCAATCAAGTGCTTGATATTACCATTCTTCCATCACCTCATGACCATCTGCACTGTTGAGTTATTCAATCCCAAACATGTTCGATATTGACGCAGCAGTACTCGGGCCTCATTCAACACTATTAGATCAGGTAAGTGAGTAGAAGTGTTGAAGCAGATGCCACGTTTGACTCGGATTGAAACGTCACGCAAAAAGGAGAAGAATGGAAGGGCTATAAGTATGCTTCATGCCCCGAGCATACTGCGATAAGCTCCTAATTATCCTGTCTACCTGTATCCATGGATCATCCACAGATCCGATGCAACATTCTAGCTTGGTTGGCCAAATGTCATATGCACGTTTGCTTCAGCACGTCGTTGCTTCAGGTCATACCTTTGTCCTGCTTGCCAGCAGTTTGCCAACTTCACCAGCCGCAGAATCCAAACCAGCAGCTTTCAGCAATGTGTCAACTCCTGGAAGGTGGTGGAGTTGAGTAGGGTTGTGCTCAATGTCCTTCGCACCGTTCGAACTCTGGTCTAGAGTCTGCCTTCGATGGCGTTCCCATTCCTCAACAGACACACCCGTTGCAGGACTCAGTCCATACTCCTCTCGCTTGTACCGGAACGATCTCTCCTTGTCCTCTCTTTCTAGCTGCCACAAGGCAAGGATAGGATTGGCAGCCCAGGTTCTGACAGTGTTGTGAATTCGCAGATCGACTCGTCGCTGTGCATCTGGGCGGTTTGCAATGACCAATCGATGAAAAGGCACACTCCTGCTTTTCTTGACGTCCCAGACAAGCATTTTCATCTTGCTGTCCAGAGTCCCGTTGTTACGAGGTGGCTGTGGAGCCTCAACAACTCTCTGGAGATCTTCGGGACCCACAATTCGAGGGAGGTCCTCATCCAACTCCATCATCGTCTCCCATCGTTGGATGCGGGTCTTGAAGTTTTCTGCTGCTGCCGTGCTGAGCAGTGGCTGCGGGAAGATGTCTTGTCGCTGATACAACAGCCCTCCAGCCAGCCCAAGTCGATTCCAGTCAACAGAATCTTCCGTGGTGGCATCAAGGCGCTTTTGAAGTGACTGCAGAGCCATCGCCTCCGCACACATGATGTGCTAAGGATACTGCAACAGGATTTAGCGCACCTAGGTCCAGAAGAATGGCACACCCTACTCGGTCTAGATGTCGAAGGATAGCTCTGTATCATTAAAGATACCCGAGTATGGTTGAATGCTGTTCAAGAGAACCTCGATATCGAAAACATTTCAACAGTCGGAGTCAAGAGATTCTGTTTATCTTTTACAACGCCTTCGTCAGGACTTTATATGCAAGTCACCAGCAGATACCCGCGGTTTACAGGTCCTCAGAACCGGACAACAGATTTACGATCCAGATGTCATCTTACAAGTTGATGCGACTCTGAGCTCCATTTTTCAGGTATCAAGGCATGGGCAGCCTTCGACGTCCATACCTAGGTGGAAGCATCAATCATTGTTGGGTACGATTCAGCTTTTCAGAGACTCCAGAGTGGTCCTGATAAAGGCTCCTCAGAGGTCCTCACGCTAGTTTTTCCTGCGCTATATTGCCTGCCGTAAGCTCTGGCAATGTCTCTGGGTCCAAGTTTGGTCAACTCAGGAGGCATTTGTTCGAGGGACTCACATACCTGCACCCCACAAATGCCGAGGAATGTATCCCTTCAGCTAAAGGCGATTTGACAAATGTAACGATCACTCCCAACACTGACTGACAAACAGTGTTGATCATCAAGCTGGGGATCACTCACCATATGTTAAGGAAAATTACTATATATCGCATGTGTACAAAGCAACAAAGCGCTCTGAAAGAGTCAGCACGATACGACTCATATGCACTGCGCTCTCCTTGCCGGGTATTCTGGTGGTCGTAGCATCACATCTTGACAGGCTTCGATCGATCTTCCAAAACTGTGCGAGAACAATCCGATACTGATCTGCTAGCCACGAGAATATGGACGTTTCAACCCTCACCAGTGATGTGTTACATATGGGACAACCATCTTGTACGACGACTTTCGGAATAGAGTTCGAATTTGTCCTAGCATTCCACGGAGATATGCTGGCTTCAGTGATGTCGGAATACAATATCGATGCAACTATTGTGAAAGATTTAACAGATTATCAGCACCGGAATATCCTAGGAAGATATGCGAGACATCCTATCGCCAATGCAGCCTACGATGAAAGGCTACGTTATCCTTCGTGGGCGCTGCACGTTCCTGAAAGTGATGTCGTTTGCAGAAGAGAACTACATCGAGACATGTTTGTCAGCAGTGTCTCAGGAGGCAGACAGTGGTTGCGAAGATACGTTATGGAACCGCTTCTAGTGGCCAAGAGGTGCCTGGAGTCCGCCCAGCTCAGCTGTAACGCCATCGGGTGGATGGAACCTGACCCTCACCACCTGGATGATAGCGAGACGGCAGACGTATCGTATCCAGGGAAAGGCAGAGATGTTATGATGCGAAGTAGCAACACCGACTACTCGCAATGGACGATAACAAACGACCATACTCTCATTGGCGCACTTCGGAGTCAACTGTCGGACCACATGATCAAGAGAGGGGTACTTCTGGACCAGGTGCAGCACTGGGATAGTGCAGGAATCGAGCTCCTTTCTCCTGTCTTCAGACTGGACGAAAAGGCAGAAGCGTTTCGACAGATCCAGAGATATATGAATGCTTTGGATGGAAAGCAAACATGCATGATGGAGTCAGTATGGGCCAGCACCCATGTACACGTGGGATTCGACTTTGAGGCACCAGAAGATATGCCTGTATCACTGTTGCAACACTTGGCGTATATTCTCGTCATGCATGAAGATCTGTTGTCTAAATGTCACCCGAAAAGCAGGTCTGGAGTTGAGCGTCCAAAAACCATTCTTCCTGAACATGACCCAGACATTTATGACGAAGATTTCGATCCAGAAGAGGAGGCGTTCACAGAGACAACGCCGCCACCCACTGAGGAGGAATTGGACATGGAAAACGAGGGCATTGTGCTTGCTATTGAAGCCGAGTATACTGGAGGCGATAACGTCGAATCCAACGCTCGATATCTGCGAACCAAGCTGCAATCTCACAGCCATCAAAGCCTGTTGGATGCCACAAGAGATGCCATTTTCATGGAGAATGGTAACATTTTCGACCTCGTCAAGCTCTTACAAAAACCCAAGGACCCATTGGTTCCTAATGGCCACCGACATCGTGGGTATATATATAACTTTGCCAATCTTTGGGCTCTGGCCAAGAACGACACGCCGTGGAAGCCGATCAAGCCTACTGTCGAGTTCCGACAACATGCATGTACGACAGACGTTGTGGTCATCAAGCACTGGGTTACTCTGATTGAAGCTATTGTCAGAATGGCGGAGAGCAAGGCCACTTCCACTATGCAAGCTAATGGCACATTCGCAGAAAGGGAAGCAAGCAAATATCCGTCATCGTGGCCATATGACAACGTGCGGGAGCTCTGCGTGACGTTCTTGGGCCTCGATGAAGAAGAGGGATGGTACTGGCAAAGCAGATTTGAGCTCTACTCGGACGATCGACCATTGGATGACGCTGTAGCAGAACCGATATGAGCGTGATATCGACAGCGGCTCCTCGCCCCGCCACGACGAGATCCTCCGCCAGAACTCCTACAGAAGAACAGAGAGGTAGGCACTCTCTACGCACTATTGTCTATAGACAGCTAACACTATGACAGCCCTCGAGCGGTCAATCAATGCTGGAGTCAACCTGATTGAAAATCACATTTTCAACTCTCATTACCAACCACGCTCGCTCCTCGACAGCCATATTACCACTCTACTACATGCAAGGAAGTTTCGGTATGTTGCTTCGAGGGCAGAAAGCTGTCAATCACCAAGCGCCAGACAATGAGAAGCATTGGGAATAAGCTCCTTGCTGAAGGACTTGCCTCGCTGCCTGAGTATAGCTATTATCCTACTTAAGCATTACACTATATATTATAACTACCCCACTCACCACTAACGACGACGAGCTGATCGACGCCCAACTACAAGCAACAATGGAACAGTGGCCTACCTCGACCGATCCGCCTACCTCGAACAACTCTGGACCTACAGCCAACCAATTCTTCGTCGACCTGTCTAGGCAGGTGTCTCTGGAACGCCTGGAAGCATACCGATCTCCTACTCGCCAGACCCTAGGTAATACCATTGGCTGGATAGCCCTGTTTACCATTAAAGACAACGACACCCTAGCGGTGGCCTCTAAACTGCACCTAAACGGCTACGTTGTCGGACTCAACGGCGTTCTGAACGTCGGGCTATCTGATCAATGATTTATACCTGATAAACCAACATTGGAATTGCTAGGCAGTGCCTAGATTTGTCCAGGATTCATACAACGAGGGGTACATCTTAACCCATGTTGGCTTGCTATGTTGGGCCCCATTTCCTAATGTTGTCATGAAAAAAATCCCCTTACGGCCCGCATTCCTTCTGCTGGAGAATGTCTTCACCCTCTATTTCTGGGCGATGAAATCCCGAAGCAAGTACTACATACCGAAAATCTGCCCTTGGCCAATCAGCTCTCTGGAATACAATGGCGTATGCAGCCATAATCCAGTACCCGAAGGCATCACTGGTGCCGACGAGGTTCGCCATCTAAATGCCAGTCCCGAAGAGGTTTTCAAAATTGACTTACGTGATGCCCGAAAACGGAGGGACGCGCGAAACGAAATTGTCGCAAATCAGATCATTCGGGATGACAAGCCCGTCGATGAGAATGGAATGGATATGGTCTGGCCAGCAAAGTCCCTTGCTTGGGAACAAGACACTGTTGTATGACCGCCGATGGAAAGCAAGGGGTGGAACACAAAGGATGGCAGATACCGGGAAAACTGACAAACAGCCATCGGTGTTCCGCCCCTGCGGCTAAAGGAACGTGCTTACGACAGACCACGTTGTTATCGAGACTTATACTAAGGAACCTCCCAACGCAGCCGACATCAGAAGGGATGGGAGGACTGCGACTGCGTGCCCAGTTGCATTGTCGGGGCCCACTACCAACCAATCAATCTGCCCCTGGCCAGTTGCCTTTCTGGTTCAGAGAACTCTCGATGTCCGTTAAGCAAGGCTGCCTATCTCTGTCTGATGGATTTCGGAGTAACGGCCCACCTTCCCTGGTTCTGGAATATGGGTAGCAGGTGGCCGCTGCTGCTACAATGGTTTTCTTCTGGACACTGGACCTGGCTTCATTCCACCGATTTCAAGTCGTCCATCATTGGAGATATGGCGGCGAAGAATGACAACTCCTAAGGTATAAGCTTTCGCTTTCTCTCGTACATCAGGCGCTTGACACCAACACGACCTTGGAACTCGCAAGGGTCGGAAAGGCTTCGTCTTGACCATTCCTGTTCTGCCGTCACGAAATCCTGGGAATTCTACTGATTTCAACTTAGGGAGACGGTCCTTTCACCCTCCCTCTCTACCATTCTCCACGCAAGCACCACCTACTCGTTGTGGGCCCCCATTGGATGGGGACCACCAAGGAATGGCAGGATTTCCCCATAAAAATCTGCAACAGACCCTGCCTATATTCCAATGAATCATCGACTCTACGGAGAGTAAGGAGCCACTCACTCGACTTAGCATGGAGGAGAAGCAGGATCTGTGGTGTATGGGGACAAAGTTCGAGGCATACTTCTGCAAAATGCAGCAGCGATGTATACACAGGGATTTGTACCCGAACTTCTGTGAATGCGACAACCAAGACTGCAGGGAACCGCATCAGCGGCACCTTGATGGCCGTTTACAATGCCTCAGAAGCAGCAGAAACCAATGTTACATCGTCAGTCGAAGTATGTCAATGCACTTATCCCTCAGGTAGATTCTGGGCACTCTATGCGACCACGGTGGAGAAACTAGGCTATCGCCCGAGAGTTTACATCGGTTCCGGTACGTCTAAAAGAGGCGCTTTCCACCAGAGGCTCCGACAGTATGATAAAGGAGAAAATGTACCGAAGTACGTCCAACGTGCTCTCGACGATGGATACAAAATCACTCACAAAGGCCTTATATGCTGGACACTTTCTACGACTACCGGGAAGAAGGGCTGGTCTTCACGCCGCCATCGTCGTTATGGAAGCTACAATGAGCCTTTATATGTGGACGATAGTGTCCCGAACAGTGGACTATGCTGTGGCCCGCCTGCAAGGATGGCTGAAGAGTCCTCAGCCTTGCCAAGACGGGATTTTCAGCCTTGCTCGGCACGCCATCTTCCGAGTTGACCATTCATCATCCACCGGGCAATCGCCGCCACTTCGTTGAGGAGATCTGAACTTTTGCGTTGTTAGGTTGCTTTCCCGATTTCGCTCTCGCTTTTTACTCAGTTGATCGTCGTCACTTCTTCCTCTGTTCTCATATCTCTTTATAGTATATGTACATATTTTTGCGCTGCAATTGAATGTCTACAGTGTCTGGCATGCGCTATTGATCACTTCGGCTGGTACTTACTCTATGTCCATTCCCTATTGGCTTTGTATGATCCGCTTGACATGACGCTTGGCCGATCGGCGTTGACCAATGCCCTCTCCTCCCAGCGACACAGTCCAGGGTCGAGATGACCAGTACATAACAGCACATAGAGAACCATTCCGGGACGTTTCTCTGGACGAAGGGAACAGTGACACTGAAGACGTGGAGAAGCCTTTGAATCCAGATGGCTTCGATGCGACCCGGCCATCTGCCAAGGTGCCTCAAAGACCAAGCCTTGCGCCAGGCATCTCCACTCTTGCTCGGCGTCCTTCATACATCGATGATGAAGATGATCCAGTGGCATTGGAATCCCTCGCAAACGCTGGATCGAGCGAGACCAAGAAAAATGAGCCTGTGACGTGGATGTCACTCCCAAAGAAGGGGCAGTTGGCGGTACTGACCATCGCACGACTCTCCGAGCCTTTGAGCGAACGTTCCTTGGCAGCATATATGTTCTATCAACTACGCTCTTTCAACCCCGACCTCTCGGACAGCAAGATCACGAGTCAGGGAGGTATGCTGACGGCTTCTTTTGCTGCGGCTCAGTTCCTTACTGCCGTATGGTGGGGTCGTGCTGCCGACACACCCTGGATCGGCCGAAAGAGGGTTCTCTTGGTTGGGCTGTTCGGTACATGCGTTTCCAGCATTGGCGTCGGGTTTTCAAAGTCTTTCGCCCAGGCACTCTTCTTTCGGGCTTGTGCTGGATGTCTCAATGGAAATGTCGGTGTCATGAGGACTATGATAAGCGAAATCATCAAAGAAAAGAAATATCAGTCCCGAGCCTTCCTTCTTCTGCCGATGTGTTTCAACATCGGTGTGGTTATCGGTCCGATCCTGGGAGGTTTTCTTGCAGATCCAATGGCCTCTTTTCCGAATATCTTTGGTCCAGGCTCAGTACTTGGTGGTAAAGATGGTGTTGGATGGATGACAAGTTTTCCATACGCGCTGCCTAACGTCGTCAGTGCTTGCATCATCCTCAGCGCCGCACTCTGGTTGATCTTAGGCCTCGACGAAACTCATCCAGCATTGAGGAACAAACCTGATCGTGGCAGGATGTTGGGCAAATTCCTTGTCCGACACATTTTCCGCCGTAGCCGAAGGGATTCTCACGACTATGCATATACTGAGGTGTCCAACCAAGTCGAGCTACAAGAGACCTCTGCCGCTGAAGACGACGAACGTTCACCCCGAGATAGGGACAATGATCCTGAAGCGCCTACAGTCACAAAACCTGCAGATTTAAGCCCTGCAAAGCTGCCATTCCGGAAGATTTTCAGCAAGAACGTCGTCTTGACACTTATTACTCATTTCCTGCTCGCTCTGCATCTATCCGCGTTCAACGCCCTGATCTTCTTGTTCCTTCCTGCTCCACGAGCCGGCAACGAGAATGCACACCTTCCTTTCCAATTCACAGGCGGCATGGGTCTCAACACCAGCAAAGTCGGTCTTGCAACAGCTATCATCGGAGTGATCGGCTTTCCGCTACAAGTGCTGGTTTATCCAACCCTCAACTCCAAGTTCGGTACGCTGCCGAGTTACAAGATGTTTTTGCCGTTCTCGATTCTGGCATACTTCCTGACACCATATCTCGCCCTCTTGCCTAACAAGCCATTATTGGTCTGGCCAGCTTTGACAGTGACACTCGCACTACAAGTCATCTCGAGGACATTCGCGTTGCCCGGGGCTACCATCCTCACTAACAATTGCACTCCTCATCCCAGCGTACTGGGTACGATTCATGGCATCGCTCAGAGTGTCTCGTCCGGAGCCCGTACCATCGGTCCCACGCTTGGTGGCTGGCTCTTGGGCGTCGGTCTCAATTCGAATTGTGTTGGCATTGTATGGTGGGGGACCGCCGGTGTCGCGGCTCTGAATTGGTTGTTGTTGTGGGTTATACATGAAGGGGACGCCGGCGCCAGTGCTGTGGGCGTCAAGTGATGTGGCGGCCGTTGAGATAGCATTACGCCAAAGATATCAATTATGAACCACCTCTACGAGAAAAGACATTATGACGTCGGCCACGGCAGCCGTCCAAAAGCTGAAAGGTGTACAGCACCCTGGCTTCGATATCACCTTAAATAGAAATCATTCAGTTTCGAAAACGCCACCGTCTTCAGCGTCTATATTGATCTGCGATGCCACCTTACTCTTTTCCGCATCTTTTCCTCTTCCTTACGCTCGTCCTCTCTGATCTCTTCCGAACTTTCTCCTGACAAGACCCTCATGAAGAAAGAAAAGGGTGTGCCCTTATGCTCTTCCTTATCCCCTCGTTCTTGCTGAAACAAGCTCCACAACCAGCGATTGGAGTAATATAAGGGATCCCAAGGATTTTCTG
The DNA here is from genome assembly GCA_000835395.1 of Exophiala sideris. Taxonomy (NCBI): domain Eukaryota; kingdom Fungi; phylum Ascomycota; class Eurotiomycetes; order Chaetothyriales; family Herpotrichiellaceae; genus Exophiala; species Exophiala sideris. The sequence goes on along the minus strand of KN846954.1, from coordinate 1,941,163 downwards.
CATAGTGCATCGCCTCGCCGAGGTGCTCGCTGTTCTGTACTGCAATGATCTCCTCTAGACTAAGCCGGGAGAAGATGCTCTTATTCCTCCTCACATCTCTCCTCACGTTCTTTGCCAATCTGCATTGTCGTTCAGCGTGGCATCTTTGCGCGTCCGCTCTATCCATAACCAACTCCTGGCCTAGCAGCAGCCACATGTCGGACTCGGTGCTGGGACAGAAATCTCTGGTCATGATGTCCACACACTTGGCCGTCAAGTTCCACTCCTGAGGCTTGTCACTGGACGGTTCACGAATGGTGTACAGCGTCTCAATGTGCTTCTCGATCACCATTCTCAGAGTTCCTTTGATGATATCAGCGTCAGCCTCGGATATACTGGTGTCGGTGAAGTCCAAGAAATTGTCAAGCTCCGTAAGATCCCGATACAGGATTTCCGCGAAGATAGTGTGATACCCTCCCTTCACCAAGGTTTCTTCGATGTCCGTGTGGAAAGGTTTGGTGCTGGATGTCGTACCGTAGTGTTCGATCATCTCAAAGACTCTATCGTCGTGGACTCCCAACGTCTTACACGCAGTGCTGACGCCCGAGGAGAATGGTCCTCCTGGAGACGGCTTGGGCCGTCCATGCCAGTCAATCCTCTCGTATTCAATATGTCTCCAGAGCTTGGTCCAATATCGTGTGAGCTTCTTTGCTTGGTCTGGATGGACCTGAAACTTCTTCGCCAACTCATCGAACTCTTCTCGGAACATCGGCAGGTACTGGCGCCATCGGGCCACAATTGACCTCGCGAGAGCGTACTGTATGTTTTGCATGAGTTGCCGTAAGGGCTCGGTGAGGGGCGTAGAGAACATCTGATCGTGGCCTCGCATCCAGATATCGTATTGGCGGACGAGGCTTGTCCAGGTCTTTCGGTCTGACTGCGAAGAAGCCCCTAAAGCCATCGCCACGGCATGTCCATATTGCTTTGCGAAGTGTGCAGTCCTGGTTGAGACATAGTCGCGTTGCTTCTCCTTCGTGATCCATTGCTTGCGATGCTCTAGATCTCGTCTATCGTAGAGCGTCACTTGCCCCATGTGCTGTGGGCGGAATAGGTCCAGGCCCGTGAGTTGACCCTCAAACTGGAATAGAGGGTCTGGATCCTTGAACATGAGGGAGATGGACGGCTCCTAGACTTCGGTACAAAGACGACAATCCGATATGTTGAGGGTTTTTGGGTGTCAGTATACGCAAAGGGAAGGAATATCTAGTATGTCAAGCAGTAATCTGTACAACTGGCGATGCGAGTTGCCTTCTTATATTTGGATGCTGGCCTGAGGACCTACCTGTTGAGTCACAGCACAGCATCAATACGGACCTTTATTCCATGGTGAGGACCGCTGGTTGGATACCAAACGGAGGGTTCGAAAGCTTTACAAAAACGGCGGCCGTGGTCACAGGTAACGCGGATTGTGTGGACTAGGAGCTCAAATCAAAAATTGCCGAGGTTGAACCGGTAATGACATGTCTTAACGATAGGACAGGCGTCATTTACTACGGCGGTGCACGCCACCCACAGCGCAGCTTAGAATAGGCATGCCTATTAGGGTGCCCACCGCACCTAAAGTGGTTTTCCATTAGGCATGCCTATTAGAGTACCCACCGCCCCTAAAGTGGTTTTCTAATAGGTAAACCCATTAGGTGTCCGTTACTCCTAACACGATACCTAGGTGATTTCGTGTGGGGGTGCCCTCTACGCCTAACGAGGTACCTAAAGTAATTCTACTACGGAGTACGCTAGCTAGCTCCACGTGATATTCGTAAACGGTAGGTTAGCCGAGTCACAGAAACGCGGTATCTCCCGCGCAGCCCGATTGTTACTAACTCTGTCTTGGCATGCCTTGGTATGCTTCGAGATGGACTACCAACTACAGGAATTACTATTTTCTACACCTTCCCATAGTTCTGTCATACAAATCTGTATGGTAGTTATTATAATAGGGTCCCTCGCCATATAGGTGTACATTATAGGTCACACAACCTATTAAAATAGATCGCCCTCGCTGTTTTGACTGTCGATTCGATCGTCTCTCGTTGTTACGAACCAGCCTGCGACCAGATCAAGGGCCACGAAACGTGGAACAACTCAGGAAGGAGTGCCGACCGCACAGCCTTACCAACCACCAGGCTGAGTCACGTGATATTGATCTGCTTGATCTGCTTAATCTATTGATCTGTACTAATCATACAGATCAGACTAATCACACAGATCACGTAGTAGGGAAGGGTTATATATACAACTAACGAGTCCATAGCTTTCCTACGTAGTTAACTTCGTTAACGATTATACCTATACGTTTAAGTATTGATTAGTCTCGCTTAAGACACTCGACGTACTCTCTTACTACTATACCTTAATACGTCTCTCTATTTAGGAACCCCTTATCTCGTAACACCCTAGTAAAGCGATTTATAATACTTTAACTACTCTCTAAAGAACGTATTAGTACTATAGCTAACTCTAAGTAAATTATTCATTCGCTATTACTAATAAAATTAATTAAATTCTCGACTTTATAGAGAGCTAAGATCTATAGAGATAATCGTAAAAAGAGTAACCTTAAAGTGAAGTACTTCTATAGAGATAAAGCTAAATTTAATATATTTCTTATATAACTTAAAGTAATATTTACACTATAGCGAGGTAAATATAATATATATATCGATAGAGTTCTATACGCTAGACTCTATATAAAGGACTTAGTCTTTCACTAATTTAAACTAGTTATAGTAAATTATTTTATAACTTACTCGAAATAATAAAATAAGGAAACTAAAGCTATCTTCGATAACTTTAATATTTTTAAAGTTTAATTTAAATAAATCTTTAGTATACTAGAAGAAGAATAAGCGATAGTTTAATATATTTAATAACTTCGATAAATTAAATTAACGATTTAATACTATATATTATTTTAGAGATTTATTACTAAACTTAATTAAGAATCGAATATCTTCGTATTAGTCTATTATTTAGAACTAAAGAATTTAGTTAAAGATAAGATAGAAATTAAGTAACTAGACGAATATAAAAAACTAGTCGTTAGATTTATTAAGATCGATAATTAGCTTTACGAATAAGCGATAGAAAGGAAAGAGTTCTAAGGAAGAATTAGTAAAACGTTCTATTAGAAGAAGAATCGTTACTAGTTCTATAGAGACTCGATAAACTTAAATAATATAGAAAACACTTAATCCTTACGATTAAAAGATAGATTCTAACGCTAAGATCTATCTCCTAGAGAGTAAGAGAGATATAAGAAAGAAAACTTATACTATAGTTATAGAAAATTCGAATATAGAGCGCGAAAATACGATACTCGTCTATAAGGACTATATATAATAAACGATATAATCGATATTAGAGAAATAAAGATCGACACTTTAATAAAAGAAGAATTTAAATATAGGGTATAGAATTACAAACGTACTTAGAAAGCTAGTAGCGTCGAGAAAGTATAGAAGGAGTTAAGGAAGACTTAGAGAGAAAGAGCGCTCTTACTATCGCGAGAGAAACGTAATGAAGAGATTATAGAGACTATCTAGATCTATTATTTAGGAAGTTATTATAAATCGCTTTACTTAGATATTACGAGATAAGAGATTTCTAAGTAGGGGGAAGTATTAAGATATAATAGTAAGAGAGTATATTAAGTATCTTAAACGAGACTAATTAATACTTAAATATATAGATATAATTATTAATAAAGTTAACTATAAAGGAAAACTATATAATAACTATTATATATATAGACGTAAATCTCTATAATCTCTATTTCTCTATCCTAATATAGAAAGTAGAGAGATATAGATTACGTAACGAAGCGCCTCTTAATATCGATATACTAATATATAGAAGATTATATATAATCTCTCGCTAAAGTTACTCTCTCTTAGAGTTATAAACGATTACGTTCTGGTCGTAGATCTAAGTTTATAATACTCGCCCTCTTCTCTTTTATATATTATCCTTAACGTACTTAAAGATAAGAAATCCCTAGTGTTCTCTTCGTCCTTTATTTCCTTCCTAGATAACTATAGCTAATAATCTCTCGATAGCGCTCTTCTCGTCTTAATTCCTATAAACTCGAATATACTCGTCTAGAAAAGAATATTTATTATATCGACGAGTCTATTATAGTCTCTTATCCTTAATATATTAAGTCTAGCGAGACTTATATTATAAAGAAGAAATATAAGAGATATAGTCCTTATACGCGAAAGAATATATTATATAGTGAGAACTTTTCTTAGACTAAATTTAATAATCTCGATCGAAAGAAGGTATAGCTTAAGGAGTAGTATCGAAAAGATCGAAAACTTATATCGATATTTACACGTTAACTACTTACGTAGAAGTATAGAGTGGCGAATTTAGAGAATCGTCTAGAGAATATTTCTCGTCGATAGAACCTTATATTAGATCGAGAGGCTCGGGCCCTCGAAGAGTTAGAGGCGAACGCGTCACTAGAATATAAACCTAAGTAATAGGTAATAAGTTTCGAGGACAACTTTTTTCTGGCGGACGACCCTAATCTACTTAAAGGCGATTTCGATTTTTCTGTAACTGACTTTATCTTTAATAATATTAGCGAATTAGATGTTAAACTCGGTCTAGGTGTTCTAGAGGTTCCTATATATTCTTCGACTAGTTATAGCCTAATCACTTAATTAGGTAGTGGTTACGACCGTTTTTCTTGCGGTGGTTTAAAACTTATTCCACGTCGTATATTAATTCTTATATATCTTTATATATTAGAATAGGCCCTAATTTAACGTTTCGTAGTGCTTTCTTAATAAGAGACTTATAGAACACTAAATAAATATTTATACTCTTAGATAGGTCGATTTCGAACGTTACTATTCCTAGCTTTCTTTTAATTTTATATAGTCTAATCTTTATATAGTTTAATTTATTACTTAGTTATTATATTTTAATATTTTTTCGTAGAATATAAATTATCTCCCTCTCGTGGAAGTCTAGTCCCTTAGATCTTTTCTTATTTATTTAAATCGTTATTTTCTTTATTATTTCTTATAGTTCTTTTTATAATATTTTATATAGTTCTCGTAATTTATCGACTAATATTTTTACTTTTTCTATAATTGATTTAATTTCTCTTAATTCGTATTTAATATTAAGGTATTTTTTATAGTTCGTATAAAACGGTGATATTCCTATTATTAATATACTATTATTAAATACGAATTATACTATTAGTAGTAATTATACTTAATTATCTTATTTAAAGCTAACGTAGTATCGTAAATACTATTTAAGTGTTTAATTTATTCTCTTAGTTTATCTATTTAATTATAAATAATATACTATTAATATTTTCTAATAAATATCGATTAGATCTATAAGCGATTACTAAAATTATAATATAAATAGTTTATCTCGATCTAAGTGTATTTCTTTCGATATACTATATTAAGCGATAATCGTTTTATATAGTAGATATACTAGATCTTCTACTATCGATACTTCTTTATATAGTATAAAATACGTATATTTTATTAGAATATCGTTTATTATTAGTATACTATTAAAGTCTACGCTTATAAGGGGCTCTCTAGATTTTAGTAGCTTCGTAATAAAATCTAGTGCGATTATTAACTATATCTTCTCTAGTATTTACTATATTTATAGTAGGCCGTATAGTTTATATTATATATACTTTACTTTATAATATATATTGTAGTTCTTAATATACTTCGTTACGTCTTTTCGTATTCCCTTTTAGATGAAATCTCGTATAATGAGCTTAATAGTTTTTTTAATATCTAAGTATTCGGCTAATCTATTATTATATCTACTTCGAATAACTTTCTTTTTTTATTCTATAGTTAGCTTAATATCTATAGCGATTAGTATTTATATTTAAGGCGTTATATAGATTAAGACGTTATTCTTTTTCCTTAATATTACTATAGATTCTAATTTAATATCTTTTATATAATCTAGTCGGCGACTAAGTGCGTCTACTATAGTATTTTCTATTTCTCGAACGTAGTGTATTCTAAAGTCGAATAGTGTAAGTATCTCTACTTAGCGTACTTATCGTCTATTAAGTTATTTTATCGTTGTTTAGTAGAGTAAATTCTTATAGTCTATATATACTTAAGTAAGGTACTTCATATCTTTAAGGTATACTCTCTATTTCTTAAAGACTTCGACGATAGTTAGTAGCTTCTTATTATATATATCGTAGTTAAGTTTCGATCTAGTTATTTTTCTTAAGTAGTATATAATTATATAGAGTTTCTCGTCGTTACTCTTTTACGTAAGGCGAATCTTAATAGCTCTATTTAATATATCTATTTCTAAATTTATTTTATACTTCGGGTTAAATATCGCGAGTATAGGGGCGCTAATAATAGTTTCTTTAAGTCTCTTAAATACTTCTTTATATTATAGTTCGAATAGAAACTTCGTTTTCTTTTTTATAAGATTTATTAGTAACGTAGCGACCCTTAAAAATTCTTTAATAAACTTTCTATTATAGTTAATAAGTTTAATAAAGACTTATATTTCCGTAATATTAGTTAGTTATAACTATTTCTAAATAGATTTAATTCGTTCGAGATTTATCTCGATACCCTTATCTAAGATAATATATTTTAGAAAGTATATTCGATATTTATAGAACTTATATTTACTAAGTTTCACTAGTAGATCTTTTTATCGGAGTCTATCTAGGACCTTTCTAATATACTATATATATTCTTTAAGTATAGTCGAGAATATAAGTACGTCGTCGAGATATATCGTTATAAAATCGTCGAGATATTCTCTTAGTATATCGTTAATTAATTTCTAAAAAGTAGTCGATATATTAGTTAATTCGAAAGATATAACTAAGTATTCGTATAATTCGAAGCGAGTTTTAAAGGCTATCTTTCATTCTTCGCCTTCCTTTATTCGTACTTAATAGTAAGTATTCCGTATATCGATCGCGATGAAGTATTTTATATTTAATAATCTATTCTATAGTTCGTCGATATATAGTAACGAATATCGATTTTTTCTAGTGATTATATTAAGTGGTCGATAGTTAATATATACTCGAAATTCTCTATTCTTTTTTAAGGTAAATAGTACTTCGTATACTATAGAAGACTTAGATAGTCGAATAAATCCTTTCTTTTTATATTTTTTAATATAGTCTTTAAGAAAGTCTTCTTCCTTTTTAGAGAGTTATTAAAGCTACTTATTATACTTTAATACTTTTCTCTCTTTAAGGGGTATTTTATAGTTTTATAGTTTATACTCTAGTAGCGCGACTAAGTCTTCTCTTTCCTTAAAGAGATCTATAAAGTCTCTATATTCTTTCGAGATCTTTTTTATCGTGTTAGCGAGAATCTTTCGATTTAGTTTTATCTATATTACTCTAATAAATAATCTAGAGAATAATCGATTCTCTTTTTTATTTCCGTAATCGCGATCGAGAAATATAAGAGTTCGTTCTTACTAGTCTATTACTAATTCTTATTTCTAAAGCTATTTTATTCTTAGTATAATATCGTATTTAATTAGTATAATATCGAGATTAATTTATTCGTTATAACCCTCGATTTTAAGTTAAATATCTTAAATTTCTCTACGAATCTACTCTTCATCGTACTCGACGAGTATTCTATCTACTATATTTAGTAAGTAGGGTTTCGTCTTTTATCGATATTATTTCTATAATCGTTCTATAAGCTATAGTAATATATAATTCTAATTTACTTCGTAATCTATTATAATCTATACTTTCTTATCGATTAGTATAGCGTTAAAGACTAATAATATTAAATACTAAGGGTAGAAAATAGTAAATAGATTCTAAGGCTTTTCTTAGAGAAAGCTTTACTTCATTAAGTTTTCTTCGTATCGTTTTTTATTATATTATATATCGTGAGATAGTTCTTTTTATAGACTATCCTTACGACTTTAATTAGTATCTCGATTTTAATCTTTTTATTATTATCTTCTCGATATATATATATTTCTAGCGTATATTTATAATCGAAATCCTAATATAGCTATATTTTAATAGTTCGAATATATTCTCTTAGGTTAATATTCGAGTCGTATATAATATATAAATATTATCGATTTTAGAAGTAGTACTATCTTTTATATATCACTATCTTTTAGTATCGAGTTATAATTACTTATAATTATCGTATAGCTCTTATAATTATAAACTTAATTAGATCTAAGTCTTACTAAATTTCGTTTATTATTATAAATTCTTATATTACTTCTTTCTTCTTCTCCTTATCGTCGAAGAAGATATCTACGATAATAAAGTAGTGTATTCCTACTTCCTTTACTTAGTATATATACGTATTTTCTTTATCTTCGTATAGTTAACTCCGATACTTCGATATTCTAATTAGTTTATACTCTAATTATACTTTAGTTCTCGAACTAAACTTATAAACGGTTCTTTCTTATCACTTATTCTCTTCCTAGAAGTGGGTTTTAATAATTACTTCGTGATCGCTAATTTCTTGAATTTAATACCTAACGACTATTTTCTCGATTAGATCTTCCTTAGTAAGGGTGCTTTCATCTTTAAATAGGAATATAAATTATTATTTATCGACTATTTAGTGATAGTATATCGAGTCTTCTTCGTCGTAGTCGTAACACCTCTATAAGGCGATAAGTTCGTCTTTTTCTTTTAGTTCGCCTTTCGAGTTATAGAGTAGATACTTTTATACGTATTAATCTCGATATTAACACTATTCCCTGACCTAATATTTTATTTATATAAAAGTCACTATTCCTCCTCGTTTAAGGATACTTCTCACCTCTCGTAGATTCGTCCTATCTAAGAGTACTTCTTCGTATTCACTATTTATATCTATTTCACTAAATAGATTAAACGGAAAATCGTATCGATCTTCTCTCACTACGTCGTATATATAGATTCGTCGTTAATCGTATTTCATTATCGTACAGCGTATTAATAAAGCTAGTTCTTTCTTTCCTTAAGAGTCTACGTAGAGGCTAAATTTTCGATACGTTCCTCTATATAATCTTAGTCTCGATTCCGTATAGTATTTACTATAGAGTACTTCGAACTAATAGAGTATCGAAATAACGGTAACGTAGTTACTTTATATAATCACTCTATACTTCTCTTAATAAGATATCTCTTCTTACTTTATAACTATAAGTATTTCGCGTCGAGCCTTTTTAAATTTATTCGTCTTTACTTTATTTTTACTTTTATAAGAGAACTATTTCGACTATTCCTTAAAGAGTCTATAAATAGAGTAAAGATTATTAAAGTAATAGATCTATATATCTAGCTTATCTCTAATTTTTTCGTATATTTCGACTTCTTCGTTATCTAAACTTTCTAGATAATAGATTTAGATAATTTCTATAATCTCTTCACTACGTTCTTCTTATAGTAATAAGAGCGCTCTTTCTCTCTAAGTCTTTTCTAACTTCTTCTATACTTTCTTAATATTACTAGCTTTATAAGTACGTTCGTTATTCTATATTTTATATTCGAGTTCTTCTTTTATTAGAGTATCGATCTTTATTTCTTTAATATCGACTATATTATTTATTATATATAGTCCTTATAGGCGAGTATCGTATTCTCGCGCTCTATATTCGGATTTTCTATAACTATAGTATAGATTCTCTTTCTTATGTCTCTCTCGCTCTCTAGAAGATAGTCTCTAACGTTAAAACTTATCTCTTAGTTATAAGAATTAACTATATTCTATATTATTTAAGTTTATTAGATCTCTATAGAGCTAATAACGATTCTTTTTCTAATAGAACGCCTTATTAGTTCTTTCTTAGAATTCTTTCCTTTTTATCGCTTATTTATAAAGTTAGTTATTAATCTTAATAAATCTAATGATTAGTTTCTTATATTCGTCTAGTCGTTTAATCTCTATTTTATCTTTAATCGAATTCTTTAGCTCTAAATAGTAGATCGATATAAAGATATTTAATTTCTAGTTAAGTTTAGTAGTAAATCTTTAGAATAATATATAGTACTAAGTCGCTAATTTAGTCTATCGAAGTTATTAAATATATTAAGCTACTATTTATTTCTCTCTTAGTATACTAAAGATTTACTTAAGTTAAGTTTCGAAAATATTAAAGTTATCGAAGATAGCTTTAGTTTTCTTATCTTATTAATCTAAATAAGATATAAGATAATTCACTATAACTAGTTTAAACTAGTGAAAGACTAACTCCTTTATATAGAGTTTAATATATAGAACTCTATTAATATATATATTATATTTATCTCGCTATAGTATAAATACTACTTTAAATTATATAAAGAATATATTAAGTTTAGCTCTATCTTCGTAGAAGTACTTTACCTTAAGATTATTCTTCTTATAATTATCTCTATAGATTCTAGCTCTCTATAAGACTAAGAATTTAATTAATATCGTTAAAGATAGTAAACGAACGATTTACTTAGAGCTAACTATAGTATTAATACGTTCTTTAGAGAGTAGTTAAAGTATTATAAATCGCTTTACTTAGGTGTTACGAGATAAGGAGTTCCTAAGTAGAGGGAAGTATTAAGGTATAGTAGTAAGAGAGTATATCGAGTATCTTAAGCGAGACTAATTAATATTTAAATATATAGGTATAATTATTAACGAAGTTAACTACGAAGGAAAGCTATATAATAACTATCGTATATATAGACGTAAATCTCTATAATCTCTATTTCTCTACTCTAATATAGGAAGTAGAGGGATATAGATCACGTAACGAAGCGCCTCCTAATATCGACGTATCAACGTATAGAAGATCACACGTAATCTCTCGCTAGAGTTACTCTCTCTTAGGGTTATAAACGATTATATCCTGGTCGTAGGCCTAGATTTATAACACGGGAATCGAACCTTACGTAGTATCTAACTACACTATAAAGAACCGAATAAGAAGGAACTTTAGGATACTATTATCGAGTTTAACGATAGAATCCCGAACGGAAATCCACTAATCTAAAATATAATCACTAAAAGAGAAATTATTTACTTACCTAGAAACTTTATCTTTAATAACACTAAGCACGATATCCTAATTCACTATATCGTTTATAGGAATCTTAGACTATAGAAGGTCCGAATCGGCGAAAGCCCCTAACCCGTTATTAGGCTGCTCGTCTAAAACACCTAAAGCCTATATCTCTCGACGAATTATCCGAGATAATATCTCTTCTAAACGACTCACGGAGTCCTGAAAAAGAGAATCCTCGAATTCCGTATCTGCTAGCGCACGACGAAGGCGCGCAATCTCTTTTCGTTTCCGACGAGACTTTTCCTCGAAAACTTTCTTCTCGTTCACCACTTTACGGAATTCTTTTAAGGAAAAAGAGTCGTCACACTTAATATTCTTCCGAATATAATAAGAGTACCTTATCGAACGCTCCTTTAAAAAATAATAGACGTCGCCCGATCGGGCGTAGTTAAAATAAGCAACTATAGCGGGAAAAACCGATAGTTCGATAGCGTTCGCTAAATCGATACGACGCTGAGTGAAGCTAGGCTTCGATGTTCGGTCGGTCTGGCGAGGTATCGTTAGCTATAGTAGGAAGACAATATAGAAACCAAAGGGGAGGACTTACGCTTATATACGTTGAGGATAACGATAGGTTCTAAGAAGGGGAAAGTGTTACGAACTAGCCTGCGACCAGATTAAGGGCCACGAAACGTGGAACAACTTAGGAAGGAGTACCGACCGTATAGCCTTACTAATCACTAGGCTAAGTCACGTGATATTAATCTGCTTGATCTACTTGATCTATTGATCTATACTAATTATATAGATTATACTAATTATATAGATCACGTAGTAGGGAAGGGTTATATATACGACTAACGAGTCCATAGCTTTCCTACGTAGTTAACTTCGTTAACGATTATATCTATACGTTTAAGTATTAATTAGTCTCGCTTAAGACACTCGACGTATTCTCTTACTGCTATATCTTAATACGTCCCCCTGTACAGGAACCCCTTGTCTCGTGACACCTTAGTGGAGCGATTTATAACACTCGTTATCTGTGATCTCTATAAGTGGTTGTCGTCGTCGCCTAGTACCTTATCGATACTCCTTAGGGTGATATACTCCCTATATATAGTAGCTCCTTCTCTATAGCTTATTAAGTCTATAATGAGGTCCTCGCCGTAATAACTATTTGATTAACTGCTTCTCGAATAGTTGATAATAGTGTTTACTACGTCGTATAGTCTTAGTCTATTAATCGAGCTAAATTACGTAGGTATTCGTTATATAGACGTTAAATAATCACCAGTCGAGAGGGCGTTATTAACGTACCTCGAATACTCTATAATAGGAGAAATTCTGACGTAGCTAATTAGTTACGTTAACGTAGTCTATATAGTGATTATAGTTATCGATAATTATAGGGATCGTAATACGCTTCTGTGGGAGTCCTTCGAACACTAGTTAAGCGACCACCGCGTTGGTAGACGAGTCTTTTAGTCGTCGATAATCCTTAAGAATAAAGTCCTCCTCCCTATATAGACCAAAAGTAGTTGTTAGGCCGAGGACGACGTTATTATTCTACTAGGTAAAATAGAGAGTCTAATTGTCTTGAATAGACTAGTTACCGCCGTATATAAACGCGTGATTAATACGCTTAAGTATCTATAACTATAGAGGGAAGTTCTTTAAATTCTTGCGTATAGTACTAGTTACGCTAATACGTATTCCTAATAGGATATACACGACGTCGATATTTAGAAAGAGATTATCTAGGAATACTAGCTAATTACTAGGTAATTCGCGGCCGATTAGCTTCTCTATTAATACCACGGGTACCTATGATATCGGCGAGATATCGATCGATCTAAAAGGTATCGCGCCTTAATACGATCTCTTTTTTCTGTGTATACAACCCTCGGAGCCTACCTTATAAGAGTGTATTAGCTAATTAACGACGTATTCTCCGTAGGATCCTACTGCTTATAGCTTAAAACCCTCGTCGATAGGTTTACTAGGCGCCTTTAGGTTGTGTTTTAATCGCCCTATGAAGGACACTATAAACTTATCGATTAAGAGCTACGACGACGGCCGAATAGCGTACTGATAGTTGTAACGTACGATCGAGTGTATAGGCTCGAGCCTATCTTACTAAGGCACGTCGTTAGGAATCGTATTAGTTAAGTAATTAATATTAAAGAATAGGAATCGATATATTTAATCCCATCGATTTCGCCCTATCTAGTTTCTAAGGAGGCCGTAAGAGCTATCCTAATACTCTTCTCTTCGTGTTATAGTATAATTTACTATGAAAAAGAGAAGGCCGATCTAATAGAGAAGCTCTCCTAGCGTTAACGATATTTAAGAACGTGTATATCGTTAGGTTAGATATATCGAATATACGACCCTAGTATTGGTTATCGTATAGATCGTATTGAGTGACTCCTACCCTAGTAATCGTATAAACAGCGAGAAGGGGTCCCGATCTATTATAAGTATAGCTATTGACTTAAATGGCACTGAAATAGTCGGCGTATAAGTAGTAGCTTATACTTCAAGGAGTTCTTCTACTTTGGCCGTATTCTCCGTGGCCGCTGGCTTAGTTGTAGGTGCAATTGGCTCGCTTTTTTGTCGCTTTTTGGTCGCCGGTGTGCTAGGAGATAGTATACGTTTATCGTGCCATATTTTAGGCCTTGGTTGCCTCTGTGAACGCCGTATGTTGCTAGTTAATTGCTAGGAAAGAGTGGTCGATGAGGAAGTAAATAAACAATGTCGTATGCCAAGACCACTTAGTAACATCCGGGCCACGCGGGAGATACGTATGTAATGTACTCTTAATTACTATTATCGTAGCGCGCCACGCACACATTAACTCAATATATATAAAGTTGATACTAATCGAATCGTCTCGAAGAGTACTACATACGAATATTAGTTGCAAGAGTAGTAGCGTTGTTGTGGTTGTGAAAAGGGTCAATATTGATTGATTCCCATACAAAATAATTTGGAAATTCTTTGATTTGAGCTCCTCGTCCACATAATCCGCGTTACACAGGCACTAATTATACCTCATTACAAATCGCTTATGTAAGGGACAGGTGAAGGAGAATCACCGAGATCACAAAACATGTCGGTATATATTTTTGACCTTCAAAAAATTGTGGCAAATTATTCACTCAAGTGCAAGCATTTTACTTTTTTGAACAAGGTTGGCGCAAGTTATGGTATAGTTAATATTATTACTTGTTTTGGTACGGAGTACTGACAGTATGATTTAGCGGTAGCGCGTTCGACTCCAGTAAAAGGTTATCGTATGTTCAATACACTTATTCGAAGTTTATTCAATATCTAACTTTTAAGCAGCGTTGTAAGTTTGTACAATTGGCACGTCTCAACAACATTGCTAAGTTAAATTCAGCAAATCGGGTATCGCTCACTTTTTTTTGCCTGAACTCTTGGTCATTCACTTCTCATTTGCCGCCAGCTGCTGCTATCCTTTCAGACGCATTCATCTGTGTGCGGAGCACGTCGATCACTCAGGTGTACTATATTGCACAACCACTTGTCTCATATTCCGCAAGGTCGATGATTCGAACCCTGCTGGTAAAAGAGACTTCCACGTTGTCGCGACTGCAAGTTCTTGGAAACGTTCATGCAAGTCATATTCTATCACGTAAGCTCGTTGGGTATCATTCTCAAACCGACCTTCAAACTCCTGCTGCTTCTTCCACCATCTGGAGACGCCAGCGCTCATGAGCATGCGTTTCTCGCAACTTATTTAAGGGCGCCATTACAGCACATCCGAACCTAGTCTCCGCTGTGCAGCTTCAAGCCTCAACAACCTGCCAACATCCGAGCCTGCCGCCTGCGCATCGGCCAACCCACTCATGACCTCTTCTCTTTTCTTGACGCGACCATACAAGCACGCCCACAGATCCTCCTGATCGACCATCTCGCCGCCGTTCCTTCCAGATGTAAGCATGCGCGACAGATCAGCAGCCTGCAACTCCATCGAATTCGCGGCGTCGATAGCGTTCTCCTGCAGCCCATTATTGGTGGTCGTAGGAGTTGCAGTCCCGGACCTTGATCCCTTGCCTTTCTGTTTGCCTCGCAGATGCGCCAGACGCCTCGACACGCTGATCTCGTAGATGGACTCCTCAACGGTGTCGGCGATTAGATACATCCAAACCGTGGTGGGGCGGTACTGGCCGATACGATGCACACGGGCGATTGCTTGCAACTCGATTGCAGTATTGATCAACGGCTCGCAGAGAAAGACATGGCTGGCCACGACGAGATTAAGACCTGCAGATTGAGCTTTGGCGTGCAACAGGAAACACTCCATCGCCGGATCGGCCTTGAATTTTTCAATGCCATTCTTGCCGTCGAACCTAGTCGACGAGATCTTGTACTCGGCAAAGGCGCGTTCGAGGACATCAATGAATTCGCGATACTGCGAGAAGATGATCGATTTGGAGCCTGGGTCGTGCTCACGCAGCCACAGCAAATGCCGGCACAGAAAATCGATTTTGCTGCCGAAGCTGGGCCCGCGCAAGTCGATGTTCTTGATCTGGTTAAGCATTGTGGTGCTAATGTCTGAATATATCGACTGGTCGTGGGCGCGGTCAGAGCTGCCTGATGCCGAGTTCGTGCTTGGCGAACTCGTTGGCGATTCGGCCTGTACAGCGATCTCGGCTGGTTTATACGAAATGTCGTGGAAACTGTTGGGGTTCAAATGGCTCTTGCACACAGGACAGTTGCGGTGCTGGCTCCACCACATCAGCACGCAGTCTTTACAGAACTGGTGGCCGCAGGATGTCATGGTTCCGACTTCAAATTGGTCGGTGCATATCGTACAGATCCTGGGTGCAGACGACCTCGACTCTGTCTTCATATGGAGCAGATATCGTAATTTGGCCGACAGTGATACGACTTTATGCTGGTGCTTGGCTTCTTCAACCTCTAACTCGTGGTAGTGTCGCTCAGAGAGTGGCTTGCCAACATTTTCTTCTTGGTAAGGAGCGACAGTGTCCGAGATCTTCTGTAGTGCGCGGTAGTAGTCAAGACGACTGTTCATCGTGTCTCGGAATTGGTTAACTTCTTGCTCGAGGCTGGTGAGAGCTTTAGTCTGCGCAGTGTTCAGTTGTTGAACTTGTTTCAAGACGCGCTCCAGAATTGCCAATTCATGGCCTGCTCGAGTATGGCCATTGCCTTCTTGCCATTGTAGGGAAATGACCATTTGTCTGATCTCAGCAATGATGCCACGAAGACAACCAAATTCGATGACCTTGACGCGCTTCTGTTCTCGTTCGGCAAGAAGCTTCAGCATTAGGTCGGGAGCCGGGCCCTCGCCTTCTTTGGCAGAACGAAGGAATTGTTTCATTTCTGACTTGATGAGTGTGTTTTCTTGACCAGTGATGGCTTCACCTCGATCCGCAAACAGTGCCCTTAGTGCCTCCATGTACGCATACATCTCGTCTTGGTGTTTTGTAGAGCTTTCGTACTCATCGCCTTGTAATTCCACGCCCTCATCTTGGTCGATAAGAGCTTGGCTCAGGAAG
The DNA here is from genome assembly GCA_000835395.1 of Exophiala sideris. Lineage (NCBI taxonomy): Eukaryota > Fungi > Ascomycota > Eurotiomycetes > Chaetothyriales > Herpotrichiellaceae > Exophiala > Exophiala sideris. The sequence continues at coordinate 1,924,568 of KN846954.1, read as the reverse complement.
TCGGCCATTTTCTTCCGTAATTCGCGGAACTGCTCGGCCTGGATGTTCATCACTTCGCAGTAAGCGCCAAGCTTATCGAAGATCTTGCGACTCTCGATTCCAGCAAATTCATCAGGTTCCTCCATATCTGGTATGGTCGTTAAGCCCTTTGACAGATTTGTTCGTACGTTAGTGATCAGTTTGTTGACGTGTCGAAGATTCTCAGCAAGCAATTCTCCTCGGATAGACTTTGCTGCCTCATACGCTGCCGTCTCTTTCTTCTCCAACTCGACATAAGGTTCGCTCTCTTCTGTTTCGAGAGATTTGAGTTGGAAATACGCATTTGCCATGAAGAATATGGCAATGTGTTGAATTTCCAGAGCGGATCGCAATCTCGTCCTCAAGGTGGTAAGTCGAGCATTTGTTTCTTCATCGTCATCCTCCACCTTTTCCATAGTATTGGATGCCTGCTGTTCTTCTTCTAACTGCTTCCGGCACTCACCAACAATTACACATGACTCTTCGTACACGGCATTCCAGATCTTCAGAGCCTCTTCTGTGGTTCTAGCATTCTCTTTGAGCTGGCCTCTTTTGATCTTCGCCATCAGATAGGATCTCTGCACAGTACGAACTTGACCTTCGTGCTGATCGATCATCACATCCAGCACCTGCTGCACGGTTCTCAGAGGGCCATTTGTACTTCTGCCTAGAGCACGGCGATTGCGACCGCCCACTTCTGGATGTAGACAAGTCTGACGCAAACGTGTGAGCCACGTCCTCATTTTGTCTACCATTTCGGAAGAATTTGGGTCCCAGTCGTCGCTTTGAGGGGCACCTGTACGATCAAGATCGCAATCTTCACAAAGCTGCTGGAAGAGCTGTGCGTAATGTTGTTCTTCGATAGGCGTAAATGGTATGGTAATGGTATGCCGGCTCTGCGGAGGAAGTCGCAGGTCTTCCCGGACGAAATCCTTTGTGTGTCTCATAGCAACTTCGCCTAGCATGTCCTTGAAAAGAGGTCGATGGTAGCTTATGAGGTGATCCCACAGTCGAGCAGATGCAGCCCATGGCATATAGCGGAGAAAGAGGAGAAGTCCAAACAAATCCCTATGACCTTTTCGCAAGGGTGTACCCGTGACAGCCCAAGCGTTTACACGGGGGATGAGCCGTGCAACTGTGGCAGCGGATGACACTCCGCTCTCGACCATTTGAGCCTCGTCCAGGCAGACGCGCCACCATGAGATTTGGGTAAGCGGACTTTTCGGAGGTTCGACCCGTTGTCGCCTGCGTAGATTGCGATCTGGTTTCTCTGCCACGTAATGTACCTCCTTCGCTATAACATTGTATGTTGTTAACACTACATCTTGGTCGAGCAATTCGTGAATGAGTTTGTCGCCTGTTTTCTTGTAACTGCTGACGCCTTGGTAGTGATAAACGCTCAATGCCGGTGCGTGTTCCTGTATCTCTTGTTTCCATTGTTCAAGGATCGTGGGAGGAGTAATGATCAATGTCGCGGAAGACTGTTTGAGGCTGGGAGGGTCCGATAGCTGTGCCGGTTTACGGTGAAGGCTGATAAGAGAGATGACTTCCAACGTCTTCCCTAGACCCATTTCATCCGCCAGTATCCCGCCTTTGAAGGGGCCGAAGCGGTGCTGTACGGAGCCTAAGTCTGTGCTGACTATGCCCAATGTATGGTTCACGAAGCAGGTAGTCTTTTCCAACGTCTCGGTCTTCTCAAATCCGGCCGGAAGACTGTCTGCAGGAGATTCAGGGAGAGGCTGAACCTGCCCAGTTGACTTCAGACTCACCCGCTCCCGAGACAAGAGCCAGCGAACACTGCGTCGCTGGAATGGGAAGAGCTGAGACTCCAGTGCGGGAACTTTGAAGTCTGCAGAATTCTCTGCCGACTTTTCGGGCACATGGACATTGTCGTAAAATTGCCGTGGTTCCCAAGGTTCGAAGATAGGAGGTCTGATCGTGTCCGGAGGGAGATAACGTCCTAATATGTCGAGTAATATTGGATCTACCCTGTCTCTTATCGACACTGCATCCTCCCAAAGTATGCAGGCCTCGATTTCAAGCATACCATCTGTTATGTACAGCGAGACACTAGCCACCGCTAAGGGCAGAGCGGAACCGGGCTTGTATTTTACGACTGACTCGAGATGTAGGATGTCGCGCAGTATCTGCCTGTCCTGCGCCGATGTTGGACCCAGGCGTGCATGCTTTAAGGTCCGACCTCTAGCCACCGTGAAATCGAGAGTATATCCATTCTCTGACTCTCGGAGTGACTGCACAGCGATTTGCAGACGGTGAGTGTCGGTTCGTGCAGTTGTCGTCTCGAGATCGACGCTGCGAACAGGAATTGTGGCTCGCGCGAGAGGCAGGTAGGTGACGAAGGAAGTGGGGAGGTCGTTAAGAACATCTGCTGAAACCTTGCGCCGCTTCCGAGCGGGCTCTTGTCGACCCTCCATCGTCGCTGCTGTGGCACGGCGCCAACAGAGTGCAGGATTGGGAGAAAGAAGAGGCAAAAGCGCAAGCAATTAAGATCTGCGCCATCTAACAAAAAGACGCGATTGGGGAATCAGGCCTCGGCGGTGATAAGATAAAGTCCAGGATCACGTGTGCGGGGTCGGCAGCCACGTGATGGCACTTCAGTACGTCTGCCTGCCTCCAGGTGACCGTCGAACAGTGTACGATCACCCATGCACTACCAACCTCGATTCTCTGCATTTACCTGTACAGAGCGATGCACTTACACTATTTGCGGAAGTGTTGCCATGAAAGCGGGCTTATCTGCTGCAGGATCTCGAATGGCATGCCATCCTTTGAACCGAATAGTGAGTTCTGAGGACAAATTCACCACCCGCTTTGTTCAACGTCCAACACTCGACTGCGCTTTCCTCGTCCACCATGATCTCGATCACTCTTTCATATCTCTCCCGCAAAACCTTCCAGAGTCAAACCTGGCAGACAAGGAGTTCTCCTGGGCCTGATCTGACTCGCCAAAAGGAAGAGTTGGAAGTTCGCCAAAAGTGAGATACAGGGTCTGGGCTGGGCAACCGGCCGCTAAGATCGCCTTCTGCATGATGATTAGTGCACCCCTACTGACATGTAGCCACCACCAGAAGCCTGATTCGTACTGGAACGATCTTGTCTACCACAGCGTCCACGGCAGTTGCTCGGAGGGAATTCGCGGCCGTTGACTTCTGCATTGACTATTTTTTTTCAGGGTACATATCCTGCGCAAGAACAACTACGGAAGTCGACCAAAGATCGATCTTTTACACCATGGCAATTCAATTCCACCATGTGGGGGACTTAGCGTCGATAGAAAATGAGCTTGACTTTAGCCGGACCAACTTGGCGGGTACCGATTTTCCATTTTTCGAAGATCGAAGACGTCATGCATCCTGTGACAAGTCTTCAGGCCACGATAAGGCCTTCGACTGTGCAGCGAGACGTTTCCAACCTGGTTATCATATGCGGCACGCGATAAGTAGTGTCGCACTGTATGGAAGGATGCTGCAGCTAAAAGTTCAACGGCCAATGTCGCACAGAAAGCATATCACTGGGCGACTGACCAAAAGGCAATGCGCCTGCGGTGGCCCGCCAACCTCGACAATTATCACCTTCTATTACCCCAACAAGGTTTGGTCCACCTGTCCCGCCTGTCTATACTCCAGGCTAGTGCTCGGAGGGCCCGTTCGTCGAGTCTCGACGTTTCTTATAAAGGGAACTATTGGTCGCATCTCCTACGGATCTCAGTTCCAGACCTGCCGAGGAACAGATCGATCCTGGGGAGGTGACACCAGGAAATCGAAAAAAAATCCCATCTACTCCACAGGTGGCAGGTATAAGACCCCCATACTGTAGGTCTAGTCGAGTCGTCCTTCTTCTAAAATCCAGCCGTAGTGCAAGCAGACTTTTGGGCAGTGCACTTTCTTGCGCAACAGCTTGCAACAATGAGCAGTGCAGTTCGTGACTCGCGCTTCGGCGTCGAGGGCCCTATCCTTGCAAACGAAGGAGACAACAATCACTTCGCCACCGACGAGAAGACTGCTCCGAAACAGGAGATCCCTATCTACAACGATCTAGAGCTGGTCTCCGAAACCGACCTGTCTCTCGGTTCAATCCTCAAGGGAACAGCAGCCGCACCACTTACCAATTTCGAGAAGAAGGCTGCTTTGATCAATGCGTAAGTTAGTAGCTCAAACATCAAAGTACGTCCACTGATTCACGTTCAGTGAGCTCGACAAGTTCGGCGTGGGAAGATATGGCTGGTGCATCTGGTTTCTCTGCGGCTTCGGCTATTTCTTGGATCTGGCCTGGGCCCAGGGTGTTGGTCTGGTCGCTTCCGCCATCTATCAGGAAATGAATGTGCCAGCCGGCTCATACGGCAACATCTGGGCCTGCGCCAACGCCGGTCTTGCGGTCGGAGCTTTCAGCTGGGGTCTCATCGTAGACATCATTGGCAGACGCTGGGCATTCAACCTTACCTGTCTGATTACCTCGGTTTTCGGCCTGCTTCTAGCCGCACCAAAGTTCAACTATGGTGCCATTTGCGCCATCTACTTCCTTGCCTCGATCGGTCTCGGGGGCAATATTCCCATCGACGCTACCATCGCCCTCGAATTTCTTCCACAAAACAGACGTTACTTGGTCTTTTTGCTGTCGCTCTGGCAACCAGTAGGTGTGGTCGTGGCCTCCGGCGTCGCTTACGGCACTACGGCCAAATGGCGTTGCGATACCACCCTGCCAGCTTGCAACGCTGTCAGCAAAGGAACGGCGTGCTGTACAGTTTCGAGCAATATTGGCTGGCGCTACACCATGATTGTTCTGGGGTGCATGACTCTGTTCATCTTCTTCCTCCGGTACTTCGTCTTCAAATTCCACGAATCCCCTAAATTCTTGATCAGCAAAGGCAAGAATGCCGAGGCTATCGAAGTGTTGCACAAGATCGCCAAGTTCAACCGAGCACCACCACCGACTTTGACAATCGAAATGTTCGAAGCCATCGACGCTGAAGCTGGACCAATTGCCCCGAAAGCTACTACCAAGAATGTCGTCAAGAATTTCGTGGGCAGTTTGTCGCACCTGAAGGGGCTGTTCACGCGCAAGCTACAGTGCTTCACTTTCATCCTGTTGGCTATTGCTTATATGTAAGTTCGAGTCCGAGCCTTTTGTCTCGCCGTACAGGCTGATCACGTCTTGCAGGGGCGATTACTGGTCATTCAATCTGGCAGGCTCCTACTTGCCGATTGTTCTCCTCAAGCACAACGTATCGAGTGGTGCAACAACCGTAACCGATACTTACCGGGAGTACGTTTACATCTATCTGCCTGGTGTCCTTGGCGCTGTCCTAGCTTTGATGTCGGTCCAATTGCCACTAGTCGGCCGAAAGTGGTCGCTCGTCTTCTCTGCCCTCTGTCAGGGTCTTGCAATGGCCATGTATACTCAAGTCAGGACCACTCCAGGATACGTCGGCCTGAATGCTCTGGAGTATATTATGCAAACGTATTTCAACGCCGTCCTGTACGCCTCCGCCCCAGAGTTGTTCGACACGGCCTACCGTGGCAGTGCCAGTGGCATGCTATCATGCTTGGGACGTCTTGCCGGTATTGTGGCGCCTTTTGCTGGTGAGAATTTCCCTTCTTTCGACTCGTCTATCATCCGCTGACTTATTCAGGCGAGCAATACATTGCCAACAATAGTGCCGGCATCTTGTGGCTAGGAGCAGGCGGTATCTGGCTGTCTGCTTTCACCATGATATTCTTGCCTGTCGAAATGAGGAAAAGGCAGATGTTCTAAAGTGGTACTAAACAGTCAAAACAGGTGAAATAGTCGAAACAGTCGACAAACGTACGATCTTTACGAATTCCCCCAAAATCACAATCCCAAAAACATATTTCTATACATATACCCCCAAAATACATATGCATTATATTCCTTTTTGCAAATCTATGAGCCTGCACCGAAGGGATCTGGGAGTGTCTATACAGCCTCGCGAGAACATTACGATCGATATATTGCCAAATACTCCTCCGTCCCCATAACTCTAGCAAATCCGTTCGCAAGCATACTCATCGCAGCATCATGCGTCTCCTCAGCACTATATACTTTGCTTTCCCTCCCATAACTTGCCATCCCATAACTTGCACACGCATCCGCCACAACCGTGACCTTGAACCCGCGCTCGCTCGCTCCCCTCGCATTATCATTTATGCACTGCGCACCGTCCATTCCAATTACCACAACTTCCAGAGCGCCCATTTCCTTCAGACGTGCCTCCAGTCTCAGCGAGGGGTCAGTGAACGCGCTGCCAACGTGCTTGACCAACACTGGCTCACCATCCAGTGGCGCGGAGCAGGCATGCGCTTTACAGTTCTCTGGATTACGGCCCAGGTTCAGCGGCTCCTTTGGGTCGAGCGCGTCGTGGTGGATGTGGATGAGTGGCCATCCGTGCTTGCGCCAGTGTGAAAGTAGTTTCTCGACATTGGATGTCAGGTCCGGCGTTGAGCGGCTTTCAATCGATCCCGGGAAACCCTCGACTAGAGCTTGTTGGAGGTCCACAACGAGTAGGACCGGCGGAGGGGGATTGTTTGTATCGTTTGTAAGTACCATTTGTACCGCAAGACGTAGCTGTAATACGACAGTTGTGTGTGGGTAGGTACCTGTCAAGCGTGGAGCTGGTGGACCAGAGACCTGACCCTATTTGACAGTACCAGTTTATTTCATATAGTCGTACCCAGTTGGTGTCTGTCCGGGCGTCTTGACGAAACGATTGTGATACTATGTAGTCGGTACGAGGATGGCGACCTGACAAGGACAAAGAGAAGCAAGGATTACGCTACGATCGAATTAGTCCTCCGTATGTAGGGACAAGCCAATCACCGTATTTCACATCAGGCAGCCAAACCACTGCAAGATGGTGAGCCCTGGTTGCGAAACCGAATGGTAGCATCACATCATGGTATTATGCTAGACATCAAGAGCACATGCACTATGGTATACTATCGCTTGATGTCCACTCTGATGGTAAGTACATCTGCACAGACGGCTATCCACCAGGCCACCTTCTTGGGCACTCTTATCGTCCATACTAAGCCACGATTTTGGCCGCAATCCGCTTGCATATGTCGCAAGAGCCCGGGAACGATTCCACACTTTGCTCGAGTTGTTTGACACCCAGGGCAAGGAGATCGGTCACTCCTCCTCGTCGACGCCTTCCTGCCTTCCAGCCTTCCACGGCTGAGTGAGACGAGGACCATGAAAGGATCCTCAAGCTATTGGGGATATCATTCTTCGCGTTCTACACGTGGAATAACCAGCTAGTCGGTTTGTGAAATGATGGTGGCGGTCGTCGAATAGGCCAACTTTCGACCTTGGTTGTCCTTTCTTCATAACGATTTCAGCTCAGTGGCTTGGTCCATCGGAACGCACTGGCAAAGACTCCCACCGGGTAGTCGCTGCGGATCAGCTACCATATTGGCCTGTCCGTTCTGGCAGATTGAAGCCAGTGCCCGTCCTTTGGGGTAGATCACCATCCAAGGTCGCGAGTAAATGGCGTATGAGATCGCGCGTTTGACCGAGCAACGTCCATTGTTGGCGATGATATCCACTGCCGGCGGGCGAGGTTGGTGCAGGAGGGAAGCACAATATCCGAGGAGGATCTCGATATGGCTGGTGGCATGTAGATGTCCCGGGCTCGAACCCCGTCAACATGGTGACTGGAGTCAGTCGGAGGCACTGATGCAGAGAGACCGATGTTATGACCGGACAGAACAATATCTTGTTGGATTGGCGAGGAGAATGGCATTAAAGCAACTTCTGTAGTCATGGGAAGATTAGCATGGTTTTTCTTCGCTGCTTTCTTTGGTCAGGTCATCGATGCGTTTGAGTAAGGTCTCGTTCATCTGTTTCAGACTCGTGATCTCCTCGGTCTGCTCTTGCAGCTTGGTCTGAAGCTGCTCAAGCCTCGCTTCGCTTCGTAGCCGATGCTTTCGTTGCGCTTTTCGATTTTGTTCTTTTCTTTTCTGCATGATGGTAGTGAATTAGCTCCTTCTTCCGAACCAGGGACATCTTAAAAAGAGTTGATCACAAGCAACGTACCTCTCTTTTGTCGCTCTGACAGAGTTCGCATGTTTTATTCTGATGGTGCTGGCCTGCACACCCTGGCTCGGACTGCTGATCGTTTGAGTGCCGCCTCGAGATACTTTGATCTTGTGATTCGGAGCGTGATGATATCGCTAAATCCGCGATCGAGTTCATACTGTCCGCGCGCCCTAGTTGGAAAGCAGATGGTTGAGAAGGCATGGCGAAATGGGTCGGACTTTGTACATGCACCAAACCCAGCATCGCCGATGGGGGCATTCCCGGCTGTTCCGGAGGCTGTTAGGGATTGCTGCGTTGCAGACGAATCTCAAACTGAATTACCTGGATGAATTCTGGCGGAATATCCGTGCCCATTCCATAGTAGTCCAATCCCTGCCAGATATGCCCATGAGCATAAGGATTGTCCACTTCCGATGTTGATGTTGTCTGTGCCGGGAAGCTGCTGACAGACGAAATGTATGTGAGATCGTCCATCATGACTGGATTGATGTGGACGTCTCCTGGTTGAACGCTTCTTGTGGTCCAGTCCTTATGATGAGGAGCGACTTGTTCTGGTCGACCTGGGTTTTCAAGGATGCCAGTTGAATGCCGTGCTCCGCATTGAGGTCGAAGAGTGTTGAATTTTGCCCAGTATAAAAGTACAGGTGGCTAGCTGGCGCGGCACATGAAGATGTCTCTGGAATTATGTCTTCTGGGAGTATTCTCTTGGTTAATCCTCACTGATTTCCAATGGCACGCCTGCATGGAAGGACTTTGTGGTTGAACTCCGGCAGGGACGTCTTGAGGTATGGGTGTTGGCGAAGGGAGAGGAAAATGCAAGTGCATTCCATCGGTCCTTACAAGAGGGAAGACGATACCCGGTATATCGCACATGCTGCGGTTTACGCTGATGGCACCCAAGGTGGCAAGCATGCGACACGGCAAGAATCGATCAGGTCTCGATTCACGGGGACTGCCTCACATGGCACGGCGCCCTGCCAAAAAGACGGTCATTAACCGTGGATGGCAGTGGAGCCACGTGTATGCATAGTCCTGTAAACATTCGACATAGTGCAGAAGAGACTTTCCCCTCGCCTAAGCAACCTTAAAAGACCAGGACTATATCAAAGAACGATTTGTTGGGACGGGTCGGTTGAGGCGTCCAGCGGGAGATTTGTGGTTAAGCAAAGTGCACAAGGCCCATATTGCAACAGTCCTCTATTGGGGGGCTGTGTCTCTCATCACATCGCCAATGAAAAGTACCAGTACTTCAAACTGATTAGCTTCCTGAGTAGGACGTGAAATGCCCGGTTTCCGGGTAATTCCTGAAGGATTCAGAGGTGCATTCACTTATCAGAGGTGAGGAAGCAAGGGGGTTTGAACCCCGCGGCGTCCGTCCTGGGTCCTCAAGATGGCCGAGTCAAGTAGATATCTCTCTGGTACAGGGGGCCTGATCAGGGCAGTTCCTCCCCATTTTCCCAAGTTTGAGATGTCATTAACGTTCATACGACTCTGGATAGTGATACCAACCAGTTGCAGTTGATATTGGAGAGGTATTGCCAAGGTATTGGGCTGGGTCCATCACGTCAACGACTGCTGCATGTGGCCAGCATACTCGCACCCAGTCGCTGGTATTGTTGGCAGAACCTGCCGACATAAACCCCTTGCTAATGGCTTCAACAGCTCCTGGCTTCCCACCACTTGCACTTTAGTATATGCAAAAATGATTCAGCCAGGCCAAAGTCTATAGGATAGTCAGTGGAATCGACTGTGCAGGTGTCTCGACCAGCCACGACTTTCACCCAATGTGATGCCCAGATGTTTCGCTAGACTCGCAGTAGACGCGAGAGTGGTGGTCCAGAAGCTTTCCTGACAGATGGGTCAGATGTGCAGGGTCTCTCCAGATCGTCGTCTGCACTCTTATGACTCAGCCAACTTGGGCCAAATCCTTTCGATAAGTAAGCAGGCGAAGCAGGTACACGGGTACACGGCACGAGGTAGAAAGAGCCAGCCAATCCGAGCTTTTACCTCCAGCAGCCCTTAAGAGGGCGACCTTGATGGTTGGACATGTGCGAATCGTTCTTCGAAGCTGAATATTGATACATTTTGAAAGTCATCCTTCAGAGAGTGGTCACCGCCTTGTGCCGCAAGCAGTGCTGTTAAGCACGATTCTGGTGAGCCCCTACCTGCCGACGGGACAGCTTCGGAACACCTGTTATAGCATTACATATCAGTCCATATCCACGTCGCTTTCCTCGCCCTCACCATCACCATCCACTGATGCTGATTCGTCGTCCTCCATATCCTCATCACTATGCTCGGCAAGTAAATCTTGCGTGATTTCGTCGTTGAGGTCCCTGCTTGTCTGGACAGAAACAGCGTTTCTCCCGCGTCCTGCCGTGGACATCTGCGCCGAAGACCGAATTTTCGGAATCTTTTTGCGCGAGCCATTCGTGAGTGGCTCGGCAGTTGTTTCTAGCAGGGCGTCCTCCATGATGATGGGTCGGCGAATTCGAGCATTGTAGACCTCCAGATCGCGGTCTCCACTCCAAACATCCAGACGCCGACTTGTTTTCCTCAGAACTTTCATCCACGTTTCAACTTCCTCGCCATAGTCCGCCGGCTCGAAGCCGGGCGGGATTGCCCCATTCTCTGGCTCAACTTGATCGTCGAGCCATCTGCGACCGATCAAACCGGCAAAGCCGAACCCTTCGTTTTCTTCTTCCTCTTCACTGTCGTATGCGGGAGGGAGTTCGCTGATCCGTCTGGCCGCTCTCAAGAGCCATCTTCCTCCTTGCCTTATCTGTCGAGCTTCTTTGAGTGCCCGTCTTCGTCTCCTTCTCAAAGCCCATTCGACGCGGCGCTGCCGATGTTCTTCCAACTCTCGCTGGTATCCTGTTCTAGCCCTAGACTTGGGCAAGGTGCCACTTGAGGGAGCAAGGGTGTCGATCTCCTTTTTGCTGCGATGCGGTCCAAACTGGCTGAGCACCACATGATTGCCAGCAACAGGTTGGAATGGCTGAGGTGTGCCATTAAATCGGTCAATCGTGTCGGGTGTACCTTCATCACGGCCTGGTTTCAAGATGCTTCGGCGAGCTTCACCAGGCTTGACTGCCCCTCTAGCCCTAGACGGCGTGTTCTTTCCTCTTACACGCTTGTAGCGTCCACGACCAGGGTGTGGGTCCACGGCTTCCCAATCGTCCTCTAGACTGTCTGCCTGCCCACCAAGTGCACTGCTCATAATCTGCCCGTGGTAGGGTTCTGGAGTACCCACCCCAGGGCTTGCTCGTGAATCGGCATCCGACATCAAAGAGTCCTCGTCACCATACAGGGCGCCCTTTTTGAGTCGTTTCAAGGCCTTGTGATCGGGATTCATGGGGTCAGCCATGACAAGGGGAGGTTCGCTGGCCACTTCCAGCATGATGCGCTTCCTTTCCGCTGTCATTTTCTCTGCAAAGGCTACTTCTTCTGTAGGATCTTCGTTTTCCTGATCTCCTTCCTCGGGTGTAATGTTTACCAATCTAGGCACCAAGAGTGGTAGGGTATCAGGATCGTTGGGATCTTCGTCTTCTTTGTACCTGCCGGGACCATACGGATTGTTCAAGGCATCCTCCTTTGTAAAGTTGGATTCCAGATACCACCACATGATCCATAGAAATGCCTGAGCTCTGCTGGCCGAGCTAATGGTTGCTCGCATCGCCAGATCGAAAAAGTCGACTTTGTCGGTAAAGTGTGTTTCACTGACTTTAGGTGCAAATTGGGAGAGTACAAAGATGAGGTTGACTGGATTCGTTCGAGGCACCGGTAGAGCCTTGAGCGCGCTCATCGTCCGTGGTTCCTCTGTATCCTCACTTGCACCTTTCAAGATGCTTTTCAGCCTTGGGGCATCCTGAAGTGCTTTGTAGTCTTTCTGACTTTTGTATGCCTGTAGAGATGGTATTGAGTGGTATGTCCTCAACTGCGCCCTCATCTCAGGGAAGAAGTTCAGCGTTGTGTTCATGCGGCCGACGTTCACCAAGAGGCAGATCATGGCCATGTTTTGTGCGGCTTCTCGATCCACCTGGAGCCTGTCCTTGAGAATCTTGCTGGTCTTGGAGCTTCTCGCCATACAATCTATGTAGATGTCGGCAAAAGTACATCCGCTCTTGCCATCACTTATTCTGGTGAAGACCGGCTTCGAGTCCTCCGTGACGACCCTCAGGAATTTGAATTGTATTTCTTTGCGCCATAGTGGCGTACCATCCGGCTTCTTGATGTGTCTGATCTTGCTGCCAGAGTAGACTGACCCGACAGTACCGTTGGCCTGTCTCCTAGTGCCAACTGCAGTACCGACAGTCTTCGAATCAGGTTCAGGGGTGGCCTCTGACTTTCTGGTCTTTGAATGTGACGCTGAGATGATACTGCCTTCATCTTCCGTTCCCTCTTGTGGCTGCTCGTGGATCCATCCCGGACCTTTTCTCGGTCTCGATTTCCTGCCACTTGATGCTCTTGAACGGGCAGTACGACGGGAAGCAACAGGAGTGGAGCCAGAGGGTGTGCCTTCTTCCACCTGGATCGAATCGTCGTCCAAATCAGCAATCTCAGGCTTTATGTCATCGATCTGGTCGTCGATGGTATCTCCAGACGGCGCAGGGGAGGGTTCGCGTGAAGTCATCGTTGCTGGTCTCTGAGGAGATCTTAGAGGGTTATGAAATGTACATGGTATTTATCAAGTGTCGGTCGAACAAAAGTCAATGCTGTCCTGTTCTTATTGGTCTCAGAAAAGGTCAAAAAAATAGTCGAGGCGACTCACTCAGCCGCGACTTCATCCTTGTCACTACATATGAAGATAGAGACCGGGGGTGACGCGCCAAGCTCCTTCTACAGTTAAAGTGAATCCGGCAAAGCTGCCTTCTACAGTACGTGTTTGCCTTCCTTGATTGACTTTGATGGTCCTTGTGTCAACAGCGACCTTGTTTTCAAGTGAATTTGAAGTCGCTAGGTGCTTTCCGCAGAAGCGGCGACTTATACCCAAAGTGTCATGTCCAAACGATATTGGTAAAGACAAGTCGCAGGTGATGGAAGGCCTTGTTGAATGCGGCCCAGGCTAAGCAAGGCGTGCTCCTCTCTGCCTCAAATGCTCACCGTCTCTTCAATTGAACCTCTTCACGTTAAAACTGCAGAGCCAGGCTTATAACCGTCGATAACACTTCACTTGAATCGTTGACCATGACTAATTGGACACTCGGCGAGAGATTTCACCAACGCTACCATCATCTGAGTGGAGTGAAAGCATTATGGGAGACAAAGTGGAAAGTACCCTGTCAATTGAGCGTCTACCCATTCCACGACGGATTGTTCGAAGATTTTGAGCCAATATTCCAAAGGCTGATTCAAGACAACGTCAATGATGGCTACTCTGACACATATACCGAGTACTTTCTACCTACCGCTGAAAAGCTGACCGATGCAGCTCTTTCCGCTCAAGCCTCGGACCGTGCGAGAGCAGCCTTACTTTTCAAACGAGCCGCCTGTGTATACCGCATCTCGCGGTTCCCCTCTATCGATGCTGGTACAGGATTAAAGAGGCGGGTATTTGAGTTACAGAAACAGGTGTATCTCAGAGGTGCAAGCTTGTGGAACGCCCCCATGCAGGAAGTAAAGATCCCACATACGGCAGCCACAGGTCAGGATGGCAACGAGATACCATTGTTTGTAAGGCTGCCGATAGGCTCCAACAGTCAAAACAGGTGTCCAATGGTGCTGCTTATCACTGGACTCGATGGGCACCGTCCAGACAACACAGGCCGGACTGATGAGTTTATAGCCCGAGGATGGGGTTGTGTGATTGCTGAGATCCCAGGCACTGCAGACTGTCCCTCGGATCGTCGGGATCCCGCATCTCCAGATCGATTGTTTACTGCCGTCTTGGACTGGATGGACAAGCAACCACGATTCGATATGCGGAAATGTATTGCGTGGGGCCTCAGCGCAGGTGGTTACTATGCAATCCGCCTGGCGCATACTCATCACGCACGCCTGGCTGGCAGTATTGGACAGGGTGCCGGCACCCATCACTTCCTGTCCCGGGAGTGGCTCGAGCACGTCGATGACCATGAGTATCCCTTTGTCCTCAGTGAGGCGTACGTCTCAAAGTATGGCTACAAAGACTGGGAAGAGCTTATTCAGAATGCCCAGAAGGATTACAGCCTTTTGGACAGCGGCTTGCTCGACGGACCCTCCTGCAGATTGCTTCTTGTCAACGGAACGTGGGATGGCCTTATGCCCATCGAGGACAGCATGATACTTTTCAATCACGGGAGACCCAAGGAAGGGCGTTTCTACGAGAAAATGCTGCATATGGGATATCCACCAGCGTATGAGTGCATTTGGCCATGGATGGAATCAGTAATGGCAACGACCGCGTAGTCGATCAACATTGGCTATTTCTATACACTTTGTGCATCAGGTCTCTTGCAACATCCTCGCAGCAGGGTCTTTCTGTCTTGTCGTGTTCAGAATCCTTTGGAGTAAACCTTCTCCCACATCCGTGGAATGAATGTCTTGGCTTCTTTCAGATGCTTCGTTGTCCATGGCGTCGTGTTTGCAGCCTCGGCCTCCTTACCGTCGAAAGCATGCACATCGTCGATTTCGTGGATGGCAAGATACTTGGGCGGCTCTCCCTTGGTGTTGAAGGCCTTCGGTCCGATCACATATCTCAATGACCTTCGATACCCAGGTAGCTTGCTGAGCAGATCAAGATGTTCTTGACGATACCAATCCTCAAAATCTTTCTCATTGGCCTCGCTTGGCTCCATTTCAACGGTCAAGAGGTAAGGCGGTGCGGCTTGAAGAATCAATAGGAAGTCTCAGTGCTGAATAGGCTTGACTCACAGTCTCCGACCTTCTTGGGATCAAACTCCTGGATGAGTGTATAGTTCCTGCCGTCAAAATCCCCAATTTCTGATGTTGCCTTCTGCTGCGGCCACATCACACTGTTCTGGCGCACGTCATTCTGAAATTCTTTCGACTTGAGCGGCTCCTCGCGATCCGTTTGATACAAAGCGAGAAATCCACGCGGATGTGGTTCCTTTGCTTTGAAGGCAAAGTCGTGGCTTTCCTTGTAGAAAACAGCTTTTGTAGCCGTTTTGCTATTCACCAGGTCGTCCAGCTATAGGTCAAACTGTTCAGCGCTGCCGCAAGTATTCCAAGCTCACAACATACATGTTCTTCTTTGTACCATTTTATCCAGAGGTCATCATCAACTCCAACTCCTGGCTGAGGTCGCGAATTAACTGATAGCAGATACTTGGTAGGCATCGCGTCGTTACTCTATCACGTAGAACTTCGTTAGGCTTCTTGCTAGTCGTCGAGATATTTACTATCGCTAGAGCCAGGTACTGACCCTTCTCAAAAATGGTCTTTATAATCTGTCACACATGGAGATCCCCGCGTCAAAAGGTTTAGGTGAAGGAGCCTTCCCGTGCACCTTTACCTCGGGCAGCGGCGCAGTGCGGGGAGACAGCAGCTTCAAGACTCCGGCTTCTTGCGTGATTAAGATGCAGTTGTGAAGCCTCCCACTACGTGAGACAGCATGAGACAAGGCTGACCATCTCTACCTATATGGGCAAGAAATCGAGCCTCGGGTCGCAGCAGCGCCACAAAGTTCACATGCTTGATCAGCGGGCGAGGGTGTCAGAGATGAGGTCCGTCACACGGCAGAACCTGCAACCAGCCCGCCACCATAGAAGGAACTGCAAGCCAAAAATCGGAAATGCCTAAAAGAGTTGCACGTACTGTAATATGGACAGGATGATGGTAAACTTCAGCCCCAACTCTGGAAATACCAAATCCCCGCAGTACCGGCAGACAGGCCCCCCTCCACCTCATTACTAATTGTCGGGTGGCACGTCATGTCGAAAGACCAGGTTTGATAGGACGACATGAAGATATCCCAAGCTGGACAATAGTCCTTGAGATATAAGGAGGGGCGTGTTGCTCCCTGCCGCAATCTATGAACGTGCTCGTAAGAACATCGCCGCGGCTGTTGCGACTGCCCATACTCGCTCCAACAACCACCTTCCATTGCAGATACTCACTGCGAAACCCAACTCCACACCAGTCTCACGGATTCCGCAGCTCCATTGTCGTCATGTCTGGAAAAATGCTAGAAGCACTAGTCTACCACCCACTACGTGTGGACATCCACTCCGTGCCCATCCCCACGCCGAAAGAAAACGAGGTCCTCACCAAAGTCGTCGTCTCAGGCTCCAACCCCAAGGACTGGAAAAGGCCGTTCGTCAATGAGCAATTCAACGGCACGAACCAGGGCGACGACATCGCCGGCATCGTCGAAGCCGTAGGGTCCGCCGTCACACAATTCAAACCGGGAGATCGTGTCGCCGGGTTCCATCAGATGCAAGCCCCTGGTGGATCGTACGCCGAGTACGCTATATCTCCCGAGCACACTACATTCCACATCCCAGCCAATGTGAGCTTCGAAGAAGCAGCTGCCATCCCCTTGGCTGCCATGACCGCGGCTGTCGGTCTCTTTGTCAGTCTCGGGCTGCCGGAGCCATGGGTAGCCGCCGCACACCCAGAGAAACTACCCAAAGGCGGCCTTGTTGTTTATGGCGCTGCCAGTGCGGTGGGCGCATATGCCGTGCAGCTTGCGAAGCGCGCTGGTATTCATCCGATCATTGCCGTGGCCGGGAGAGGCATCTCGTTCGTCGAAGGATTTCTGGACAGCAGCAAAGGTGATGTAGTGATAGACTACCGCAAGGGCGACGAGGCTGTCGTTGAGGGTATCAAGAATGCAATGCCGCAGGGCGCACAGCTAGAGTATGCATTCGATGCTGTCAGCGAGGCGGCTAAGTCGTCGTTCGGCAATATTTGCAACGTCCTGGCACCGAATGGACTCCTCACAACGGTCTTGCCGACCAAGGATGATCCTTCGATACCCAAGTCCGTCAAGGCGCCTTTGACGATGGTCGGAAGCGTCTTTACCAAAGACAAGGATTTTGGATATGCGTGGTATCGCCTTTTCGAACTCGGTTTGAAGGATGGCTGGTTCAAGCCGCATCCCCAGGAGGTCATTCCGGGCGGATTGAATGGCATCGAAGAAGGTCTGAGGAATTTGAAGGAGGGCAAGGTCAGTGCCACGAAATATGTGTTCCGGATCTCGGAGACGGAAGGACTGTTGAATGCTTCAAAGTCGTAGACATTCAATGCGTGGTCGAGAGTGGTGTTGCAGGAGTAAGACGAACAACCTTCTCCGGGTTGAGTAGGCACAACGGATCCAGTGCCAATTTGACCTGACGCATGGTATCGACGCTTTCGACGCCGAGCTCATCGTTGAGTCGGTCTCGCTTCTCAATGCCAATGCCGTGTTCACCTGTGATCGTCCCGTCCATTTCAATGGCGAGTTGCTCGACTTCAGAGACTATCTTCTCCATCTTCTCCTTTTCTGCCACACTGTAAAATATCGCGGAGTGGAAGTTTCCGTCACCAACATGACCACAGCACGCACCAACAAGTCCGCTTTCCTTTAGTTTTTGATTGGTGAAATCGATGATATCGTCCAGTCTGGACATCGGCACCGCGAGATCCGTGCCTTGGAACGTGTCGTCCGGATTTCTCTTGAGTGTCATCAAGCTCCAGAGCATCGTCTTTCTTGCCGCCCATAACGCATCCGACTCTTCTTCATCGCTGCCGAATTGAAAGCTCAGACACTTGGCTTCCTGTGCAAGGGAGTGGACTTGCTTGACTTGTTCACGGACTACGGCCTCGCTTCCGGAGAATTTGAGGAACAATGACGGTGTTTCCGTCAGCTCCTTTGTGCAGTAGCCCGAGTTGTTGATGGCACCCATCGATATGCCATCGAGTAGTTCGATTGCGCCCAGAGGAAGTCCCTTCTGAACGATCTTGACTGCCGCCTCAACAGCATGGGAGTTGGATGGGAATGAAGCCACAGCGACCCTGACGTTCTCAGGCTTGTTTGTCAATTTCAAGGTCGCCTCGGTGACCAGCCCTAGAGTTCCTTCAGATCCAACAAAGAGCCGCGTGAGGTCGTATCCGGCGGACGATTTCTTGGGTCTGCGTCTCGTCTTAATTACCGTGCCGTCGGCCAAGACGACAGTCAAGCCCAGCACCCAGTCTTTCACCGTACCGTACCGGTATGCCGAAGTTCCTGAGCAGCCTTGGGAAATCATACCCCCAATTTGTGCCCCTGGGCCGGGATCTGGTGGAAAGAACAACCCAGACTTCCCGAGCATTTCATTCAAGTCGACGTAGCCGATACCCGGCTGCACAACGACGTCCATGTCATTTTCGTGGAGTTGCACGACCTTGTCCATGCGTCGGAAGTCTATGCAGACTTCACCATGGATGGCGGCAAGTGTGCCTTCGAGGCTGGTACCGCCACCGAACGCGATGATGGGGATCTTTCGTCGGTGACATACCTTGACCAGGGCGCTTACATCCTCCGTCGACCGTGGGTAGACGATCAAGCATGGCCTATCTAGGTCGCCACGCGGTGCGGGTGACCATTCCGTGCTTGATCGTGCTATTCGGGCGCCGAGCTTGTCGTCTACACCGTCGGTGCCCAGGATATCGATGAATTCCTTTTTGGCCGCTTCGATATTTCTCTCCGAGAGATCATGTTGCAGTCGTGATATTGAGGGTAATGGTGCTGTCGATTTGGAATTGGCTGATCCAGCGCCCGTGAATGAGATTCTGCCGCTGTAAAATGCTGCGGTTCCTGTACATAGTACTATGATCGAAGCAATGACTAGCCCATTCACAAACCCTCCAGAATTTCCCCCGAGGTCTTTGCTTCCTGGAGTTTTCTGTGAGGCCGTTCGTTGCCACCGCTTGGGAGGCTGAACTCTAAGGTAAGGCGCCCCTGTAGCTCTTGGTCGGAGAAAGATTCTGGTGAGAGCGGATCGGGCCATGATACCAACAAGCAGCCTTCGGCTCTCAATGAAGCTGTAAAGTAAACCCCTTCCGTGCTTTGCTATTTGCGTATATAATCACCGTATACTGTGTTGTTTTGAGTTTATCGAGGAATAGCTTTGTAGTAGGAATGAAGGTGGGAGAAACACTATTGATGTTGACCATATGATTTTTGCCCACATCGCCTCCCCCACAGCGACTCCCTAAAGATACACCATAATCCCCCGCAAAATGGAAAGTGATGCCCACGAAATGGTGCCGGGACACATTCCGTTTGCCTTCAAGTCAGCGGTAATAAGGCCGGAGAGCTCCAGAATTGTTGTGCTTCAATCTAGACCATATGGTTCGCCGCATCCACATTCTACCACCCCTATATCCGGCGTTGTAAGCGATACAAGTCTGATGCGCAACCCACTAAGTACTCGAATCGTGTGACACTACCACCAAGACAGCATAAGTATCATCGACGTGGACACGTGCTGAACCGGCAAGCCTGTTTTCCAGCAAAAGTGGCACTGCCTGACGAGGAGGACACCGACGATATAATTCAAGCTCCAGCAGGTTCGCGACAACGAGTGCCTTGACCCCAAACTAAGCACTCTGCATAGTAGAGCTGATGTCTCTGCGCCTGCCGGAGGTCATGACTATCTCGGTGTGTGTGAGAGGCTCCAGGCGACACTGAAGAATGGTATCTATTTGAATCTGAGGAGCAAAACTGGTCAGACAATGCCACTTTTTCTGGATATCGGCTTGCCGGTTCCAACTTGAATGTCCTTTTTGGGCAAAGTGAGGTCGCAACAAGATGTATTAGCTTCGACAATGAACATTTCTGATGTCGTCCTTGAATCCTCCTAAATACTCCTAAGCGGTGTTGTGGGGAGTGTGCTTAGCGGTCAATGTAATGGTCGAAGTCGTTTGTGGCAGATCCTCGTCTGACATTTTGACCTTGTTGATGGCTTCCACGCGGTCGTCGTAACTGGAGAGCTTGCGAAGATGAGGCACTTGGGCAAATACTTTCTTCTTCCTCACATATGCTTCCCAGAATTCGGTGTTCGCGCTGTGAGCTGCCAAATTCCACTTTTTCAGACTCTCCTCCTCTTCTGCGTT
The DNA here is from genome assembly GCA_000835395.1 of Exophiala sideris. Classification (NCBI taxonomy): domain Eukaryota; kingdom Fungi; phylum Ascomycota; class Eurotiomycetes; order Chaetothyriales; family Herpotrichiellaceae; genus Exophiala; species Exophiala sideris. Next base: position 1,904,456 of record KN846954.1, on the reverse strand, counting down.
CAATCTCAAAAAGGCATACACATCGGCACGCCTTGGTCGCTCTTGATGCTCATATTCGGGTGGAATATCAAAGATCCTCGCATGAAGCCGTGTTCCAACGTGAGTGTCATCACAGCCAACGCCGGCAATGATCATGAAAGTGGGGACAACAATGATCACCACCGTTATCAGCTGGCTTACGAGATCGGACATCCCAATTGTGACCACATGCGCACCGAACGCGATCCAGGCGATCCAGCGGACGATCTTGTAGTACAGCAGCTCGTTCGGGGCATCTTGCTCCTTTCTGTCCTGTCGCTGTTTCTTCTTGACAGGCCAAGTCTTCACTCTTGCTCTCTTGGTCTCGTCTCTTGTGTCCGGTGGCTTGGGATTGTAGACGAAACAGTCGAGCACCAGGCACTCTGGTATAAAGAGCACTGCCGCCCGCGCATCCGGCAACACGACGACGAGCTTGGCCTCCTTCAGTTCTCCAATCAGATGCTCATCGAGCTCGAGATTGTTGCAGACGGGTTGCTTTATAGTGGAGGCCTTAGCATCCCTCTCGGTCGCTTTCTTTGCGTCTTCGACGACAGCTCTGTCAAGCCACGTCGAGTTGCGACCGACCAGGATCACTCGAGCGACAGTGGAGATTACCATGGACATGGCATTAGCAAGGCCCCACCAGTCACCCATCAGCACTGTTATCACAATAAATCCGGCTTGTACAACAACCCCAATGGCAAGTGCTAGACAGGTATCCCGCCGGAATGGATATGGTTTTGAGTTGATGTTCCATTCCACGCATGTGCCAGATGTTTGGAAGTCCTGTTCCATAAGCCAACGTGTGAACCAGCCTGCCAAATCAGGTGTGTAGATATTTGCTGTAAAGTTGTACAGCTGGAAACCGGGCTGTTTGGCTGTGAATGCATCACTTGCAATGACATATGCTCCTAGAAGAGGCAGAAATTCCAGATAACGGCTTCGCACCAATTTGCCGACATGGCGGTCGACCTGGTCAGCGCCCAGGAGCGTGACGATGCCCAAGGCGTCAAGTCTGAATGGTGCAAATCTTCTCAAGTATCCTAGCACAGGCATCCCAGCTCGTTGCTCTCCGGCGAAACGATCAATGCGTTACGCGGGTCGATGTCAATCAATAATGAGGCGAGCATGGACGAGGTCGAGGCTTCTTGGATATTGTGAGTGTTCGGTAGGGACCCTTTCAAACGGGGACATGCTCCAGTGCTTAGAACACCAGGCACGAAGTCATGCGCCCCAATCCTTTAGCTGTCGCATTAGTTGTGTGCAGTCGGTAAGGCATGGGTTGCCATTCGCTGGGGGCCACATACTAATGTAGCCCAATGTCATGCAGGCCCGGCGCCTTTTCAGCCTCCTCGACGGTGTGCCCCTGCACAACATCTTCGTGATTGAGGCGTCTCCCGACGAGGCCATGTCATTTAAGAACCAAGGATTTACAATTTTGAATTCTACGGGCCAGTGTTGGTCCTGCGTCCTGAAAGTTGCTGACTTCGGCATATGCCTGAGAATCTTAGGGGTCGTGGGGCTACTTAGTGAGGCCAAGAGGGGACCCCAAGTTGGGCATGAAACCGCATTCGCCGCAAGAAGAGACCGATCGTAGGTCGCAGGCGCTATGGCGTTCTTGGGCCCCTTGTAGGCTCATAGACTGTCGACTGCTCCTCGTCGAATGCGGAGTCAGGCGAAGTCAGTCTCGAGCGCGGCAGAGGATGAACATTTGAGCTTGCTCGTGCGAGCCTGCAGCCATGGCATTGTTACAGCTTTGTGCCTGCCTTGGCTGTTGCTTCAAGCCCAATGCTGCTTCCTCGGGACACGGGTGATAGCAGGCACACCGCAAGACTCCAGTCAATGGAATGCGCTAACACATGTCTTCAACATGGGAAAACACAAGAAAGAGCCTGGAGCGTGCAACGAATATGTTATTTGGCGTCAAGATTAACACCCTTTGGAGCAGGGGTGGTGTACTGTACCTAAGCGGATAAACTTGCTTAACGGGCTAGTGATGCCCCCACGGTCCGGGCTGCCGCTGCCCTCTTACGGCCGCCTGGGCCCCATAACCGTACTCTGTACACCAGATGCAGAATAGATTTGAGGATCAATGCCGCTCCGTGTCAGGTCGGTCTCCCTGGGCGCCTCACGCCCACCGGTATCACGCCCGCCCCCTATAAGCCCGCCTACCAAGGTGTCGTACCCTAGGGATATGCTGATCTGTAGTCCGAAATCGCTGTAAGTTTTGTCTGTTGATTGATAAACACCCATCTCTACCTGGTAGTACTTTCCCTTATTACCAAGAATAAAAGGCACACTCTTGGAGTATTCAGGTTTATTTTCTACTACATAGCGTTTGAAAGGTCTATGGTAAGATATACCTAAGCGAAGATTCTAATCCACATAACACCATAGGATACATTGAAGGTAATTAATGTCTGAACGCAAAAAAAAGAAATATGCGGCCACAGTGGCTTGAACACTGGACCTTCAGATTATTGAACCGAAGTATTACTTCAGTCTGACGCTCTCCCACTGAACTCAGTTAGAATTGAGTTCTCAATTTTCGATCATGCAATAGCAATTAACATACGCTGAGCTATGGCCGCATTGACAACGGCATTGTTGACGCCGGATTTGTTCCCAAAAGTTGGAGGGTGTAAAATATAATTATTGTTTTTAATTTCCTGAGAATCTGTGGGCCACAAATGGGTACAGTAAGATCATGTAATTCGCTCGTTCTGGCCGACCGAAGAGACCGAGACGGAGTACAAAATCTTTTCATGGAGCATGCCTATCTATGATGAAATAGCGTCCCGTTGCTAGCACTCCCATAGAAGCGATGCCGTCTACCCGAGCTGGGACTCAACAGCAGATTATCGACAAGAAGAGGCAACGTCGCATGACACAAAGGATAGGGCTCGTTGACGTCCTAACGAAATCCCGAGAAGGCCACGAGATCGATGCTGCCCAAGGGACCCTTGGAAACACTGCCTCCACGGATAGAAAACATCCCCAACCTCTCTCTCACACCTGCATCCATTCGCCGGCCAATGCAACCAGGCTACCTCACACAACTTCAGTATTCCCAGTACTATACCCGCCCTCATTAGTCAACACGCTCGCCGCACTGGTTGTGTATTCAGCATCGGGATCCACGCCAATGGTAATCCATGCGAATAGTCCATCCTCAACCTTTTCACCAAGCAGCACATAGTTGAGCACCGGGTCGCTGTCGGTGTCAGTCTCTGAGATGAAAACCCTGTCCTCATCATTGTCTGTCAGGGTGATGGTGTTTGTCGTGTATGGATACACGTTGTCGTTAATGTAATCAATCAAGTCCTGATCATAAAACACTTGACCGATGTGCCTGACCGTCCCACCCGAGATGGTATCGTTAGCGAGGAGTGTTACGTTCATATGGGTAACCATATGGATATGCGTGGCTCGGCCAGAGTAGTATCCAGGAAAGATAGTTCGCCATGCCGCAACGCCATCAGAGTCGGTTTTCTGGATCCCGCGCAGGAAGGTGGCATTGATATTGGCGGTATCATTTTCGTTGCCATTGCCATTGGCGATGACGCCACCATACACGCCTGTACTGTTGCAGCTAAATTCCAAGGGTCAGTGCATGAGCAGCCACGGGGCCAGGGACTTGACGTACTGCCAGATATCGGCGTACAAGCTGGTAATGGGCTCGCAGGTGTTGACATTGATGAATTGCTCTTCGAGATAGACTGGCACGCCAGGCTGGGTCTCGGTGATATCGTGGCGGACAAATTCACCTTGGACATCTAGGAAGCGTCAGCTGTAGTTCGAGACTCATGTACGGGTCTACCCTTACAGTATGGCCCAATCTCGCCCTCGGGGTTCAGAATGCAGGATGAATTTCCATAGATGAGCGATTCGTAATCCGTCGTCCAAGGAGTGACATTCAAGCTTGACTCGTGGCTCGTGTTGGCAACTGTAGCTCCGAAGTCACTGATGTTCGCACCACTGCCTCCGCCTGCATCTCCTCCTGATCCCCCAGATGGAGCAGCACCGGTTGCACCAGATGGAGCTGCGCCGGACGGAGCTGAGCCCGAAGCAGAAATATCGGTAGGTACGGCGGTGGAGGAGGATGTCTCGGACCCTTGTCGAGCCACTAGAGATCCTGCTGCAGTCAGTCATGTTGCACGACACTCGACCACGGTGTCCAGGATCATACTCCTTTTTTGCAGGACCTCGTCCCTCAATTCCTGCACCTTGGCCACTCGACGATTGATGGATCGCTTGTCGTGACCTCTGGCTTGAAGCTTTTCGGCGCAGTGGCTCAGGTTACTAACGCCACGCTTGAGATAGGCAGATCTTTCAGCTATCTCTTCGTCTAGACTGTGACCGGGATGCGCGCTGGCTGCAGCAAAGAACACAGTAGCTGCTGCTGCAACCGTTATGAGGTTGAATCTGACCATCTTGATGGTACGTAGAATACTGAAAGGGGCTCTGGCTGCAATGGTTCTGATCAGGACAAAGAAGTTTCTCCACTTCCTGTGTACTCCGGCGACCTCTAGCAAAGAAGAGATCTCTCTTATACATGGCTGCGGCGTCAACTGCCTTGGCTGCACACGTCGCCATGCAACGGCACCTCATATGTTCCCCAAAATTGAACAACCCCAGAAGTACCACTTCTTGGTCCTTCCAATATTATCCTGAGAAATAACATCCTTGTGATTGGACAACTGTCGTTACTTTCCCAGTGGGCCAAAGTCTCAGTTTCCACACGAACGCGCAGATGTCGTACCTGGTTTAGCCAAAGTGGTTCACTTGACGACGAGCATTCGGTCGCGGCTTCGAGGTTGAGTACGTGGCCTTCAATGTTGTTGGAACCATCATGGAGCTTGATGTTGCTTGGCTTGGCTTGGCTAACATGGTCATGTCAACTGTGGTCTGGCCAGGCTCGCAACCCTTTTCGCCATATTAAGATTTCTTAGTGACTAATAGAAACGAGGATATAAAGCAAACACATCAGTCAGACACCAGGTCTCGCTGGCCCCGGCGACGCGGAGGCATGTAGCAGGTGGTGATGGGTATCGACGTCTTCTCACCTGAATAGCGGAGTTGCACAGCAGTTGAAAAGGTTGGAAGATTGGTAGGTGGGAAAAACAGGAGGCTTGTTTCCAGATAAAGTGGCGTTGTCTGACAGGGAGTACATCTGCGATGCAAATTCGAGGTCCAGCAAATTCACGACAGCGGGCGCCTTTGACTCAAGCTAGTGGGACACGCGTTAGAAGTGATGACTTTCCTCCTGTCAAAGGCTTGGGGAATATCGTTGTGTGGGAAGGACTCTGGGACGACAAGAAAGAAAGGTATCTAATCCCAAGAGCACCTGGAGAGCAACGGCGGTCAGACAGTGCCACTTTCCTGGAAATGGGCTTACTGGTGATGACGACGACAGGTTGCAATGGACGTGCCCCCTTGCTCCAGTGCCCACGAAGCGTCGTAAGGCTCTGGCACCACAGGCGCCCTCATGAATACCCTATTCATTTCTAGAACCCTGAACAATGGGCCCGATCCAGAAACCTGGGCTCATTTTCAGTATGGTAAGATTGGTGCCTAGTCATCGTAGCAACCCTTTCAGGTCGCAGGGCGCCCTACATGAATGCTCAGGCACTTGCGGCCAACCACGGCAGACCGTGATTTATCGGGCTCTCGGGCGCTGTCAACACGGTAATCCTGCTTTGTCTGGGGGTGGTGACAGGGCTTTGGTGGGGTATTGCCATTCGACCTGGGGAAAAACATTCGAACCTGTCCTTCAAACACGAGAATAAGGCCACCAGATGTGAAGTCAGCTAGTATGGAACAATCACACCGGCAAATACGAGATGATCGGTCTTCGCAACGCTTTCAATCCCGTGCACCGAGTCTATCAACCGAGTGGAACAGCCGAAATGGTAAGACTCTCTCAAGGTTCGAAACGTTTCCTGCGAGTAAGCTGAAGCGGTGACACTCCCCAACCCTGTTTCTCTCAATTGAAATGATTTATACATCGTGCCTCTCTCCCATCACCTCAGCGGAAGTCCCCATTCGCTCAAGGATTCTTGATCAAGAGAAAATCATTGTTGATGCCCACGAACTACAGGCACCCAACAGCATTTATTTCAAGGATGCCATCCGCGCCATTGAGTTGCCCGGTCCAGGTGTCGGACTACCCAAAGCTTGACGCCAAACAGGCAGGCCACTTGCGCCATTTCCACAACTTGGTGTCCCAACCCGACGGCGAATGGCACCACTTTGGAAGTCTCGAAGGTCAGCAAGAATGGGACGATGCCTATCGATATCAATTGGCCACCATGGCCTATGCGGCGGGCGTGGCCCATTATCATCGTCTTCCAGCAATGAGATTTGGTTTCAAGACGCTGATGCGACGCATGATTCACAAAATGCTCCGACGCGAGGTTTGGGGATACTGGTTCAACACTAGCCTTGGAGGTAGTCTACTGGATCCGGACCTCAAGGAGCTTCGGAAACCGTGGATCGACCCTGTGATCAACGAGAACATTATGTACAGTGGGCACCTCCTGCTGATGACCAGCTTGTACGCAATGCTGTTTGATGACGATGAATTTGAGAAGAAAGGAGGCCTCACCTTCACTTGGAATCCTCTCTTTTGGGGCTTGGGAAAGGAGGAGTTCCAATACGACAATCGCAGCCTGCAGGAGGTGATTTTCAAGCAGATGAGAGAAAACGACTGGGTAGGAGTGTGCTGCGAGCCGAATGCTGTGTTTGTCGTTTGCAACCAGTTTCCTGTAAGTCCAGTGGCAGCCACGTCGGGTTCGTTGACTGACTGAGGAGATTGTCGCTATGAGGTATAACGACGTACGTGATGGGACGAATAACGTTGAAGACGTGTTGAAGAAGTACGAGGCATCCCTCATCAAGAAAGGCATGTTCGCGGAGGACGGCCTGTACGCAAGCTTCTTTGCCCTCAAGCAACGCAAAGCCATGCCTGCGAGACAGGGCGCCCATACTGCTTGGTAAGCGATTGCGATCCAAGGGTGTGCGAGGCTGACATGGCTAGGGCAAACGCATTCATGAATACTTGGAACTCGGAGAAAGTGCACTCGCTCTACGACAAACAAGTCCTCGGCTTCTTGACCACGGCCGATGGAAAGACACAACTCAATCCCACCGGGGTCGCGATGGCGTTCCGACAACTCGTGCTGGAGGGCGGTGAGGATCCTCACAGTGTGGAGACGCTGCGTAAGGCTCGTGAAGACTCTTCAAAATTCTCGTTCCAAGCTCTTCCATTCCAAACCGTCAGCTGGGGCCTCTTTACTATGATGCTATCAGAGCTTGGTAAAACACAAGAGCTCAACGACCTCCTCGACTTTGCAGACACTCACCTCAACCCTACCTGGGAAAAGGGTGGATTGTACTATCCACGCAACGATCAGCTTCTTGATGATGAGCAGAACATGATCCATGTAGAACCACATTCCGGCAATTCAGGTCTTGGCTATGCTCGCCTCAACGTTCCTGACGGTCAAAAGAAGATGTGGGAGAAACCTTGGACGAGATCCGTGCTTGCAAGTCGCCCTTGGGTGGATGGACTGAGTCTGGCCGATGGTGTGGACTTCTTGAGAGGCACCTGGGACGATGAAGCTGGCGCTATGATCATCACACTGAAAGCCTGGACAGGGTCTCAGAACGTCAGTTTTAGCATCAGAAATCTTCCCAAGGGCGAGTGGGCAGTTTTTGTCAACCAGAAATTGAAAGATACAGTAACCCTGGAAGATGGTGAAGAGCTGAGGGTTGCTGAGCAGGTTGGAGAGGATGAGATGGATATTATCGTTACCTCCACGTAGTCATGCAGGCACGACAAGAAGGGGTGTCGTCAGAATGGCAGGACCATCGTACGAGGAACTGTCCGTTTATGTTGATGTGTGCTCTCGGCATAACTCCAGCGGGATAAGCCGTCCGTCACGTGTCTGAGGTTCAACCACTTCTTCGGTGCGATAAGCATCTTCACTCGTGGACCTTCCTTTTGACATGAGTAGAGGTGTGCTGGGACATGTCTTCCAATGCCCCAGGCTCAAGTGCACTGTCTATTGGCCGGACAGGTCATGCTTGTGTGCAATGCAGATCGAGGTGTGTCCCCTTATCGTGTCTCCGCGAGGCAGCCGTCGTCGCCGAACGCCGGACGGCACGGCCGATGACAACTACCAGCCCCCATGGGTCCATTGGCTGACATTGATATCAGAAAGCAAAGATGCGGAGGTATAACCTATGCTGTTAAGTGTCGAACATGCACTACGCGGAAGGTCAAATGCAGCTTCGAGGACGAGGTTAAGGATCCGCGTTACAACCCCTACCTCCGCCTCCGTTCATCCCCATCTCCGTCGCCTGTTGTCAGCGTCGACCACAGGAACACCGACAATGCTCATTTAGCGCCGATTTCCTCTGCCCTTATACCTGGAGCGTTCGATGGAGGCAATGTACCAACGTTGTTATCGCCAGCACTGGCGGCCCCCGCAACAGCATCCGCAGTGAACGAGGGATTGGCTAAGGAGGTTGACTCGCTGAGATCACGGTACCTTCTTCGTCCTGGCTATCTCATTTGATAGCTCTGAACATGTGCATAGGATCGCCGACCTCGAGAAGCGGCTCAGTACTGCGCGGGAAAGTCACGCTGAGAACATGGACACGCCGCGATCTCGCGCCTTGACGTCGTTCATGCTTCCTCCCGACGTCGGCTCAGCTCATCAAAGCTACCGACCTGCTCCTGAGATCTCGTACGTCCTCTTCCCCTCTTCTATAACCCAGAGATCTGATCATGACTCCCTCGATCAGTCCAGGATCGATTTCCATCAACGGCTTCCCCAGCCCTCAGGGTGCTGTTATCACTGATGGCCCCTTGAAAACCGTCAACAACTTCCAAAAGGATATTCCACTCGACTTCCAGTCGCAAGATCCCATTGCGCGCTCAATTGTCACGCAAGGAGAGGCGCATGTCATGTTCAGATTGCAAGTGCCCTCGAGTATTCTGTGCAGAACGCAACTAATCGATACAGATTTTTCTCCAGCTGTCACTCGAATGCCCCGTTCCTCGATGTAGAGATGGACTCTGACGTGGATCGCGTCCGCTCCACCAGTATTTTACTGTTCCTTGCCATTCTTTCTGTGGGAGCCCGATTCTGGAGTGCTTCGTCGAAGTAAGTCTCGTCCTTCAAGTATGACACAGAAGCCAATATGATCAGGTCACCGTGCTGGCTTCATCCTCGATACCCAGAGCTCATCCGCCTCCTTGATGCCGAGGTTATGCGAGTAACTCTGCGCCCCGGACCTGACGACCAGAAACTCGAGACAGTCCAAGCACTCATGCTTTGTGCACACTGGATGCCCTTCGACCTGGCGGCTGACAGGAAACGGTATCGGTCACGCTTTTCCGAGGGAGGGGCGTGGCAGTGCCTAGGCTTAGCCATCCGATGGGCGACTTTCCTGGCGTTGGAACGGAGCTGCCATGTTCCTTTCCAGCGTCCTGAAACAGTGACGCGAACAGACGTGCGACGGTTCCGGACTATGCTTTACCTCATAGAGAGCGACCACTAGTGAGCATTGAGAGCCAGGCAAAAGCCTATCTCGTTTACTGCTAACCACTCAAGCCTTGCATTGTCTGCTCGACGTTCATCTCATCTCAACCCTGAAACGCTGCACGCTGTCCTCAGCACGTTCCTGCAGGGCAAGTACGTTCAGGATACGGATATCCGCCTGGCATCTCTGTTCCGAACCGCATACGGCGCCCACTTCACCGGCTGCCGGCCAACAACAATCGAAAGTGTCGAAGCGTTCGACAAGGACGTCCAGCTGATCGAGCAGCATTTCACGGCGAGCCCAGGCGATCGGTCACGAGACTCTCTAAGCCAGCACTTCCCGTTCACCTCGTTGCGATGGTATCGACTGTCCTACGCCTGTGCATTTCTCGATGTCACGGACCTGACTCAGCGGACGGGAAAAGCACTTACGTGGGCACTCGAGTGGGCCAGCCAGATCCTTCTCCATCTGTCGACACCGCCGTCACTCAGCCCGCCAAACAGTACTAATATTCCGGCTCAGCTAGAGCCTGATCCTAGTGTGGTTAACATCATGTCATTTGCGATTGACCACTATCTCGTCGTGATTGCTTATGCCGCTTTCTTCCTTGTCAGCAGCTGGCTAAGCAATTCTATGGACTGTAAACTGTGATCCAGGCCTCGGCAGAACAGAAGAAGTAACTAACAGATTCCTGTAGTGAACCTTCGCCCTCACGTACAGCAATCAGACACACCACTCAGCGAGGATGCCTCCAGTTCTTTGCTCTTTCGGTTGGTCGATGTCGCCGCTCGCACTCTCGAAGCAGCTAGTCCCCCGGAAGGCCATCTCGCACGCCGATACAGCCCTCTCCTGCGTGGAATGACCGACATAATTTTGTCTGGTAACACCCAGGCACAGCGTACGAACGGCGGGCAGAATGATGTCATGACGGACACCACGGCGAACAACTTGCCTGATCAGCTACAGAGTACCTTGGAAGGGGACTTGTGGGAAATGTGGCAGCAGACTGGACTAGATGCAAACATCTGGCCAAGTATGTTTGACGATATGTATGACGGGCGTTAAGCACAGACGCTCATTCAGGATACACCAACCATCTGCAATATTCCCAAACAGTTGTGGCAAAACCATCAAATGTACAATTTTGTGCCTTTCTTCCCACGCAGGTGCTAGTCGTGGCCCTTTCAGAGTGTGCAATCAAGGCGCAATTTAGTGCTCGTGAGATGATCTTCACTCACTTTCACGGGTAAAAAGTCTTCTCTCTGTGCTCCGTGATTTGTTCGTGTATTTCCGCAACGCGTGCAATGAATTTCTCGGGTAAATTGAGACCGGCTATGTCGTGGCCATTGACAAGTCTCTGACTGTACTCGAGGTATCGGTTTCGGAACACCATCCAGAAAACGTTGTCCGGGTGTTGTGGGCTGATTGCAGGGCGCGGGAAGTATGGATCGTTCCTCAAGAATGCACGAGCAGCTTGCTCGATGCCGGCGTCGTCCATGGTTAGCGGCTTGCAGCAGTCAAAGTCGAGGACCCATAGACAATGAGGTCCTAAGATGGGGTGTGTGTATTTGCTGTGTCCGGGTTCTGGCTGCGCTGGAACGCCCCCAAGCACGAATTCGACATCGTTCGCGTCGATCCTCGCCGTCCAGTGCATCATGGCGAGCATCTCAGCCATCGCCTTTGCATACTCCAGAATCGGAAGCTGGAGGCCTTCTGCTTGGTTCAGGTGCAGGGGATAGTTGCGTAGGGAGAAGAAATTTCGTCCTGGCCGGGCCTCGTTCTGGATCTTGCGTCGGCCTAGGTAGAGGCGTACCAAGCAGTCTCGGTCGGGGTCGTTATTCTTGATGGTCGCGTTTAATGTGGATGGACAGTATCGGTCGATGAGGCGGTTCCTCACGTCCCGAGGCAGTGGTGGTATGCGTTCGGCGCAGAGCACGTTGCAGGCAGTGTAGCCGGTTGGAAATCTGGCGAGGTGCAAGTCCCACCAAGGCTGGTCGTCGTTCTTGATGAAATGCGGCCGTCGTGGCACGCAGACGCTGATCTTTTGCCTTGTGGCTGTCTCGAGCACAAGTCTGTGCATGTTGTAGTCGTTGACAAGAGACCGCCCTGGACCGCCATCTTCTCTTTTCAACGCTGTCCTGCTTCCTTCGCGTGACCACACCGATCCACAGAAGCCTGCGCCTATGCGGCGGAACTTGTAGTTCCACTCTTGCATATTAGGGGGATGCATATTGAGAAATTGCAGCTGTTGTGCAGTTGGTTGGATCTATTGAGAAATGCTGTTTTGTGTTGTTATTAGTGTTGTGAGTGTGATTGCTGGAATGTGAATGTCTCTTGGGATGGGATTGACAAGGTTGCTTTCTTTAAGTACTCTGGCAAGACCGGGGAACGGCATCATGTTCGAAGAAGACGAGGGTATTCTTCGACCCGAGATCCACGGATAAATGGCACGCACGACGTCTGAGGTCTGGTTGGGGGTGTTGACTGGCTTTCCTTACTCCGGAGAGGTCCTCAATCCAAACTTTTGCAGAGCCGAGCCAATTGTGATCATTTTTGCATGTCAATTTTCCTTACCAGTGACTCACAAAGTGAACGGAGACCGTTGACATCCGCAACCATTTGCACTAAATGACATTAAGTGCCAGGCGAGATGGTATTGAGGCTGGGAAGATTCGAGCTGATGTCGCCTTGAGATACAAACTCAGGACCTTGTAGATCTGAACCAGTGGGTATCTGGATCTGTGCCTTTATAAACGATGTTTCATTTTGGCATCTGTGACTGTAATAAAATCACCCAGCTAAAAACACCCAGCAAGTTTACTAGAAGGACGAGGAGTTGAAGCGACGGTTGAAATTAAATAATAGGGATGAGGAGGACACGGTCTCTGTACTTGGACTAGGCCGAAGTTGACCCAGGCGGGTCACTGGCCATCGTAGCCCCGGCCGGACCTGACGCCTGAGTAACGTGGTAGGCGAGCCTAAACTGGTGCCAAGGCTAAAATAGGCACCTTATCGCCGCCAAATATCCACACACTTTTCTCATACTCTTCCGAACCGCTTCAAGAATGACTATCGAATGAACCGATCAACATAATCCGCCCCCAATCCGATCTTCTCAAAATGCGCGCGAGCCAGATCAATCTTGGAGAAGACGTCCTCGATGGCCTCTGGCTTCCCCTGGGGATCAACGTAGATATATGCGCCAGTAACGTGAAAGAGTGTGACCATTTCCGTTACTCCGTCAGGTACCTCGAGCGTGTGGATGTCCCCGGGTGGTTCAAACGCGTAGCTACCCTCCTCAGCCCACCAGTCGTGCTCGAGGTAGTGCCATCGTCCCCTCAGGACAGTCGCGTGGACGGGTCCCGCGTGCCGGTGTCGTGAGAGAATGCCGGACTTGCGCACACGCAATAAGTTGACAAAGTATCCTTGTGAGACGGAGAAGATCAACGGGCGGAACCATACGTCCTTGGCCTGAGGTACCCAGAGCCGTTCGTCGACGTTGTCGATGTCTAGGACGTTGGGGACGACGAGATCTTCAGGCACTTTGTACAGGGGTGGCCCGGAGTAGGGGACGGCTGAGATGTCGGTTGGTCGTGAGGGCGCCATGGCTTCGGGTAATGCTGTGGATTTGGCTTTCGGTTTCGTTGGCTTTGTCAAATAGTGTATTGTTCAGGATGCTCTTCTTATCTTTGGATTATATCACAGTAAGTAGCCAGACGATCAACCTCTCCGGACAAAGAGATTTCCATTCACCGGCTTTCTGGACCCATTACATCAAGGCGACCTTGCCGTGACCCCGCACGAAGGTTTATGACCTCGGGCAGCACCTAAACGGTCGGCTTACCGATACCCGTCAGTCTGGAAAATGAGGCGCTTATTTCCGTGGTTGTTAGATCAGCCTAGGCTGTTGATATTGCATCACATCACGCCCTCTAGGACAAACGGGCCATCGTGGGTCATGCATGTCCAGCACAGACGGAACCCCACGGCATTCGATACGAAGTTGACGGACTCTTCTGTTTATGGCTGTCTAGATCTATTCCTCATAGCACCCATGGCTCCGCCAATGCGGCCGCCTCGACCACTTCAGGATGAGAGAAGACGTCCTCAACACCGGCTTTGACTGCGTACACCATCTCTTCGACCTGCTCAGACGTGATGTTGAGTGGAGGCGAGAGGAGTATGTGGTCACCGCGCACGCCATCAGCCGTGCCCTTGCCAAAGCCCGAGTAGACCAATGCGCCGCGCTCGAAAATGGCATCATTGAGCATGTTGGAGAGAGGAAGGTCGACTGGAAATGTCGATTTGGTCTTGCGATCCGCGACGAATTCGATAGACTGAAACAACCCTCGACCCCTAATCTCGCCGACATTGGGATGGTTGCCAACCGCCTTCACCAAGGCAGCTGTGAGCTTTGAACAAGCCCGTTAGCTTGATATTGACCATACATTGGCGGCCTTACCTCTTTGCCCCTCTGGGCGCAATTCTCAATCACGTTATCCGACTCAAAAATGGTCTGGACAGCGAGTCCCGCAGCAGCGGCCGCAGGGTGGCATTGGAAAGTTTGACCGTTGGCAAAGCTTCCGCTTCCGTTTCGAAGGCCTTCGATGACTTTCTCGGAGATCAGAACAGCCGAAAGAGCCTGATACCCACCATTGAGCCCCTTGCCAATTGTTTGGATGTCGGGTGTGACGCCTGGAATAGGGTAGAGATGTCAGCCATCAAATCTGACGCTGAACTCAAGTCGAAGAAGCAAGTGACTCACCTTCCCACTCCCAGCAATGCATCTTGCCCGTCCTCCCCATACCGCACATTACCTCATCAAGTACTAGCAGGACTCCATACTTGTCACACATCCGTCGAATTGCCTGAAAGTAGCCGGGCACGGGCACGATGTTGCCTGCCGAGGCTCCAACGATCGTCTCTGCATAAAAGGCAGCGACCCTGCCCTCTCCTACTCGCAAGATCTCTCTCTCAAGTTCTGCCGCGCATCGCTCCGAGTACTCCGCATCAGACTCGTTATCCTTCTGGTACCGGTAGGAGTAGCACGGAGATATTTGGGAAGTATGCGGCATCAGAAGCGGCAAGAAATGTTTCCTCCGTGAGGGAATGCCAGTAAGTGAGACGCAGCCGATGCTGTTGCCATGGTATGAGCCGTTCCGGCTGATAACATGGACTCGTTCTGGCTCGCCAACCTCTACCCAGTACTGCCGAGCGAGCTTGATGGCAGACTCGTTGGCCTCGGAGCCCGACGACAGGAAGATCGCATGCGACAAACCACCTGGTCGGTGGCCAATAAGTTTGTGAGCCAAAGCCTCAGCGGCACGGTTCGTGAGACGGGAGGTGTGGTGGTAAGAAAGCTGGGTCATTTGCTTAGTGACGGCGGCAATCACTCGCTGGTCACCATGGCCAATTGATGCTACAGCTGCACCAGCGCAAGCATCCAGAATCTGAAGGCGTTGCTTAGCGGGTCAATATGAGAAACCAAGATAAGCCTTACTTTCCTCCCATCATCAAGCCACAAGTAGGGCCCTTTTGCACCCACAACTAATTCAGGAGATTGGTCATGTAGAGACCGGTAAAGAAGGTTGGTATCGGGCTGGTCGTCAGTGCGAGAGGGCGACATGTTGACTGTGCAAGGGCTGGAAACCAGTATACAGTAAAAATGCCCACAATGTATCGCTTTCGCTATAAGGGTTGAAGATGAAGAAGTCCAACTTCTCCAGATCAACGTGGAAGGCGTCCGTCCCTAAGGACCAGTTAGTCGGAGTGATCTCCCTGGATGACCTAATACATTTGTCGGTTCCCCAGGATCTTCCTGTTCCCAGGGCCGCCGCTGGAGTCAAGCACCTCCGGCTGAGCCGATGAAGCCAGCACGGAGGGAGCACTGGCTGCAGTTGGCAAGTGGGTCGCCTGCCAGGAGACCCTGGCTTCGGAAGGGACGATACCGAGCCTGTTTGTCGTGAAAGGGACCTGCTTGCCCGATGTGAATGACTAGATGCCCAAGCAGGACGTAGCGGCGACGCTTCGATATCTAAGGCAGGCCAGAATGAGCTGAAATATTTGTTTCGAGGATCAGTTCGTGTAATCATAACCAGACTTGGCCAGGATGTGCAACTATGAAAGTTCCTATCTGATTACATATGCATTACTCTGCCTTCTACCCCTTCTTCGCCTTTTGAGCCATCTCGCCGAGCTTGATCTGCATAAGCAAAGCAAGCTCACAGTACAAATTCCACTCATCAACAATCCGGCCGTTCTTGTAATGATAGTGCGTCATGCCCATGACCTGAAGCCGTTGACCAGTGGGTTTTCCCAGCTCCGAGAGTATACCATATCCCAAGTGGTGGCCTTCCATGACCCACCGGACAGCCACCTTGACACCACCTTCCTCGCAGGGGTTGGAGCAAATATGCTGTGGGAAGTATCCAACATCTGGAATGGACCCAACGAGACCGAGATGCTGATGCAAAACCGCCGCGGGCCCATAGAGCTCGACCATCTTCGGCCCATGGTACTGGCAATTGGGACTGTATACCTTGGTGATGCGGCCGAACATGCGGCGATTGAATACCTCGTGTAGCCACTTCAGCGTGTCGACCTCGATTTCGTTGTGTGCGATAGAGGTGTCAGCCTCGTCTTCAGGAGGCATCTGGCCAGGAAGTCGCCGATCCTCGCCAATGTCAACGGCCTCAAGCCCTTTGTCAAACAGGGTTTTGGCGGCGTCATATGCGAACGTGTTGGGATCCAGCCCCAACTGCTTCACAATAGTCATGTTGTCGGAGACGACCCACTCGCGATAGATCTTGTTTCGATAGATCATGCAGTCGGCAATCGTGCGAGACACATACGTTCTGCCTGTCGCAGGACCCCAGTGACCAAATTGCGTGTGGCGGCCTGACCCTGTCACCAGATGCGAAGTGTAGAAGCCTTGCTTGTCGTCACCGTTCCATAGCACCTGGGTCGCCATACCACGCCGCTCTGGAAACGAGACGAGTCGTTGAATCGTATCTCGAACAACGGACTCTCGGTCATATATGGTTCCCATGGTGCCGTACAGGACGCAATTGTGGGTATAGTGCGTGTAAATCAAACCGATGTCACGTTCGTCCCATATCTTGTGCGTACACCGCACGATATAGTCGACGATGTCAGTATAGATGTCGTCAAAGCCTTCCATCGAGTGCACCCGCTCCCGCTTAGACGGCGCCAAGTCGATATAGTCATTTCGCTCCACCTGGAGCACTGTGGTCGACGAAACTTTGGACGCTGGGGAGAAAGTTTGGTCGTCGACGCTGCTGGTCCCGGATGATTGAGGCTCTTCAACGACATGGTAACCGTTCTGGGCGGTCTCATGGTCGGCTGCCGCCTTCGACTTCGTCTGATCAGTAGAGGACATGATGATTGTGCAAGTCCAAGTCAAGGAGTAGTCAACGATGTAAGCGGAACGAAATATTGAGAATGGAATCAATCAATATGCACTGAAGTCGGCCTTATCAAAGCTGAGCAAGCATGCACGGCGATGCTTCCGGTGGTAGATCATTGCTGCTTCCATACAAGGCGTTCCCGGGAGCCGGCGTTAGGCCTCAACGGCCCTGCACCAGGAAAACCCTCGTATCCCATTCATCAACGTTATCTTCGGAAGCGCAGGGCCGGCCGACAAAAGGCTAAATCGACGGCTCCCATTACCGCATTGGTTTTCGGGAGGGTTAGGAAAAGCCGAACCGTACCAAAGATGAAAGATAAGAAGATTACTCGTAGAGACATGAAAGCCACGCGGCGCCAGGCTAGGAAGATTCTAAGGCCAATCAGAATTGTCTGAGCGATGCAGAGATGCAGAGGACAAGAAGTCCGGACACGAGGCTGAGTTGGTCGGACGAGCCTGCTCATGTGGCAAGGGCTCTCCCTACGACGTGAACGAGGATCACGGAGGTGGATGTTGTCTGATTTAAATGGCTCAATGACAGAAGACCCTGGTATCCATGTTATATGGTATCGCATTTCAGAGGTACGTGTATGACTAAGCTAGCCCATTAAAATTTACTCAAGAAAGACCAACGACCAGCATGCCACATAAGCAGAAGATTCAGTGCAATTTCCCCTATCCATACCGCCGGGCGTATTACAGTCAATCACACCAGTCAGCGTCTAGAACATCTGCCGGTTCCTCATCTCGATGGGCAGGAAGCACATCACAAAAGAAGAGAGCCAGATTCCACCAGCACCGAGCCAGAGAATACCTGCACTATTCTCGCCAATATACTTTTGACCGGCGAAGGGGGCCACGATACCAGCAAGGCGACCTAGACAGGACAGCATACCGCTCGCGCTAGCACGATAGGTCGTGTCAAACATCTCGGGCGCAGATGCATAGAGCACCGCGTTGAAGTACTAAGAGGATCGTCAGTTCATGATCCCATGGGAGTGGACGAACTCACAGTCTGCATGATATACTCAAGGGCGTTGAGGCCAACATAACCGGCAGTGGTCTTAACCTGGGTGTACATAGCCATCGACAAGCCCTGTAGGGCGGCTGAAATGACAAGCGACCACTTCCTGCCGACTAAAGGCAGCTGGACGGAGAACAGAGCGATGATAGCACCGATAACACCTGGCAAGTAGATATAGACATACTCGCGGTACGTGTCGGTGACTGTGTCGGCGCCGCTTGACACGTTGTTCTTGAGCAGAACGATAGGAAGGAAGGACCCCGCCAGGTTAAAAGACCAGTAGTCGCCCTAGGAGCGTCAGCACGCGATCATGAATTGGATGTTGGTGATCCACTTACCATATATGCTAGGGCAAGAAGGATAAAGGTGACGCATTCGAGCTTATTGAGGAAGAGACCACGGAGGAAGCCAACACTCTTGAACGTGCGCAAAAAGACATCCTTAGCGCTAGAGCCGGCAGCTCTGTCGATAGAATTGATGCGCAGGGTACGGTCGACTTCATGGAAGTCTTCGACAGTCAAGGTAGGCTCGGCCGCACCGTTGTACTTGGCAATTCTGTGGAGGACGTCAATAGCCTCCTGGTAGCGGCCTTTTCCCAGGAGGAACTTGGGCGATTCGTGGAACTTGAAGACAAAAAATCGAAGGAAGAATACTGCGAGGGTCATAAGTCCGATGACGATAACTTCATATCTCCAGCCCATGTTGCTCGAGGTGGTGCAACACGCCTCGCCCTTCCCAACGGCACTGCAGGCAGGTAGCTTTACGTCGCATCGGTACTTTGCAGCGGTGCCGTAAGCGATGGCGGACGCCACGACAACACCGACCGGCTGCCACAGGCTTAGCAGCGACACAAGGGATCGTCGGTTCTGAGGTAGAAATTCGAGTGCGATGGTCGCGTCGATTGGGATGTTGCCGCCTAAACCAATGCAACAGAGGAAATATATTCCGCAGACCGCGCCATAGTTGGTCTTGCTCGCAGCCTGGCGGTGGTGAGTAGTGCTCATGCAACATCGGAACATAGGTAACGTACCAACAGCATGCCAAAGATGGAGGTTATAAGGCAGGAGAGGTTGAAGGCCCATTTGCGTCCAAAGATGTCGCTGATGATACCGAACGAGAAAGCACCGATGCTGTACAAGAATTGTCAGCGAGGGTCAACAAGGGAGATGGAAGGATGCTCACGCAAGACCTGCGTTGGCACAGCTGAAGATCAGACCTTCTCTGCCCGATGGGACATTCATCTCCTGGCTAAACGGTGTCAGTATCATAGCACATCGACTAGGGTAGGAGCCAGACTGACTATATGGCACTTGCCGTTAATCCCACACCCTGTGCCCAGGCCAAGTCGAGGAAGTATCCAAATCCGCAAAGAAGCCAGATGCACTTCTGGTACTTGCCGAAGCCCATTTTATCAATCTCACTAGGTGTAGTGGTCAGTCTCGGCCGTTAACTTCATAAATATGGTGAACGAAGACTCACGCATTGATCAAGGCGGCCTTGCGCTCAAAGGGTGTGAGATCGTGGGAAGCAGTGCCCTTGAGCATATCTGCCACTGTGAGGTGGACATGCTTCTCGGGTGCAACCTCCTGGACATCATCCTCCCCCTCGGGATAGTTGGCCTTGTCATCGAACACGGCCTTCTCTGAGACGGGATTGACACTTGCAGACATTGCGAAATATTGGCACTATATCGAACCGGTGTAGGTGCTTCGCAAAGATGTTTCAATGCCAGTTGACAGTCCAATGGATGCAGGAACTTGCGAATGGTCTGCAACTGCATATATATACACCTGCATGGGCAGAGCCCAGAACATGCATTCCATGGTCTTGTCGTCCTGGCGTGATCTAGGTCGTCAGATAGCCTGATGACTCCTATTGCGATCTTCAACGTCGGCTCAACCGATGTGGCCATCGGCTTCCCCCTATCAGTTCTTGGGACACCCTAAACACGAAGGTTTCAGCTGATACGCCTCTTTTCTTCTCCTTTTCTGGTAAGGTGCAGCTCAATCCATCGCCGATTTCGAGATATTCGCATCCTAACATGCTTATGGCGCACAGATTCATGAATTGTGCAGGAGTGAACCAAGAAGCGAGTGGTCTGGCACTCGTCGAAGGAGATATGCCCATTTGTGGGCAATTTCCTATTTAGGTAAGCGAAAGCACGGAGAGAAAGATAAGGGCTTATCTTGTGAGCCGGCGAGCCAGTTTCCAAAAACAAGTGGCACCCTCTGACAAGGAGTACATCGACGACATAGCTCCGTGGGTCAGCAAGTCCGCACGAGCGGGTGCTTTCACTTTAAGGTAGTAGGACTATACGGAAGAGCTGGTGACCTTTATCCTGTCAAAGACTAACGGTATATCGTTGTGTGCGGAGGGCACGACAAGAAGGAAGAGTACCTATTTGAACCTGAAGAGCAACAGCATCCAGACAGTGCCACTTTTTCTGGAAACAGGCTCGCCGTCTGTGGTTCCAGTGTCGCCAGGCTTCCAGATCTATTTCCGACATTTGCACATCGACAGATCCTTCAGCCTCGGAGAACTGAATGTTGGCTTCGTAAGCCACCATGCCCGGTACTATCCCTTACAGCACCACTCCGTTTCAGGCTCTTCATCAAGCCCTGCCAAAAGATATTCCTTTGTGGAAAAAGATTGCACAAGCCAAGCGAGCGAGCCGGGACGCCGCCATACCTCTGGAATGGCGGTTGCGTCCGGATGAAGTCCCACACGACCAACTCAATGTCGTAAACATTCCTACCGAGTGCGGCATCTTGACAGCGAAAGAGCTGGCAATAACAGAGGACGATGCAGCTGCGTTAGTGCAGAAGCTCGTCAGTCGGGAGTACAGCTCATATGAAGTGAGTTGCAGGCTATGCATAGTCACTGCAGTGATACTGACCCGTATTCTACAGGTCACCCTAGCGTTTTGTAAACGAGCAGCCATCGCGCAGCAGCTTGTACGCTTCATCAGCCGACAGTTGGAACGAGATCGGAACTGACGTCTAAACAGGTGAACTGCCTCACTGAGGTCTTCTTCGAAAGAGCGCTGGAAGCTGCTCAACGCCTAGATGCCGAGTATGCAGTATCCGGGGTGGCACGTGGTCCTCTTCACGGCCTCCCCGTCTCCCTCAAAGACTGCTTTCAAATAGCAGGTACAGATGCTACCACTGGATACACTGCTTTTGCAAACCAACCAGCGTCTCCCGACGAGGAGTCGGAGATCACCAGGATCATGCGAGAAAGCGGAGCGATCCTTTTCTGCAAGACCAACGTCCCTTTAGCCCTCATGGCCGGCGAGGTGAGCCAAAGACTTTGACCAGGATCCAGTAGTATGTGATATTGATGGATGTAACAGACATATAACGCCATTTATGGCTACACATCAAATCCTTACAATCGAAATCTTTCCAGTGGTGGCTCGTCAGGTGGTGAGAGTGCACTGTTGGCGTTACGAGGAGCCCCTCTTGGAGTCGGAACAGACGTGGGAGGCTCTGTCCGTATGTCACTCGCCCTATAGGTCACGAACCCTTATTGACCTTCTACAGGGATACCGGCCTCCTTCTGTGGACTTTACTCGCTCAAACCCTCTTTCGGCCGCTTTCCCACCTACGGCCTCCGAGACGGTCTCGAGGGTCAAGAGGCAGTGCGCAACTCGGTCGGGCCCATGGCGAGATCGCTAGAAGCAGTTGAACTGTGGAGCAGGGCGGTAGTCCAGAGTGAGCCATGGATGGCTGCCGATCCCGATTGTCTCCCTATTCCATGGCGGGAGGTGGAGGTACCACAAAAGCTCTGTTTTGGTCAGTGCCCTTTTCCTGATGAGAGTCTCGTAGTGCTGACTGTCCAGGCATCCTGCTTGATGACGATATAGTCAAGCCTCTGCCTCCTGTCACCCGGGCTCTACTCCGCACAAAAGAGGCATTGGAAGCTGCCGGACATACCGTTATAGATTTCTGCATGTAAGTTAGCACTCCCTCAAGTCACAGGTTCGGCTCGTTCCTTTCCAGGCCAAGATCCCACGGTGAAAGGAAAGCTGAGAGATCCCAGAGATGAGCCCTTATTCACGGAGACCCTCAAATTTGCGCTGTACCGTTCAGCTGCGGCACAATTGTTGGGAACCACACTTGCCAAGACCCAGGAGCCATGGCCACGGCGCTATGCGATGCTCGAGGCCATGGTGAAACAGCAAAGCCTTACGGACAAGAAACTTGTTGACGATCCTGCCACGGTGTCTGACCTCTGGAAGGTACAGGCCAAGCGGACTGAGTACGCCAAGCGTGTGCTGCAATCGTGGACGATGACCAAGGAGCGGAGCGGGACAGGCAGGGAGATGGACGCGCTGCTTATGCC
This sequence comes from Exophiala sideris, assembly GCA_000835395.1. NCBI lineage: Eukaryota > Fungi > Ascomycota > Eurotiomycetes > Chaetothyriales > Herpotrichiellaceae > Exophiala > Exophiala sideris. The sequence continues at coordinate 1,882,092 of KN846954.1, read as the reverse complement.
ATGTACTCCGTGGCCAGCGTCACCAAAGTAGGTCTTACGGCATTGACGACTGCAAACCCACTGAACCTGACAGGTACGGATTTACATACGACAACTACACGAGTGTGTGGAACGTGCTTGATTACTGCGCAACAACCGTGCCAATGACCTACGTCTCGCTGGATAAAGACGTGAATCCAGGGTACCACGGCCGGAACGAGGTCGAGACAAAGATCTGGGAAGAGTGTAAGTCACGATCATGCTCGGCACTGCGAGGAAGACTGACATCGTGCAGATTCGCCCGATGCAATGATTGGATGTCCTGTCTCTGTACAGCTTGTCGGCCGACGGCTAAACGAAGAGTATTTGTTGGGAGTGACACATCGGTGCAATGAAGCCCTGATACACGTCCGTGATGCACACTAGTATTGTAGTCGGGACTTCAAGACCTTGGGCCATCAGAAGCAAGTGAAGGGCCAAGCCCTGTTTCTAGAAAGTTCAATCAATATCCCGATCTTCGCCGTGGAAGAACCTCAGAATAGCACGCGCTACCATGATTCCATCATGTTTGAGCGCCGCAGTGTCCTTGCGCTCCTCGGCGAATCGCGAATCTTTGATTCCGCCGTTCTCAATCCGCATGTTCACTTGCTCGCGAACCACTTTCTCGTCGAAACCTAAATGACCCTGGCTCGTGAAGAGGCGGTCGCGTAGGTACATGCCCTGGATCTGCGTGTGGTTTGTCGTCGCCCAGACGTGCACTCGGTCTTGCGGCGTGAGCAAATCGGTGCTCTCGTACGACGGTACAGTGGTTACATGATCCTGATGCATCTGATGGAGCTGAATTGAGGGACGGTCCGTCCGAAAGAGCTCCTTGCCCCGGTCCGTCAAGTCAAGCTCCGTGTGTGCTAATTCCCAGTCGCCGCGCGGATGAGGCTCTACTTGAGCGCCCAGCATGCGGCAGAGGATCTGATGGCCAAAGCATACGCCGCTGAACCGCAGGTTTGGACGCTCGCGCCATAATTGCTGGAGTAAGTCGATCAATTTGAGGATCCAGGGGTTGTCGCCGTGCGCGTCGTACATGCTTCCTGTGATCAGGATAGCGCTGATGTCCTCGGGGATTTCCGATGTGGTGGGGACGTGTCCTTTGTGCTTGGGCGGATCTTCGACGACATATCTCATTTCAGTCTCGACGGTAAGAGGCGGATCGTGAATCTTGCCGGCTTCTTTGAAAAGGTTGTCAAACATGGCGCCGAAGCTGCCTTTTGACGCCTTTGTCTTGGGGTGAGGCTCGTCGGTCTCCAGGACCAACATGCGGATTGTAGGCGTCATTTTGGTGTCTAGTTTGAGGTTTCGGAGTGCTGATTGAGAAAATGAAGATAAAGGAAGAGGAGAATATGGTTCCAACTCGATCATTGGCACAGCTTACATCTTACCTGCTCATTGAAGCACTTACCGCCACATTTGGAACGCGATTCCGACGTTCTCGTCATAGTGAGTCCGACCCAAGCAAAATCTTCCATGCCAAGTCAGACTTGATGGGAACTCATTTGTAAAAGTAATTCAGATGTCAAGACGAAATATTCAATAATGACGTGAAGCGAATGAAGACGAGGCCCGGAAGGCTTGGAAGTTTGATGCCAAGAAAAGGCTCATGATTTCACGTGATTACACGTGATTACACGTGACATTGCCGAGAATGATTATGTAAGGTGAGTCCTGAGTCATGTCTCGGCGGGAAGTGTCCGTCTCTTACTTTTTTCCAACTCTATCCTCATATTTAATCTTGCTGCATCCATTGTCTCCAGCAGGTGTTAAGCTAGCCACAATATGGAACCTATACTAAAGCAGATCGTGAACTGACAACTTACTTCTGACGAATTGCATTTGGGATTCGCACGCACCATCGCGTCCTTATCAATGGCCACGTCTTCGGGCCACGTAAGCAGCCAAGCTCTGCAAATTCGCTAGTGAAAAGGTATGTCGCTGGAGGGGAATATCTGATAAGATAGCCGCCTCTGTTCTGCTTCAAGGTAAGCCTGCAGATACATGAACTGCCCATCCGCAAACTAACCACAGTCGTGTAACGACCTTTGCATGATGTTCTGGTCACGGTCCTTGCTGGCCGTTGCGCTGTTGCTGACAACGGTTGATGCTGCTGCTCTTCCTCAGGAGAATACTCCGGTCGATGCAAGCAATGATGGAGTTCCAAATGCAAATCACATCTTCAATGCGATACATTCTTCCATGCGCCAATGGGGCTCGTCGTTGAATCACAATGGAATGTCTCTGTTTTTGGCCCAAGTGCCAGCCGGAACGCAATTCTACCATGGCACAAGCAAGCAGGAAGCTATAGAAGGAATGGAATGGCTGGCATTTGAGCCCGAGCATGCAATCAACTTTGCGAGGAAGATGGGTGGACCCCCAGGAGGAGGACGGGGCGGCCCTCCCGGAGAGCACAGGACATCGGCAGGATGGAGGTCGAAACATCACAAGTCTTCGTCGCCATTTGCTGAAGAACTATCTTCCATCGATCGGACGAAAGAGGATGGCCCAGCCCATCGCCGGCATTGGGGCCCAAAGAAAGAGTGCGATAGATCACATAAGTTTGGACGACCTGAAGAACGTGACCGCGGTCTTGGGGCATTATGGCCTTTCCACAAAGACCATCGGTCGCCGCTAGATGGTCCTCGAGCGTCCCATTTCGAACATCAAAGGCCCATGCGTTCAGAGGACGATGACGATCATCGTGGACCTCCGAGGGGACCTGGTGGTCCAGGCCGGTCTGATCCTGGCTGGCTTCATACATACAAAACCAAAGGCGACCTCCCCCTCATTTACCTTGATGGTATGTCAGCGGGCAAGACAGAAAAAGGAACCCTCGACTCTCAAGATGTTTTGCTCCTCAACTTCAGCGACACGGAACGAGGCCATATGTTTGGGGAGTTTCAGCGAGCAGACGGCCTCTGCAAAATGGCCAAAGATACCTGGGGAGGGAAGATTAGAGGCTTCATCCGGATGGAGGCAGGATTCGAGATCATCTTGTGTTCTTTCAAGGAAGATCTGGACTTTCTTTCTGCAGTGAGGGCTGGTCCCATTGCTCCCATTGGGGAGAAGCCTGACCCCATAGATGGAGGCTGGAGAGGTGAATTGGACTGGCTCAAAGCCATTACTGCACGATACGATGGCATCGGTGGTGAGAGGGTGAAAGTGAATTATGACAATTTCGTCACTGGCTACAGCTATGATCTTGACCTGTTCAGGGGCAGCAGCAACTTCCCGAGGTTCGAAAACTTGTCGGATACGTCACTGGATAAGATTCGCAGTGACGTCGATACACTGGTGAAGTCCTGGAATCCTTCAGAGCCCTATTCCGTCAACTGGCAAGGAGTTACGGATATGATCATCGAGCGGTACGCGAAGGAGCTTAAGTATCTGGTTTCCGGCGCTTTGTCCGACCCCGAGAACTTCTATCACGAGCTGGAACTTCTCCTGCGCGTGTTCATTGACTCAGACGCGCGCAACACCACTGCGGACACGGAACGATGCGCCGCACAGTTCATTCCTGCTGGTATTGACGTCTCGACTTCCATTGCAGGCCGGGCTATCGGGGCTATCACCGACAAAATCTGTGCCGCTCTCTTCACTGCCTTTGATTATGACGTTCCTGTTTCGACCTCCGTCAAGAGTTTGGAGTCGCTGATTGATTATCTCAACTGGACTACCTGGAAGAAGTGCGGTGAGTGTCCTTTAGACAAGGTTTGTTTCATACCCATTTGGCCTTTTGGTTCGAAGGAGGATTACGACCATCCTCAGTGTCGAAATGGGACTGAACTTAGAGGCAGAAGCGGGTACTGGGGTGGTAATTTTGGTCCTCCTCGCGATGGGAATGGACCTCCCAAGCATGGGAACGGGCCGCCCTTCTGAGCTTGTTTTACAAGGGTGTCACTTAGGAGCACATCTTTCCAGGTGTCGAGACCTACGTCTTAACATGGCTCGAGTGAAGGTTCAGTTCGGCACTTTATCGTATTATTGTTTTTTAATGACCGCTGAATTCTTGGAGGTTTGCATGACCTGACAACTACAATATCTTTGTGATTTTGACTTTTCTGGATGTTAGGTGACCACGCAAGCCTGTTTCCAGAAAAAGTGACACTGTCTGACCTGTGTTGTTGCTCAGGTTCAAATAGATATTATTCCTCCATGTCAATTCGGAGCCCGTCACACACACCGAGATAGTATGAACCTTTGGCAAGAGGAAGGGCATCAGCTCTATCATATATTCCTACTAGCTTGGAGTCACGGCCCCATTGTCACGAAGCTGCTGGACCTTGAAATTATATTGTCGATATACTCCCTATCAGACGATGCCAACTCTGTCTCAACCTATCTACCAGCCTTGTTTGTCTGTTTGCGCGACTCTCCTCTTTCCAAGCTCCGCAAGCACCCACCTCACTTGCTCGCCTACCAACGCCGGCTTGCGCACCGGACTATCATGTCCCCAATCATCGTGGTAAGTGTACTTGACCGTCCCCTTCTGGCCAACAAGATCCATCTGTGCCCGGACGATCTGGCAATTGAATAAACTCCAACTCTGGATAAACTGCCTCGCTTTCTCGCGCTGCTCGTCCGTGCCTGCACCCAACTTGACGCCCTCATCGTACAACAATTGGTAGTCGCTCGTGCTGTTACACCTTACCACACTCAAGATCCCACCATCATATGCATGACACTCGAGTTGCCTTTTCAGGGCTAGACAGTGCGCGCTGCCGTGCGTATCTTCTTTCCGAACCTCCAATTTGCGGTAAGTCCGCTCCATGGCTCCGGGAATGTAATTCCACTCGTCGTCCGTCATGCCAGACTGCTCGCGGAGATGGGTGAGGGCAACCCAGTCCACATCCTCGGATATCACGACTAGTTCGGCGGACGGGATGCGTGGGTATAAGTCGAATGCGAGTTCTGCGCCTGTGTCGTACAGGACTATGCCGGCGATGATGTCTGTCACGCCCGTAGACTTTGCCCCTTGGAGTTTTGAATGCATAAATTCCCGCAGCGGTATACCTCCGAACGAGTGCCCGACCAGGATGTACGGTGGTGCGAGGTCGAGCGTTTGCAACAATACATCAAGATCCTTGGCGCCATCTTGCGCTGTGAGTGGCGTGCTGCCATCATCCTGCCCGTCCTGTGGTAGTGTGCTGAGGTCGTAGCCTGCGCGGTCGAAGAACAGCGTCCGTACGAATCGACTGAGATGTTGTTGAACTTTGACGTAGCTTGCCGCTGGCCCGCCAGCGCCTGTGAAGAATATTACTAGTGGATCGCCGGGGCGTCGTGCCGGGCCGGATGCATGTGCGAAGAGCGATAACTTTCGTGATGGGAGAGGCACCAAGCATGATACATCTGGGCGGGTGTCCCAGTGATTGTGCTTATGGATGGTCATTGAGCGCGAAGTGTTGGGTGGTTGTAATACGATGTGGGGGCACCGTAGACAGAATTGGTGCTTTCTGGGACTTAATGCAGGATGATAACCTTCATGAGTATGATGGGCAAGTTTATGATACAAATGGGGTCGGTGTTGATTGTAACGTTGCAAGGCGGTGGTACCTGCAGGGTACCCCTCAGAGGGCTGGTTGATATCTGGTTGTTGGTATCGCTTGCAGAACGAGACGATCATGCCAAATGGGGGAAAGTGATTTGATGGTATTCGCTACGTCTTCTGCTCCGTCCGCTGTCTGCCTTCGGCGAGAAAATCTCTCCAAGCCAATTTGTCCAGGGTTCCTGAATATTCAAAAGTCCAGCTGCCAGCACTGTGCGATCAAGCCTTATGTTCCAATTCCATGATATCAGCATTAGCCAAGGTCTTGTCAAGCCTGGCTCGCTCTTCAGGCGACAAGTGTGAAAGATCGACAGCAACTTCATCTCCGAATTTGGCTGCAATTTCTTCGAGAGCGAGGCCTTTGGTCTACACGGGCGTTCGTAGTCAGCCATCTGTGCAGAGGATTTTAGAGACATAGTATGACTTACCTCCGGATAGCAGGTGTACATGAAGGCAGCTCCGAACAACGGAACTATGATGAAGATCAAATAATACTTCCATCCGATGTTGTTGAATGCAACCGGCGCGCACATTGTGTAGATTAAGCTGAAGCAAAAGAGTCCTGAGACACTGAAGCCGGCACCCTGAGCGCGGATGGAGGTGGGGAAGATCTCGGACGAGTAGACATAGGAGCTTGCGTCCATGCTGCCGCCGAAGAATGTTACAACTGTGGTAATGTTAGTCGATTGCGGTCTGTGTCTCCCGGAGTGACCTACAGAGGTAGAGGAAGAAGACTCCAAATCCGTTTCCAAGTTTGTTGTCAGTACCACCATATCTTGCAAGACAACCAGTAAAACCCGCGACAGAAATCGCACATCCAATCTGATTCACCAGTCAGTCCATCGCTCTAAAAAGACTTGGAGAACGTACTTGTCCGACGACCATGACGGGAATTCGCCCGACTCTGTCCAGCAACAAAGCGTTGACAAAGTTCATGATGGCGGCCCACGTGTCCCACAACGCGTATAGCATCAAAGGCATAGAACCATACAGACTGAGACCATTGTACAGCAAGACCTGGTAGTTGTTGATCACCAAGCAGCCGGTCGATTGCACGAGGCCACTGTACTTGTCAGTAAGAACAGGATATGAAGTGAAGTTCAACTCACAGCAGGAGGAAGCCAAAAAGCAGGCGCTTTCTGTATGACTTCTTTTGGAAGAGGAGGATCCACCCCTTGACCCAGCCTTGTCTCCATCCCTCGCGCTTCTCGAGGTCCAACTGTTGCTGGATTTGGTATAGTTCTTCGCGAGCAAGTGTGTCTTCCTCATCGCCTGGGACGTGATGGAGCCGCTTGAGAATGGCGAACGCCTTGTCTTGATTGTCATTTGCAACCAGGTGTCGAGGAGACTCCGGCAGGAATGGAGATCCGATCAACAGACCGAGAGGGGGGACGACCTGGAGGGCAAGACACAAACGCCACTGTGCGACTTGATTGTCAATAAAGTAGCAGCCGTAGCCTGTCCAGCCTGCTAGACCCTGTGGAACAAGTTAGCCATGCTTGAGGAGGACGTGCGGTTTGACCAACGTAGCCAACACAGAGTATGAAACCATGCGATCCGACCATGCGCCCCCTTGTTTTGGCAGGAGAGATCTCGGACTGATATAGTGGCGTGATGACATTCACCATGCCGGCTCCAAAGCCCATCATGAATCGACCAACCAAGAACATGGCAATATGAACTGATCCAGCCTGGATAGCGGCAGCTACCACACAAATGGAGGCTGTGATTTGGATTGATCGCTGTCGGCCCACTTTGTCCGCGAGCCATGTTATGAACCAGCAGCCCAGCAGCCCACCGCCAGCGAAGAGACCATTAGTGGCTATAGACAGACGTCAACTTCAGTCCGGATATCGGTGTGCAAAAGGTTGTTATCCAAGGTGGAAGACAGCTTGCAGGTGCTTACCTCCGGTGATCTTAGATCCCGCATCCGTCTTTTCATTGATATGAAAATACTCGAAGAAGGAGGGTAAGCCTATAACAGCCCCGATGATCGCGGAATTGTATCCGTACGTTAAAGACCCAAAGGTCACCAGATAGACAATGAGAAAGTTGTAGTAGTTGACAGCCATTGTGATGCCTCTTGGTGATGATGGGATCGAGAGCCAGAGGTCCACCTTGTGAGCATGTCCCAGGAGATGATCTTTATGTCAGCTTCCAGGACATCAGGAGACGGTGGAAATAGAGCACTGGTCAGCTTCCCCAAGGGGATAGACTGGTGATCCAGGCCTTTACCCCAAGCATTGTGTATGTTGGTGGTCTGCTTCTCCATCCCAGGTGGGTATAGTGGTTTGGAGAACTTGACTGGTAGATGTGAAATTGCGCTTGAGGTTGGGAGGTCATCTCCGTTTTGACTAGTTTTTAGATCGACAATCCTGGTGAAACCGATCGAAGAGACTTACTCTTCCCCCGCAGTTTAGAGAATCTCTCATTATATTGGGGAAGAACGCTTGTTGTTGGAGTCGAACAAGAACATTGCAAGATAACGGGTCATTTGGTATCGATGATCACAGTGTAGTTGTCAGCACCACGAGCGGCAAGTTACCTTGGTTTTTTGCTTGCAGGCACATGGCTGGGGAACACAGAGTCTCCGTACGGGGTACCCCAACAGCCAACTAACAGGGATAGGTCCAGGGCAGCTAGTCGTTTGACTGTGGTCCAGTCAAGTCATTCGTGGAGATTGCCCGGTGTATGCATGGAAGGCGAGGAAGACTTCCAAAACGTCTTGACATGACAGAAAAGACAAGTAGATGACAACAAAGAGTCACCGGTACATGATAATGTGCTTCATCAGTGCTCTGCGTCGTGTTCAAGGAGAGTAGGAGGGAGCGACGGAACAAGGAAAGGAATGAGGCAACGTTAGCAGCGGACTTATAGACGGAAAGCCTCTATGACGTACTCTAATCTAATCAATGGGTCAGTGGCTGTAATTCTCCAGATCGAGGTATTCTTTGTGTACAACGGAAAGTAACTTTCTCCAACATACGAAGTTATTTCCAACTCCTGGGCTGAACGTCCACTCAACTACCTGATGAATACCCTTCAACATGTACACTATGCTTCCTCTGTGGCAACGACTTAGTTGTCATGGTTGATAGCTAACTTATGTGACTTGAGTGACTTCTTGACAGGGTTTCTAGCCCCGAAAATATTGTCAAACTCTTCCAGCTGCCACAGTACATAACAATGAAGGATATGTATCAAGGGTTCCTTCTGCGTAGCTGGGACAGTGGCCTGAAACTGGTTGCGGCTGGTTTATTACATCCCGTGGTGTAGCATCGATACAGTATCACTCATCTTCGGCTCGTATCCCTCCCTGACTGGGCAAATAGTGGACTGGCAGGCACCAGAAGACAGCTTATGAGGCTGATTGGCTTAAGCTACCAATCAAATAGTATAAATCCATTTGGGATGATGGTGGGTTGAGATATCTCGAAGAGGCACGTGACATGGAAGCGCTTGACTTTACTTCCATCGAGAATCGCAGATTCAGAAGCTCCAAATTCTGAACAAGACAGAACAGAGCAGAAAGATCACACTAAGACTGTGGTTTGTGCGGGTAGGTCCTCCGCTTCTAGAGTAGTGCCACGTTCCAGGCTCTCGGACCTTCATTTCTCCGCAGCTCACCCAAGCTCTCAGTGCCCCGCGCGGAGCCGAGTGCCCCAGTACCAGCCCCAGGTCCTGTCGGATGACGCCGTGTACCCCGATATGTCGCTTATGGTGCTTATCGAAAGATCTTTAAAGTACGTTTCCCGACATGCTCCTTTTATCAATCGACAATACAAACACTTCTTTCACGCAAACACGCAAGATGTACACGATGTCACCGCTTTTGCTACACGTATGTCTTGAATGTGTAGCCAGGTTCTGCTGCTCCGGGTGCATGGTGTCGTCATGAAGTCTGGACTCTGATTGCTATTCGGTGGCGCGCTACGGAGCAGCTCCATCCTACTCACCCCGTCCAAGAGGTGGCAGAGCTGTATGTTGCTGTCTCCGGCGATCCCATTCGCTCTACACTCCGAATGGATCTTCAGGTACGAGTACGGTAGAGGTACGAGTACCACCTCCACAAGCCTCGGCTTCGCTTTGCCCCCGCATTTTCAGGTTCTTCATCAAGCTAGTGCTGGCCACAGCAAGGACGTAATGAAAAGCTCAGCCCCCTCTGCGACCATGCGACGCGCACAGAAACATCTCAGGTTACTTGGTACTACAAATTCATCGTCACTGAGCTTGAGGTCGCGATTCCTGACACCAGTACGCTTCTGGTGACTGCCGTAAGTATGGTGTCAGTGTTGATTCTCGCTGCCCATTTGCTCTCCTATGCTGCTTTGACTACAGCTTCGCCAACCCCACGAGCTGCTTCGGGTTATGCTCCAGTTCCAGTAACATGCCCTTCATCACAACTTGTCCGAACTGCCAGTGGCATTTCTGATGCCGAGTCAAGTTACATCGATCAACGATATCAAAAGGCGTCCCAAGCTCTAAAGTCATGGCTCAAGAGCGTGGACGAGGCCTTCGAATGTCGCCAATGCAGCTCGGATGGTGATAGCGGCTCTGACAACTGGAGCGACTGGGGCAGTGGAGGAAAAGCACCCGTTCTGGCATTGACGTCCAGTGGTGGCGGCTATCGCGCCATGCTTGCCGGCGCCGGAATAATCAAAGGCTTCGATAGCCGTGAAGCGAACAAGACTGGAGTCAGCGGGATCTATCAAGCTCTCACATACCACGCGGGTCTCTCGGGTGGCTCGTGGTTATTGTCGTCCATCATAGGCAACAACTACCCAACGATCAGCTCGCTGCAAGAAAACCTTTGGGAAACGACGATCCAAAGCAGTCTCTTGGTCCCTCAGATATTGCTCTCGCCTCAGGCAGCTCCGATCTACTCAGCCGTGGAAGCTGATATTCAGGCAAAACGCGCAGCGGGCTTTGATATATCTATCATCGATCCATGGGGTCGCCTACTCTCGTACGCGCTACTTTCTGGACCTGACGGTGGCGTGATGGGCACCATGTCTGGCATTGCCTCAACGTCAAACTTCACATCTCACAATGCTCCCTATCCGATCATAACCGCTCTTGGGTCCAATCGTTTGATCGATGGGACATGCATACCGCAACCGAACGCAACACAATACGAGTTTCATCCCTACGAGTTCGGCTCGTGGGATGATGGAGTGGATGCATTTGTGAACTCAGGGTATCTGGGCACATCGTTCTCTAACGGAGCGCCGACTGGCAGCTGTGTCACTCATTACGACCAACTCGGCTACGTGCTTGGCACATCTTCAAACGTATTCGGGTCGATTTGCGGTCCCGTCCCAGCAGCAAACAGCACAGCTGTGAGTTCGCTCACTCTGGTGGAAGACTTGGCTGAACTCGCAGCCCCTGGACAGCCAGGCATACCCGAAAGCGGAGTTTTCGGCCTCTACCCGAATCCATTCCACAATTATCCCTCTTCGTCACTGGTTTCGGCACAACCGACGTTGGAACTCGTTGACGGTGGCGTCGGAGTCGCATATCAAGGCAATCCAATCTGGCCGTTCCTCCACCGCGAGAACGTCGACGTGATCATCGTGAATGACAATTCGGCTGATACCCTCACCAACTTCCCCAACGGTACCGAAATGCTCCACACCTACCAAGCCGCTGCTGCTGCTGGTCTGACAAGAATGCCAGTCATCCCTTCTGTCGCCACGTTTGTGTCAAAGGGTCTAAATCAACAGCCAACTTTCTTTGGATGCAACACCAATGAGACTGTCACGATCATCTATATTCCGAACTACAACTACACCTACCAGAGCGGCACATCAACCAACAAAATTCAATACTACGCAAATGAAACTGATGGGATGATTTCGAATGGCGTGCAGACTGCGAACCGTGGTGGTGACGCAGATTGGCCGCTTTGCCTGGCTTGTGGCATCATGAAGAAGAGTGGCGAGACACTACCGAGTGGGTGTGCGACGTGCTTCAAGGAGTATTGTTTCAATTGAGCATAATCATATAACCGGCTGGGTGATTGTCGAAGGCATGTTGGCCACTCCATATGACATGAGAAAGTTAAGTATGACCACGACCTATGACTTGTCCTTACTGTATACTTTTTTGGTCCTGCGCAAGGTGAGAAACATTAAACTATGCGAAACTCAATTGTGTATTTATCGTTCTCAGTATTAAAATGGTAGACTGAGGGGCCCGGCTTACAAATCCAAGGCTGTAGTCACGTGTCAAACGGCTTTTAGGACGGAAGGTAGCCTTGTGAACCTTGGCACTCCGCCACTTCATGTTCTGCGTGAGTATGCGCCCACGAAGTAACTCGACTTCCAGCGACGACCTCCCAGTTTACAATACACCTTCTCACTCTTGTGCATTCGCCAACACCTTCTCCGTCAGTGGCTTCGCCGACCTTTACTATCTACCTGTTTTTCCGTACACAGCCGCAACCATGCCGCGAGCCGAAGTTGGGTCGACAAAGCACATCGCCAACCAGATGAAGTCAAAAGGACTTCAGCGGTTGCGATGGTACTGTCAGGCATGCCAACGGCAAATGCGGGACGAAAACGGCTTTAAATGCCATGTTGCAACAGAGTCTCATGTACGACAAATGCAGATTATTGGCGAAGATCCGCGGAAAGCCATAAACGATTTCTCGAACCAGTTCCAAAGAGACTTTTTACAATTGCTGCGGACGGGACATGGGGAGAAGAAAGTGAACGTGAACCACTTCTACCAAGAATACATCCACAACAAGGAACATATCCATATGAATGCGACAAAGTGGCCCAGCTTGACTGAATTCGCAAAGCATCTGGGTAGGCAGGGGCTGTGCCGAGTGGACGAGGATGACAAAAACGACGGTCGCACCGGCGCCAGCGGCCTGACGATTAGCTGGATTGATAACAGCCCGGACGCGTTACGCAGACAGGAAGCATTAAGGAAAAGAGAGATGCAGGATCGTGGTGACGAGGAGCGTGAACAGAGAATGATCCAGGAGCAGATTCGAAGGGCTAAACGTGAGATAGTGGACGAGGCATCGGGGGACGAAGGGGAGCCTGATGAGGAAGTCCATGCTGAAGGTGGTGGCATCAAACGCAAAGACGGCGAAAAGATTGTCCTCAGCTTTGGTGCGAAGAAATCATCTACCGAGACAACTCAGCCTCCCACTCCTCCACAATCTGACAAAGACGAGTCCTCATCCGAACAAGAGAAGTCTAAAGTCGATTCTACTGCAGCAACACCTGGGCCAAGTGGCTCTGATCCAACTGCGGCAAAGTCTCCAGATCGCTCAGAAGCCAAGGTCAAGTCAGCACAACCTAAAGCGCCCATTTCGATGTCTTTTGGTGCTGCCTCAAGTAAACCAAAAAATGTTTTCGCCGCTGCTTCCAAGAAGAACCCTCTGGCTTCATCGAAGAAAAGTCTCACGTCAAGCTCATCAAGACCAATGAGCGAGGCAGAGAGGATCATGAAGGAGGAAATCGAGCGAAAGCGGCAACGCGACGAGAAAGGATTTAAACCCGGTGCCAATGCGTTCAAGAAGCAACGCGTGTCATGATCCATGTTCGAGACGAAGAAAGAATGACCGCAACCAAAGGGTTACTCACGCCACGAATTATGAGCATGGAATTTTGTATGTATTTGTATGAGCGCGGAAGGCCTAATGGTATCGGCGCAATACGGTGGTCTGCGTAGAGTCTCCAATGGAGTGGACTTACGAGTGATCAACGTGACACTTGCTGCAGGGTGGCTTCTCTGCATTCAGATGGTTATGGTTGTGGATCTGATGCTTACAAAGAGGACTTGCAAGCAACATGTGCAACAGACCTGAAAGCGGTCTCGAAAGGCTAGATCTACAGCTTGATTATTTTCGAGCATAGCTTATGGGCAGAAAAGCGAGACGACTTCTCAGAATAAACCGAGGTCAATCGTTGGCCCTCATTTGTGCCTGACTTTAAACCAAATACGTTACGGATTTCGCTCCTGTATAGATAATGTACTTCATTTGGAAATCCATCTCATCACGACTTCAGTCACTGATCTCCCTTGTAGCATTCAGGTCACCACGTGTAAGTCAGTACGGCCGTGCCATGGCAAAAGGGTCTTCTCTCTTTCGCCAGGTACTGTAGATATTACATGGGAGCCGGCATACGAGGCTGAGCCGAATGTGACGAGGCTGTACAATGCCTCAAATGATTGGCTAAGCCAAAATCTCATCAAAAGTTGAATCTTGGCCGTCAACAAGTTTTCCTTTGCTGTTCAATCATGATCTTAGGTCGGGATTGTCCATACGTAGATTCGCAATCCATCTACCAAACGAGGATTGACTATGCTCGACGTCCTTGTCGAGCGCATGAAAGGGTCGCAGTGGAAGCCATAGGAAAACCCATCATGAACCATCCACATCTCCGACATACCAACCCATACAACTCGCAGTAAGGAGTGTAGCCAGGACAGCAGCCTCTTACCTACATACCCGTCATAGCGGCCTGCACAATGGTCCGAACACCCGCCTCCAACACCACAACATCCCGGAGCCTCGCCAAGTTCAAGTCCAAGTCCAAATCCCTCAAGTCTGGCCGTCCACCACTTCTCTCCTCCAACAGCACACCATCCACCACCTCCCACCCATCAATATCCTCAAAGCACACCCGCACCCTAATCCGCACACATCACGTCCTCCAAAAACGCCTAGCCGCCGCACGTCTTGCTAACGAACACCCTCTCATTGACGAGCTTGAAACTCAGCTCTCCGCCACAGGAGGCTTACAGTCGTACCAACTCGCCAGCACAGTCGGTCAGAGCGCCACCCGCGGCGGTGACTCCTCACGCGTGCTCGTCCACTGGTTGAGGTCCGAGATCGACACACGCAAGTCACTGACATCCAGCACACCCACCACTCCAATTCCTCCGCTCCGAATCCTCGAAGTCGGCGCCCTAAGCACGACCAACGCCTTGAACATACCCAATATTACGACCGTGCGACGGATCGATCTGCGCTCCTCGGGCCCTGGCATCGAAGAAGCGGACTTCATGACCTTTCCCACTCCAAATGACCAAGACGGCAAGGGTATCTGGCAAGGCCAAAAAGGCTACGATGTGCTCAGTCTGAGTCTGGTGTTGAATTACGTGCCCGATGCGCGTGGACGGGGCGCCATGCTCAAGCGGACGACGAAGTTCTTCTCAGAGTCCAAGTCCACTTCAAACGCACCTACACAGTCGAACCAACCAGGCCAACCAACGAAGCTCCTACCATGTCTATTCCTAGTCCTGCCGGGCCCAACACTACACAACTCGCGGTATTTGACGCCAGAACATCTCACTCTGATCATGTCCTCACTGGGATACACGCATCTCCACACAAAGATCACGCAGAAACTACATTACAGTCTGTGGCGGTATGATCGAGACAAGCGTGCCGTCTGGATCAAGGATGGCGGACAGACGACGTTCGCGAAGAAGGAAATCAACCCGGGAGGTGGGCGGAATAATTTCTGTATCATACTTGACGAAGATTCATGACCACTAAAGCGAAGCGATGTCTTCGATCGAAGAACCTGATATGAAACCTAAAAAGGGCAGTGTTCTGCACAGAAGCATCTTATTGTAATTCTCTGTTTCCTGTCGGCATTGATGTTGATCTGCCTCGCTTTGCCGGAACAGTCTTTTTGGAAAAAGGGTGTCCGCAGTTCGCTCTCTCAATGTATACTGCGTACCCAATACAACTCTCTTTGCATTACAAGTCTTTTTCACTGTCATGACTCCAGAAAAATGGGTACAGGTAGGTTGTTTCGCTGATAAGACGCCGCGCTCGTGCATTGCATTGCATGTAGCCACTCCCAAAACAAACCTGCAAACGATGTTACAAGCAAGAACTCCCACTTGCATGACCAGGCGCACCATATCCAGGAGTCCATGAGTCATTCCACCAACAATGTAGGAGAATGATTTAAATGGCCACCGTCTTCATCTCATCCTCAATCCCATCCACGCCCAAACCCTTCACTTCGTCGTTCGGTTGCGCTTGCAAGGGCATTTCTTTGGGCTGATTATCTGCCGTCAATATTCTGCTGATCCGTTTTGGAACGAATCTTTCCGAATCCACACTTCTTAACGAAGCTGGTGTCGGGGCGTCAACGAGCTTGTCACCATCTTTGGCAATGCCGGCGATTTTGGTGTCGATGGGTGTTGGAGCATCCACAAGTTTCTCTCGCTTCTTGCCCTCATTCGAACTCTCGACAACTTGAGCAAAGTCGCGCACGACATCGCCGCCCGGTCGAACGGGTTGTGGCTGAGCAATTTCCTCCTGTACACGAGCCAGTGGGCTTCCGACCGCATGTCGTGGGCTGCCAGTAGGTCCTCGGGAGAATCTTTGCGGTGAACGACCACGATCCTCTGTGCCAATAGCCGGACTGCTATATGGTGAGTGGCGCCCGTTTTGTTGGACTACGTTGGTGTTCAGACCAGCAGGTTGCGATCTCCGCTTAGGTCCGCGTCGTCCATATCTCTGGTCTGCGCGCCAGCGAAGAATGTCCATGTAGGGTGGCTCGACGGTCTCTGTCTTGAACTCCTTCAGTTTCAATTCTCCAGATTCTTCATCCACATGGACCTTCTCAGTGCTCAAGTCATCGGCAACGGTGGCTAGAAAGTGCGCCCATGATCGCGCGACCACGTATTTGCAATCGTAATCGCGTCCAAACAAAATGACCTGACCCCATTTGCCCATAGGACCAGGGGCAAGGTCAACTGCGATGTTGTTGCCACCCCAATCTCTGGCGAGAGGAATCCAACTGGGGTGAGCATAGGCTTTTTGAATGGCTTTGGGTGGTTGTGACTCTTGTCTTTCCTGTAGATCTTCCCTCCAGTAACGGTTGTTGTTTTGGGATTGGCTGGATGAGGAAGCAGAGCCATTACTGAGACCTTTCGAGCTGTAGGACTTGCTTCTAGCTCCACTCAGGTATTCTTCGTTGACGATTTTCCAGTTCTTCCATTCCTGAACAATCTCTTCGCAGTCCAGTAACATGCACCCAAAGAGAATGCCTGTAGGTCTGCCACCGCGTTCTTGGCCGTCGTGGATGCTCAAGGATTCGCGTACGTCCTGGGGTAATGTCATGTCAAGTTCGTGTTCTAGCTCGTTGATATCGTTCTGTGTGCATGCTCCACCGAGTTGGTCCCAGAGTTCTTCATAATTCATTTCTGCCCATCGATCAATTTTCTTCCAGGAGTGCGCTGGCGGAGGTGGAGGAGGAGCACCATCAGCGAAGTTCTGCATCTGTATCTCGCCAGGAGACACCACCTCTTCGACGTTGGGAACTTTTGGTGAGGACATTGATCGCATGCCTGGAGAGTATGGCCTCGCAGGAGATCCAGTTAGTTGTGATGAGGAAATGGAACCTCGTTTGTTTTCATCTTGGTAGGTGACTGAAAGATCTTGGTGTGATTCGGCAGCACTAGTCGCAATTGAGGTCAACGGAGCATGGCGGCTTTGACTGACAGGCACGTGTTGGCCTGTTCTGTAGGGGGAATCGTGAGAAGCGTGACGATCGTAGGAGGTCATTGCGTGCCAAAAGGAGCGCCATGCTGAGGTAAAACTGGAAGAGTCAGCGTGTTTTGCAACATTGTTCAATGGGATTCATACGAGTTCGCCATGACTGGCGGAACAGTCACAGTAGCTGCGGCCACTTTGACAGGTTTATTAAAATTGTCGGTGATGGTGGTGGATCAGGATAACATAGGAAATCTGATCTGTTGTTTGGCTCGCGGTTGGAATTGCGGGCAGTCAAAACAAAGCCGCCCAACGGAGTAAAATGGTTGCAGCCCCAAACAAAGACAGATTCCAATGCTGACAATGCTATCGAGAATGGAAGCGCGTCGAGGAACACAACGATCGTGTACAGTGGTGGTTGAAATGTTGCACAAGGAGGAGCTGTTAATGTGGTTGCAAAAGCAGGTTTTCCGCGGTTGAATTAGGTCAGCCCAGGAGAGAAGCGAGAAGGGTGGGCTCTTTGGCGTTGGACCGGGGGTTGCTGATCGAAAGAGTCTTAGGATGACGGAGAGGGTTTGATGCGCATACCAACACTTTCACTCTAATCGCGGCCTGGGTGACAGTGTCAATCCGTAGACGTGTATACAGAAAATAAAGGGACTCGTGGTCACTGTTGGTGTTGTGCTAGTCAGGGGAGGGAGAAGGGGAGAAACGAAAACATCACACAAACAACTACTGCGGGTGTGTTTGGCAGATTGATTGAAGGGAAACGCGCAGGTGCAGCAAAGCGCAGTTCCCAGTCCTGCTTTTTGGGTTCCTTTATTTTTTGAGTTTGCCTTGTCCGCGCCTAATAACAAGCCACTTGACGCATAATCCAGCGGGCCTGCGCTCTCCATCTTTAACACAGTAACTACTCCGTTCTGTACCTCTTCCTACGCACCCAGAATCAACTACCTGGTACTACTAAACATAATCTACGCCACCCACAAAGTATCATGCATTGGTATGACTGAGTCTGGTTTAACAGGTCATGCAGCCGAGTGTTGATCAAACAAAATCATGCCATACCTGCACCATTGTTTATCGTTGCCTACTACGGACCATCCTTCTTCTATGATCTATCCCTGCATGCACTGCGCCTCTGGTCTCGCCAATCATCTCTACATCCGAGTCAGGATGGCCTCATGAAGGCAGCAAGAGGGTGTCACCGCCGTCTGCCGCTCTTCTCGGACACGAACACCGTCTCCAATGTCCTTTTGCACCTCAGTTGGCTTCTATCAAGATGTCGCTGACCAACATTGACAGTTACTGCTTTCCTTCAGAGTTCGCTCAACCGCACGCCACGCGTTTGGACGGACCGTGTTGATTTCGTACCTGCAATTCAAGCCTTGGGGCGTCCACGCTAAGCCGATAGGCTGGAATCTCACCGTTGGAGATTAATATTCGCGGGTCGACCCCTATAAGAGATGGCCGCAACACACCGCAAGTCTCCTAATAAAAAGGAGGCTTTGAGACGAGCATGGCAAGCACAACTAGAAACATGTCCATATTCAAGTTGCCTATCATGATTCGCCATGTGCGGGACCAAAGCGACTATCAACCATGGCGATCCTATGGAAGAATGGTCTTGTATTTCCCTCCATGTCTCGGGTATCTGTTCCATGCCATCATTCCGGAGCACCGTCAAACCTTTGATCTTGATAATCACACCATGGAGAACACTCCGTCGGGAGCCGTTTGGCGAGGATCCTCTCCTCTTCCCACAATTCTCAACCTACTATCTGAAGTCTAAGGATGATAGTGAACCACCCGAATCCAGCATCTGGGCGACTTGTTCCACATGCACAGCCTCTTCTTTCACCAATCTTTGCGCTGCGACTTTCGAACAGTCTGGATTCTGGCTTACTGTAGTCCACGCCTGAAAGCCGTGGCCAATGCGCTCGGGAAATCCTTCATGTCCATCAGATCTATATCCGGCAGCCGTGCACCTCTAACCGTCCCGTCAGAACAGTGCTTGGGTCCAAGATCATGCGGCTCGGGATCGTGGTGCGCCAGATCTTACTTCGGTCTTCGGAACTGCTCTATATGAGTAGGCGACAACGTCCATTACAACACCAATTGCCCGTATCGTACAGGCCAAAAGAAAAGTCCTGCACACAAGTTTCCGTCCACGACCACGAGATATCTTTGCGCGCTACTGCGCTACGGCAATTTTGCCACGCGCTGCCAATGCAGGTACACAAGAAATTTCCGTGGTTGGACTGGCCACGCTGCCGCACCTGCAGCCGTCAAGGATAAGTATAGCCCTTACCCTGCATCTGTTTCAGGACTAGTGACCCAATCACATGCCTCCAATTCCCTTGACATTTTCATGCTTTGCCATGTCAGATCACCATGGCATTCGTCCCCTCTTCAATGTTCAACGATATGGACAATGGACTGGAGACATCGCAGATCTTGGCCATCAGTGTAAGCCTTGCGGAACGGTATGCTACATCTGCGCGTCTAGTATTGCAGGATGGAAAAGGTGGTCAGCAAATCCTGACTGTCGCTCGCCATCACTGATTGGCCAAGTCATGTCGGGGGTGCTGTACTATGGTAGAGTGAATCGGCAAGTGGCAGAAAAGGTCATCACACCGAAGCCAACGTAAGGCACAGAAATACCTTGTCAAAGGCCTGCCTGACTGTCACGATCATGAATCATAGAACTAAAAGGCGCGGAACATTCGGTTGATAATAATTCGATTATACAGACTAAGAGACAACTTTGGCATGATTTCTAACCCAATTTATCACGTATTATCTGTATCCAGAATACCAATGCAGATCTTGAGGAATTAAATGTGTAAAGAAATCTCGTCTTTGCTCTTGTGCAAACGGAAAATCCACACTGAAAACATTGTAAACCATCGTGAGGAGACACGATTGAAATGAGATAAATCCACAAACAACAACATTTACCAAAGAAAAAGCCAGATAAAACACAATTCCGACGACCAAACAGTAGCCAAACAATTCCAACTCGCTCAAATGGCTCTCAACCTCCTAGCCACGACCAGACAAACTGTGATAAACAAAAAGATGGCGCCGATAATGCCAAAGAACCAGTAAAGCCCATCAGTGTTCTTGCCAGGCACATTGACATTCATGCCGAAAAGACCAGTCACCAGATTCAGCGGGACGAGAATTGTAGCCACAACGGTAATCTTGGCGAGGGCCTTGTTCGTCGAATTTCCTTTCAAGATGTTGTCAACGTTCAGCTGAGCGAGGTAATTTGCGTGCGAACGGCTCAACATCTTCTCCACATGCCCCAAGTTCGACATCATGGTAACAACGTGATCCTGAATATCGCCCAGATACAGCCCGATATCGCCACGTGGAGTGATTTCGTACTGCTCGTTGCACCGCTTCGCGAAGCCCTTGATAACGTCCGCCTTACCACCGAGCAGCCGCATCATGTTAAGAACGCGCTTGCGACACTCGCCGATCTGCCGCAGCAGAGCCAGAAAGTCGTCCTCGCGAGCAATGAACACTTGGTCCTCAATATTCTCAGACTCGTGCTCGGCGTCTCGGATGATTGGCGCGAAGGAGTCGACAATGTCGTCGATCATGGCGTAACAGATATAATCTGGTCCGAGACTCAAAAAGTCGCCCAGCTTCGAGATACGCTTGCGAACGTTGCGCGCATGAGGGTTTTCGTGGAAACTGAAGCTTAGAACGCCATCCTGGCAGACAACGATGTAGACGTGGATGGGGTCCAAGAAATCCTCGTGCGTTCTGTCCATGTTGAAGGATCTGAAGCAGACAAAGTAGTACTGGCTGAACAGTTCGACCTTTTCGCGGGCTTCTTGTGTTTCGATATCTTCGCGGGTCAAGCGATGGATCTTGAAGGCTTTTGCGAGGACCTCGAGTTCTGCCTTGGTCGGGTTGAGAACATCCAACCACCATACACCTCCGTCTGGGCCAACTTCGAAAAGATCTCTGAACGTGGTTCCGTCCTCCACGAAATCGCCCAACTTTGTTGCACTCTTGCCTTGACTCAATTCAGAAGTGAACAGGAAGAATCGTTCGGCCGGTCCGTGGTTTGCGTTCAGGTGCAGCTTCTCGGATGAAGACGATTGTAGAGTCTTGTTCGTGTATTGAAGGGCCAAGGGCTTCTCGTAGAACTGGTCGCCATTGAGAACGGCAGTGGGTGGGTCCTGCTTGTCCTCGGGCCTACGAAGGTCGCAGAACTCGTTGGTCTCTTTCACATGGTGAGGAATCAACTCCCCAGAGATCTTTCCTTGAGCGCTCAGAGCCACAAACTCTTCCAATTCTTCGAAATCAATCTTGTACGTCTTGCCAGGCTCATCATCCGTGGGAAAAGTAATGTCGTCATTGAAATCCCGATCAGTCCTCTGAGTAAGCGCAGCCGGTATACTGATGTTGCTCAGAGTTGGCCGTCTGGTATTCGTGCCATTTGAACCAACGCGATTGCGGAAACGGAAGTCCTCAATGACGGAAGAATTGACACTCTCTGCAGTATTTGCACGCTGTCGTCGACGTGGTTCAGCAAAAGCCTCGACAGAATTTGCCGGTGAAGTGGAGCGAGACGATGAGGTATCTCGTGAATGATCATGTCGAGGAATGCCAATAATGCGCGGACGTCCTTCTCGGTTGGTCATGCGACGGACTCGGGTCGAGTTATGTCTGCCCAATCCTGGATGGGTTTCACCTCCTGCGTCACTTCTGTCATCGTCGATGATAGCATGCTCGAAGTCGCGAGCGACAGGAATCCGCTCTGGGTTCATGCTATTGAGCAAAGCCGAATTGACCTTGGAAAGGCCTTGTTCATTCATTTCGCTCGATACTGGAGTAGGCACCTGTAACTCCACGGAGGGCAGAGCGAGATTGTTGTCGTCTACAGCCATACCAAGACTGCCTCGGTGATCATCCAACTCAGGCGCTGGCGTGCTGTATCGGGTATTAAGCTTTTGTGTATGGGAATGGAAAGACCCGGAAGAAGACATCTTGACCTGAACGATAGCAGTCCTTTTTCTGCAATATTGCACCTACACTGTAAACAGTGCACCGAAGAGTCTGAGTTACGCCAGTTTTGTAAATGCAATGGCAGGTATCGGTCTGCCAATTGTCTCGGTCTCTTTAGAGAAGATCGGTCTCTTCTATTTTTATCGATGAAAGATTATCTCCCCCGGCCACGCTTGGCCAGGGATGACTTGATATACCGAAAGGCCAGTTATGGGGGTCGAGTAGTCGTCCCGCAGAAGACCATGAATTGGGTTCCTAGGAGCGGTCGGATGAAGGACACGAGGGAAAGTCGAACGCCCGCCAACTTGAAGGTAGGTGCGTCGAAATGGCTATCGAGCGCCAGGGTGAGAGGAAAATGCGCGTCGAGATAGGAGAGACTGTATTGACAGTCTTCCTATGCTTGCGAGGAACGAGGTGCGGATATGTCAAACCGGTGTTGCAATTGTGCAATATCGTCAATCGCAGCACGGAAGAGTCTCAGTACTTATGACGATTGTCGTCGAGTTGACCTCAGGGTGGATCTGACAAGAAGAAAAATTTGTCGGACACCGAGGGAAGCGTTGGTATAAGAAGGATTGGTCGAATGTGGGGAGGAGAGAATTTTGGTATGTTACCTTATGTAACGAGGTGTCACTTCTGCGAGAAAAAGACTAGAAGAAGGAAAATCCCTTTCCTGCAGGTTTGCACGGTGGCACAGTTTGGTGTTTTGCGTTTTCCTTGCACATAGCCTACTCAGCCTACTAGGCTCAACCCAGGCATTATGAGGCACTTTCTGCCCTGTGCGTCACAGCCGAGGCCTTCTCGGCAGCCCCCATTTCAAGGCCTAGGGAGCCGTCTTGCCGTCTGCACGCCAACCAACCATTCACATGCCCCTGATTTTCAACTCTAGATGGACATCGGTTGTTGTTGAAGAGACGGTGAACCAGAACACGACCGTCACGCGTTTCAGCGCTCAATATTGCCAGACCATCGATGACACAGGCGATCTGGGATTGGTGCTTGTCTATGCACCACCTCCTTCTGTCGGTCTCTACGACTAGAGCGGATTCCGGTCCTTAGGGATATATATGTCCGGGCCATGAACCATCGGAAGAGCCTTGCGACGACTTGTTTTCGTGGCTACACAGCAGTGAAACAGCCTGCATCTAGTTGTGAATGATATGTCATCTCGTTTCTATGACTGGTGGTGCTCTCGAGGATTCTGCATCCGTACATCCAAATGCCGACGGGGGAATCACCACGTTTTGGAAGTCCTGAAGTCATGACTTACGAAAGCACACTCCTTCTCTACAAGCCGCCGCAGCACGCAAGGCAGGAGCTCCTGAGTGATGACGAAGAATGCTTCCAGGTAGGTGCACAAGTATTAATTCGTCTCTAGGTTGGTACACAGGCTCGTATTTTGCTTCCTTCAACGCGCGACGTTTATTGCTTGCCTGTACCTGCATTAACATAATGAAGCTCGACACAATCGCAGCGCTCGTGAGCGCAGCAAGCTATGTTTCTGCTCAGCAGATTGCACAAGACCCTGGTGTTCGAGGACCTCCTCTCGAGATTGTGCACCTGTACTACAATGAATTTCCCACCGCTGTCGCCGTGAGCAGTTCGAACCGCATTTTCTCCTGCTACCCAGCTGGCCTTGATGCAAACAACACCCAATATCAGGTCGCTGAACTCACTGGCAACTCTACCGAAACACCATATCCCAATGCTCGGATTAATTCACCTCCTGGAGGCTCCCTCAACTACAACACCTACCCCGTCTCCAGTGCAAATTATCAAAACTATTTCATTGGCGTCCAGTCGGTAGCCATTGACCCATTGGAACGTCTCTAGATTCTCGACACTGGTCGAGCACTCACTCCTAATGGAACACTGGCCCCTGCTGTCTACGGAGGTCCGAAGCTTGTAGCTGTCGACCTGGCCACCAACACCATCAATCGCACAATCCTGCTTCCTCCTACTGTGGCCTACCCACTTTCCTATATCAACGATGTACGCATCGACCTCCGACCCAACGTGTCTGCCTCGGGCCAAGGTGTTGCATACATCACCGACTCGTCACAAATGGGTACCAATGGTTTGATCATCGTCGACCTTGGCGCCAACGAAGCCTGGCGTCATTTGGACAATTCTCCGACCGTCAGAGCCACACGACAGCATTTCAAGGAAGTCTGGGGCGAGTCTGTGTACTTCCTACCTGGGCCTGGTCTCCCTTACACGTATGATCCCACAGGGGCAGACGGGATTGCATTCCTTGACGGAGGAGACACAATCGTCTGGTCGCCAACTGGCAGTCGTTACCTTTACAGCATTGCCAACAAGTACCTTCTCGACAATAGTCTTAACAGCGAGATCACAGCACAAACCAACATCAGGTATCTTGGTGAAAAGGGAACCAGCGACGGCCTGATGCAGGATACAAACCAGTACGTCTACGCGGGGAATTTCGAGCAGAATGCCATCAACATCTACAACAACCGTAATAACACTGTTTCCACCTATGTGCGCGATCCGCGAATTGGTTGGACAGGTAAGTCACTTGTGCTGAAATCAGAGAGAACGAGAACTGATGAGATCTCGCAGACTCAATGTGGATTTCCAATGGATATCTCTATTTCGTGGAGAACCAGCTCTGGCGATCACCGAGCTACTTTCCTGGTACTGATAGGAGGATCAAGCCGTACGTGCTGTACAGAGTTCCAACTGCGGATGGCGGACAGCGGGTCGCGCCTCTTAACATTACCTCTTAAAAATTGACGAGGACGTCAATAGGTGTCGGAGATGATTGCTGCTCGAGTACACGAATATTAGAATGTGATAAGTAAAAGTAATGGTTGTAGGAGGAAAAACACTTCTTTACGAGGCTGAGGTAGTAAGCATTCAAGCTTAAATATCCATTCCCAGTCTTGAGACTTCACGTGCCATTGCACGTCAAACACCAATCAATACAAAGCATCAATCGACACCACCGACCACTTTACAAATCCAAGGGACACTTACAACTGTACATCGAAGAGGAAACCCGCACATTAACGCCAAAAGACAATACGTTCCTGTAAGATATACGGGAATCTTGCGCAATTATGGACGCAATCATCAGTCAAATCCAAGATCTGTTCGAAGGCCAGATTGTATGTCGCCAAACAACCAGCCTATTGATATTCTAACATGATGAGCAGGACTTCGACGGTCAACGTCTGGCTGAGACCATTTCCAATGCTGCTCTGACCATTACTTCGGTAAGATTCGACGCCTTCATATTCATCATCACCGCGTGGGTGGTTTTACTGATACCTCTGCCCTAGGTCATCGCCCTCGTGATTGGATTCATTCAACAAGACATTTATTTGACTATGTGGATTGGGCTGGCTGGTACGGCATTGGCGATGCTACTGGTTGTCCCTCCGTGGCCGGTTTACAATCAGCATCCTCAACCGTGGTTTGGGTCCAAGTCGGCGTTACCGCCAGGCGGGATTGTGGTCGGAGGAGCACGAGGAAAATAGAGTGGTCATTGCTTCATTTCAGACTCTATCAGAATTTGCAGTGCCTATTGAGTGGTGTTTGCAAGCACCGGCCTGTCAAGACTATTGATCCTGTCTCAATTCTCTTCTCATGAGTTCATCATATCTCGCACGAAAGGCTCCTCGATCTCGACACCATAGCAGAGATGGTCGACTTCTGACCAGTCTCTTCCACCAGGCGCCACTTGACCTGCCTTATTGGACTGCAGTATGTGATCTGGCTTGCCCAAGCCCATGGCCGGATATTGACCAGTGCTGTCTGCGGCAACAGTGCCCGAAGACTGCACATAGCCGGGGATTTTAAATGTCTCATCGCAAAGTCCTCTAACGACCGTATTTCTGGAATTCCCAGTCTCTGTTGTCGAGCGGGCAGACTTGTCTCGTCTTTAACCATCGGGAAATGCAATGAAAGTGGAAGGCGTGCTATACCTAGCGTTAGTCATGTTCATCCCGCTCCAGTCTTGCACTACTTACATTGCAGATACCCCAAGCCACTGTACATTCTTCTGTAGTAGCAGCTCCTTGATTCGCTTGACATTCGATACAGAGATCCATGATGTGGTTCCGACAGATAGCGCAGTTATCGACAACAATATCCCAAGCCCAGAGAGCGACGGCGTTCCACTTCTTAACTTCGAATCTCTTCTTATTGTCACCGCCTTCCACAGGTCCAGATTTGGAGGCCTTGACTGCGACCTTGGACTTGGAATCTTCAGGTGCGGCAGTAGCATCAGCCATCTCGACGTCAGCCATGTTGAAGATGATTCTGGTCTGCGAAAGTCTGGTCAAGAAGTCGAACCGTGCGGGGAGGACAAAGCGTAGTGAGGCAGGTTGCGGAGTATGGAGGCAAGGGTGTAGCGGACCGGTTCAGATGAGGGAGATATGAAGAGGACACAAATTGGAGATGGATCCTATGCAGTAGTATAGAATGGCATGTAGTGATCCAGTGACTAAATGTTGGTCAGACTACTAGTGGTTGGGCAAGGCACGACAAGGCTGCGATGAACTGAATGACAAGTGAAGTGGTGGCGTGGAGATGTGATGGAAGGCATGACTCCATCGTTGGGTCCTCCAAAGTCCAAGCCTGCGCCTTGCCCTTCCGTTGCCTGCGCCACTACATCACTCACGGTTCACCAGGTTGCTCCCCTACCTTTATTTCAGAACAACTATCTTCTCCAGGAATACCTATCTACAAGCTCATACCATATCACATCACTAGACGACGCTCCTTCTTTGCTCTAGTCTCATTATTCATCCTCTGCAGCACCTCAAACCCCGGACAATGAACACTTACACTTCCACAACAGCTATCATCCTACAAACCCGACGACAATATCCCAACCGATTCGCTCTTCCTCATCGCAAACGCACAAGATAGACACGCAGCTTTTTGCGATCTAGTCTACCTCTTTTTGTGGTCGTTACTCGACAGTGTCTGTTAGCGTTCTGTATTTCTCTGCCTCTACTCAGGTCAACGGGCTGCCAATTTATCAAGCCCGGATATAGACATCAAGAATGTCTACTGCCATTTCACCCCAGCAGCAGCCTGCGAAAGGCCCACGGCGGTCCTCGAAGAAACATCACCAACCAAATACACATGACGGTTTCTCTTCTGACGTTGGCGCACTCACCGAATATCAGCGCAATACGTCTCCTGCTACTGGCAACATGACAAAGAACAACAACAAAGGCCACCCGAGAAAGGCTTCACAGGCACAGAACAAACATTACGAAGCTCCCTCGACTGATCGAGGCAAGCCGGACATGGCGAGAGCGACACCCGTAAAGCAGGCCGCGTACGCAGGAGCAACCTTTCAACAGTCGCCAGCCCCATCCGCCTTGCCGATTCCAAGCTTCTACTCCAAATCAGTGCCAGCCGCAAACTCATTGCCGTCACAGCTAGGAAATGACGCGCCCACCATCGCACAAGCATCTCCAGTAAACGTGGCAGGCAATTCACCTAGCAAGCCAGAAGCAACTCCACTCGACTTTCTCTTTGCAGCTGCGCGACAGGCGCGAGCCGGACCCAACGGTGATAGTCCTGCCGCTCGTTCTGGCCATCTGTCGGTCCCGACTGGAAGTCCTGCTTCGAGATCCCCTGCGCCACGGGAAAGTGAATCCATGTTTCCTTTCGAGCTGGATGGTGCCCCGGCTCCTGGCGATGACGGCGCTTCGTTTGCTACACCCTACAAAGATCGCATTGATGCACTAAAGCCAACCAGATCGACATCTTTGGGCGGCAAGACCATGGACGAGCATGAGCGCAAAGCGAAAACTGATGCCCTGAAAAAGCTTCTCATGAAATCAGGTAGCCAAGGCAACGAACATCGCCACAACTCAACGCCTGATGCGAACAATCCCTTCAACGCGAGAGCACCATATCAACAGCCAGCGTCTTTGCCTCCAGCCCCTCCAAACATGCGTCAGAACTCTGGGTCTAACTCAATGTATACACAAGATTATACTCGCTACACTCAGCCGCAGAATTTCCAGCAACCGGGATATCAGTATCAACAGGGACCGATGCATACTCCAAAGAGGCCTAATTCTTCGAGCTTAAGAAACGTCTATGGACCGCAAAGTGAACCAGAGTATGCAGAGCTATCTTCGGATAGTGCAATTACTCCACCTATACCGACAACACGGAAATCTACAGCGCATGTAGCACCGCAAAACGGTACAGGTATTGAAGGACAGGCTCACTCCACGCCGCATCAAGCCCAAGCGCAGCGTACTAAGCCCAGTGCCCAACAGCTGGAGGACGATCTACGGCGAGTACTCAAATTGGATCTTACATCAAGGGGTTGAAGTCAGCTATACGGAGAAGGGAGTCTGAGGGTGACAGACAAATTTCGGATATTGGTTTGAAAAGAATGCGTGTTCTTGACGACATGACGACTGATGTGGGAAGAGGATGATATTCAAAGCTTGGAAAGACGGGAATTTCAAGCGAACGTTCGTTTTGAAGTCGATCTCATTTGTTTCTGGAAGTTGTCGTGCTGCAGGGCAGTCATTTGTCTTACAACCCATTATGCTAATACCATAACGCTCGTTGAGTAATGTCATATCACTTGTTTGAATCTGCTCCGAACCACTGTTCCTTGTCTGTGCGACGCCTTGACTCCATATGCTGTAGTCCACAAATACTGCTGGGGGGTATCATGTCCGCCGCTGTTTTCAATCATAACGCCATATCCGTCGCTTTTGAAGCGCTCCATCGATCCCAATCTTCGTAGTTGATCCTGGGCTCAGAAAACTAGTCGCTGCTGGCACAACCTCGACAACCACAATTTACGCACTGTACGCCCGCCCCTCCTTCTCCGCCATCTTCCTTTTTCAGGCCGGCCTTGGGCACCCGACAAATACACGTGCCCTGGAAATTTGTTTCTTTTGTTTGCACGCAGCGCAGACAGCACAGTTTCTCGTACCCCTGCTTCTTCCACTTTGCGATCAAGTTGGCGTCAGCGTAGCCGTTCTTGAGAAGCCAGTCGTAGAGGGGTTTCGAGATGGCTTCGCGGGTGTAGTAAAGGTCGTAGATGTAGCGGGAGCGGGCGTGGGAGATCTGGAAGATGGGCCAAACTGTTTCGTGTTTCTTCTTGCCTTCGTGGGTGGCGTTTTGGGCGTCGCGCATTTTGTTGGTGTACTCCAGGAGTGTGTCTTCAATATCCTCAAAGCCTTGGGGTGGGGGTTTGCGGGACCCGCGTGATCGGACTGGTGGCATTGTGTCGGATTTTCTGGTGAATGTAGAGCTGTGATAGTGGTGTGTGTTCGAAGCTGTGTAGGAGCAGGTAAGACGATGGTTGTGAACGGACAAGAAGGCTGGAGTCAAGAGTCTCTCTATGGTGAGGCAAGTGACCTTTGAAAACGAGGCTGCGGGAATGAAATATTTCTGTCAGAGCGGCGGGGATGCCCTATGGAAATACCATGGGTGGAAATGTGCAGCCTTGTGTTACTTAAAGCGGCGTCGCTCGAGTCGCCTGGTTATTGTCTTTGCGGTCGCGCCAGCCAAAGTGTAGGACGTCAACTTTTTTTCGGCCGACATAGACTACTAGCCGTCACTCGTTAACAGCACAACTCGCAACCAACAGTCACATCTCGGATCAACGATATTATTTTGCCATTCACAGCAATTGCCGCATTTACCGCACTGCGCCGATCTCGATCCGACAGAATTCACTATGGACGACGAAATCAATGTCAGTCAACAGGAAATCGACCAGCTCACAGCCGGCGAAAAGGTGCAGCTGCAAACATTCTTGCAGACTGAAGCCCAGAAGTCCAGTATCCAGAAAAGTGAGTCTAAGTAAGTGTGGGATTGCTGTGGCTACCACTGACGCATGCGCCTTTCTAGCTGTCCACGAATTGACGGAAGTTTGCTTTAAGAAATGCATAAGCGGCTCAATATCCTCGGGAAAGCTGGCTAGCAAAGAGGAGAGTTGTATGTCAAACTGTGTAAACAGGTTTATGGACTCCAACCTGGCCGTGTTAAAGCACTTGGAAACGTTGCGGGCGAATCAATAGGGTTGATCGCTTTGGGACTGTTGTGTACATTACGCAGGCATTCGACATACAGAAGGGTCACACTTTGGGTTCAAGAAAAGCAGCGCATGGACAAGGTGTCATTGTGGTGTCAGTGGCATCGATTCGGGTCGGGATTTGTATCATCACCACTTCTCAATGAGCGGGTTTGGCTGTCTCGAAATGTTAAAGAATTTCTGCTCTTGAGATTTTCGTAATTTTGGGGAACCACGCCTGACTTTCAAACATGACTTGTTGATTCTATGGCGAGCCCTGCACTTTTGTTCCCGCTGAACGAATCAGGTCCCGATATGCATGCATCCGTGGACACAAAAACAATAAAGTCACCCCTCGCACCAATGCAACATCCCTCATTTACACGATCGAAAGCTTGGTGGCAGCAATATCCAGGGCGTCAACATCCGTCGTTAATCTGGCAAAAGCCTTCTTCGTTCCGTCCGGTCGGATCAGAGTGTTGATCTTGACTGTGTCGACATCGTACAACTTTTTCAGCGCATCCTTGATTTGTCGCTTGTTGGCCTTAGTGTCCACAATGAAAACCAGTGTGTTGTGCTCCTCAATCTTCTTCATCGCACTCTCGGTGTTCAAGGGGTGAATGAGGATCTTGTGGTGGTCCAATCGAGTCTCATGAGGGATGGATTTGCGGGGGTATTTGGGTGATCGAGACAGGACGAGGGTCTTTGGTCTGTGGAAGGTCGTGGATGTCCGGACCTTACGGGCCTTGTGCGTGTTCACCTAGTCGTCTGTAAGTTGACTGTCTGAGGAATATAATGTGTCGATTGCTACTCACGCCTTTGAGGGTGGCTTTGGCGGCCTGGTTGGCTTTGGCACTGGGCTTCTTGGAGCCTAACGAAACAAATCAGCATTGTTCTCTGCAAGAACGACGTTCCCAAAATCCACTCCTGAAGAAGTCGAGCAGTCTGGATGGCACAATCGAACTTTGCATCCCAATCGCAGACCGATGTCCTTCTTCTTCTTCTTCTTCCTCCTCTTAATGAATGCGAGAGACTGATGGATAAATCGTACCTTTCGGCTTCTGGGTTGGTGGCGCCATTGCTACTGTAATTGCGCCTCGAAGGAATGTTGGTGTCGAGGTTGTCGTTAGGGCTGCTCGATCAAAGGCCGTTCAAGGAAGTTGCGAGACAAAATTCAAGTGCGCCTGCCAAGATTGGATGTGCCAAGAAATTTTGTTTGATTACATAATACGCGTTGTTCTACTCTCACTGATGGACCTTCACGTTCCCCAGAGCATCAGGCTGAAATACACCCCAAGATCGGGAAGGAGTCAATGTGTTTTCTGGTTCGTTGCTTGTTCATTTGTCAAAATCTCTTTCTATAATCGTGGCGAAGAGGCCGTTCTGCTCAGGCTCGAGCATGGATTGCAAAGCCTGTCAAAGTACCACCTAATATCACTGAGGACTTCTGCTGGCCCCAATACTACATTATGGCTCCGGAAGCACACGACCAAAAGAATGGTGTTGAGGCAACCCCTTCGTTGCCACATCAAGAAGGGGACGATCCGGACGACATACTTGCTTCCCTTGAGGAGGAGGAAGAGTCTGAGTATCGTGCTCAAAGACTGCAAGAACTGAGCGATGCTGCTACATCCTCTAGGACGACAAATGCCTTTGCTACCGTCAAGAAGCACTTCATCACGTTAAAGAGCGACGATGAGACTCTTGCATTCACTACTGAGTATGAGAGGGCTGTTGTCCATTTCTTTCATCCCGACTTTGCTCGATGTAACACCATGGACGACCATTGCGAAGTCATAGGAGAAAAGCACGCCGACAATACAGATGCAGACGTTGCCTTTGCAAGGGTCGACGTGAAGCATTGCCCTTTCGTGGTTGAGAAGTTGAACGTACGAGTTCTGCCCTGCGTCATTGGCTTCGTCAAAGGAGTTGTGAAGGGTCGGATTACTGGTTTCGAGGGTGTGTGTTGGGATGGAAAAGAGGGCAGCATCAATGTGACACAAGCCATTGAAGAAGCGTTTGTCACTTGGTCTGTTCTGCGGAAGAGGTTACTCTTGGGCCATAACAACGACGCTAGTGATAGCGACGACGACGAGGATGGTTACGACAAGCGGAAGACGGGTCGCAGAGGCATTGCCAGTCGTAGACCAGGTGCGAATGACGAAAACGACGATTGGGACTGAACATGAGATCGCACTCAATGACGACCTCGTCCGCTCAAGACCGCCAGTGCAAAGCCGACGCGGTCAAGGTTATGGACCGGCATCAACATATTACCGCATCGCAAAGCCATACTATATAAACAATGGCTTGGTCACCCTGAGGAGCGGAAGTAACCATTTCTATATTGGTTGGAAATAACGGCAATCTCCTCAATGCGGGTCATTAGCGAGGCATCTTGAGATTCCAACGATATGCGAAACGAAAAGGGTCTCCGAGATGAGGAATTTCGCCGATACGGTGTCTTTTTGCGCCTCCCTGAAACACCTGTGATGATTCGCGATGCGGAAATGCGAGGCGGAAATGCGTCGAGACAGAGCCAGCCCACAACCAAAAGAGTGGTTCAAAATGTGGCTTCGGGGATATGGTGAACATTGAGATCTTGCAGAGCCCGGATGCATTACCGGACCGGAGGCTACACCTAGATATTGGGAAATTTAATGGTACCCGGTGGCTCCTCGTTAAAGAGGAGCCGAATGATCGGCCCTGACCCCTGGGCCTTAAACATGATTGATGGGTGTCACAGCTCGGAAGCCACGGGGCGTTGCACTATGCGCGGGTTCGCCTGAGCTCGGCCCTGCGCGTGTCTTCTTTCGTCCCCCTTTCCCACTTCAAAACTTGTCGAACTGCACCGCGTGGCTTCATCCACTTTGCGCTCTGAACGACTTCACTTCGTCCATTCATTCGAATTATCTGTCTTTGTTCCTGCTCATTCAGACCTTTATCTCTGACGGTCCCGAGCACTTGGAACCTTTCTTCACACCGCCTGCGAGTAAACCCTGACAGTCCTACTTCGGTCTTGGAGGCCTCACCTGTTCTGCACATCTGGACAGATAAACCAGTAAGAGATGGCTGAAGAAGAAAAGAAGAGATTTCTGGAGGGTAATGAGATGGAACATGGCGAGAAGCAAGGCCGGTTCAGCCCTCCTGCTCGAGCCTCCACGCCTCGATATACACCAGCCTCTCAGAACTGGCAGAACAACCCTGTCCTACCAGTCATCAGCTACTGCGGCTCGTCCATCTTGATGACCGTCGCCAACAAGTACATTCTCTCCTTTCCAGACTACAACCTCAATTTCCTTCTTTTGGCCGTCCAGGTTCGTTCAGATCTTCTTCCGCATGCTCCGCCACCACTGACCCCTGAACAGTCAATCGTCTGCGTTGTAGCCATTCAGTCCTGCAAAAGCGCCGGTATCATCACTTACCGAGACTTCAAAATGGATGAGGCAAAGAAATGTGAGAGAGGATATGAATCAACCTGCAAAGATTTACCGAGCTAACATACCATAGGGTTCCCCATTTCCCTCCTCCTGATCGGAATGATCTACACAAGTACAAAGGCTTTGCGGTTCCTTTCGATTCCTGTGTACACAATTTTCAAGAACTTGACCATTATCCTGATCGCGTATGGCGAGGTTCTGTGGTTTGGAGGCTCTGTTTCGTCTATGGCCCTGTTCTCCTTCGGATTGATGGTCTGCAGCTCCGTTATCGCAGCCTGGGCGGACATTACACACGCTTTGGCATCGGCGCATGGCGCTGCAGGCACGCAGGAGCTGGCTACGCTTAATGCTGGCTACATCTGGATGTTGCTCAACTGTTTGTCCACCGCTGCTTACGTCTTGGGAATGCGAAAGCGCATTAAGCTCACCAACTTCAAGGACTTCGACAGTAAGTACCTTCATGAAAAGTCTCCTGAAATTGCAGACGCTAATTCTCACCAGCCATGTTCTACAACAACCTGCTGACCATCCCCATCTTGTTGGCTGGCTCCTTTATAACCGAAGACTGGTCCTCATTGAACCTGGCTAAGAACTTCCCACCTGTTGCACGAAACGCAATCATTGGCGCCATGATCTTCACCGGCCTGTCGTCCATTTTTATCTCGTATACATCGGCCTGGTGTGTCCGAGCCACATCTTCCACAACCTACTCCATGGTTGGTGCATTGAACAAACTTCCAATCGCCGTCTCAGGCCTCATCTTCTTTGATGCACCAGTCACGATTCCTAGTGTCTCGGCTATCTTTGTCGGCTTCGTCAGTGGTATCGTTTACGCACTAGCCAAGGTCCGAGAGTCATCAAAGCCTAAGACCGGAATCCTGCCAACGTCCAACATCCCGATGAGCGCCAGCGCCCAGAGCGCCCGGGACAGTCTCAAGGCATGATGGAGAGAGCTGGTCAGGAGCGTAGCCATTTTCAGTTGAAGGGTTTGGTGTTATTCATCATGTGAAGTTGCACTTGACGCATTGCGAGGCGCAAAAGATTCGGATCCTCGATAAGGGAGAGGATGCTACAACATTATGGGGCTATATAGCGAAAAGGTCTTAGAGGGTGTCACGGATTGCTTTTGCTGGGTCTACGAACTTTAGATTGATGAGCACCCCGGTTGCTGTATGCTACTATAATTCGATAACTTGCATTTGGAAAGACAAATATCAATGAACAACGTCTATAAAGATAACTATGGAGATTCTTAGATTTTGAGAGTGGTATAGATCGATCAGCACCACAGGTATTTCTAAGAGGAGATCCCTGATATTTTGGGTCCCACATTATTGGACAAGGCTTGCACGTAACATGAGAAAAAGTGCTGCATCATATCAAATTTTGGAAATTCTCTTGTGAGACATAGAACAAGTTACAAAGCATTGGTCCAACTTGATAGATGGGCAAGGTCAAACGGCAAGCGAGGAAGCATTCGAACCATCACGACAATCCGAGTAAACCGAAGGCTACGGTTAACAGGCGACAGCATAGCCAGCTACCACCCTCCAACTCAAAGAAATCCGTCACACAGCGTGCCAAAAATGGACCATCACAAGTCCGAGTGAAAGTGCCCTTCACGAGACACGACAATGTGTTACTGGTCGGTGAAGGAGATTTTTCATTCTCTCTGTCGCTGAAACTCCATTACCGGGTCAATCAGATTACAACGACTTGTTATGACTCTGAGGACACGCTTGAAAGCAAGTATCTCGAGGTAGGGAAAACTATCGAGCAGCTGGAAGTCTCGAACGATGAAGTCATACCTACCTCGGCAACGGGTTCAGCAGGAAAGCATGAAGGGAATTCCCGCAATGAAGATTCCTTGGAATGGGAAGGATTTTCGCCATCACCATCTGCTTCTCGCGAGGTAGAAAGCAATCAGGAGGCAGAAGGCCTTTCGAGCAGGGCCAAGGTGAACATGTTCTACGGTGTTGACGCAACAAAACTGTCTTCAGCGCACAAAAAGCTTCTACGACCCTACACCCCATTCAGCAAGATCGTCTTCAACTTCCCACACGTTGGAGGAATGAGCACAGATGTCAACAGGCAGGTGCGTTACAGTCAAGAGCTTTTAGTTGGATTCTTCAAGGCCGCGAAGGACCTGCTCTCGTCACCCAGTCGACCAGCCCGGATCGTCCCGTCTGAAGAGGACGAGTTCGATGACTATGATGAATGGTCGGAAGACAAAGAAGCCCCAGAAGCCGTCAATGGCCAAATACTCGTCACGATTTTCGAAGGGGAGCCGTACACACTATGGAACATTCGAGATCTTGCGAGGCATTCGGGATTGAAAGTCGTCGAAAGCTTCAAATTTCCCTGGTCGGCCTACCCCGGCTATAGCCATGCTAGAACTGTGGGAGATATCATCACTGGCAAGGATAGAAGCGATGAAGGAAAGAGAAAAGGCGCTTGGAGAGGCGAGGAGCGTGATGCAAGATGTTATGTACTAGAAGACCAGAAGGCAGCCCCGAGTTTGCAGTCTTCTAGCAAGCGGAAGAAGGGACGCGACAGTGACGATGAAGATAGTGACTGAGGTCATCTGTGTTATGAAGCTGTTGCAAGACGCGCCAACTCAAGCGTTGTACCTATTCAAAAGGACCGCTTCTAGTGCCAGTGAGTGTTCGTGATCGATGGTTGCCGCCAAGGCTTTTTTCAAAGGTCACTGATTGCATCTAAAACTCGGTCCTCCTGCAGGGCTCCTCTTCCCGATTGTTGCTCCACAGACGTATTCTCCCCATCCCGTATTCTTGCGTCTTTGTCGAAATATTTTGTTCCTGAAATCGCAGACGACACCTGTTTCTCGTCCCTAGACGACCAGTCCGAGAGGCGGTAAACTCATCATGTCTGACGACGCCCCACGTAAACGGTCGCGTTTCGACCAGACAGAACCCGAGCCACGCAAGGCTTCTCGCTTCGACCGACGCTCTCGATCCCCTTCCTCTAGACAAGCCGAGTCCAGAAGAAGTCGCAGCCCGCTTGACAAAGATCGCCAAAGTCCCGCAGTTGGGGAGAAACGTAGCACTCCTCTCGACCCTGCTGCCGCAGCAGGTAATTTTCTCAGGACAATGAAGGACAATCCCTGCTAACGGTTAACAGCTGCGGCTGCTGCTAAGATCAACGCGGATTTACAGGCCCGTAAAGGCATCCAGCATGTCGATGTGCCTCCTATCCGTTCGGTAAGTGGCTCAGATTGCTTTTCTCTGTCGTTCTTGAACTAACACAACCCATCAAGTCCACAACTCCTACACCAGCTGCGAAGCCTGCCACACCCACAACAGGTCACGACAACAGCAATGTCGGCGGAGAGATTTACGTCGCCGATGGAGACTATATTAAAGACATTGAGATCAATGATTTGCGCAATCGCTACACATTGACAAAGGGATCAACTCAAAAGATGGTAATTGTCCCCCAATTATGACTGATATTCTGCGCATATTGCTCAGACCTGCGTCGACGCAAATCCCGTCTGGACTCGACCTGTGTGTTGGAAGAGAAATGGGTTCCCGGTATATTGAAGTTAACTGCTGACACAATTCCGTGCTTCTAGATCAAAGATGAAACAGGCGCTGGTACGCTTTTATGCCATTCATGCTGACTTACAACCTGCTTACTTTCTATTTGCAAGATGTTACAACACGCGGCTCATACTACCCAGACAAATCCATGGCAACCGCAGTGGTGAGTAACCCTTTCTTTCCGTGGGTAAGACGAGATCTAACACGCCCAGAATCCGCCGCTGTACTTGCACGTTACTAGCACATCCAAAGCAGGACTCGAGAAGGCGATTGAGAAGATCGATGAGCTTATGAAGCAGGATTTGCCCAATCTCGTCGATGAGCGACGCTTCCGACGGAGGGAGCCCGAACAGGTCGAACGGGACGAGTTTGGAAGGGTAAGATTTGCACTTTGCGCGCCTGGTTCTCTCAGCTGACTCTAGAAAGCGGAAATGGCCGGAAGAGCGAATCCCGCTCGACATGGAAAACATCCCTGGTTTCAATCTCCGTGCTCAGGTAGTTGGTCAGGGAGGAGCTTACGTCAAACACATTCAACAGGAAACAGGTTGCCGAGTACAAATCAAAGGACGTGGAAGCGGTTTCATGGAACACAGCACAGGTCAGGAGGCAGATGAACCGATGTATCTTCACGTGGCTGGTCCCCAGCCCCCTCAAGTTCAAAAGGCAAAGGAACTCTGCGAGGATCTGCTAACCAACGTTCGCGCCAATTACGAGCATTTCAAGGCAAATCCTCCGCCTCAGCGGATGGAATCTTATACCGACGGATACGGTGCCGATGCCAATCGTCATTCATACGGTGGCTATGGCAGAGACAGGGGACGTGGCGACAGCTATTCACATGCCAATAACAGCTACGACTCGCCCTACTCGGCCACCCCAGCGACTCCAGCACCTGGTACATCAGGGTCTCCTAATACGGATTATGCAGCCCAATGGGCTCAATACTACGCCAGTCAACCAGGCGGAGATCCTTATGCTGCTTATGGCGGCTACCAAAACTACGTCGCATACTATCAGTATTACCAGCAAGCGGCAGCTGGTGGTCAGCAACAATCGCCTCCTCCAGCACCTGGAGCGGATGCGAACCCGCCTCCGCCGCCTCCTGGGGACAATTCGGGCGCGCCGCCTCCACCACCGCCTTCAGGCTATTCATCGGTCCCACCACCTCCTGGACTGTGAGCAAACAATGGTGTTGATGAGCTGATAGTGTCAGACTTCCGCGAACGGCGGTTTCTTCATTGTGCCAACAGAGTATGCTGAT
This sequence comes from Exophiala sideris, assembly GCA_000835395.1. Lineage (NCBI taxonomy): Eukaryota > Fungi > Ascomycota > Eurotiomycetes > Chaetothyriales > Herpotrichiellaceae > Exophiala > Exophiala sideris. Next base: position 1,843,717 of record KN846954.1, on the reverse strand, counting down.
CTTTCCTTGCGCAATGCTTCAGCGCTCGTTTTAGCTGAGATAAACGCTACCAGCATCCGGGCGAATTCAGTCCGTATGTCGAACTTTTAGCGACAGCCCGAACATTGATTGGACAGGCAAAGTATCAAAAAGCAAAGGGATATCTGAGAGCTGATCGGTCAATAGGGCCTGATCCATAATTTCATCCATGTTTGTGTTTCTGACAGCTGACAATATTTGGCGTAGTCGTGATCTTAGCCTCTGTATAAGGGAAGCTGGCAACGGCTCCCAACATCTGATCTCATGGACTCGAGGACATGTATATTCTGTAAGTTCAGTTGCATACGTTCGAGTCTGATAGCAGCATGTACAGGAGCCTGAGCGGTTTCCTTCAGGAGTCTTGGGGCTAGATGTTGTCGGGTAGCGTCAGCCGGCTCAATTTTGCTTTTGGGCGGCTCTGAACCTGTGTGCGCGCAGAGGTTCATCCCGGTGATGGCCCGGCACTTCCGTTCGAAGACTCGCCTCTTCACGCTGAACCGGCTGTACTGCGACAGGCTTTTTGCCTGGTAATGCCTGTCGATGTCGATAAGGTCAAAGTACGCGTTCCTGCACCTCCAGGCCGATTCCAGGAGCGAGATCGCCTTGTCAGTCGCTGTTATTGCGTGCACCCTGAATCAACACTGATGCCGAGGGCGAGGACGACAAATTACCTGCGATGTGTACTGTCTGGCAAAGTGATACCCGCCGACCTTCCGGTGCATTTCGAAACAGTCTTTGTTCCCTCCTGGTCCCATCGCGCCTCCAAATGAATCCAATATTGCACTGACTTATGGCCACCACTGCTGTCGCGAAGCCTCAATGCCATGCTGAATTGGCTGTCTTCCGACAAGGCTGTATACTCGGGTCGAATGACAAGGTGTCCCACATTTTATCATCCCGGCATTGATGGCCCGAGGCTTCGCGATTTTAACGCAATGAGACTAGCGTCCCGCATTTTGGGGTATGCCTAGGCATTGTCTATGCCATGTCAAGAACCACAGGTCCCAACGCCAGCTTTAAATTTAATTCTGTAAGTCAAATTGTGGCCACCTTTGCAGGATGGAGATGGTCATCGTACTCGGTGGACAAGTTAACGCCGGCTGGGTGTCCTTGCTGTTCTCATAGAGACGCCCAAGTCACCACAGATGCCAGTTTGCGCCCAGTCACAAGACGTTGGCTCACCCAAATCCCTTCTACTTCGTGGCAACATCTTCGTGAACCCTGACGGGACGTCGCCGTTCACCACTCGAAGCTACCACTAAAATGACCGTCATCATTGACGACCATACCGAGACTACTGACGTGATAATATGTGGCTGTGGCCCGACTGGTGCGCTCCTGAGCACTCTGTTAGGACAGAAGTCCGTGAACAACGTCGTCCTTGAACGGGAAAGGGAGGTAGTCACCGATCCTCGAGGCATCGCTTTGGACGAGGAAGGCATCCGGCTTCTCCAGCAAATTGGGGTATACGATAAAGTCCACAGCGAAATCGGCGAGACTATTGGGCGTATTCACTTCATCTCCGGCAAGCAAGGTCTCATGACTAAACCATTCATGCAAATGGACATGTCGTCGACAGAGGGTGGCACAGGTCACGTCGGTGGGATTTGTCATAAGCAACCGATCATGGAGAAGTACATACGTCACTCCGCTGGTAGATGCCCGACTTCTGTTCTGAGGTTAGGAGCAACCATCATGGAGATTCAGGAGGACGAAAACTGGGTGCGGGCAAAGTACACCGATGATTGTGGGGAAGAGCGGTGGATTCGAGGGAAGTTTCTTGTTGGGGCGGATGGGAAGACGGGGTTCACGAGGAAGAAATATCTCGAGCCGAAAGGTGTCGTGCTCGAAACAGTCTCCGGGTAAGGAGCCAAGGGGAGGCCGAAATGGCAAAAGTGTTGACAAAGCACAGGTACGAGTACCAAGAGACCTGGGTCGCAGTCAACTACCATATGGATTTGCCAACGCCGGAGACGCACCCGGACTTTCCATTGTGGAAGCTCAATTACACGCCACTAGATGTCTACGACGCATTTTTCCCCACGGGCTTCCGTTTCATCGGCAACCCTGATAGGCCTTCGGTTTGTGGAACATTTGGTCCAAGGAAAGAGCGACTATGGAGGTTCGAATTCGTCGCGGATGTCGACAAAGGAGAAGATCCAAATGAAATGGCAACCTACGAGAAGATGTCAGAGGTGATATTTCCGTACTTGACGCATCCGGGCCAGAGATACCGGTAAGCATATTGCTCTGTCGACCAGTCGCTGTGCTGACTCTCAATGTAACAGCTTGGAAGCTCCTGTGCAATATCCGACTGACTGCATGCATCTACTGCGGTCGCGGCCATTTTCATTCTCAGCCAGAAGCTGTAACAAATGGTCAGTAGGAAGAGTGATGCTTTGTGGCGACTCGGCGCATGTTATGCCTCCTTGTAAGTTCTTGGTATCCTGATTATCAATGGATCTAGACTTATTTGCACTAGTTGGCGGACAAGGTATTGCATCGGGCTTTAGAGACGCAGCGGGTGTAGCCTGGAGACTTGCTCTGGCATGCCGACCGGACTTCAAGAGTAGCCACGAACAACTGTTCAATGGCTGGTGCCTTGAGCGCAAGCAGCAACTTGATCGGTCCATTGCTGCGACGGTAGCAAACGGAAATCTCACGACAGCTCGCAATCCATTGAAGATATTCGTCAGAGACTGGATATTTTGGTTTATGCGGCTAACTCCGAGCTTCAGGCGCAAAATCGAGCTTGGCCCACGAGCACTTGGGATGATTCAATATCAGTGGACTCAAGGGATGGCCTTCTTGCCGGATCTTGCCGGCGGTCGGTGTCTTCCCCAGGTCTACTGTAGATCAGTGCTCGTGACGGACAAGGGGGGATTACCACCGGTGCATTTCACTGATGATGTGATCCTCTGGCCAGAGTCTAAGTCTACTTTGCGGCTTGTGGTCTTGGTCGACGATCTCGAACAGGCTGGCAAGGCCCACTCGGAGTTGGCCTCACTCGATCTTGTAGCCGTGTCCAATGGCGAAGTGACTACAGACGAGGCCTGTTACCTGGTGATGTCGCCTGAGTGTCGGATACCGCAGCCGTCAGATGCTCAGGGACAGCGGGTATACCGGATTGCAACAGGGGAGGAGTTCCAGTCTTCCAAACTCTGCGAGAACCGTCCGCCGCCAGTTGGGTACGACATGTATCGGATCAAGAGTGACCTTGGTGGGAGGAAGTACGTTCTCGTTCGGCCGGATAGGTTTGTTTTCGCTGCATGCTATACTGGAGAGGAGTTGGTCGAGGCTTGTGAGCGAATATCCGGGATTTTCTTTCCGCAATCTGGAGGTGGCGCGGAGTGACTGCTAGCCAGGAGAGACTTACTGTGACCTGAGGTCGTCTGGCAAAGTCTCGATTGTTCTTCTGATCTTGATGAGTCTCTGTTACAGGTCGTTAAAGAGTTCTGCTGTGTACCATTGGCATTGTATTTGCATACAAGCCGTGACTCTCAAGTATAGGGTTCATGAACTTTGGGCGCTAAAGCAGTCTAGGTGTGGCTTGCGAGAGTCTGGGGACGGTAAATGTCGGTCATGCCCAAAAGCCGTCCAATTCGCGGGGTTGAGATGGGCATAAAAAATCCCCGGACCAGACCTGCATGGACCCTGCACGGAGTGCTTGTCGAGGCAACCCAGTCTCGAAACCTTGGATCCCGACCACTGCCTTCTCGGCCGTAGTAACTCCAAGTGGCCGCTTCAAAGTGTGTCTCCTTCATGAGTTGACCTCCGTGGTCACATCTTGCTCATTGCGACGACAATCTTTGACCCCGTAATGTCACTAAGTACAAGAACTGCGAGGAAATGTCCCTATTGCTCAAGGGAGTTCATGAAAGCTGATCACTATCACCGTCACATCCGCTCACATACCAAGGAGAAGCCATTTCGTTGCAGTGTCTGTCGGAAAGCATATCCACGCCAGTACGTCTCGCATGATCCCAGAGCCGCTTCGCTTGACTGACGCTCCAGTGATACCCTCTTGAGACATGCCAGAACCCATCGGCCAACCACGACGGCAACGAGAGAAAGGGAAGGGTTGTCAAACCCGTCTAAAGACTACAGGACTGCCCTCCCATCGATTACAGTCGACTCCTTTCCCCAGAAAGCTACAGAAGTCCCCTTGACCTCAGCCGCCGGCTTTCATGATGATATTTACGGTGCTCTCAACCCGATCCAGGCGGCGACGGCGAGTATTTCATCGACCTCTACCATCAGCATGGTGAACGATGCGACATGCACAACGCTCTTAAGGCAGCCGCATGATGTTGATCCTGTCGAGTGTCAGATGGGAGAAGATGCGTTTGACAATCAGCTCGAGGGTCTCGACTCTGCAAATTGGCTCCTTAATGACAACTTCGATCTCAATTTGTTCGACTTCGGTGGCTTGGATTATACGTTCAATGAGACTGAGAACCTTTCTGAGCACCCAGAATTGCCGCTCATGGCTTCTCCTTTGCTGCAAAAGCCAGAACCGAGACCGGAACCAGCAGTGCTTGACCTAAGGACGATATGGTATACACAAATCCGAAGCATGAATACTGAATATGGGGTACGGTCTGGATCCGTGACTCCCAGGGAGACAGGTGCCGTTAGTAGGAATAGCATCGACGAGGTCTATCGACTTGACATGGCGAGCAAGTTGAGACCGCCACTTCGCGAAGAGCCTCTGCCATCGATCGATTTCCTGGTAAGCGACTTCCTATGCTTGAGTTCAAGTTCTAATTACAGATCAGAATCTATGCATCCAGCTGTTCTTCACCAGATTCAACATCATCTTGCCGCTTATTCACAGTCCCACATTTCGACCGACGAAGGACAATGCGCTGTTGGTCCTTTCGATTTGCAGTGCTGGAAGTCTTTCACTTGGATCTGAGATGGCCGCAAAGGCAGGGGCTATGCTTTTCGAGATATGCAACAAAGCTGTTCTGGCGGCGCCTTGGGAGAGAAATCATTCGCAGAGACCTGAAAAAATAAGGAACATGGTGAAGACAGCCATGATTGGGCAGACCTTCGCTCTCCTTTCGGGGAACCCTTTCCATCTTACCACGGCAGCTGCATTTCTCGGGTCCTTGATCACTCTAGCTCGACACAGCAAGCTCTTCCAAGACGTTGCTGCCGTTGAACTCGGTGATGACATCTCTGCGCAGGAACTCGACGTGATATGGAGACAGTGGGCTCGGGATGAAGAGCTAAAAAGAGTTGCATTGGTCCTTCACATTCATGATGCTGAGATTTCGGGCTTGTTCCATCATGAACCAATCCTGCGCCACAATGCTATGTCGTTACCTACGGCCTGTTCGTCGGAGCTCTTTTCTGCTCCGAATGCAACCGTTTGGGCTTCAAGATACAGGACAGAACTATTCAAACAACGCGGACGAGGTGGCCATCTCTCTCCAAACGCTCAAGCACGTGAGGGAACAGATCCGCGCATGATTGATTCTACGAGCCCAACGCTTCAGTCTCCATCATCAGTTGCAAGTCAATCCGGCCAGCAACAGTTGCTCAATGTCTATACCACGCTTTCAGGTATTGGTGCATCCATTGGCGAGTGTCGCAAACTGAGTCTGCTTTCACCACAAATGACGACGAAATTTGAGTCCGACTTGAACGCATGGTACAGCTCTGTCGATGCCCCTTTTCGAGAAATCGGCAACACTTTCATGCGACCCGAGGCTCCATTTAGCATGCTGCCGTTGTGGCATTACACGTTCCTGACGTTAAGCGGTATGCTGGTACTGTTATATACTATACTCGCCGCATGTCGCAACCGAGGAGGAGTTAGTGTCAGAGACTGAATCCGATTGGGAGTTCGACAACTTCACGGAGGTCGAGCTGTTGCGTGGCGGTGATGCCTCTTTCTTGAACGATACTATCTCGGATTTGAAGCATATACTGGTTGCAAATCGGGCTGAGATGAAGGCTAGTACGCTTTGCGTGCTTGAAAGTATTCTGCGGCGGCTGGGGACCGGTGGCATCGCGAAAGTCTTTGCGGATATTGTTCAAGTGTTCATCACGGAGAAGACTGATCGAGGTTGTGCTGATGTGATGGTCTCGCGGCATAGCTTCTAGAGACTCAAGAACTATTCGTGAGCGTAGATGAAATACTAATATACAGTATGTAGATTGAGGGTTTGGATGCGAAGTTCGTAAGTGTTGCCCCTTTAATGGGAGGTACTTACTATTCTGGCAATTGACAGCGAGTATGTCAGTGGAACGAAGGAGTACCGTAATATCTATGGACCCTGTTGAAAGTCAGACACGTGAACGGTGTGGTGAGCGATAGGATTGATTATGTAATATCGGGCCTGGCTTCCTGCCGACTTTAGCCGTGGAATGCCGGGTGTTTTCCATTAAAGTTGCACGTCATTTTTGCCGTCTCCACCGGCCACAATTCCGACTTGTCTCCCTATTTCCTTCGTACCACAACATCTTCTGTGTCCGCTCGTACATCACGATTTGTCCAAAAGTGCAGAGATATGTCTTTTTTGTCCTCAAAGTCGAATCCACACCTTATCTCAACATGTTTGAATTGGCTGGAGGTTCGATCGGATTGTCACAGACTCGGATGTTAGCCATCAAATCCGAGCCTTTCCACCCTGAAAAGTTTCATTCCTGTACTCTTTCGAGAAACCTCGCCGCTTCTGCTTGATAACGTTCTTTTCCCTTTCGTACTCCTCAAACGCGTGGTAGGCCTTGACTGGGTTTTCTTTGCTTTACTTTGCCTCTCTGCTCATATTTATCGCCATTGCACCCACTGTTGATGTCTTTGTGAACTGAAGTATTGTCTCTCGACCGCCTTGTGGACTTATCTCGAGCATGGAGACATATCTCCAATATCGACGGATCGGCAAAGTCATCCGTCAACAGCTGGAATCAAACAATGTCGAAACTGCTCGGCAATTGCCCTTTCTTTCCCGACAGGAAACACGAATTGTCAACGGACGAGCGGTTCTCATTGTAGGCTGGGACGGACCTGAAGACCCGATGAACCCACGCAACTGGCCAAAGTTTCGACGCGTTTACACTACCTTGATCATCTCATCCATCGCTTGGATGGTCGGCCTTGCGGCACCAATCGATGCTACTGTTTTACCTCAGGCTGCGAAGGACCTCCACGTCAGCGAAGTGGCCGAGTCACTCGCTGTCGGCGTTTTCTTGGTAGGGTTCGGGCTGGGCGCACTGTTGGTTGGTCCCTTCTCGGAAGTGCTGGGGAGGAATGCCACCTACATCGTCTCCCTGGCATCTATGTGTATCTGGCTCATGGCATCGGCCCTGGCGCCCAACTTTGGAGCGCAAATCGTCTTCCGGTTCTTGGCAGGCTTCAGTGGTGCCACGCCGCTTGTCTGCGCTGGTGGATCGGTCTCCGACATGTTCACACCCCTGGAGAAGACTTATATGTTTCCCGTCTTTGCGATCCCTGGCTTTCTTGGCCCTCCACTAGCGAGTGTGATGGGCGCATGGATCCCAGGCTCTCCCTACTTGCATACCTGGCGATGGACTGAATGGGTGGCACTATTGTGTGGAGGCGTGGTCTTCTTCTTGACGTTTTGCTTTCAGCCTGAGACCTTCCCACCGCTTTTGCTGAGTTGGAAAGCAAAGCACCTACGAGCCATAACCGGCGATGACCGGTATTACGCTGAACATGAGCTCGAGCATGTATCCGTGATGAAACGGCTGAGAGTTGCACTACCCAGGCCTTTTATTATGGCTTTTAGGGAACCCGTCATCGCCCTGATCTGCTTGTACATGACGGTGCTGTACATCATCCTGTTCACCTTCTTCGACGGCTACGACTATATCTTCCGCCAGACCTACAACTTATCGCAAGGTCTTTCGAACACAATCTTCATCGGCATAGCGGTTGGGATCCTCTTTGGTGCTGCATGGATACCTTGGATCTACAAGAAGACGGTCCAGGCTCAAGCAGAGGCCGAGTCAAAGGGCAGGAAGCAATTCGATCCCGAGATTCGACTATGGTTTGCCATGCTCGGTGGCGCACCTGCAATTCCAGTGTCGTTGTTCTGGATGGGCTGGTCGGCGACTTCCAGTGTGTCCATCTGGTCACCAATCATTGCTTCGGTCCTATTCGGTTACGGCGTCATTATGATCTTCATCAGTTCCTACATGTACATTATCGACAGTTATGAGATGTATGCAGCCAGCGCTCTTACCTTTGCAACGTTGTCGCGGTACTGTGTTGCAGGCGGCATGGTTGTTGTTGGCGTGCCATTTTACGTGAGTATCCCCCCCTCCCGAAAGAGTGTGGCATCAAAGCATGAGCTATCATTATATCCCAGTTGCATTGATACAGCTTGCTGACGATTTGTTTTTTTTGACAGGAAAATGTTGGTGTGCACTGGACATTGACGATCATGGGTTGTCTCAGTTTGCTGCTGGCACCTATTCCACATGTCTTTTACAAATACGGTCACATCATCAGGAAGAAGAGTCGATTCGCGGTCAATCGAGCTGTCGAAGAGGAGCCGAAGCCGGTGGTACCAGAATCGTCTGGGTCGTCCATGGACATTCCTGTCGAACGTGAAGACAAGCCCGAAGAAGGAGACGAGGGAGTGCGAGGCACTCCTGCCGCTGCGCCTTGAAATCCTCGGTTGTCTCTTCACATTTATGGAATTTATGATCAATACCATAGCAAGCGTTGCAGTTGTCGATACGGTGTTTATAGATTACAAGTAATAGCCACGATACAGTAGGCACAAATAGCCTCGGTCGTGGGGGCCAGATCCTTGCGGGTCGTTCCGTTTAGGCTCCGGATTTTGGCTTCCTTGGCTTACCGAACAATTCCGAGTAGCTGCTCCCTGCGCAATTTAATAACGCTGGGCATGTTTGAGGCGTGACGCGCCAAGATCAGACCAGAGTACGTTACTGTCACTCCACCGTGCATGTTTCAACTCAACTACAAGTTCAATAGACCTTTGTTTGCAACTGCGACTTCACTCTCAGACCTACTTCAGGTAGTCATCGTCTGGGATCGTCCATTGCGACGCTGCCGCAGGCAAAGCACCGACTCTACCATAACAAATCAGCGACCAAGTACTAGTTAGTACCTGTACCTCAAACACACCTACACGATACCAGATCGACTCTTCAGGATTGAAGACGCCGCTTGCAATGGCCTACGTACCTGGCCTTACCCTACCCTCGTCGATCTTCTCAAATGCTCCCGTTTCAATCCTTCTCCCTCTCGGGCTAGGCCTCGGTGCCGGGCTAATATCTCAACCAGGAAAGCTGAACCCAAAGAACTTCTCAGATAAAACAGCGAAAGAGCGAGGAAAGTTCCGGAGCACGCAGGAACAGTATGTGGCGTTGAAGCAGCCGCCCTTCAGACCACCACCTTGGGTTTTCGCTCCTGCATGGAGCACCTTGTACTTGATGATGGGTTACGCCGCTCATCGGGCTTGGACAATAGGTATGGCCAGCTTGAACCCCCAGACTGTGGAACATACACGAAGAGGCGCAACACTGTACACCCTACAGCTTGGCTTGAACATCATTTGGATGCCTTTGTTCTTCGGTCTGGGCAGACCAATCGAAGCCATGCTCGATATAGTCACTCTGACTGGGACGGTTGGTTATTTGACATATATCTGGCAAAAGGTCGACCCTGTGGCAGCTTGTTTGATGGTGCCGTATCTTGCATGGCTAGGATTCGCAACCTACCTGACGGCTGGAACTGGGTATCTGAACGGCTGGACAATGAAAAGCACCGAGCAAAGTGAGGAACGAGCTGAACTCAAGAAGGATTCGTGATTGTTTCGATACGTGCCTGCTGCGCTAAGGGGAAACTCGAGCATGGCTCCCTCTCACGTCCGAGGTGGTACTATGCATTTGCATCATCATGGCCAAACATTCCCACCGTCTCGATATCTCACCTGCGGTATTGTACTACGCTGACAGGGGGACGACGACGGCCTGCTGTTCAACAAGTGAAGAAGCCCTGTTTCTTACATAGCACTAACGCTGCGTGATGAAATGAGGATATGATCAGCACACTCTGGAGTCTGGGCTGCATTATTTTAGACTACTTCTTCAACGCAAGGAGTCTTTTTCTTTTTCAGCCAAAATAGCCGAATCTGGGGAGTGCTCGCACGTCTCGCCCATCAAACAGTGAGAAGAGATTGGTCTGTCCCCCTTTCCAGGCTATCCCGAAGCGCGACGGATTTCATCCAGATTGATGTTGGCTCTGGAAGCGAGGTGTTTGCCTCTGGCTGCTCGTGAAATTGCGTTCCCGCCGGCCTCGACTTGGGCGAAGACAGAAGAACGTGCATACTCGAAAGTCCTTAGCTGCAAACCATCCAAAGGTCTGTCCGGTTCTCGACCCTTTTCGGCTGTCGACTGGTTGGTCGCTTGTGCGCCTCGGCTTGAAAGCGCAGACCGCTTTCCTTTCCTGGTTAGTCATTTCTGTCTCAATTCAGCCAGCCTTTTCACCTGGCTGAAAACGTGCCTGGGTAACTCCAGCATTTCCCATACCTTCATGTAGCAATACGAGCTAGAAAGCTTCGCAAAAGCCTAACAGCGTCGAAAGGTAATGATTTCCGGTACTTTGGGATGGTCGCGAATCCACTCCAGTGGTCGCACAGAGGCCAGCTTGTTGGGCCAGAGTTCCGCCATGCGGCTGGCTATCTACGTGGCTGAGAACGTCTTGTGCCGCTTCTTCATTTGCTTGAAAGATTGGCTCCCGCGAAAAGAGCCATGTCAAAGATGGCCTGGAGGCTTCAGCCGGTGCAACTGCACGATTTTCATGGCGTCCACACTCAGAGCACAATGGCGGCCACCAAAAGTATGCTTCCACCCACATCAGCCTCTACTGTGAATTCAAATACTCCGCGATCTTCTCATCTGTGATTTATTACTCTTCAGCGTTGAGGCACCCAGAAGGACGCTTAGCTTTTGAGACGTACAAGGGTTTGCCATACTGTCACAGCGATGGTTTCTTCCAGCAAAGATGGCATCTCGCAGGTGGCCTCGAAAGAGATAGCATCACCAGTCGTACCGTCACCGAGCCTGCCGTCACCGAGCCTGCAGTCGCGGAGGCCAGGAGCTCGGCCAATATCATGGGCCACCCTCAAATCACGACCAAACTCTACGACGAGTCCAGCACTGACAAGTCCTCGCTCACCCGGCTCACCATTGTTGGGGGACAGGTTCGAGGGAATGTGGCGACCAATATCGGGCTCTTATAATGGCAAGTTGCCCACCGTGGACGAGAAGTACACCGGCTTGGGCGTCGAAGACGATGGTTCGGATCGTCCAAGCCATGAAAGAGCCCAGCGACATTCACATTTCATCCAACAATTTCCAGCCGAGCCCGAGAAGTTGTCCGTGTTACCGCCCTTCGAAATACTTCTTGCCGATATTGGGTTGGCCCTCTTACCACTGATCTTTATCATCTACGGCATTCTGGCTGGGTTACTTCACAACCGGCCTACCTCGTCCTTTTATTTCGGGGATGGCACATATAACTGGTCAGGCGAATTATACGGACCGACGATGCTGAAATTGCAGAATTACATTCCTACATTCTTCCCAATGGCGTTTGGAATCGAAGTCGCACGATTGACCAAATCATTTGCTACGTGGCGTGCTCAGCGAGGTACACACCTAGGGTTTTTAGAACAACTCATGAGAAGCAGGTCTCTTGGTGGAACGATCTCAACCATTTTTGACTTGAGAATTATCAACTGGGTGGGCATCCTCCTCCTTACGATCTGGGCTCTTGCTCCTGTCGGGTCTCAGGCGGGTCTCAGAATCATCAGCGCCAATGGCACATACGTGAACACTACACTTTTGAACTACATGGACACTGAAGCCATTCCGACCGGTCTGCAAGCGGCCAGCAATGACCTTCAGTACTACAGCTATGCCGTCAATTCGTTGTACAGCACATCGCTGCTCACCCCGGCCTCGGTAGTTGCACCTCAAGATCCGTGGACCAACGTCAAAATCCCTTCGCTCGAATATCTGGAGGAAACGAAAGGCTGCGGACAAGATGGATGGTGCTCCCGCACTCTTGCCACAGAGAACATGGGTGCAAACGTGTCTTCAGTCACGGCAGGTACCTGGAGTTCTCTCACGGGACTTCCTGTCATCGGAGGTGAATTCGGTGTCGGCATCCAGAATTTTACCCTCTCGGCTTCTTACTACGTCTTCAAGTGCTCCAGCCTGGATGTCGTGGCTTCAGATGTTGACTTTAACTCTACCATCCCGGATCGCGGAGTTTATGATACAGGCGATAACTCTAGCATCTGGGACAGTGGGAACACGGCTCATCCTAGCACATTCTTCGTGGACACGACGACTCCCTTGGCCGGTCTTGGATCCGCCGATGGCGACGCTCGGTTAGAGGGTGCCAACATGTCCCCGCGAACACTGATCTTTGGCTCCCGGGCCCCTAACGGCACTACCGTTGCCAATTGTTCAGTCTACACATCGTACGTGCTTGCTGAGGTGAATTGCAACTTCAGTGCACCTCTCTGGAACATCGACAAGACTTTGTCTGGGAAAACTTCTTCAGGGGCCTGCTACGTTGATCGAATTCGACGAGATCCGGCTCATCCGACCCTCGACCCATACACACCCCTCGATGCAAACTATCGAATCCCACAACGTTTCTTCGAGCAATGGCCTCTGGCGACGGGAAACGTCCCAGGAGGCTCCTCTTCCCCCACTGAACGCTTTATCAATGATGTGAGCACCGAGTCGGCATCATCCAGCACCAACTCTATCCTTGTCGCGACGGATTGGTTAGGGTTCAACTCCACGAATACCAACAATGATAATGGCATCTCGTACGTCGACATTGCAGAACTGGACATTGAGACCTTCACCCAACGCTTCTCCCTGGTGTTCAATACATTCTGGCACGCCTTCTGCAACTTACAAGCCATGACTCAATCGGAGATTGGGCTTGGATTCGGCGACGCCTTCCCAGGGAGCGTCATGTTTCGGAGCGTTGATGCCACATTGTCGGTGCCCGGGCAGCATTACACTGTGAACTTCGTCTGGCTTGGTATCTACATGGTGTGTGCTATTTTGTCGTTTGTGGCCGGCATCTTTACGCTGGTCTTCAACTACAGCACTCTGATGCCTGACGTTTTGGGCAGTGTGAGCGTGATGGTGAAGGACAACCCATACACGCCGCTGCCTAAGGGCGGGTCAGCGATGGAAGGACCCATATTTGCCCGGAAAGTCATGCATATGCCTGTCAGGTTTGCCGATGTCAAGGCTAATGAGGCGGTCGGGCATATTGCGTTGGTTAGTATGGATGTCGAGGATCCTAATGTACCGGTTGAGCCGTTGAAGAAGGGAAGATTGTATCATTGATGGTGGGAGATTGTATATTTTGGATGACGACATGACGATATCCTTCTGATGAACTCTTTTTTCTATGTATGCTTTACTTAGCCTGAGCAATGCATTCATTACCGGGTGTCTGATATTGTGGATTGGTAGTATTTGCTGTGGGGAAATGTCTGGAGCAATGCGCCTTAGTCATCGTACCTATGTTTAGTGCACCGCAGTGCACCAGTGCCTATAAACTTAGCCGGTCCTTAAGCGCGACTCAAGTAAGTTCCTTGCTCCCACGTATACCTTACCTAATGATCAATCATGAAGACCTAAGTTAGTCCTCTCTATCATTATCAGCATCGTCATCTGCGACTCACCAGCCTCATTCACACCTCATCAACAAGCAGGCAACAACAGATACAACAGATCCCTTGCACGTCTTTACGGTATCGCAAGTCACCCATCGCGCCTTCTGTTCTTTGAGTCCAATGCTTGCCTCCAGGCTTCCCCTCTGCGTCACATGGCTTCATCAAACTCCTCCACAATGTTCGATTTTGTCTTCGCTGATGACGACGCTCGACGGGCCGCCGACGAAATTATCGATTCTGACTCTTTCGAAATATTACGACAGGAAACAAACACACGCGTTTGTGATCGGTGTATCTTGTATGTGCCTCGTCAGATCACGACTTTGTCCAATGGGCGCTAACCTATTCCAGAAAGAAGGTCAAGTGTACGGGACATGCTAGCCTTGCGGTTCAGAGAGAAGGCTGATTTCGATATTCAGGTAACATGAAGCGTCCGAGTTGCTCCCGTTGTCTCGACGGCAACTTCCCTTGTGTATATTCAAACTCGAAGAGAAAACCTGGCCCACGAAAAGGGATGCCTCGAAAGTCTGCGATAGGCCCCGATTCGCGTATGAGAAGTGGTCCATCAAACAAGAGCACCGTGCCCGACACTGGCCCGACCTTGCCTCAAGACATTTCCGACTATTCTGCGGCCTCGTTCCTACCATCGCTTCAACAACCCACCGACCTATCAGTCCCATCGTTTCCACCAGACTTGCGTTACCAAGTCGGAACGAATCGAAATCAAACAGTCGAGGGAACATTTTCTACAGGACCACCACTTCCCTATACTCAACCACCGCCGTCTCTAGACTCTTCTGTCAATCCTCCGATATCTCTAATACCTGATTTGCGCAATGACCAAGAACGAGAATTGTAAGTCTGAAGTCGACTAACGCCCTCTTGACGTTTTCAATGCTTGAATCAGTCCCTTTGCTCACCGAACTTCTCCAGAATGAATCATTTCTTCGCACATATCCACCCGTCAATACCGCTGTTTGATGAAGCGAGGTTTTTCCACCAGTACGAACTTGCAATGGTAGATGGCCATCTGCTGCTGACCATCTGCGTGGTGACGGCGAAGATACTAGGACAGGGTGGCTACTGGAACGAGAACAGTTTGGACGACCGAGTGAAATACCTCTTGGACACGGAATCTATCAGCAATGCAACACCTACATCATTGAGTCTGGACAATTTCAGGCAGGCTTGTTTACTTGCCTTCTATGAGTTTCATCAGCACCCGGGTGACGCAGCGTGGTTACGGATTGGCCAACTCACCCGGAAAGCTTACCAATGCGGTCTTCATCAGATCGACAGCCAAAATCGGCATCCGATATTGAGCAATCTTCTGGTCAAGGATGCTGATACCAAAGGGTGGAGATACTTGTGGTGGTGCATCTACTGCCTCGACTCGTACTCCAATATCACCGCTGCCACGCCCTTTGTAGTGGAAACTGAAAGTATTGCGACAGCCCTGATCACAGTTTCACAGGACAATCAGCAGTCTCAGGCCCAGGTCTTCCTGCCCGTGGAGACAAGTCAACTCTGGTCGACGATCAGGGACATCACGAGATCTTGCGGTGACTTTGATTTCAATATGCACATCATCACAACCCTTTTCCTTCGGGAGGCTTCAACACTCCGGCGCCTGCAGATTTGTAATCCTTCGGCTCGCCTCAATTCGCGACAAGCCGCGCTGGAAGAATGTATGTCAGCTATCAGGCTAGCGCTACCTGCACGCTATCTCAATGCAATTCGCGATGTTCTGAAGAGTGAGACACCTAAGGCACACCATGCACGACTAATTAGCGTTCTCCATCTCCATGCGGCTCGCATTTTCCTCACCCTTCCAACCAACCCACCACAACAAGATCAAGATCTGTGGCAGACTGGTTGGCAACAAACTATCGAATCCTGTGAAGATATCGTGGCCGTCGTGCAACAATGGGACAGCCAATTTTCGTCCACAGTCGATCCTGCCATCTGTTTCATCATACTGGCCGCTCTGGTGCTGCTGCACCTTCATCAGAACGCATATTCGTCTGAGCAGCACGAATTGGGACCCAAAAATTTGCACAAGGAGGTCCTATTGTTGTTTTTGGAACAATTTGCGACATCATGGAGGTTACCGCGGTTGCTGATATGTGAGTACTCAGGCGCCCGCCAGGCCTCACACTGATTGAGATTTAGCATCTTTTCAAACGTTCTCGCAATTGGTCTCTGGACCACTGACGTCTGATCAAATCCATGTCACATTACGTCGCATTCCGAGTCCAAGTCAAGACTGGTTGAATTACCTTCCAGATGCCCATGAATCTGGGAGCGCCAGTATGCCTGAAAGAGCTTACACAGATCTCTTTTCGCAAGGCTGGAATTTTGACCATTGGGCATGATGGTGCTAGTGACACTGGCAGTGCTTCCTCTAATGGATGATGACAGGTCGACAGTGAGATGTGACGTGAAATCATATGACATTGATTGTGGAGGAATTGTTTGACCGGTTATTGATCTCCAGGGGTCGAGCACCGGCCACGGAGGCCCCGGAGTATTTGAAAAATTCTCCCGCGGGAGATCTTCCATCCACATCAGAACCGGCGCCTTCACACTCCAGCTTCATTTGTGCCAGTGCTTATGCCTACACCGCAATATGGAAGGTCCGAAGGTCCAGATGCGAATGCTTTCTTGCTGCCAAAGGGCTAGAAGTGGTTCTGCAAATTCATTGGCCACCAACACTCACCTCGGTCCCGTCATTTACGGACTATAAGACCTCGAAACACAACAGCCTCGAAGCGGCTGTATTCAGATAATCATCAGATATGCCGTCGTTTTCACGCTTGATCCGTTTTGAGTCTCCGGACGGAAGGACATATTTTGCAGACCTCGGCGCTGATACTGTGGAGCTGCCAACCACAGGTTCCAAGGTTACTGCATACCCGTCAATTGACGACTTCAGTACGGGTAATGGCGAGAGTGTCGCTGTTGGAAAGGTAGTTCTCCTCTAGACTTTGTCGTGGCATACTGACAGAACTTCGTCTACCAGCTTCTAGCACCTCTGCCCTGCGATGGAGTTCCAATTTATTGCGCGGGATTGAATTACAGATCGCATGCCGAGGAGGCCAAAGTACGTGCGCATCAAATTCTGCACCGGACAATACACTGACATGTCAATCTATGAAGCTACCGGTACCAATATGCCCACCACTTTGGACCAAACCGGCTACCGCCCTGGCACATCCAGAAGAAGAAATCTCGATGAACAAGTATTGCGCTTCGAGCTTTCCCGACTATGAGGTAGGTTTGTTTGACTTCACTACCTTCCCCATGAGCCATGACCTAGCCTCTATACAACTGGAAGGAGTAGGGAAGTCTCGCATCGGTGCCCCCTCCAAAGTGTAGATGCAGTCAAGGTACTAGACTGACCTTGTTTGCTTTGCTGCATATAGGGTGAGGTCGTCTTTGTGACATCCCGGTCGTGCCGTGACGTCTCGATCGCGGAGGCGGAGTCTTACATCCTTGGCTATACAGCCGGCAACGATCTCTCTTGTCGGCTCTTCCAAATGCCAGAACAGAGTGGTGGCCAATTCTTCTACGCCAAAGCATTCGACAAGTTTGCCCCGATAGGCCCCACCTTGATCAGCCCTGAGCTGTTTGCAGGTGGCAAGGGCCTAGAACTCATTACAAGGGTCAACGGCAAGGTTTTGCAAAAAAGCGAGTTCAATAAGGACCTCATCTTCTCACCAAGCAGGATTTTGAGCCACATGAGTCAAGGTAAGTCCTTCTCCCGTGTGTGCGGTCGCGCTTTTAATGACATGACCCATTAGGGACCACGATTCCTGCTGGCACAGCCGTCATGACTGGAACACCAGCGGGAGTTGGAGCATTTCAATCGCCGCGGCAATTCCTCAAAAATGGCGATGTGGTCGAGGTGGAGGTCACCAAAGTCGGCGTCTTGAAGAACAAGATTGTCTTTCAGTAGGGCATCCTCTTTCCCTTTTCCCCCTACCTTTGTCCGCATGTTGTCGTCCATCTCTGGAGGTCATTCTTTTCTAGCTCTTCTCTGGGATTGGAGTCGTGTTTTCGTCATCGGAATCCAGATAAATACTGAGAGAAAGAAGGATGGACACAACAAGGCCCTCAGAGGAAACAGCACCAGCGAAAAGAAAGAGGACAAAAAGCCATATATGATGTGATCTGAGACTAAGGCGGGTACCTAGATCTCGAATGTGGGACTACAAGGTGGTCCAGATCCTCCTGACCATGTTTCTACGCCGAGTCACGAACCTCTGGTATCGTGGCTAAGAATCGATTTTCATCTTCACTTGTCGCTGCAAAACGTTACGTCGTCTTATCAATTGTGGACAGCAAGGGAAACAGGCCTGGAAAGTGGCGGTATAGAACCGGCTTCCGATCATGACGGACTGGGTTGACGGAGGACCGCGGCAACGTGCCAGAAACAATCCAGTTGTGATCGACTACCATTGGTCGAACATGCATCCTCGCTTGCGTTATGACTATTGAACTACTTTCGCTTTCAACCCCTCGAGACAGTGGCCTAGCTCTGGAGCGTTCTTTGCAACCGAGAAAATAATGGCGTCAGGCCGAATGACGGCGTATTTGGCTCCCTTTCCAAGTCTGTCCAGGTATGGACGGATCGAGTAACCCTGGAGAATGGCAGCGTCTTGTTGGACTTCCGTTTCTCGGACCGGGAAAATGGTCCCATACTCCGAAGGCTTCTTCGAAATACTGTCCACAGTGTCCAACTTGCGCTTGGGGCAGTAAAAGACTATGGACTCGGCCGAGATAATAGAGGGGTGGATGTCAGCAGCTTTGATCAGCCCCTTGACTATGTCGCTTTCTTCGGTCGAGTACTGGCCAATCACAAGTAAGGTTAGGGTGGTGTTCTTGTGACTGAGCACTTTGTCTGACAGCATGCAGGCCGAGTTCTCTGTCTGAACGTATATCTGGGCAGACTTTCCCCCTCCATTGTAGTCCGCTAGGAAGAATCCTTGTGAGGTTCTCTTGTAGCCCGCGGCGTCCATGTTTGGTGGAGGTGGGAGCACACTCCGGACCAGTGGAATTGTTGACAACAAGGTGTAAACTGTGCGCATGCAATACTTTGACCATGCCTCAGTACCATTGACGAGGTCGCCGTTCGCCATGGTGAGGCGGGTCGAATCATCCACTCCTTGTCGTCGCTCGAGAGACCACGCAGTCAGTATGTTGTTCGCGGCCGTTGGACTGATGAAAGGTAGGCGCAGAAGAACGGAGAGTCGCCATGCAAGACCCTCGGCGTCCCGGATGCCACAGGAGATGCCCTGCCCGCCGAATGGAGGGAAGACGTGGGCTGCATCGCCGATCAGGATGGTACGACGGTGAAACCATTTGTTGACGACCTTCTGAGCAAAGGTGAAAGGCCGACACCGGATGATCTCGACGCAGTCTTTGGGAAACAGAACCTTGCCACTGGGAAACCGGTGGCCCTTGTCGTCGGCGTCACGAGTAAGTAACGGCCGCAATTCCTGCCAGAGCAGTTCCGTCGCGTCCTTGGAATCGTCCCAGTCCGGTTCAGCGAACTCATGTCGCCAGTATCGATCCTGGAGTGCACCAAACCTTCCGCACGCCGTGGGTTTACCAGGGGGGCGAGAGAAATGCCAGTCGTTCGGCCAGAACAGGTCGTACACTCTTTCAGGAGTGAAGCCGGCTTTCCACAGAGGGAAGTCGGGGTGTGTTTCCGGAGTAGGCAGTCGGATCTTCAAGTTCGCCGCCACCCACGTTTCGCTGTATGAACAGAGTCCCACTTCCTGCACGATGTTGGCTGTGGGCTCAAGGAACTTTTTCCTCACAACGCCTCTCTTCCCATCGGCACCGACCATCCACGAGCATTTGATCTGTCGGTCTTGGCCCCCAGACCTGAAGTCGACGATCAGGCCATCTTCAAGTTCTTGCCGGCCAAACACTTCCGCGCCACATCGGAGTTCACAGTATTGGGACTGATGGACGCGAGAGCGAAGGGTGCTTTCTGTGCGCGGCGGTCAGAGACGTCTCAAACTGACGGGACAGTTCTCGAACATACCCAATTTGGGTTGAAACTGTAGAACACCCCCTGACACTGCCTGCGAATAATGATCGGGAGCTGTGTGCAGCTCGAAGAAGGGAGTGGTCTGGATACTGCCTCTATGGAACTTGACGGTTGAAACATCTGCACCTCAGTGGCGATCGTCAGTCATGAAGGCACATTGCAGTCTTGTACAATCTGTGTACCACTCACGGTAGCCAATCTCTGATATGTTGTCCCTGAGGCCCAGGTGCCACAAGGTTCTCACTGCATCACCAGCCAGATAAACGCCTCTTGGATCGTCTGTGATTTCCAGCTCTTTCTCAAGAATGAGGGACTTGTGGGGAGAGTCAGAATCGTCGTCAACTAAGTAACCTCCGCAGCAATATCGATTCGTCTACTGACCCGTATTCCTCGCTCTGCCAGAAGAGGGCCCAAGGTCAGCCCTGCAGGGCCTGCCCCAACGATCACAACCGGTATGGACTCCATCTAATCTTGATGTCGAAACACCGAAACGTCGACTATAACAGCCGCGAAATATAACAGCCGAGTTTTATTTCGTTCTAATGCTCTGGGGACTCCAGACGGTGCACTATCTCCCCGGCAGACCCTCAAACCATGTTCCAGACGGTGCACTATCACGCCATGGCGCCTCCCGAAAAGCCCTGGAAGGATATGTTGCCACGGTCAGCGTTACGTGCCCGGGTCCAGGCCCCGCAAGTTCCGCCACGGAAGATCTTCAACTAGTTTCGTCCAACGTTGATCTCACCTCGGCAAGCCGGGAAGTTCTCAAGACGCCGTGCTTCCATTGCGATTGCAACATGCGGGACGTTGTGATACCCAGGTGTCAGCCCCGTGGATTGCGGGCAGGGCTTACATATGTGACCGTAGTCGTGGCTTTGTGGCCCAGGCCCACCAGAAAACATCGGACGACATGTCTCTCATGCTCAACGTTCTGTCCATGCTACCAAAACCGATACGTGAAGCCATCATGCCTGCCATGCCCATCCCCTCAGTTACCAACGACCCATCCAAGGTGCAGCTCGCGCGGCTTGGTCACATCTTCTTTGAACACCCCGACCTAAACAAATTCGCAAAATTCGCCGCCGACTTTGGTCTGGTCGAAGCCAAGCGCTGCGGCAACACCATCTACTACCGAGGCTACGGCAAGGATCCGTACGTCTACGTCGCGACCAAATCCAAGGACGGCAAGGCCAAGTTCTGTGGCGCCACGTTCGTGGCCGGATCACAAGATGAGTTCGACAAGGCTGCAAAGATCCCTGGCGGCGTCGTCAAAGATTTGACCGAGTCTGACGTACCGGGCGGTGGGAAGTTGATCACGTTCGCGCGGCCCAACGACACATGGATGCACGTCGTCTATGGTCAAGAAGAGCGGGAGGTCGACACCCAGCACGTTCCGTCACAGACGCATATCTCCCAGGGCCCTTACAATACGCCCTTTGAAAAGCCCAGGTTAGGTCAGTGTTATCCATAAGCCCTTGAAGTGCCCTGCCCCCTGAAGGGTAGTATACTCGACCCACGCATTCTAATCGTCATCTGACTGAACGAGTGCAGGCCAATTCCAGCGATACCACCAGGGGCCCGCCCTGGTCCATAAACTGGGCCATTTTGGGTATGTCTGCAAGGAATTCGACCAGGAATTCGAGTTCTATACATCCAATTTCAACATCGTCCCCACCGACATCCTGTGGCACCCGAAATTTTCGAATATTGACGTCCTCACCTTCATGCACCTGGATTTGGGGCAGGAATGGTCCGACCACCACATCTTCTTCATGCAGCGCGCCCCTCCCGAGGTCAAGAAGACGTACCTGCACCATAGTTCGTACGAGGTCGCCGACTTCGACACCCAGCTTATCGGGCATGAGTGGTTGGCCAAGAAAGGCTGGAGGAGCATCTGGGGCGTCGGCCGCCACATCCTGGGAAGCCAGATTTTCGATTATTGGGCCGATCCCAGCGGTTTCAAGATCGAGCACTATGCCGATGGGGATCTGGTGAATGGAGACACGCCCACCCGCAGGGAGGTGGCGGGACCGATCTCGGTCTGGGGTCCTGAGTTGCCAAAGGACTTTGGTGAAGATGGGACTATTGGTCTTCCACAGTAGTAGAGGATAGGTCAACACAGTGCTCTGAGGATCGACCTGTCTTTCTGAGTCTGGCCGATCAAGTGTAAAGCCCTTTGGCTGGTGTTCATGTGATGTGGATGGTTGATTTGACTCGGTTTTTCTACAATGACCGTAGTGATGATGCATAATTGAATGGCCGCGAAGGTGATTTTGGCACTTTTAACGCTGCATCCATACATCTATAGGGGCTCAGACCTCAGACCTGTTTGACCACATATTTGCCATATCCCAGTCAAACGTCCAATGGACAAAAGGATCATATACAGCATTCAAGTCTTCCGTACCCACAAAATCCATGCCGATGGCTTCAGGTATAGTCTGTTCAAAGTTCGGTCCACTCTGAGCCTGCAAGGGAGCAGGTGATGGTAGATGGCTCACGTCAGACAATGGAGGGTGAGCGGTCGTAAGAGTTTGGTCTGGCTGTGATGCCTGGTGGCTGGAGAAAGTGTAGCCAGCTTGTTGGGTAGGCATCTAGAGTATGGCAAAGTCAGTAAGTGATCAACGAAGCGGCATGAGGCGTCATATGTGTGCATCACTTACCCATGAACGATCCTGATCAGACCCTTGGGCCAGGCCCTGCATGTTGTGCTGCGTAGCAGACGTCCCGTCCTCTAAAGGTCCAGAAGTCATGTTCATTCCCCAAGGAATCTGTTGGGAAGGGGTATCCTCTTGCGAAGTCGTCGCCATCGTCGGCCTCGATACCTGTGCCTCTGCCACGTAATTCGTGGCAATGTCTCTCAATTTCTGGACGACCTCCAGTACCAGACTTGGAATGGACGATTCACTGCCGGAGAAAGCAGGAGACAGGAATTTGGGGATAAAGTCCAGCAATTGGAGGTCCGAGAGAGCATACGAGGCGTGTGGATTCTGCAGGGTATTGACGAATAATGAGAGGAAAGCAGAGAGTGGGTAGTATAAAGCGTGCCTATCAATGAGGAGGAATCAGCATTCGTGGCCTTCTCACTGGACGTCAAATATGGCCTTTGCAAGTGAAAAGTGGGCGTGCGAATACATGGGGATGACCTTCGCTGCGACTGGTGGACATTCTTACCGCATGAGACTGTCCCGGGGTAATTGGGTATTGTGGTCCAGGCTCTGAAGAAGCTCTATGCTGTTCCTTGCCGCTTGCAAACATTTTGCGTGACTGGCAAACGCCTGAGGTTGGTTGTTGGGCTCCTGAGGTTTCGACTCATCCTGCCCTGTGTTGACAGCTAGTGCGTTGTAGATGGACAGGCGATGAAGTGTGTTGACGCAATTAAAGTATGCAAAATGCAGCATGATTGCTTGACTGACTTGTTCTGCTGGAGTGCTTGCTAGATTTTCGCGGCGCGCCCCAGATGGCATGTCTTCCAGCCACTGTTGGAGCCTCTGGTCAAAGTCGCTAATCAGCATCGAGCGCTTCGAGGCTAAATGTGATCGGCCGCGCACAGAGTAGAGCTCGTTATGGATGTCGGTTTCCAGGAACATGAGTCGCACATGGTGCGAAAAGGTGCTAGCCTCAGCTTGTGTTTCAACGGCCATCGTATCTCCTGGGGGATCAATTTCGATGTCTTTGTCGTTGATCATGGACGGCCGGCCCATTCGGAAACTTGTCATCTTCTCGAACAGATAAAGAACCCAGAAGACATTTCGACGTGCTTCAACTTCGGACTGGTGTAGTCCAGAGTCTTCAAGCTTACGATGAAGACCTAATGAGAAGGCCATTTGTACCGCGGCTCCCAGCAGGGTTGATGCGGTCTCTCCTTCGAGAAGCATGTCGAGGATGAACGCCTGTTCTAGTCAGCAGGTGGTACAAGATCCGCTTCAAGGGCCATACCATCGCGATTAGGGCTTGAACAGCCATGAGGTTCCTATTGTGAAACAAAATGTCGGTATATAACGAGCACGAGTTGCGAAAATACCGCCAGCCACTCTGTCTCGTCAACTCCGAAGCAGAGAGACTCGTTGGGGACGTCCCCTCTCGTCGCTGGGAGACCATGCGTCCTATAGCTAGAACAACGTGCAGTGAGGCACACCAGGCAGCGCCAATGGGAGGGTTGGCCGAGTAGTGTCTTTCATATAGTTTCTGGAAAGAGCCACGGTGGTAAAGTGGGAAGACGGTGTTGAGGCTTGCGAAGTAGCCTAGAAAGAATGTGTCAATTGAGAACGACGCAAATTGTGTGCATCTTACAGTCGACGTAGCGGTCTGCGGTCTCTCTCGGAGGTAAAGGTTCCCATTCCTGATACGTTGAGGGATACCAGAGGCGTGTCAGGTACGTCGACCAAGCCATGCCTCGTGATTTCATCCCGTGTGTGACCAAGTCAGCTAGCTGGGTATTACCTGTCGTCTCCGAAATCCATCTTAGACCGGCAGATGAGAATAGCGACAATCCAGAAGAAGCGCCTAGAGAGATACGATAAGATGGTGAGTGACCAAGTGCAACGGGAGGGCTTTAATTGCGGCTATACCAATAAAAATAGAAGCACCCTCATCGTCGACTATGAGCGTCGACAGACCATCGTCGCTGCCAGCCCTGGACGAGCTTCCAGAGTCGACGGCGGTACTCTCTATGGCAGAGGTAGCAAGTAAGGATTCTACCCGTCTGATCCGAGTCTCCATACTTTCGAGCTTCTGGCGCCTGCAGTAGCGATTAGCGTCCCAACGAGTGACCATCTTGGAGAGTGGTACCTCTTTAGTTTCGGTTGAGTTCGGGCAACTATGGTGGTAATGCATTGCTCCTTTCGTGCAATGCATCGTAAACACCTGTTACCATGTCTTTCGCATCGAACCTGCACGAATAATGTGAGTCCGGCAAGGTATGAGAAACGAATCATCAGGACTACCTTCAGTCTTTTGCATTGATCACAGGAAGTCCGCAACTGTTGGGGCGTGGAAGGCGTCCCACGTCGAGTTCCTGATGAGGCATGGGCGCCTTCCTGCCTGTTAGGAAAGTCCATCTACCACCGATAGAAGGAGAAGGAGCTATGGACGGACAATCGTTCCGCCAGTCCAGCAATGCCGCGGATGCCGTGAGCCGATACAAAGTCAGGCCAGGGGTAGGGGAAACGAAACAAGGCCGGTTGGTAGAAGGGTACAACCTTTTGCTTCGACCATTAGCGAGTGCAAGAGAAAAAGAGACACAGTTTCTTCCTTGAACACTGAGAATATGACGGGCGACCTACATGACTATCACACCGATCAGAATCCACCGAATGCTCCTCGGAGGGACTTTCGATCCGGACGTCCGTGCGAAGATTGCCGATCAAGGATTATCGACATTGCATTTGATAGAGTTTCATCACAAACAATAGACGGCGGCAGTATTGGTTAGGTGGATCTCCAGCTTTCGAAGAGACAGTCGGTGTCTATTTGGACATAACGAGTTCATATGAGACCTTGCTTGTTTGGTCAAATACTTGTAGACTACACGGTCACCCCAATCGAGAATTCTTTCGAGAGCCCTTTTTCCGAAAGAGACTGGTACCAACTCCGCCTTTCCAAACAGTGTCCCACCTTTTGACACGTAACGCCCAGTAAAGAAGAGTAGCAACAGCAATGTTGAAGATGAAATAAAGCCAGACCAGGCCAAAATTCCTCCAACGCTCGCTCCAGAAGATATTGGATTGCGCCATGTACTGATCTGCCACACGCAGGCTACAGTATCGACAATCCGATGTAGCCGCCGGATTGGTCAGATAGCCTGGCGCGACCGCCAAGTATCGTTCGAGATAGTCGCCGCAAGTCTGATTTTGTGGAGGATCGAAGATTGAGTACTCGGAATTCGAGCACTCCACCGGTCTGCCGTGGAGAGCGTTCGACGCGATTCCACCCACCCAGTAGGTGAAAGGCGATACACGATACATAAAGTTCCAGAACCCGGGTAATGCGTCCGGAGATTGCATGACTCCGTTGAACGCCAGGGACATACCGAACAGAAGAGTGACGATGGCACTAGCCGTCTGTTTGTCGGGAAGTCCAGCCACAACCATGTGAGCGAAGGACGATGCGTAGACGAAAAACTGAATGCAAAACAGGAGGATCAAGACTTGGCGGTCGGACGACTGGATCCCGTTGACCGCATAATTCCAGCAGCCGAAGACCATGATGCCGAGTACGATCTGGTAAGGGATTTCGACGACGATGTTCGCAATCAGAAACGCTTTCCAAGAGTACGCTTTCGATGGACGCTCCCGGACCTCATAGAGGTTTCGTTGCGTGATGAAGTGAGGCATAATCTTCACAATAGTAAGCATATAACTCGCGTACACAAGGACATTGAGGCCAAAATACCTGTTGCACCAAGACGGTGAAAATTGTGGAAACCATAAAGATGCTGAAGATAACGTTCTGGATCCCTTGCAACGAGTTCGGGCTTTGGTAGACGGAGAAGCCGATGAAAAGGCCTGAAGAAATCCCTAGACCAAGCTTGGAGAAGAGATAGGTAGGTGTTCGCCAATATTGCTGGAAGACTCGACGAGTGACGTGGTATAACTGGGTGAAGAAGGGTGCCGCAAACTCTTCGCTTTTTCTTGAGGTGGCAGCTGAGTCGGTGAGCCGTTTTGTTCCCTCATCATTAAGTCGGGTCACTTCTCGGTCCACGAATGCTCGCTCTGGGCTCGCTTGCCATACCTCATGCCAGCCCTGATGCCGACCATTCGAGGGAGACGTAGTGATCACCTCCAAGATATACCTAAATCAGAGCTTAACAGCATTCTCAAAACAAGACAACTACTGGTCTTACTCTGCTGGATTTTCACCATGTCCGCACTCTCGAGCACCGTTTGTCCTGAAATACTCCAGCAGTGTCTGAGATCCTTGCCCAACATCTCCAAAGTATACAGTCTTTCCTCCCTTGGCAAGAAAGAGCAGCCGGTCGAATTGCTCAAAAAGGATCGCGCTGGGTTGATGAATGGTGCACAAAACCGCTTGACCTGCGTCGGCGAGCTTGCGTAGAAAGGCACAGATGGCCCACGAGCTTTGCGAATCAAGACCACTAGAAGATCACGTTAGTAGAATATCTTCTCTGCACTGCACTCGTCTTACCTAGTAGGTTCATCCAGGAAAAGCAGTAATTTGGGCTTTGCGGCGAGCTCTACCCCGATACTAAGCAGTTTCCGTTGTTCGACATTTAGACCTTGCCCGGGAGTGCCGACGGCAGCCTCAGCAAAGTCTTCCATGTTGAGAAGTTTAATGACTTCCTCGACGTAAGCATATTTGTCTGCTTTGGAGACGCTAGCTGGTTGACGAAGTAGTGCGCTGAAACGGAGACTTTCAGGGACCGTGGCAGTCTGTAGGTGAAGATCTGGACTATTTAGCATATTTTCTGAAAACAAGTGCTGGTCAGATTAGATAGATTTACCTTGTTGTTGGACATAGCCCGTGTTGCGTTGAAAGTCGGCGCCTGTTGGACTCCCATTGACGAATGTGGCCCCAGTGATGACGCCGACGGATTTACGCTGGGCCAGCACATCGAGGAGAGTCGTTTTGCCTGCTCCAGAAGCACCCATCAAAGCCGTCAGAGTGCCAGGCCTTACCCATCCCGAGATATTATCCAGCAGTCGTCTGGTTCCATCCTTGGTGTTGATATCATAAGATACATCCTTCCATGTGAAAATGTCAGTCTGTGGGGCGATGGCTCCGAGCTCGTTGTCCTCAGTGCTAGTTGTCAACTCATTCATCTGCCGATGGCCCACGGTCTGCTCCTCATCAGAGCCATGATGCTTTTGCTCATCCTTGATGGCGGTGGGGATATGTCCTCTTCGAAAAACAAGGACTTCAGCGCTTGAGCTTGACGATGAGTTCAATTCGGTGGCGACAAAGTAGAATGCCATGAAAAACAGCAGGAAAGCGCACAGGATCCCAAAGTTTCGCCACACATGGCTATAAGAGTATCCAAAGGTCGCAATGTAGTCATCTCCGAGGACTGTCGACTCTCCTGCTCTCGAACCGGGCGTAGAGCAGACGAAGGTGTTTCCTGTCAGATCCGGGTACGCTGGTACGTATTGAGCGCAAGGAAATCGTCGACCGTGGAACTCATTCGCAACAAGGATCTCGAAACTAAGGCCATTAGCGACGATCACGGACTGATCCATCACTGACACGGCATCTTACCTGTAGTATATTGGGTTTATCCAATGTATCCACTTGGTCCAGTCTTTCATGTATGGTGTCGGAATCACAAAGCCTGTATAGACAGCTAGTGCCAACACCACAAGTCCTGCCAAACCCATCGCTTGCGACACGGTCTTTGTTGATGCTGCCAAAGTTCGAAACAAGGCACTCATGACAAACATTGACACAAATACAACCAGCAAGTACAAAAAGAAGTTCGACGCTTCCCTTCGGAGGTTTGCCAGGAAATAGAGGATGATATTGAAAGCGACCGCGAGCAGGAATTTTATCGGAACATCCGAAACAATACCTGCCACGGCTTCAGTGAAAGGGTGGTAGAACGCGTAGGAGGCATGTTTCTCGATGATCGGCCGTTGTGCATAGAGAGTATTGATTTCCGTAATGGCCACCAAAGCATTCAAAAGGATGGCAAAGAAAAGGGTTGCGGTCCGCGAGCCGAATGAAGCAGTGCTGTCTGCTGCACCATAGAAGAGAGAGCCTATGATCAAAGCCAGAATAATTTGTGTGACAATGTTGGTGACTGTTGATGTGTATCATTCCAAATGCGTTGATAGGCCCTTTTCGTGTTAAGTTGAATTTGCATGAGAATTGACAAACGGTATGGAGACTTTGCACTCGTGTGCTTGGCCTGAACAGACGTTTTCTTTTCTCGGAAATCGGATAGTGTTCCTCCTCCTGGAGGGTAGACAAGATCATATTCGTTCAACTCTTTCTGCAAAGCCTCGTACTCTCTGGAACTACGCCAGTAGCGCTCGAATTCGTCTGGCGTTCGGGGGACGACCCGTTCCATGCCAAGTCGTGGTTGTCTCTCCGTGGGATTCGTTACAGAGGTCAGAAAGTCCCCGGTTGTTTGTCGAGGTGGACACTGCCAGCCCTGATCCTCAAAAAATTGCTTTGCCTTCGATGCGGAGCCGTAGTATATCTCCCTACCCTCGTAGAGAACAATGGCCTTGTCAAAAAGGTCGTAGATGGCCTGACTCGCTTGGTAGATTGCAACAGCATGAGTCGACCAACCAAGGTCAACAGTGAGTCGGAGAGCCTTGATGAATTCGAGGGCAGTAGCAGAGTCAAGTCCCCTTGTTGAATTGTCCCATGCCGCAAGAGGTGCTGCAGCTATAGCCATCTCGGCAATGCTGACTCTCTTTCTTTCACCTCCGGAGACACCCCGGATGAAGTCGTTCCCAACTTTGGTGTTGTATGTGTGTCGGAGACCGAAGACGGCCATTATGACTTTGGTAATGTGCTTGGCCCATTCTGATCGCGACATTCCACCGACTCGCTGGGATGGTGTGCGCGCAGAAGCTGCGAATTCCAATGTCTGGCCAACAGTGAGATGCGGAAAATGTTTGTCCACTTCTTGATTGTAGAGGATCTCCCCTTTGAACTCCTTCTTCATTTGGCTCTGGGTGATCCCGTTGTAGTGTATTCGAGATTCGGCACTTATACTGAGTCCATGGACTTCACCACAAATTGTCTTTAGAAACGTTGAACATCCGCTTCCGGGTCTTCCAAGCACAACAAGCAGCTCACCCTCCTTCAATAAGGCGTCAAAGTTTCGCAAGATATGCTTTGGCTTTGTCCGTCGGAACTTCTCACGGAACCGGAAAGGAGAGGTCAAGGCTGACCAGAATGTTTCCTGAACTTCGAGTTCGGACCCATTACCAGACACATTTAGACTGCGTATGGAGATGCCGGTCTTTGTCAAATTGATCCCCTCCCTGCGCAAGTCGTCGGAAAAGGCCATGAGCCATTTGTAAAGATCAAAGTCGTCGCTTGCTGGATCCTTGGTCGATACACCGCTGTCCGCATCACCCTGGTCCTTCTCTCTAGTATTCTGCTTGGTTATGGTCGAGGAGGCAATCCTGCGCAGCTCTTCTCGGTCCTCACTTGTCAGCTGACGATCCAGTCTCTCATGCCGGGTGTCAAAGGACAATTGACGTCCGACAATATCTTCCATCTCGTCTGCCCCTTCATGGGATGGCATCGCAGTTGGTGCGAGAACTCTGGCCCTATGTCAAGACTTAATAACACAAGCTGAGCCTACCTTGGAAGAGGAACACGACTGCACATGCATATGGGGACAAATACTGAAAAAGGCTTCTTTTAAAGACACTGGAGACCTGCCTCGACATGTTGCTTCAGGTCCACCCGTAGATATCCAATCTGCCCCACTCATGGCAGCAGCATCATCGTGAACTCACCAGATTTAGAACCGCAGGTATTTTGTTTCCGTAGTCCGTGGGCACAACTGGCGTATCTCGTACTGGACATATATGAGGCTTTGAGTGCTCGTGCGGGAGCAAAATTTCCGATGGAACAACCACATCCCCCGATCGAGCAACGCAGAGCGAATCAGAATTATTCCGCGGTAGATCCTACCGGATGGCGCAAGTGGTACAGATCCGTGCCTCTTTCTCAAAAGGTGCCGAATGGTATTGGCAGAGGAAGAAGTTAACCTTTACCTGGAATTCATGGTTCGATTCGTGCTGTTGATAAGCAGACATTCGTGGTTGCCCATGTAACATACGGCTTCATCTGAGTGTCAAAGCTGCCCATTATCTGCTTTGACCAAAGTGCACTCTGTGTCGAAGTCATCCGTGAAGACTTCATAGTCATCGAGGCCTGTAACTCCCTCGCCAGGCAGAGAACTGAAGCTGTTGAGCGCTTGTTGGAGGTGTGTCCGGACTATCCTTGAAGAATGCCATGGGTTTTGTCGTGTTAACGGGAATCCTTGACGACGGTCACTGTTACAGTGTGCATCAAGGCCGTACATGTAACATGTCAATATCTGACCACACTTGTTGTAGATTATCTGGGTAGTTTCCATACTTTGGTATTGTGAAAGTGACTTTTGATTGTCGAAAGAGGGAATGAATGTGTGTTGGGAAGCTCAATGAGGTGCAGAGGGGTTCGACGTTGTTCCGAGGGAGAGACAGCCTACTTAGGCTGTGTAGACAGCCGCCTACATTACCTAAGCCAGGTAGCCATTCGCGGAGACAGGGTGGTCACTAGGCCTAACTTACAGGGCGGGGTGCCCGGAACGAGTGGTGTCTGACCCTTGACTGAGGGATGCCCCGGTACTCTTGACAGGATTGATTGGAAGGAATTCGGTCTCTCTGGCGACCATGAGACCCTGGATTTGCCTTGCCTATGATCGAAATGTGATATAAAATGGCCTTCGACACATTGTCTCTAGGATGATTTCTTTCGTCCTCTGCCCCAAACCTGCAGATAATTACCACAAGGATCCGATCATTTGAAATGTCTTCCACACAAGGAACTTGTAGGTGGACTGCCACCTGCTAATGACTCGCATTGCTGATCAACTATCTAGGGGATACTGGTGAACAGATCCGAGAGCACAAACTCGCCTGCTCTGTCATCAACCTGCACGGCACCGAAGATGCAGTATTTGATGACAACAATTTCAACTTGCTCAAGCAATTCACCAATAACATGTCGAGCGAGAACCGCGATGCCATACTGCGGGAAAATGGATGGGTAGATGAGCCTGGCTCAAGACCTGGCATGAAAGCAGCTACACAGAGCCAGAGTCTGTCTGGACTTCTGATTGCCCGGTATGGCACTGATGAGCCTGCCTTGGATGATAGGGATTGGGAATTGTTGAAGGGTTGGTTTGACCGTGGTATGCCGATAGGCGAACACATTCATCGATGAAGGAAATGTCGACTACGATGAATGAATGGAGGAATGAATCACGAATGGAATATCATGATGGGACTGGATTGGTAACATAGCATATAGGGATTGGAAATGGCATTGATTTCTCACAGTCTCTAGACTCTGTATTGTTTGATGCTCTCTCACCGTCACGTAAATAAATGGCCATATCACGTGCCTGCGTGGCTGTGACTTCCTTTTGCACGGCAACCTTCTTGCCCTTACTAAGCCACTGCAGTTTCAGGATTGGCTCCTCTTACTCCTCCCTCTTTACTCCTCCTCCCTCCCTAACTTTCCCTACTGGCGCAGGCTGGCATTGGCAAGCCGTTGCTGCTATTCTCCGACCGCGCCGCGGTTGTCGTCCCTTTGTCCTTTCTATCAAACCACCATACACGCTGGTCACTTGAATCGCAACAACCAGCGCTCAGTCGACTTTCTCTCAACCTGTTCTTCTTGTACGTTGATCACTTCAATCTTCCGCCCGGTGCGCCGTCATACTTTGAGCAGCGGCTCTCACATTGTTCTTTCTCAACCCTCGAAACTGCTTCGTCGGCTGAACTCCTGCCAGCCTGCATACTATTGTTCTTGCTTCTTGCAAATCATATAGAGGCATCAATGCCTACCGCATCTTCTCCTTCTTTGAGCTCAAACTATATTCTTATCAAGATGCTGTCCTCACAGTGCTCTTTCTTCTACTCAAGTCTAACCTTTCTCAAGTCTACTTCTAGCTATCCTTCCTCAATCGACCCAGCCTTCACAAACGACATAACTTGACGACGGCGCACCACAACTCGCAGTCTCAAATGACGTAGACGAGATACGGTACTCGTTCGGACCTCACAGAAGACGACCTTGTCCGGCAATCATTTGCCATTTCGAGTACACAACACAGAATGAATCCATACGAGGCTTATGGATCACCTCCCGCCGAGAGGTCACCTCGATATCGTCCGCGGGAGGATGATACCTACCAACCCAGAGACACGTACAGAAGACGATCTCCTGGTAAGGTCCCTTTCAACTGCGGCTAGTGGCTCATGAACCTAATTTTACATAGTCGAAGATCGACGTCGTCCTGCTCCGCGCAACCGCTCGAGATCTCCAGTCGCCATTGACCGATACCAGCCGGACCGAGAAAGACCGAATCGAGACAACTCGTATGAGGCCCCTAGACCTGCTGCGAGAGACAGGGACGATCGCAGAAGAGCTCCTTCCCCAGTTGCGGCGAATATCGATCGCTATGTTCCCGGTCAGGAGCCTAATAAACCAGTCGTCCGAGTCAACCCCTTGGCCAACCCGCTGTCGCTAGACACCCAAGCCGGATTTAGTTTCTTCGCAGATTGGTGGCGATGCGAGCAGCAAATCAAGGAGGAAAAGGAGAGACAAAAACATGGTGGCAGGAGACCCTCGGATCGCGTCAAAGGTGAACGGGAGGCTAAAGAAGACCGGGAGAAGGAACGAGCAAGAATTCAGGAAGCCTATGATCAATACAAACAAGAATTCCAGGTCAAGATGGCCAGGCAATTCGTTCAGCAACACAAGGGCGAAGAATGGTTCAAAGAGCGATACGTTCCCGAAGTACGAGATCCTATTCGCAAGCGGCTTATGGACTCCCGTGAAGGTCCCTTTGAACAATGGATCAAAGACATTGAGACAGGTGTCTTTGACGAATTCACACTCGAGGGTATCTATAAGAGCGACAGTGATGGTGCTGGTGGTATGGTAGAGAAAGAAGAAGGCGAAGCCGTAGGTGGCGGTGAAGTCCTTGGTGTTCTGGACCTGGTGCCCGCTAAAGGAGGCGACCTCAAAGACGACTCCATCAACCAACCTGCTCTGCTAATCAAGACACTCGCACCAAACGTGGGCAGAGAGCGTGTCGAGGAATTCTGCAAGGAACACCTTGGTGAAGAGGATGGTGGCTTCAAAGGTCTGTCTTTAAGCGATCCCAATCCGGCGAAGAAGTTCCATCGCATCGGTTGGATCATGCTCAATCCTGCTCCAGAAGAAGACGGTGATGGGATGCAGGAGATTGAGCGTGGCGACGGTCGGGACGAAGACGATGAAGAGGGCGAAGAAAAGCCAGAGCCTCAAAAGACCTCTGTGGGCCAGAAGGCTCTCGAGCTCATCAACGGCAAAGTCATTCTTGATCCTATAAGAGGAGACTTTACGTGTCATGTTGGCGTTCATAACCCACCAAGTGCACCTCGAAAGAAAGCTCTTTGGGATTTGTTTTCGGCTCCTGAACGCATTGAACGCGACTACGAGCTAGCCAGAAGACTTGTGACCAAGCTTGACGCTGAGCTGGGCAAAGACGAGACTTCTGGTGGTTTGGCCAAGATTGATATCCGTGTCGAACAGATGAGAAGTCAGGGACTTCTACAACCACCGCCAAAACCGAAGAAACCGACTTTCGAGGACAACGATGACGAGATCAAGTTCGAAGAAGAGGGCGAGGAAGGTGAAGAAAATGAAGATGAAGCGGATGATGAGGAGTTGTTGGGGATCAAGAAGAAGCTCGACCTGATGGTGGAGTACCTTCGACGTGTCTACAACTTCTGCCTCTTTTGTGTTTTCGAGTCCGACTCTGTACACGAATTGGTCCGAAAGTGTCCCGGCGGCCATCTTCGAAGACCAAGAGCTGGTTTGAGCACCGCTGCAAAAGCAGCAGCGAGGGCAAGCGCTTTAGGCGAGCCATTCCCGGGTAAGAATAAGGAAAACGGCTACGATGGCGAACCCCAAAGTCCTGTGCAAGAAAAGCGGCCCTCAAAATTCAACAAGAACGACCAACAACTTCTTCGCGCTTTCAACTGGGTGAAGACCTTCGAAGAGAAGATCCTGCAAATTCTCGAGCCCGAATATGTCGATCTGAAGAAGATTGGTGGCAAGCCTGTCGAGGAAGCCCTAGACGAAGAGATGGCCAAGTTTGTCAAGCAAGAAGATGAGGCCAAGTATAGATGCAAAGTGCCCGAGTGCACGAAGCTTTTCAAAGCCGAACATTTCTGGAAGAAACACGTGGAAAAGCGACACGATGACTGGTATTTGGCTCTGAAGAAAGATGTAAGTCTGACTGCCTTCAAGTATGACCCCTACTGACCTCACAGCTTGAACTCGTTAACCAATACGTTTTGGATCCGTCGCACATCGCCCCGTCACGCTCGGATGCCAATTCAAATGGACACTTCCCTCTGCCTAGTAACCATCATCTCAACAGCGGCACTCCTCGCGGTTTCAGTCTGCAGAACATAGGCATGAATATGGCGAACTTTGGTCAAAATGCCATGATGGGAATGCAAGGTGGTCAGCCACCATTCCCACCCGGCGTCGGTTTCAATTCAGACGGGATGAATGGTGGAGGTCATAGTGGAGGCCCCATTCGGCGTGGTGGTGGCAGGTACGGCAATCGGTCTGGTCCTTACGATCGCAATGGCCCACGCAACAATCAACGTGGTTACAACAATGTTGGTGGCTTGTTGAGGGGCAGTCTTCCCCCTGGGCTCAATCCTGCATTCATTGCTCAAGGCGGCGGCGGCGGTGGCGGGAAATGGGGCGACGGTGCCGGTGGTGGCACCAACGCCATGGGACCCAGAGAAGCAGTTCAAGGGCGCAGTATCAAGAGCTACGAAGATCTCGATGCCGCACCGAGCGGTGGTGGCGGCGGTGCTGGTGCCAATGCAGCGGCTCAAGCGGGAGCTGGTGCAGAGCTTGATTACTAGTCGTGATCTTGCGCAGCACAAGAGGAGCGGTCGAAAATTGCTAATTCAGCTTGCTCGATGGCGATAACGGTTCAGATTGAGAGGCTCGCTGCAGCAGTATCTCAGGGGCTGTTTTGAGGCGGATGCACAGTTTGTTTTCAACACGGCGCTGAGATGGAAAAATACCCTACTTCAAGTGGCTTGTATGAAGAACAAAAATTCACCTTATATGTAGGCATACTCAATCAAACGAAATTGAAAATATCCACACAACATGGCTGTCATTGAAATCTACTAGTATCTACTCTATCATCCATGGTTGTGATGTACTATCTGCTAGTCATCATCATCATCAGCAGCATCATCCACACTCCGTAGCCACGCCGCTCTTGCGTCAACAGCCTCCTTTCTGACATCCCGCTTCACATCATCCAGCACATTCATCAGTCCGTGCAGGACCTCGCGCTTCAAGGCGATCAAGGGGTTCGCTCGACCGGCACCACCGGTAATGTATTTCGGCAGGAGCGTCAGACAGCGCGTCGCGAGACGGCGGGTCTTGGGAAGATTGTTTTGCACTGTGCCGACGGATGATTTCTGGTCGACTATCTGTTTGTGTTTATGTTTCGGCACCGACGCCACGGCGACAAGCCTCTTCACCAGCGCAGGGATATGTCCGCTGTCTTCCAGGGCGGTGGGGTTATTGGATATCACCACCGCAAGCGTCTCGAGAGTGGCGACTTTGACTGCTTGGTCGGCGACGTCGAGAGACTGGAGCAACAACGGCAGCAAAGTGGGCAGTTCCGGCATGACGATATCCGAGGGGACGTGGGCGAGGACACCGCTTAGGGAGATCAAGTAGTGTTCCTTTTCAGAGGGGTTTTGCGAGGCTCTGAACCGCTCAGAGATGAGCGGCGTAAGGACCTGGAATACTCGTTGCGGGGCGAGCAGTCTGATCTGTGCGGCGTTCTGCTTGGAGAGCACGTCGTCCGGTGCCAGGAGCGTGGCGAAGCCCATAGCTGCCCTTCTTGAGACGTCGCGCGGGTATCGATTTTCGTCGAGCAAATCCACGAGGCTTGTTAGGTACTCGTTCGTTTTTGGAGCCAGCCGGAGTGTGAGGGCTTTGATGACTGAGAAGCACAGGCGAATGTTGAAGTCGGGCGTCTCGGCTTCGTCCATGGGCGTTTCTTTCAGCGTGGACAACCTTTCTGAAAGTAAGGCGTCGATGAAAGAGAGATCAGTGTTGTCGAGATGCTTGTTGACGTACAGAGAGATCTGCGAGAGGCAGCTCTGAGTGATGGCAAGTGTGGAGGACTTTGATGATGCGAACAATATCAGGTCGTCCATGGTTCGGGGGATTTGGTCTGTTGTAAGCACCGGAGACTGGGTCTTTCTCGGCACGGCCGCTAACAGCCACGTTGATACGAGAGCCACCGTTGATGGTTCGAGCAGTGTGGGGACTCCAGAGTTTTGCTCGACAATCTGTGCATCATTGAACAACAGGTAGATGTTCGCGGCGGCTTTTTGGATATGCTCAGCTGAGGAGTACCGCACGATCAGGTTGATGAGTCGACCAACAAGATCCAAGACGTTTTCATTGATAAAGGGTCCATTCCTGGACTGTGTAGACCTTCTGCACAGACCGACAACCACTCGCTCGTAGTACTCATCCAGAGCTGTTTTCTGTGAGGAGGACGCCCGGTTCAAGACATACAGAATGGTACCCAGGATGGCGCAGGTGTATGGATAAGCTTGTCGTTCGTCCGAATTGAGAAGACTGTCCAACTTGTTTAGGAGGCGTCTCATTAACGTTGCTAATGGTTCTTTTTCGATGCTGATCTCGGCCAAACCTTCGAGGACAGGTCGATAGTTACCAGACTGGGCGTCTTCTTCCGCGTCGGGCAATCGAGCCATGAAGGCTGGGAATGTGATATTAGAGATGAGGCTAGGTTTGAACTGTGATATCTCGGCCAGTGCAGACATTGCTTTTCGTTTCAGCTCATCACGGCCGTGGGATTCTTCGTTTAGAACAATATCATCAAAGTATTGCACGAAAAGCCCAATCTCGTCGTCAGACAACATTGAGTTCATCTTGGATATTAGGAGTAATCCGGTGGCAGCTGTCAGACGGAAAGACACTTCCTCTTTCACGGTGCCCATGAGCGCCTGACTGTAGATGGCGACAAATTTGTCCTTGAATTCGCCGATCAGGTTTTCTCGACCCGAAGGATTTTTGGAACTGGGTTTGGTCCATGATCCATGAACTTCTATCGAGGCCTCGAATAATTGATTCGCAACATCTAATACCGCTCTCTGATGGACCAATCCCTGCCCAGACTGGTAGATGGTGAACAGGCTCGGACCGATAGCCTGAATCACAATCTCGAAAGATTGTATAGAAGCAGACGCCACGGCTTTGAGGATGTCTCCAGAAGCTTTCGCCTGTCGTGACGCCGGCTCTTGAAGGTGCTCCAAGCACTCTTTGTTGATAGGTTTCAGATACTGCAACAGCGGCTGCACATCCTGAGATAAGCACTCTGCGATACCTTTCAGTACGTTCAAGGCCTCCTCCGTGAGCTCGGGCTCTTGAGCTTGCAGCACCTCAAATTTGACTGCATCCCAGAGTGTGATCGAGTATTGGCTGATGACTCCCGGGTCGTAGTTCTTTGCGCAAGCGGCCAGAGTCTGTAGTACATCTTTCTTGACCGTGGTCGAAGTTGAATCGAGGCGATCGAGCATATTGGGGAAAGTGTGAGGAGCAAATGCACCAGTTGAAGCCAGGCAATCTCTCAGTCTGTCTTTCAAGTCTTGGGCTGTGATTCCATAAGGATCGTTGGGGGGCGGTCGGAAGGTGATGGGAAAGTATGCGTAAACGGAGTCGAACATGATTTCGACGTGTTTTGTGATATCCCATTCTATCATCAGGACTCTTAGCATGGAGAAAATTAGCATCAAGTTGCGAGGATCCTTTTCGCCGACGACCAAGTCAACGATCCCCACGAGAGATTCGTCTCCCATGTCTCGGACGGCTACACACAATATCAGCGACTTTCCTTGAGAGAAGGGGAGAAGAGTTACCTTTGCGGTGACGTTCCAATAGCTCATTCAGTAGTTGAAGTACTCTGTATCTGCCGGCCTGATTCCGTGACTGCAGGTCATTGAAATGTTCAAACATCCTGCAATTTGTCAGTTGACGCCGCATGCATGACTTGCTGCCAGACAACCTTGATATTACAAGTGGTCCCTGGGCAGCTGTCGCGTGGTGAGTCGCACTCACGCTCTCACAACTGATTGTGCCATGTCGGTGGTGAACCTATCCAAGCTTTGTAGCTTGGACAGGCCATCGATAGCCCCTCCATCTTCAATGCGATCGCACAGAAACTGACACAAGACCTGTATTTGCTGGCGAGAGAGGAATTTCGGAGCAAGAGAGGAGATGACGGCGACTAGGTAGGACAGTGCTCGGTCGCGAATTTTGCCGTCTTCATCGTTGATATACTCGCCCAAGGATTGGACGAGTTCGATCAAGGTGATTTGCCGACTCTCAAGTTCTGACCGGTCAGTACATTTGTGGCCCTATTCGGTTGATAGTACTTACTTTGAGCGGCGGACTGCGCAATTTGAGCGGCTTCCTGCTTGTTGCTTTCTATGGCAAGGACATAGTTTCGGGCATCAGACTGGGCCATGGTACATGGTGGCTTTGGAGAAGCAATGAAGAAGATAATAAGAATTGTTCGTGCATAGCGGTTCTACCACCACAGGAAAGTTCAAAGTTTGACATCACTGAGCGGCATCGCATGCAGGTGCCCAAAGTACCCACATAACATGAAGCAAAGCAGCCCGCAGAGCCCCGAATCGCCTAACCTTCCCATTGGAATCGAAGCGCCAGTGAGGTAAGCGCATCTTCTTTAGGTGCCGTTTCTCATGCAAGATGCCCTCCACCCCAAACGATCACCTACATATGTCAGGTACCACCATGGAGTATCTGTAGGGTGGCCTGATCGACCAGAAGCGCTTTTGAGAGGAGGTTATATCCTATTCGAACACTTCACAATCTCGCCACCAACCCGTTCACCACCAATATCTTCGGAAGTTGAGATAGGCGATACCAGGCTCGTCTTTCGTCACGTCTGTGTTTGGGCTGTCTTCGCAAACAGCAGACTTTGACTCTGTCGGTTTTCATCCTTCTCTTCTCCATTCGTCCACGTAGACATCACGAAGCGGCGTGGCATGAAGCAATACTCATTTTCATAGTAATGCGGGAGCAAGGATACATAAACTTCAGTAGCCCATGGTGCAATTGAGCTGTGGAAGATGCAGCACACTCCAAGTCTCGAGCGACATCAACTCCGTTCGTCATGCCCGACTTCAGCACCAGGTTGAGCCGAGGCCACTGTCTTCAACTTCTTGTCAGCTCCATGTCATATGTCTCGGCTGTTCTTTCCCTGCCGGCCCCTGGACACTTCACAATCTCGACCTGACCACATCTACATATTGTAGACGCCTTGGACAGGCATACCCATCAACCTTTCACCAGCACTAGGCATAAACTTAGGCGTCTTAGTCCGCTTCTCCGCTCCTTTGCTCGCAGCCTCAACCTCACTGAACTCAAACTTCTTCTGAGGCAGCAAATCGTAAATAGCCTTCGCGTAGCTCGGCTTGATGTTGTAC
The DNA here is from genome assembly GCA_000835395.1 of Exophiala sideris. NCBI lineage: Eukaryota > Fungi > Ascomycota > Eurotiomycetes > Chaetothyriales > Herpotrichiellaceae > Exophiala > Exophiala sideris. Next base: position 1,803,644 of record KN846954.1, on the reverse strand, counting down.
TGCTGGGCCAGATACAGAACCTGGATCTTGGTTTCGCTGACATGGCCCAGCATGACGGCGGTGTTGGAATGCAAATGCTCGCGCTGCGTCTCGGTCATGACTTTCTCGTACAGCGCACGCGGCTGGTCATAATCGGACAATTTGCCTTCATGATAGAAGTGCGATTTGCGGCTGACGATTGGGTCGGCTACCTTGTACGGGGTCTCGGCCGCGTCACTCCTGAATCGGCTGACGGGTTCGAACGAGTTGGGCGCGTAGTCGGGGTTGCCGCCATGGTTGGCATCGATGCGCATTTGGCCGTCGAAGTTGAGGGACGACATGGAGCCGGCCATGAAGGGGCAGTTCACTGCGACAAAATCAGCAAACCAGATTGTACTCTGAGGGGATATTCTTACCTGGAATCTGATGGTAGTTGACTCCGATACGATGGTACTGAGCGTCGCGGTAGAAGAACATGCGGAATTGCAGCAGTGGGTCTGGGCTGTCTTCGATACCTGGGACCATGGCACTGGAGAGAAGGCGGCCTGGTCAACGTCTCGGTGGTAGTTCTCTGGGTTCTTGGTCACGTGCAACTTGCCGAATTCTTGCAGCTATATTCCAGAGCTGGTCAGAACATGCTCGACATCAAAGGTCATGCTGGGGGTGTGGAACTTACCGGGAATTGATCCTTGGGCCAGACCTTGGTGATATCAAATGGATCGAAGCCCAATTGCTCGGGATCGGCCTGTTCAGGCTCCATGACTTGGATGCAGGCAGTGTACGAGATTTTGTCTCCACGCTCAACGGCCTCCCAGAGTTCCTGCTTGGAGTAATCTGGGTTGACGCCAGACAATTCCACGGCCTCCTGGCGAGTAAACTGCTTCTGTCCAGCATCTGCCAGGAAGTGGTACTTGATGTACACAAACTTTCCCTCCTTATTGACCCTGTAGAACGATCCGTCAGCAATCTACCACATAACCTGGACGTTCTCTTGCTTACCATTTGAAGGTGTGGCAGCCGTAGCCGTGGTTTGAGTGCCAGCCGGCTGGAGTTCCGTGGTCACTGAAGAACATCATGCCAGCATGATTTCTGTGACTTTGTTAGCCATATCCCCATGTGGCAAACATGTCTTGCCTACCCTTCTGGTGTGTGAGCCAGCAAGTCGAATGTAGCATTGTAATCCAAAAGGAAGTTGTCGGGTCTTCTTCCTTGACTGCGGATGGCGTCTGGACCCTGAATGGGATCACGGCAGAAGAAGATGGGCTGGCAACCAACGGTGTCAGCAAGGTGTACTTCCAGCTCCAGGAAATACACGTACGAAGTTCAATCCGACAATGTCGTAGTTACCCTCGCCAGTATAGAACTTGACGGCAAAGCCTCGAGGGTTTCTGGCCAAATCTGGGAACTCGCGACCAAGGGTGACGGTAGAGTATCGAATGAAGATTGGAGTCTTGACGCCAGAGCTGCGCAGGAAGTGTGCCTGAATGATATCAGCCTTAGCAGAAACGGCTTGTTGTGAACCGGTTTACCTTGGTCAAATGAGACACGTCCTTGGTAGTCTCAAAGTATCCAAACGCACCGCTGCCGCCTGCGCAAGATTAGCAATGACCACGTATTCAGGCTCAACTCACAAGGGTGGACCATTCTCTCGAGGAGTTTGTGTCGGTTGAAGGCCTGCTGTTTCTGGAACAAGAACACGTCTGATGCAACGGGAATACCTCCAACAGTCTTGCTGTGAGCTGGATCCGGCCACGGGATACCGTCGTTGTTGGTGTGATATGGGGCATCATCAGCACGCTTGCCTCCAGAAGTGACACCACTGATCATGGCGGCTGTGACTGCTGGACCTTGGTTGAGACCCTGGAAGACGCTTGATCGCTGCATTGGTCTTGGGTCAGCACCAGCGGCGCCAGCCATCTCCTGGATTGCTTGGATAGGGTGTGCCATTGTGTTAAACATGCACAAATGGATGGGCTGTCAACGTTGGTAGAGGAAGAAGGGTCAAAGATGAAAGTGAAATTGATAGTGGAAGTGAAGTCTGCCTCGAACGCAATGCGTCCTGCCGAGGAGTCAATGATCACAGGAAAGAACAACTGGAGACGGGAGAAATTTAAGCAATGTATAGCAAATCATCGAGACGTGATTCGCGTCGTCCCCTCCGGAATAGTGAGGTAATGTTTACCCTTTTACTATTTCGGTACAAGCAGAAGCATCAATCCAACGCACGCGACGGCCTGAAGGGGAATACTAAGTGGACCAGGATGAAGCTTGAATGAAGCTCTCTCCGCATGAAGAGATGGAAGAAATGTCCGATACCACGGTCCGAAGTACCTTAAGGACTACTAACACAGTAGTGGTATAGATGCATGACGGGGACATGGCTCATTTGGGTTCATGATTCATCTTTCGTCAGGACGGGATTGATAACCGCGGATCCGAATTCCGAGCATAGAGTCGGTGAACCATATCAAACGCAGCTTACTGATTTGACGGATCTCTGTTCAGTCAAGGTTCTCAAAGCTAAACAATAGAAAAGGGTTGTGCACAGGCAAGGACCACGACGGGAATTCGGAATTGAAAAAACAAAGAGATAGAGATGAGGTTGTGGTTGTAGTTGAAGTCGATGACAGTTCTTCAGACTTCCTCCTATCATTTTCAGCCTTGGCACTCGGCCCATCTCGATCAGCCTCACCGCTGTGCAAAACACCCAAACCTTATTGTTATTCTAGACAGCAGCAGAGACAATGTCAGTCCAGGGCCACCTCTGGCGTAGGATTGCTCTCGTCATGAGAACAAGGGACTGAACTTAGAACGGATATCAACATCTGTCAATCATAAAACCCATCTGCACCTGGCAGGGGCACTTTGCTAAGCTACTTGAACCAAGCTTGGGTATCTCTTCTCTTCTCTTCTCTTCTCTTAGCCTCCCCATGTAATACCATCCTTCCTTAGCATGCAATCTGTTTAGGCAAGTCAAAAACAATGTCGAATTTGGACAAGCAACGCAAAGAGATTCGTGGAACGATCGTCGCAATAAGATGATGGAATGATGATCCTCGAATCAACAAAATACAGTCGGTGAAGCGATATGTGGATTGAATCGAAAGGGTTCAGTGGTGGTTTTGTCCGTCGCCGGTGTCCATTTGTCCCGAAAAAATATCAGATTTCCTCCTTCTTCATGACTGTCAACCATTTCTCCTCTTTGATCGTCACGGGGGACCGCGTGCCTCATCTCTCCTCTCAGCAAGGCGCACCGGCGTGTGGACACATGTTGCCATGCCCCATCGGTCACCGCCGGCGCGGGTTTCTCAGGTCCCCTCGGCATCACTTCTCAACGACACTCGGTCGCGCACCTCCGACAACGGTACCCGTCCACAATTTCCTGGCGAGCTGCAAACAAACAAACTTTCGTGGCGAAGCGAGTGCAATCTGAAAAGACTGTTGAAAAGACATTCGAGTGGCTAAATTGGATGACCCCTTATTAATCCATCTTAGCCACGAATTGAGGGTGGTCGTAAACGACCGTGTTGACGGAAGAAAGGGTAATTGGTCCATGGTGACGATATCCGGCATGTCCTGGCGTGAGCCCGTAACCTCTCTGTGGGTTCATTATCAATCAACAAAAGGAAAGATTCTCCCAGCGTGACCAGCAAGCTTCGAAACCAAAAGACCTCCGTGCCTAGGTAGACCATGATTTCCGTCGTCAATCAAAGTCAACGCTTGCTAAAAGTGACACCCCTGTATGCAAGACAAAAGAAATGACAAAAAAGAAGGTTGGATAGAAAGACCTCAGGTTCAACCCAAGTCTTCCTCACCATCGTCATCATCTTCTTCCTCAGCGCTTTCACTAGCGAGCTTAGACTTCTTGACCGGCGTCTCGCTGTCAGCCGCTGCAGCTTTTCTCTTGGTGCCAGATGTCGCTTTTTCGCTGTTCTTGCTGGCAGGCGTAGTACCATCATTCACTCCAGGCACAGTTTCGCCCTTTTCCAGCGCAGCCACCTCGTCAGCAGTCAAGAAGCGACCTCCCGGTCCACGAGGGCGTCGCATAGCATGGTTATGCCTGGATTCATGAAGATACGGCTTACGTCCCTTGGATGTAAGTCGAAGTTGTTCCTCCAGTTTCTGTCGAGCGACGCGGCGTTTGAGAATGCGATGAAATTGTTTGGCATTAACATACAAAGGCGACTCTTCAGCACCACCAGCCACAATTTCTTCTTGCGGTGCTTGTACCTGTTGTTGGGGAGGGGCCATGGCAGGAGGTACGGATGCTCTGGGTATGGCGTGGTTCATAACCGGTTGCGAGACTTGACCATGAGGACTGGTGATATGCTGGCTCATGCGCCTCTGCTGACCCATCTGAGAGGGTTGAGGCATGTTAACAGCGGACGATAGGGGAGGCATTTGTCCTGTTTAATGTGTTAGCTGGCGCAGCTCAAGAACGGGAAGAGGCCACAAACCTGATGCTGCCGCTGTGGCCATCGCCGCAGCTTGTGTTGGTGAGATACCATATCCTTGTGTCATGCCTGCTCCCATGCCATATTGTGGGTAGCCCATCGGTTGGTGGGCGCCGCCAGCTGGTTGGGGTTGATAGTGGTTTTGTGTCTGCGATGGAAGGATGGGAGAAGCTTGATTGGGATTGTGCTGTTGCATATGCGGTTGAGGACCGGAGGGCGACTGAAGTGTACCTGGACCAGCGCTTTGTGGCGATGTCTGGTACCCACCCTGCAGATGCGGGTGTTGAGTATGTTGTTGGTATTGAGGAGGATACTCCATTGTCGAGGATATCTGGCAATGAGCTCAGTCGGTCAGGCTCGTTCTAGATGCCAGGCTGCGGATTGAGAAGGTTGCGGTCCGTAAGGTGATTTGCTGTTTGCTGCAGATGTCACGCTTGCGGAAGACGCAGGATCCCGACGGCTAGAGTGCGCAGTTGAGATGGGCGAAAGGCGACAGGTGCTGGCTGAGACGCGCTCTTTGGATCGGTGTGCCTTGGAAGGTCGAGAAACGGCGCCTGGATGCTCTGATAGGATGGTCGAAGAGCGGTGGAATGGAGTCTGGTCCCTTGCGTTAGCAACTAGCGCAGTATTTGCCGGTCACTGGACCAAAGAAGAAAGCACCAATACTGACCTTGATAAGTAGAAGACCAAATTATGCAATGACAGACCTTGGCTCTGGGAATGTTGGAATGATTGACCACCTCTCCACTATATCGACAAAGACAAGTCAACAAATGAGGCGAAGCTTGTCCGAGATGATTTGCCAGCCGTGTGCAGCCGGCCGAGTTCGCCTCAAATTGGGCTTCTTTGCAGCAAGCAAAGCTGGGGTTCGCGTAGCGCTTTTGATGAGTTGTCACTTTTGCTCCGCGCAGGCAGTGCGAGGCAAGAGTGTGGCGCGGGATGACGATGCCTGAGCCCAAGATCTCTGACGATGTTCTTGCCCGCTCTCACTGTTGGACTGCTTTACAACAGCGACGACGCTTCGGCCCGGTGTATTGACGTTCCTGAAGCCTCTTGATTTTCCAGAAGCTTGTTGTGCGCGCGCACTTGGATTGGGTTATCGAGACTGCGGCGACCCGGAGGATGATTCGAGGGCCGAAGGGAAGGTAAGCTGCGATTGGATTGCTAGGCTACGTAACCGGACAGGACAGATCAGTATTGGCCATGAATGAAAATCAGAATGGTTATTGGAGGGGCTTGTTGAGTGGACATAGTCAGGTAGCCTCCATTGGGGGCCCATGCAGTGATGTGTTGGCATTCATGCAACTCACCTTTAGTTCCTGTCCCACAAAGAAAGACCTGGGATTCTATTCTTGTAAAGCTGGTTTCCTGGTTCTTTTGGTGCTGGCGACGTCAACGGGTCTCGGTCTTGCGGCGATTGTTGTTGCACTCCGGGTGGTGCACCAAAGTAGTGATGGCTGGAGCTGGCGCGATGAAGCTGTCGGATCTACAAGTCGCAGTGAGGACTCGGAATACTTTTCGCGACGGCTGTGGAAGAGTTGGTTACGCGTAATGATAAACGTGATTTCCAGAAGAACAATGAACAGTGTTCAATGCGACACGCGCGAAGGTGTTGGAAGCGCTGTCAGTTGTGTGGAGGTGGTGGGAGAATTTGGAGTTACGGTCAGGCCTTTAGTGATGTGGTGGAAAAGTGGTCTGGTGTGATTGCCAGCGGTGAGCAGCGGGAGAATTGCCGCGGATGGAGTGGGCTGCAAGAGCTGGGAGCTGGCTGGGATCGGAGCGGGCTTTTCTTGTCTAGGACGTTCCGGGCTGATGAGATCACCAGCGGACGCGCGCAAACAGCAGAAAAGCTCACTGTTGCGCCCGATGTCGATATACACGCAAGGCTCTGCTGTAGAGGCGAGGTTAGTGGTCTTCGTAACTTGATAGGCGGTGCTTGTTTACCAGAGGCGTGGATCTGAGGAAAGCAGGGAGTCGAATCAAGACTCAGAGAGAGGTCCTTTGAGATGATTCGGCAGCGAGCTTGGGTGATGGTTTTTGGGGTTCAAGCCAGGCTGTTTTGCAATATGATTGCGCCGGCAGACGGCAAAGACCCACGTGAATAGAGGGCTTTGTTCTGTCGTGCAATGTCTTTGGTTTGTGCAAGGTAAGTGGACTGAATGGGCGAGAGAGAGGTGATTGGTTTGAAGAGAGATGAAACGATGAGGGCGATTGGGCGGTTGAAAAGAAGAGTGAAGAAGAAAGAGAAGAAATGAGTGGGCGGTGGGCGAGTGGACAAATAGAAAGAGGAGGCCACCAAGGGCGACTTTTCTTCTGGTTGATCTGTCACAGTAAAAGAAAAAGAGGGAAGGGAAAGCGAAGGGCGAGCGAGCGGGCACACGCGGGATCACGGGAAGAGAGTCAGAGTCTCCAAGAGAAGGAAAAAACAAGACCTCACTGCCTGCAAGGAGCGGGGCAATAGGGCAATGCCACCCGAGGAGCCGCCAGTCAAGTGACGCCAGAATAGAGACTGGCGTGACCGGATCCACCAACCACCTTCTTTTCTCGTGATCGTGACCAAAACGCTAATCCTGTTTGTGTTGCGGCTTGACTAATCTGTTGCCTTTCACCTTTATTTTGGTTCTGTTGGTATATCAGTATCCATGCTATGTGTAGTTCTCAATAATCATCTTATTCTTCGAGCAAAGGTTACTTCATTCGAACGGAGGATCAAGTATCATGGTCGGTGAGGTGAGAAACTACAAGCGAAGTCGATCGTGGTGGGGAGATGTCTTAATATAGTAGTCGCTCTCCACGTTCAATTTCACGGCTGTCAGAAGAAAGCAAACTCGACATTGACTAGTCATGTGACTGACTCGCTTCCGCTGCCAGCATAGTACCTCCGTAACTTCCATCCTGTTCAGCTACACCGTCCTACGCCACACACAACACATCTAGCTGCCTTATCTCAGGGTTCTTATGCAAGCGTCTTGGATCCTTGCCTTGGATCGCATATGTAAGCTGCAAGCATTATTGCATGCAGAGTTTCATCTCTCTAACCGAAGGCACACTTGGACATGACGCACAGTAACCGGTATTTCCTCAAACGGGTTATCGTCTCCGCCAGCACAATCGGCCTGACGTTCTCTCGTGCCGCCTGCTCGCCTACGTTGAAACCCATCACTGCCTCATGATCGCCCGGAGGATCGCTCCTCGCTTGGTAAATTGACCATGGCTTCAGACCTGCGAAATGAATGGTGATGCGTACCAATGACGCTCCTCGTCACCTGGAAAATCAGCCCAAGCGCTGCCTTTTTCCAAGCTCCCTTCCAATCATATTATGAAACAGCTTGATTTTGTCCATTCGTCTCTATGATTCGTCCAGCAGCCTGAAAATCGTCACTTTCTTCACCGACGCCTGCCAGCCATAAAAACACCCTGTACGGACTCGTACCGGCGTGAAGGAAGCATTATACATTATCACATGTCAGGCCGCCTCGTACTCTCCGGTGTCAGATGCAGAGACTGTCCTCGACACCATGGGTACGTCCCGGTAATGCAATAAGGCCCTCAAAGAAGGTGCCCATCGCGGTCACATGCTTGTCGATGCAGATTTGTGCTCTTCGTATCACTCGTATCGGCCTCTAGTCGCTCAGGACCGCTCTTAGCATCGCAAGGAAAGGCTCTTTCAACTTCAAGACTTCGGAAACCTCGGGCTTGACCGGTTCCCCAGCACTGCGTCTTAGCCGGTCTTGCGCCTTTCTCCTTCGTCGTCGCTCGGCGGCGATCGGGTCTAAATCGTCTTCGGCCTCTTCATCTTCACTATCCTCATCGTCCTCTTCGTCCGAGATCTTGAGATCCATCAGATCAGCCTAAGTGTATGTTAGATGAGTGCTCCTGTTCTTGTCAAATGGTCAACATACCTCGTGTAACCCGAAATCGCTGCTCTTGAAAGCCGCCATGCCAGGAGGTCCCTCAGTCGGATCAGTGCCCTCGGCTGCCATTTTCTGCCTTGTCTTATCGTTGTGCCATTTCTTCCGAGCTTGCTGCCACTTGATCAGGGCGTTGATTTCTGTAATGCATGTGTCCTTGTCAACCATGTTCACATCCAGTGCGCCCTGAAAGATCGCATTCATGTCTAATTTTCCGCCCTTGGGCCCCTTTCTCAAAAAGTCTAGGATTCCCTCTATCCATCCCATCAATGCAGTGAAAAGGCCATTATCATGGCAGTGTACTTCATGAATGAACTTGTACAGATTGTGCTCATGCCGAGCACATAAGTCGATAAAACTTTGTACTGTCTGATTGGGATCGGCTGACACATCCTGCCGCTGGGCGACTTCCACCGTCTTGACGACATCGTCTGCAAACCGTGCAAAATCCGTGATACTGTTGTACACGTTGGCAGACTTGTAGACGCGTATCAGAGGCTCGTAAAAAATGGTGAACAGGTCACGGAAGAGTTGCAGAGTCGTAGGCTCCTCGATCATAAGCGCCATCATGGCTTTGTCGCGTTGACGAGTCATCAACTTAACCATCTGCTTAAGCTGCGAGAAGAGCTCGGCACCTTGCTTGAGTTCGTCATCTTCATTTTCCACCGCACTGTTCCAAGCTACCCAGGCGTTAAACACGCGTTGAATCTGTGGTGCCGTCAATTCTGGCTTGAACTGATCTGATCGAAGAATGGCAACCACCAGGTCGATGCTTTCATTCTGAGCTTCGCCCCGCACGATGTCCTTGATGTCTTCTGGACTATCCACAAATGCTTTGAGCTTGCTTATCAGTATTGGATCTGCGATTTTTCCAGCCAGATCATCAATGGATTTCTGAAATTGTCTTATGCCATCTGAAAGTGTTTGCGCGAATATGCGCTGCAGTAGGGATCTTGCCCCGAATGGTTGTGCCAAAAAGAGGTCCAAGACTCCAGACATGACAGCAGCAGGGTTGGCGATTCGAATGACGTTCTTCATCACCGAGTATGGCACCAGCGAATGTATTCGTTTCGCTTGCGCAAACACCTCGGGGGAATTGTCTTCGGCCAGAAACAAGTGGTAGATTGTGGCTGCCACTTCAATTCTTAGCCACTCAGCAAACTTTTTGTATTCTGGGCTCAGGTCTTCAATTTTCTCCTTGGTGCGAATCTCGGCGAACAATTTTGTTAGACCATTGCTTTCTACAATGTCCCTCCGGAACTTTTCCATGTATGTATCAAGCTCGGCCGCACGTTGTCTGGCTATCTCGTAGAACTGTCTTTGTTCATCCAGCCGTCTCGCATCCATCTCCTTACGTCGTGCAACGTCATCCATTTCTTCCTCATTGAGTTTTATAGGCTGCAGAGTGAAGAAGTCGGCCACAGATCTGGTTTCAGCAACCTGGGGATTTTGCAATATCGTTCGCAAAAAGGCCCTGAGAGAAACTCGTTGATCTTCACGGTGAAGCCGGACAGGTTGCTGGCTGGGGCTGGGTTCCCTTGATGCCGACAAGCTATTCCTTGGTGATCTACCGAACGTAGCAGAACTGATGCTTGCAGCCAATGAGTTGGCAGATTTGAAACGTCGATGTGAGGGTGTAAAGCTTCTGCTACCATCATCTGCATTGGAGGCCTGCGTTGAGGCGGAGGAGATAGACGAGCCGTCATCGTCGCCGCCACCAGGCATTATCGACGAAATGGTGGAGCTCTTGTTCTTTCGGGGTAACGGCGGCAGCATTTTACCAGGCATCTCTGTTCGTAACCTCTTGTGCAGTTTGACAAAGTCTCCATACCTCCTTCCGACATATCTTTCTGGTTCATCGGCCTGTTTGACGCGGAGCAGGAATTCTGCATGTTGGTGATAGCGAATATTCCTCTTCACGGACGTGATCCTAACACCAGCCACATTGACGTCCCAGCCATTGATGTAGTTGCCCTCGGGCTGATTGGCAATGAGGCCTTGCTCATTAGCTCCTCGGTCTATCACCTCCATCTCCGCAAAACGTATCCTTTCTTCATAGCCAGAGGCTGTGGGTATACCGGACACCATCATCAGCTCAACCAATTTCTCGGATTTCTTTGCCAACTTTTTTCTTTTCGTCTCTTCTAGCCGATCTTCCGAAGAAGAGATATACTTGCTTGAGAAAGACTCGAGAAACACCTGTAGTTTGTCTTGCCAGAACTCTTTCTCCTTGGCCTGATTGAGGAAGGGAAATTTGCGAACATGATTGACAAAGATGTATCGTAAAATTGGTAGTTCCGAGTCCATAGGGGATACTTCGCCATAGTCTGAACGAAAAGGTGCGCCGAAGCGCTGAAGGGCAGTAGGACTGCTGAGTTCAAGGATTTCGTCATGGACCTGGCTTGATATGAGCTCCCGCTTGAGGTAATGCTCTTGCTTGCCCGTCAACATTTGTCCGGCAGGAGGAATGGATTCGTGGGTTGATGGTGCGGATTGGACTCTGATCTGAGGGAGTTTGGCACTTCCATTGGTCTCGGGCGCGGGTGCAGGCGTTCGCTGCTGAGCCCCCAATTGAGCCGACATATTGTGAAACGTATTAGAGAAATTAGGAAGAAGAGGAACGACGGGTTGAGTGCTGGCTCTGAGAAGGGGGTGTATGTCAGAAAAGTGTGAAAGCGAGTGTTGTAGTCAAGGCGACTACCTGCGCAGTTGGTGACGAAGAACAGGGCGAGCAACCATGTCAGTTAATGGGTCAACAAAATGAGATACTCCAACCCTGTTGCGACAGGGATTTTACTTGTAGGTTCAAAGCCATGAATACTGCTGTCATACGTCCAAAGAAGAGCGGTGGCTGTGAAGCCTTGCAGTAGTACATTCAAAAATGCCTAATGGTGTTCGTAATTGTGGCAGGATGACTGCGTCATGGGGCTCCGTTGGGTCAGTGCCTGTTTATTCGGTCATATTGAAGCCAATTGCCATAACTAGTGGGGGCACTATCCTAAATGCTAACGCCAAATGGCCTGGGCGGTTTGCAATCCCAGTGGCTGAGGGACTTGCCTCAGGCTTGTTCCGGGGTTCCAGAGTCCAGGCTCTGCCCATAGATTGCAACGTGATGGTCTGTGTGTATGGTACGCGTACAAGTATATTTGTCCAATGTGACATTCTTGGTTATCTGCTCGTCCATGAAAGTTGAGAGTCACCAGATCGTGTCGCACAACTCTCTTACAGTTCTACAACACATACACGAGCTTCTGTCCACTGACCTTGTCATTTCTCAAGAGATCCAGCCCTTCAAGAACATCTTCCAGGCCCTTTCCCACCTTAGGGGGATGGACCTTGATTTTGCCTGCTTGCAAAAGAGGCTCGGCAGCCTCAATCCATTTCTTAGCAAACTCAAAGTCTTTTGCATTATCGGGCAAGTCTGCCCCCGGCTTCTTCACTGGTTCTCCTGCAGCAGTGTATCCCAGTGAAAATGTGGCCTTGACGTCGTCCCGGGGGACTTTGACGGCTAAGATGCGACCATAGATGCCTCCGGAAGCGATTGCCTCAGCGCAGATTTTGGCAGAAGCAGGCAGTGAGATTGTATCCCACACATACTTCAAATTGTCGTCAGCGTACTTTCGAATCTTTGCCGCGCATTCAGGATCATTATAGTCGAAGGCCTCTGCTGCTCCCAACGACTTGACAAATTCGAAGTTACGTGGGGAACAGGTGGTAATCGGTGTGTAGCCGGCACTGGATAAATGATCAGCCTCAAAGATGTATATTTGTGGATGGACAGCTTACAGCTTTGCGAACTGGATCCCCAGACTACCTGTTGCTGAGCTACCTCCATAAATGAGAACAATCTCTCCTGTAGCCTGGTTGCCAGGTAAGTTCAAACCCATCTGTTGAAAAAGACCTTGTCCACAAGTCATCACGCCAACTCCGAGAGTCGAGGCTTCCTCGAACGACATGTGGTCAGGGATGCGCATTTGCATATCAGCTTTGGCGGCGATCCTTTCGGCAAATGCCCCGTCTTCATGCTGCAACTGGTTTCCTCCATGAGTGAAACCACAAATGCGGTCTCCAACCTTCCATGGTTTGGAGTAGCCCGTGCCAGTTTCTGCAACCACGCCAGCGTAGTCACAGCCGCTCAGAGCGCCTTTGTGGTTCATCTTGTCAATGTGCTTCCAGTCTGTCGGATTGAGAGCTACCGCTTTAACGTCGACGAGGACATATCCTGGCCTCGGTTTCGGAAGCGGGCGGTCGGTCTCAAGAGTGGCCTTTCCTGGCTCACCTTGCAGGACAATGGCTTTCATATTGAGCAACTTGGACTCTTCAGATGTAAGAAGACCTTGGGATTTTTGTTAGAAGTAAAGATATGAAGACGTCAGGAGATCGACAGATGCTGATGCTAAGGACCCACGGCTTATGAATACGTCCTGATCTTGACTAGTCTTCAATGTCTCGCCTCGAGCCAATTTAGAGAAGTATCACCAGGATCAAGTATCAAATATGAGGTGTGGTAAGATCGCAGCATACCTACCTACGACATATGCCTTGATCGACGTATCTCCGCTCTATTGGCTTACTAATTGATCAGTATTGACCCACTATTACACTCCCCGCCATGATAGAGGTCGTTCGTTACTTGATAGCTTTGTAAAAGATGAAGCATTGCGCACTTGTGCATGTAGACCAAAGCTGGAGTCTCGCACAGCTGCTCTTTGAATTCCAGCTACATCCTTCCAGGCTGAGTAGGAAACGCGGCCGTAAGGCTACATACAGCCTCGTGTTAGACTTGCACCCATGATCAAGATGCTTGTACAGCATCTCATTGCATATATTCTCTGCTGACCAACGCAGAAGGTGTATAAGTCGAGTCCCATAATAATCGAAAAGACAAGAGGTTGTAGTTCTTTGCATAATGTGCACATAGAAAAGACGCAATCGGCTAAGTTTCCTATCGCGGCCCAACCCTTATCCTTATCGCGAGGCTGTGGGCTGACGAGGCTCTGGCTTCTCCGCAAAAATTATTTTTCCTGAAATCGATTGCCATTCATCGCAGCCTCTCTCCGTCTCTTCGTCTCTTACACCAGTCCTTCTCGTCCTTCTCGTCCTTCTCGTCCTTCTCATTACAAAACACTCGTCAAGATGGTTCGCAAACTGAAGCATCACGAACAGCGTCTTCTCCGTAAAGTCGACCTCATCACCTACAAATCTGATGGTGATAACCACCGCGAAGCCGCCGTCCGAAGACGCTACCACCTCACTCAGCCACTCGACTACAGCAAATACAATGTCCTCTGCGGTCGCTTACGCCAACTCGCGCACCACCTGTCGAATCTTGACCCTGCAGACCCATACCGCGTCGAGATGGAGACCGTCATGCTCGAAAAGTTGCATCAAATCGGCATCCTTAAACAAAACCGTGGCCAGGGCGCTGGACTAAGCAATGTCGAGAAGGATGTGACCGTATCGGCGTTCTGTCGACGGAGGCTAGGCGTGCTCATGGTCCGCATCGGAATGGTCGAACATATCAGCACAGCCCACAAGTTCATCGAGCAAGGGCATATACGTGTCGGCACTGAAGTGGTGACGGACCCGGCATTCTTGATATCCAGAGGGATGGAGGATTTCGTGACCTGGGTCGACGGAAGTAAGGTCAAGAGACAGGTCCTACAATATCGCGAGAAATTGGATGATTTCGACTTGCTATGAGACAATTAAATTCGGGCGCTTGTGAACGAGCGACCCGACCAGAGATCAAAACCCTTATCAATTCCAATCACGCTGAATCAGAGGGAGGGTGGCAGAATGCGCAATCTATTCCCGGGTGACATACCCACGAGAGGACTTTCCCGCACGATGTCCGAATGACACAGGGAAGGAAAGCCGTGAGATGGCACTATCGCCGCATCAACATGGGCTTTCGAACAAGAACGAGAGGCCAGGGCAGACACCTCTACGCAAGAGACTTTCGACGGGACGAATTGAAGAGGTACTCATTCTGGAGGAGTAGGCTACAGTCCGCCACACAGTGTGCCACCGTCTCCTTGCAGCAGTGGCACCATATCTATCGCCAAGTTCGTGGCAACGAGCCTTTCACCGCGCCAGCGAACATACCGAGAACAAGCACCTGCCCACAACTCAGGTTTCTCCTCGAACCTATGATCACTTAGTCTGGCGTCCTTACAGCTGGACATTGTCGACGCACAGTCGAAGCAACAATCCGCTCTGCTCCTGCGCGGATTGACGCTGTTCAACAAGTCATCCTCTGCCCTGGACAAGCATATTAGCCTGGGCTAGTGCCGCTCTTCATAAGGTGTCAGACGGAGATAAAAAGGACAAGGTCCACATCAGTGTCAGCAACTCTCGGCGCACTTTTGGTGTTGGATTGATTTTGATGGATGCCTGGCCGACCGGTACAAGGAAAGCCAGCGACGAAAGAGCAAGGGAACAGGCTTAGATTGATAGTTCTTGTTGATCTACTTGAACCTCACATAGTTTCATATCCAGCAAAATCACGCTGTGAATGTTTGTCCTGTCTGTCGTTTATCATCGAGCCCCAAAATGCTCGCTTCCTGTCCATACTTGTTCTGTCTGTCGTCCGTCATCCACCCTCAGTGTATCTCAAACCTCAAAATCTCAATATGCTCGCTTGCTCTATCATGATGCGCTTCAAAAACAATGCTATGCTCAAATGCAAATGCAACATCCTCATCATTCTCGGTGCAGTCCTCATAGATGTCTGTCTCATCATTGAAAACACGTCCACCAGTTCTTCCTCCCGTCCGTGGCACTTCCCGGCATTTCGGTCTTCGTCTTGATCTTGTGCTCTGGCGGACTCGCACCTTTCTCGCCATCTAAATTTCGTCCTTGAGCCGGAGGATCGACCATCTCCTCGATCTTCTCCTCGTACCTGCCTGCAGTGCCATCATCCTCCGTATCTGTATCGGAATCGGCATCTGCATCCAAATCCAATCTAAACCTCCTCACACTATCCCCATCACATGATGATTCCCCCGTGAAGAATGCGCGTCGACCCTCCTTGTGAAAACATTTCGGCATCACGCTCCTCCAGAACCCACGAACCCCAGAATGCGCACGGTCAATCTTCTCGTACTCGGTGCGTCGTGAGGCGTCTGATGTCCAGGATATAACAGTATTCAAGGGCGGGCGGGTTGGTATGGGTACATCGTCGAGTGTATCACCACTCAAACCGTCAATCCGTTCGGGTGACACTGACACGCGTGGCATGACCGTGGTGTAGTCTTGATAGTAAAACGGATTCCGGCTTCGACTCGGAATCACAGATAGAGACTCACTGTATCTCGAGTCCTGGTACGAAGTGAGGGAAAGGCTCGTTTTCCAAGAAGAATACGAGTATGAATGTGAGTGCATCTGGCCTGGCCTACCCAAACTTACGCCCGCCTTCTCGTGAGATGTACTGCGGCCTGCTTCAACGGCAGGTTCGAGAGACGCTCGTCTCGTTGTGGTGCGCGTACTTGGTGGGCTCATACTCGGCTCCGACCCAAACCCGCCATGCTGTGCAAGGACACCGTCCAATGACTCGAATAGTAGACAGCTTTGCCGGTGCAGGGTTGCTGTATCTTTGCGTGAAGATCTTCGACTTGTCCTTGGTCTCTTATTCTGGCTTAGACTGCTCTTCCGGTCTGGTAGGATCGACGAGTCTGATGTTGAGTCCTGACGCCGAGACTGACGGCGAGGGGTGTGACGTACAGAAAAGGCCGTACCGTCTTGTTCAGTCGCAATCGCAGTCGCAGTCGATACCGATTGTGAAGACGTTTCAGCTTCCGTCGAGATGGCGCTATCATTCTCGACGTGATCTCTTCTGGGTTTTGTCACAACACCAGATCCTGACATAGAACGTCCCTTCATCAGTGCTCGGTCTGTAGTCCGGCTTCGTCGACTCTTGGATCTGTCATGTCCAACACTCGATCTCGCCGAGTGGAATGATTCGGCATCAGAGTGCTGTTCGTCGATCGTATGGTGATCCATTTTCATCTTGTATGTTCGTAGTCTGCAGATCGTAATTCGTCAATGCGTCTCGGAACCCGACAATCTCCTTTCTCGACTGCAAGATATCCCGAGTCCTATACTCGATAGTTGACAGTCGACACCCGTTTCACTGTCCAATCCCACGCAGTGGTGGTTCTGTTCAACCCGACTAGTGTCCCTTTGTCCGGCAGGTAGGACAAACTCGACAAAACAAACAACGAAAACGATAAAGACCACAAACAAAAGGCACAAAGGACTCGTTGGACGTTTGTCGTCACTTCAACATCTCAGAATGATATCGATCGGCAGTTGCAGTTGGGATATACGGAATGTCCACCCGACTCAAGTCCATGCATAATGGAGCATGTGTCACTGTTTCAACCCCACAAGATGTTCCCAACGCATCTTCGTAGGTGCAAAAACACTCCCAATCACTTAAGAAATGAAACAAAAGGCAAGCAAGGGACATGAAAAGCAGACAAGAGCACAGATGCAGGGTAGACCCATAGTAGTACTGATTCAATTTGACTAACCCTTGAGGAGATCATCGGACTTTGTTCTCTGCTGGCATGCCGTTGGCGTGCCCTCTGGCATTGGAGTCGGGTGCAGGTGCAAAAAAAGCTCGAACACCTAACTTACCTGCATATTCGCCATTCGCCGCGGCAAGGGGCGTTGAATGGCAAGAAATGCGCGGCTGCACAAAGGATTGGACAGGAAGCGAGATTCTCTGGCAGAAGATCGCCGTGCTGTGCAGTAGACGCCAGATATCTGAGACTAAGGTAGATGTGGATAATGGTAAATCGGCACCAGTATGCCGTTCATGCAGAACTGATGAGAAAGCACAGTAAAAAAGTCATTTGCATGCAGGAGCATGTGATGGAGTCGAGGGAGTTTCTCGTACCACAGACTACAGTAATTGAGGCTAAAACCATGCAGTGCGGCAGATGGTTGATGCACCGACAGATTGATTGGTAGAGACCTCATCTGAATGCAGGCCAAGAGTCTCGGTCTGTACACCGCCAGAGTCGAACCAATCACAACAATATCATCAATATCATCAAAGCTCGACATCGCCATCGACGGAGATGCCCTGGTGACCAACATCACCAGAGTTTTGAGCCGTCACGATGAGTAACGATTGCAATCACGGTACTTGCGTGTTGCAAGCGCGGAAACACGGAGACCAAAGATGGAGAGAGTTTGAGATTATGAGAGCACATTGCATCTTCAAACGCTCTTAGAAGAACCTTGATCTACAGTCATCAAGAAGCTCCAAGTCTACACATGACGGAGAACCTGTCACCTCAGATCTAGGGGCCCGTAACTGTTCATTTTGATTCACTCTTTACATGTCCCTTGCATGGTCTCTGTGGTCCCTTGCTTGAGCGGCTTCATGACCCATGACCCTACTATCATTTTGTGCAATCATGATGTGCTATGCAAGGTTGCAATAACAGCAATTTGCAGTCATCGGCCTCCGATGCTGCGTGGTTGAATTAGTAACGGACGCTGTCACCAGCTCGCCAGTGTCCCGTGTATCGTTCCGCAAATATTAAGGCTAGTCGACCCGATGTTGTCCCCATGATTAACGCCGCCAAGATGCTAGACGTGAACTCGTTCCTCAGAAGATGCCAAACTTTTTCTTCCTTTCGCCTTCTGTATTTCTTGTGATTAGCGACGTTGACTCTGCGTTCATGTTGATATCGTTGTGCTCACCCTGACGTCCAATGTTCCCAGAACTCTTACTGGGACGTAGCACCGCTTTCTTTCCAGCTGCCGCAGTGACAGGATCCGCACCATTACCAGCTGCCGTAATAGCAGCAATACGGTGTTTGGCTCTTTCTTCACCTTGATCGGCAGCTTTGACATACCAGACGTTGGCCTCGAGCGGATCGCGTCGACAACCGATGCCCATTTCCGTAAAATAACCCACGGTGTATTGTGCTTTTGCAAGTCCTTGCTCTGCAGCCTTTTTCGCCCACTCATACGCCTCGCTTTCGTCCTTCTCCAAGACCGCGGGCACTCCTACCATGTACCAAGCACAGAGCGCCATCTGTGATAGTGCATGTCCGCGCTCAGCTGCGCCAGTGTAGAAATGGATACTGAGAGCAGCGTCATTGGGGCAGTTCAGCTGACCGAATTCGTATGCTTGGCCGAGGCGGTAATTGGCTTCGACATGTCCCAGGTCAGCAGCCTTGGTGAACAGCTGTGCAGCATAGGTTCCGTCAACGAACACGTCAGGACCAAAGCCTGTCTCATGCAGACATGCAAGATCGTAGGGAGCTTGGTTGTACTGGAAATCGGCGGATTCCGCAGCTCGTTTAAGCCATCGGATGCCTTCGCGATACCGTTTCGTTAGACCCATGTCGCCGGTTAGACACGCTCGCCCAAGTCGAAGCATGGCTCCAGGATGGTTCTTGCTTGCAGCGTGTTGGTAAAACTGCACAGCCTTGGCTGCATCTATTCGAGTGCCCCAGCCAAACTCGTAACACAATGCGGTACGGTATCCCGCCTCGGCATGACCATGTTTGGAGGCGGCCAGAAAGAGAGGAAAGGCGCGATCCCAATCTTCTTTGCCCTTGTTGAAGAGCCCGGAGGCATAGCCGTCGGCTAGATAGTACTGCGCAAATGGATAAGATCGATCGGATAATTTCTGCAAGATGTGCTTGGCCTCTTTCAGCAAATCGTCCTTCGCTGAAGCATGCGACTTTTCTGACACGGGGGCATCAGAGAACCCTTCAGCTTCCAATCCTTCTTCTTGCGCTGCACTGATCATGAAGATTGCGAATTCGTACTGCACAGCCGGATCACTGGTCTTTTTGACATTGGCTCGGTACATTTCCAGCGTCTTCCGGGTTGACAACAGGTTGGCATTGCTACCAACCACGGTCCGTAGGCCCGAATTCACCAGATTTTCTGCACCACTCGGAGGAGGCTGAGGGTACGGGACGTTTAGAAGATCAACGTATGACAATGGCCGCGTATCAGGCGACCGGGAACTTCTGGAAATCGGTCGAGAAGGAGACACACTAGGCGAATAGGTCCCCCCACGGAAGTCGGATGTGCTGGAAAATCCAGAATCGGGTCTCTGCAAATTCCTGCCGTACGTGCTGATACGAGAGTGGTCTGCGTGGCCAGAACCATCGGTACGAAGTGTCAACCTCGAAGCGCGTTTCTCAACGGCGTCCAACTCGGCATCTTCTAATAGTTGATGGTGGTACCGCGATGGCTCAAAGACGTCTGAGGTGGACTCCTCTTCGAGAGCAGAGGTCGATACGTGTCGCATATTTCTCCTTTGAAAAGGTGTAAGTTCTATTCCGCCATGACTGGTGAAATTTTCTGACGAGACTCGTCGCTGATCAGCCATCCCTTCGCCAGGCCGCACCCGGAGCATGGCTTGCGGTGCGGGGGACAATCTGGTCGGATCCTGTTGCGGAACAGATTGAGGAGTCAACGTTCTGCCTGGAGCCAGGGAATCGGGAGTATGCGACACAGGATAATCTTGAGAGTTGAAGTCGGCACCGACGGCCGCATATGAGCTTCTGTAAGGCCGGTCATCCGCAGGGGACATGGATATCGTAGGACCACTCATTTTCCTCGATGGTGAGGTGCCCGGCCGCGAGATGGGTGTAACACCTCTCCCGCGCTCTTCTATCGGTTCAATTATCTGTGGACTGTCGGATCGAAGAGGAGGGGAGTAGATGTTGGGAGGAGGTGTAGGAGGGAGGGGATGGCTTGTCGTCTCAGCCATTTCGAGAAGAAACAGGATTTCTTTAGACCGCAGGCATTTGTCCTGAGACGCAGCTGAGACTGAGGCTAGCGATCGTCTGGAGAAAAGAATAGTGATTGACCAGCAACCACGGAGGAGTGATGATGTTGGAATGTCGCTAATTAAGGGAGGGTGTTCAAATGAAAACGCTTTCGCTTATGTCGTCGCTTACGGGAAGAATGTGTCCCGACAGGAAACGTGCGTCGCTCGAATTGCGGTTCTGAGGAGCGCCCAATGTACAGTACAAGCCGGCAATGAGTGTGGCTGACTAGTGCTCTCTAGTAAGTGAAAAGATGGCGCGCAGATATGCAAATAAGAATCAAAAACTAAACACGAGATAAACACGAGGTACAAGACGTCAAGGGATGAGGTTATGAAAGGGCTGTCGTAACTAGGAGGGTGAGGAGGAGGCGGTAGTGTTCCAGGAGGAATAGACCCATGAGCAAAAGAATATGCAGCAATGGATAGGCGTTGGCGACAAGGGTGCGACTGTGAACCTCTCCACACTTTTTTTCATTGACGTTTTGTGTTTTGCCTTGTCCCCTTTCCTTGCAGACACATCAAAGGGAGAAGAAGGCCTTGTTGGAAGGTGTTTAAAATAGATGGGGCGGTCTCATTATCACTCAGTCCTTGTGTTATGCTTTATGCTATGGTGTATCTTAACCTGCTCAGCTTGTTTCGACTGCCATTTCATGATCTGTGTGTCACTCATACCCTCTGCCTGTGAAGACCGTACACAAGGTTGATGGGCGTGCACGCGTCTGGTACAATGGGGCACATGCAAGAAGCACGGCCGGTCGCTTGCATTAGGTATAGATTGGCGTAACTGGTAAAGTTAAGCACGGTTAAGCTAGGCGTCTTTGATGCCTATTCCTTCATAAACATTGCAATCCGGGAGGGGCCGGCAACCCAAAAGTCTCTCGATGACAACCTTTCGGTGCCTGGTTCGCAGCAGGTCTCACATTTGGAGAGCAGTGCCCTACCTCCAGGTGAGATGATGGTGTTGTGGTCAGCGGACGGAATCCTCTGAGAGGCATATCATGGCATGCACAGACACCACCTAAGCACCGTTGCCATCAGTACGCAGGCCGAGAATTTCCAAGCTGTCCCAACCAAGTGCGGCACATGTCATAATGGTACCTTTAGGTAAAAGGCAAGCGAGACGCGCCCACCGATGTCGTCAAGTATCGTGGTCTGATCGTGATTGATAGGCTGATTGGCTTGCCGAGTGCCTGGGCAACTCGGAGATAAAAATACTACTACCAAAGTAAAAGTAGCGACTAAAAGAGCACTCAGCCACAACCGAGCCTCTCTCCGCAGTTTATCCACAGAAGAGGATACAAGAGATGAAAGAGAGATGTGAGGAAAGATGAAGAGTGCCTTCAGAAGAAGTATGTATATTCGATAGACGACATTTTTCCGAAAGTAGTCTCTTGTAGATGCAGCCTTGGTGTTGCATTAGCTGTTTTCGAGATCGAGTTCAGGAGTCAAAAGAGGCGAGACTTATGACACCTGCAGTGAACAAGATCTGGTTCCTGTTTCTCCTGAAGATCCACCATTGATGCACTGCGGCACCACCAAAAGCGAAACGCCCCAAACCCTGTATTTTTTTCCGAATCCAGTTGCCAAACAACCAACGAGAAGATGGCTGTTGTCAGTGTTGTGCCTCTGGTAACCTGGTTTCTCTCATCAGCCTGACTGTCAAGCTGTTTCCCACGGACACGGACGAACCATATTCTCACCTATACACTCGCTCACTAAACTTCGTTTGCCAATTGTGCACTTCTTCTGTATTTCTTGTTTTTGTCTGGGCGACAGAATCCCCTTAGGACGCTTCTATATTCACAATCCAAGACCGTGGCTAAAATACGCAGCCACAAGTCAACTTGCGTTTCAGCATCGTCCTCAGTCATTGCGGCCTGTTGTCACCTCAATACACAAACAAGTCCGTCCTCTGCTTGTTCGTTAAACAACTCCTACCTCAAAGTCTGTGACAGCCGCCGCTAGCAGCCAGACTATACCACTCCTTGCGTTCTCCTTTTCGACAATCACCGCCACTGAGAAACAGCGCAGGCGCTGTGCTCATTGCCTTGTCGTCAAGAAACCGAGTGTCAGAGAAAATCCATGCAGGACAATTAGGAATTTATACACACTGTATGTTGAAGCACGACAATGCCTTTGTGGTCTGTGAATTGTCGCCCCACTAACATTCCTGCTCCTGTAGCACCATGTCCGAACCGCGTAGGCCACGGCCTGCTACCTCTCCCACACGCGAGAAGTCACACTCGCCCTACCGAGACTCGCCTTCTCGAAGGAACAGAGGCAGAGACATCGAAACAGGAGGGTATGCACAAGTTCAAAACACTGCTTATTCGCCCCAGCGTGCCTTTCACGACCCGAACCCTCCCTCGCCCGGCTCCAGAACCGCGGATTGGGAGCCCATCATGACAAACCCTGGAACACAGAGCGAACTCGGTCGCAAGAAATCTTTGATCCGGCCCGAACGCAACAGAATCGACAGGGACCACCCCAATTACTACTATCGCAAACATGCTCAGAATATGGAATTCTTCCCATCTACTACAGGAAACGACCCGGTGGCGGAAGACATGGTTGATGGACGAACGGTCAGCTCCGGTAGCAGCAATCTCAAACCATTCACCGACGACGACTTGCCGGGCCAACAGCGAACTGCACATGTGCCGGGCAAGCTAGACCCGGTGGGCAAGAAGAAACATCCTCGAAAACTGGTCAGAAAGGATACTCGTAACATGACGGAGGAAGAGAAGCTGCGGCAAAAAGAACTGGACAGGATTCGCCCTCCCAGCACTTGGAACGTCTATTGTGCAATCATCACGTTCTGGGCGCCAGACTTTATGCTCAAATGCTTCGGTATGCCCGCTAGAGCGCAAAGAAGAGCCTGGAGAGAAAAAGTCGGCCTGATCAGCATCATCCTCCTGATCGCTGGATTTGTCGGCTTTCTAACCTTCGGCTTCACTCAAGCGGTCTGCGGTCAGCCAGGGCTTCGCCTCAAGATCAACCACGTTGACTCGGGTTACATGATTTTCCATGGCGAAGCTTACAATCTGGACAGTTCCATGCACCCAGCAGCTCAAGGCATCCCCCTCGACAGCAATGTCCTGTACGATCTGCCCCACAAATACGGCGGCCAGGATGGGAGTTTCATGTTCCAGCAGGTCAATGGAGACTGCCAAGGACTCATCACCCTAGCAAATGGCTCAGATGTGCCAACGAATTCAGACGGGGACCTAGCGTGGTACTTCCCTTGTAACGCATTCAACCAGGATGGTTCGTCGAAAGTCAATTTGACCGATCCCTACTATCTGGGATATGCTTGCCATACCACCGCCAAGTCACGAACCACCTTTTACAACCTCAGAAAAGCTGGTGTGGTCTATTTCAGTTGGGACGATATCGCGAACAAGAGCCGAAATCTTGCGGTCTACTCTGGCGCAGTGCTTGATTTGGATCTCCTCAATTGGTTCAACAAGAGTCAAGTTGCGTGGCCCACGCAATTTGACGAGCTGCGCGAAAGTGCACAAGTTCATGGTGCGGACCTCACTCACGTGCTACAATCTTCTGCGGACAGACAGATCGGAAAGTGTCTGTCCCAGATTATCAAGGTTGGCTCAATCGACACGGAATCCGTCGGCTGCATCGCGTCCAAAGTCGTCCTATACGTGTCTTTGTTTTTCATCCTGAGTATCGTGTTGGCGAAATTCTTTCTCGCCTTGGCCTTCCAGTGGTTCCTGGCGAAGAAGTATGCCGCTCCTAAGACCTCACAGACTATGGATCCACAGAAAAGAGCTGAACAGATCGAGGCCTGGACCGACAACATCTACAAAAACCCTCCGAAAATCGCAGATCCTGCGACCACCATTTCCGGATCAGATGGTCGAAGTAGTAAACATGGAAGCATGTTATTCCCCTCGACTTCACGCTTCACCAGCCCGTATGCAGTCGAACGTGGCGCAAAGGCTAACCGGGCTCCACCTACGACAATGACGAGCCAATACTCCCAGGCCAAGACGAACCCATCAGGAAATTCATTGTACAAGGGCGGATTCAATGCCAGCGAAAACACCCTTGCCCGGCCGATGAGCCTTGGAGCTAGTAGGTCCAGTCTGCTCCTGGCTGCTCACGAAGTGTCGCGCTATTCGCATGTTATGGACAACCTTGGTGCCAATGGTCCTGTTGGATTTGTTCATGACAACGTCGTTCCGCAGCCACCGCCTGAGTGGCAGCCATTTGGTTATCCGCTCGCTCACGCCCTTTGCTTGGTCACGGCATATTCGGAAGGTGCAGATGGTATTCGCACAACCCTCGATTCTGTTGCCACTACAGATTACCCCAACAGCCACAAAGCAATCCTCGTCATCTGCGATGGATTGATTAAAGGCAAAGGAGAAGAACTATCTACCCCGGAAATCGTCCTGGGCATGATGACTGACTTTGTCGTCCTACCCGAGGACGTTCAAGCCTTTTCATATGTTGCTGTGGCAAGTGGCTCCAAACGACACAATATGGCCAAGATCTATGCAGGCTTCTATGACTACGGCCAAAACTCTGCTATTGCACCACTCAAACAACAGAGAGTGCCTATGATGGTTGTCGTCAAGTGCGGAACGCCCGATGAAGCCGGCAAAAGTAAACCTGGAAATCGCGGCAAGCGTGACAGCCAGATCATTCTCATGTCTTTCCTGCAAAAGGTCATGTTCGACGAAAGAATGACCGAGCTGGAATTCGAAATGTTCAACGGCTTGTGGAAGGTAACAGGAATGTCTCCTGATTTCTACGAAATCGTGCTTATGGTCGACGCCGATACCAAGGTCTTCCCTGACTCCCTAACTCATATGGTCTCAGCCATGGTCTCCGACCCCGAAATCATGGGTCTGTGTGGTGAGACTAAGATTGCGAACAAGACAGCATCTTGGGTTTCTCGGATCCAGGTGTTCGAATACTTTATCTCCCATCATCTCTCCAAGTCCTTCGAATCAGTCTTTGGTGGTGTTACTTGTCTACCGGGATGCTTTTGTATGTACCGGATCAAAGCACCCAAAGGCGGTAACAATTACTGGGTTCCCATCTTAGCCAATCCCGACATCGTCGAACACTACTCTGAGAATGTGGTCGACACTTTACATAAGAAGAATCTCCTGCTTCTGGGTGAGGATCGTTATTTGTCGACGCTGATGCTGAAGACCTTTCCCAAACGGAAACAAGTCTTTGTACCTCAGGCTGTATGCAAGACCACCGTTCCCGAAGAGTTCAAAGTCCTGCTATCGCAACGTCGAAGGTGGATCAACAGTACGGTGCACAATTTGATGGAGCTTGTTCTCGTCCGAGATCTGTGCGGAACATTCTGCTTCAGTATGCAGTTTGTGGTCTTTATCGAACTGATCGGCACACTTGTCCTGCCAGCTGCCATTGCTTTCACCTTTTACCTGATCATTATCTCGATCGTCCGGAAGCCTGTTCCTATCATACCGCTCATTCTTTTGGGTCTTATTTTGGGCTTGCCGGCGATCCTCATCGTCCTCACGGCTCATCGATGGTCATATATCCTCTGGATGTTGATCTACCTGTGCTCCCTGCCAATCTGGAACTTCGTCCTGCCGACCTACGCCTACTGGAAATTTGACGACTTCAGCTGGGGTGATACTCGGAAGACAGCCGGCGAGAAGACCAAGAAAGCCGGTTTGGAGTATGAAGGAGAGTTCGACAGCACCAAGATCACGATGAAGCGGTGGGCTGATTTCGAAAGAGGTAAGGTCTTCCATAACGTTTTTAATTTGAGCATCCACTGACTGAGGCATTACAGAACGACGAGCACAAGCAAATGGTGTTTGGGTGCCGCAGGAAACTCGCCCAACGACTGGGTATGCTTCGATGCAGAACTTTGAACAATACCGCGACCATTGAATTTATGTGCCGTGAATTTTATGGCTGATGACACAAGCAAGAGCTGCAAATATCAATGAAATGAACAAAAAAGACATGATGGGAAGATTTGCATTGCATGGATTTCAGGTTGCACTGTACGTGTGGTTAAAATGGGTTGCATGGCAAGGCGAGCGAAATGGCCAATGGTTCGCTGGTGTGTGCGTGGCAGGCGTGTGTGTGGGTTTTAGACTACTTAATCTTGTAATATCATCTGGAGTAGCTTCGTGCACTTTGTGCATTAACGTAGTCAGCCAACAAAAATGAATGTGCTGATGAGACAAAGTCGGTCATCAACGCAACAATCATAGTGATCAAAGGGTGCCACTCACTAGTAGGCTTGCACATGAAAAGGGGTCACACAGCCTGACACGTGACCTTTGACCACATAACGTCCCAGTGCTGATCACGCATCTCAGGAACGAAGTCAGGAAGGAAGGACAAGGAAGTCTTGTACGACTCCATCAAAAAAACACTTGCTCCCAGCAACGAACACCTTTAAGGTGTTCGAACTTCCTGCTTTTTGAGACATAAAGTCAAACTCTTTCCCTTAGTCAGGGATTGGTTTTGATTTTGGCGGCTCGTTTACTGAATCCTTGTTCCAGCATGGACTGAGCTTCACTCACCCCTCGGCCAGCAGCTCCCGATTCATTCTATCGGCGGCATGCTGCGTCTTGAGGCGGTATTGTGGAAGAGAAAGTCGGGAGTTGGATATAAGTGCTCGATTTGTTTTCGTGTCTATGAATATGAATGTGAAGTGAAGATCTGGACTCTTGATATGGCTTGGCGATGTAGCAGATTCGCAGCACGTTCGTCACATGGTGATTCCTATGCAACCTGACTCCGTCTGGCTACATCACAAAACATACCGAAACTCAAGGTTCTCCCGATCCGTCAAATCCAGCTGATTATTCGACACGACCGTCTGTTTCTTCGTGCCGTCCACCTCGACTGACTCGACTATACCTTCGTGCGCCACCTGGGACGCAGCTTCCAATGCATCACGTCGTTTGTTCTCCCGAACCAGATACCAGCGCAGGAATAAAATGTCGCAGGCCGGAAGGATACAAGCGATCTGTCGCTTTTGTCAGTTCACGCGAGTAACCGAAGCAGATGTCACGTGTATGTGGCCCCAAAGCTATTGCCTTTCCGACTTACCGTCAAAATCAAAGCCCATGTAGCATAGTACCTAGGCGCCCAACTCGGCCTGAACAACTGCGGACTCAGAATATTCCCCAGCCCGTACCCAACATGATACAACGCAATGACGGTGGTCTTCTTCGTGTGTCCTGCAGAGTTGTTCGCAGCCCATATCATGACGACGGCGTACGGAATCCCGGCTGTCGAACGGATCCAGATCCCCGTTATTAGACCCCAGCGGTTGGACCAAGGCAAGCTAATGAGCAGAATACTCGAAATGGCTGCAGGCACATACGCGGCCACCGAGATCCAGGCACGGCAATTCTTGGTCCTGTTGAGGAAGATGGCGGCGAAGCCTAGCGAGAACAGCGCTGTCAAGCCAGTGACACAACCTAGAAGTGTAGTTTGGAGAGTGGTAAAGCCGAAGGACTTGATGATGAGGGAGTATTGGTTCGTGAGACCATTAGCCATTTCCTGACTCCATGCGTGTAGGAAGAAGAGCCATGTCTTCGGATCTTTGAGGGCTTCGATGAATCTGCTACGGTCAATAACCTTGAGATGGAAGACAGGGTTTTAAACAATACTGACTGATGCTTCTTGAAATGCTTGTGCTCGATACCGGAGTGGTTCTCCTTGATACGCAGGATTGCTTTGGCGCGATCTTCCGGCGACAGGAATTTGGCTTTGAGAGGACTGTCAGGGAAGAGGAACCAAACAGTCGCGCCGAAGGCGATAGTGATACACCCGGTGATGACTGTGGAGGATTAGCTCACTAGAAGCACATTTGAGAAGGAGGCACAAACCCATAAACCATTTCCACGGTGCAAAGTTGCCGGTTTTGATGAAGAGAACGCCATAGGAGAGTAGACCGGAAGTGATCGGGCTAGAGTTACCAGACATCCACATGACCGGCATCAACCAGGCTTGCTCCTGATAGGTGAAAAACATGGAAAGGGTCAATAAAAAAGCTGGCACGATACAAGCTTCTGCTCTTCCGAGGAAGAACCTAACCACGAAAAGACCGGCGAAGTTTTGACAGGGTATATGAAGTAAGACGATTCCTCCCCTGTATTGGAGTTAGGGTAAAGGCTTTTGAGGACGAACAGTTTGGTACTCACCAGAGCATCAGGTTTGCTGCCAGCCACTTCCCAACCGGAAATCTCTGCAAAGCCCAATTCTGGGGCCACTCTGCAAGCAGATACCCGAAATAGAAAATCGATGAGAGCCAGTTGTATTGATTTGCATTGAGATGATTGTCTTTCAGAATTCCCAGGATGGCCGAACTGCCGAGCTACATAATGATATCAGTCTCAATCAACGGGGCAAGTCGTGATCGTACTTACGGTCTGTTTGTCGACATACATCAAATGATAGCCGACGCAGAGGAAGGGAATGATTCTCCAGATAAGCTTCTTCTTAATCCGAAGCGATTCTTCAGGTGTTGGGTCTGCCACATGCACTTCCGAAAAGAGCTTGAAACTTTCATCTGCGTAGCGAGGAGGGACCTTCGCCAATCCAACACCAAGATCTGTGTCTGAAGATACATCCTCGGTGACACCCAGTTTTTTGTCCTCGCCCGACATGTCTGAAAATGTATCTGGTTGAATGGAGAGTTGACGATAAGAACCCGAACTCTTGGTGTTGCTGGAGGATAGAAGCAACCATGGCATAAGGGGGGATATCTCATCAAAATATATAGACACGCTAGCAATCCACAAGGGTGGTAGCGATGGTGTATACGCGATGGCAGGGCATGCAACCTACCAGAGTAGTCCGTATCACATGCATCTGATATATGGCGTGCTTCAGAAGATAAATGTGATCATCCACGACAGGAGTTCCAGGACCTTCAACTTCTGGCGTCGTAAAGCCAAAAAGAGCGTGATCGCTGATGGGCCTTCCTTCGGTAACATCCCATCGGCGTTGGCAATGCATGGTAGAGATAAGAAGTGGTTGGTCTGGTATGGACCATCCCCTACCTTCAACAGCCTACTCCAGTGAAAACCATTCGTCGAAGATATGCTACCTCGCTTAATAGCCCTGCTTGGTGAGCATGTTAGTGAATAGTCGCCAGCTCTCAAGGCTCTGTGCAAGGCACCTTGCGTTATTCGATATCGGAGTATTGTCGCGCTGTACTGCAGACGGGACCGTGGTGGGGAGCACACTTTAGAATCATTCCTGCGGCGTAGTTGTTTTGCGGTCGAGGCGCGTGTTGATTCCAGTGTAATCAACAAGCTTCCCATACGTGCTCGCATCCATGTAATTGCGTGATAGATCGTTGGAGCCCTGTGCCCAAACGTGCTTAGATTCGTGCAAGCACGCAAGTGGGAGCGAGTCTTAACAAGGTCTGATGCGCCTATCTCCGACCGCGTCGCAGGCATCCGATCTGCTTTCCTCGGTGGCGCCGACCGATAAGTATACCACAATTCCGGTATATTTCATATTCAGGAACCACAGAAGAGTGAAGACATAAGGAGAAAGCGAAGAAGAAGAAACGTTGACGAGTCTGTCAAAGCTAGCAACGGGATGGCCGAGATCAAGATCATCGTTGCCGGAGCAGGCATCGCGGGCCTCGCTGCAGCGGTTTCCTTGCGGCAACTGAACTCTTCCGGCCACAACTTCGACGTTCATCTTTATGAAAGGGCGCCCGAGTTAAAGGAAATCGGCGCCAGCATCGCACTGAGTCCAAATGGATTGCGTACTTTGGAGCGTTTAGGAGTTGAAAATGCACTCGACGACAATATCGGCTATCGGGGTCCGAGTGCCCTGCCGATGATATACCGACACTGGAAGACGAACGAAATCGTCAGTGTCGACCAGTTTGTCGATGTCCCTAACCATAAACACCAAACGGCTCGATTTCATAGGGCGCATCTTCACGACGCTCTCCTCCAGCATGTCCCCAGAGAAATCATCCACCTCAATAAGGAGATCATCTCTGCCGAAGCGGACGGAGCCGGTGTGACCTTGCTCTTTAAGGATGGCACAAACGTCAAAGGCGACATCTTAATCGGTGCCGATGGGCTTCGATCCAAAGTCCGAACGACCTTCAATCCGGAACACAAATTGCACTGGACTGGGCGGACACTGTTCCGTTCCACGTTCGATTACTCCCTTGTCAAAGACATACCAGACCTACCACCTGACTCGACCCATTGGTGGGGACCCAAGACCACCTTCTTCGCGTCGAGACTCGGTCGGAACATGTACACGACAGTTGGTAGCTTCGACCCCAGGGACTACTCCAAAGAGAACCCCGAAAGTGTGCGTTGGGATCAAGTGGCAGATGTCGCGCCATTCAAGGATCTTTACAAGGAGGATTGGAATCCGGTCGTCAAGGCGTTAGCAGAGGCCACTCCCTACGTGCGATTGTATCCCAACTTTGCTGGCGAACCATTGGCTTCGTGGGTGTTCGGATCTCGGGTGACCTTAGTGGGTGATGCGGCTCATACTCACGGCGGAAGTCACGCCGCCGGGGGTTCGCTGGCCCTTGATGATGCTTTCGCGCTGTACTTGTCATTCAGACATGTCCTTGCCACAGTTGATCCTGGCCACAAGTTATCCTCGCAGGACATCCAGCAGGCACTAATACTGTACGAAAAGACCAGACGACCACATACGACTCGACTGATAAACGGTGTTCTTGGCTCCGCAAACGCTGTTACGCCAGCCACGGATGAGGAGCTCAGGCAGAAAATGACAAGTAGGGCAAGCACGATCTGGCTCACCGAACATGATGTGAACGCGACTTTCGCAAAAGTGCTTCAAGACGAAGGTCTCATTCCGTCAATACCTCAAAGCAGCGCTGCAACTCCACAGGAGCCAAGCATTCGGACGCAAAGCCGGCTCTAGTGATCAAGTCCTTGATGGTTAGACGTATAGATATATATTGATACCGCTGGACCTAGAACGATATACCTGTGTTCCTTTCCATCGACGCTTGTAGCTGCGGCCGTACACTGTGCCCGTCTGGTATCAAAGGTTATTTTGAAGGGACACCTTCTGCTTGCTTTGCAAGCTTGTCGGCTTCCTCGGCTTTTTCCTTGTCTCCAAGCTCTTCACGGCCTTCTTCAAAGACCCTGTCAAAGTCGAACTCGCCCCATCTGATATCCGGGTTGAGACCGGCAAACTTCCATACACCGTCGACCTTCTTGTACCAGTGGAGGTTGTAAGAGTGGGCGTGACCCTTGACTTTGATCTGCGCACGTGAAGCATCGGTGTATTTCTGGTGAGGCACACGCAGCTGGTGGTGGCCAATGATTTCGGTGTCGCTGACTTTCTCCCACTTGGACGCACCGCAGAAGTGTTGTGTCATGAGAAGAGGGTCACCGAGCACCTTGGGATCTGACACCATCTTGACGAACTCGTCGGCAGGCATGGCCTCCCATAGCTTATTCAAGAAGGAACGGTAATCGATGCGGAGGGTAGGTGCAATGCATTTTCGCAGGCGTTCCCAATCCTGATCGACAACGTCAGCAGTCCGGTCTCAAACTGTTGGAGTGATGAGACTCACCTTCGAATCGTAGCTTTCAGCCCATTCGAAGTAGGCGGAGAGACAACCTTGGTAGTCTGGCGGCGTGGGTTAGTACAATGTTCCGGACCAAGGACAAGTGTCGCAGAGCGTGCGTTGACCGGACAAACTTACCTTCCCAAGAGATTAGCTTGTCCTTGGACGCCATGTTGAAATGATCAATAGCAAAGATAAAGAGGAATAGCACGAGGAAAATTGCAAGAGATATAACAAGAGCAAAAAGGAGGGGTGTGTTCAGGAGAAAGTCAACAAGTGCAGTCCGCATTGAGGGTCTATCTCTGGTTACACCGCCTCTCGCGTGTCTGTCCCCAAGACTTTTTTGTTCGTCCGAGCCTTGTCATTTATGTCCGCATCATTAGGCACTCTTCTTCCTGCTAGGCGCATTTATAGTGGCCTCTAACTCGTGCTGTTAACACCTGTTCCTGCGCAACGATGCAGCCTGACGGACGCTAAATCGGGACCAAATGTGCGGGGCGCTGGCGCTAATCCGGCCCCTAAAAACCAACCAAGAGTGGCTTATGATGCCAAAATTGGAAACTTCTGGGGGGATCCGATGGTGGCGGCGGACCGACACTGACTTCCGTATGATCTCCGGAGAATGCAAAGATCTGTTGAATGTGCTGATAAAGCGCTGCCGGCCAAGGGAGTACTGTGCTGGTAAGTATGAGTATGAGACCGACACTCAACAACACATTCAGCAGCGCTGCGCTTAAGGGCAGCTTTAGGCCGCAGGCTCGTGTACGGCTGCCAGGTAAGCACCAGTCGAAGAAGCGCTGTCTTTCTGTCTTGCGGAAGCAGACATCATGACACTGTGTTCGACTATCTGTGTTGACGATACATTGCTCTCCTTGAGGTCAACGAAACGACCATGAGTCACATCACATGTTTCTGCTCCATGCTTCGCCAACACTTCTGCCCTCTCTCACTGACGACGCAGACATCAACCTCGTCCACTATAACCGATCAGTCCAAAAGCCCAGACGGAAGCGTACAGTATCATACTCATCTGCAGACTGCAGACTCTCTCCTGTTCTGCCCTAATCGTTGCCCACAGGCTTGCGAAAATGAATCGACTGGCGCAAATGAATGAGCATTACCGTCCCCTCCACAAAGGGAGTGGCAAGGCAGCTTAGGATCAGTGGGATGTTCATCTTGTTGGGTCCAATTCAGACTATCTGTCCATGGATTTTTCACGGGAGAGAGAACTTTCTATCACCAATCTTATGGGATACAATGGACAGAGGCAAGCTTATATGCCCCTCACCGATGCTTACTCGATCTCGTATCGTCGATTTTTCCGAGTCGCGAAAGAGCGCGAGATATGAACAGTATGACTTCACTTAGGGGTCATGATACATGCGTTGCTTTCCCAGTGGTCAAATCTTCAAGTTATGCATGAGTAGTATTTGCTCTTATTGTTTCGTCCGGGAAGCCATGGATCCGGCTGCATGTGACGAAGTCGAACACGAGATGTCAGCCTTGTTTGTTAGGCCTTAACCTGATGACTTCTCGAACGAATTGGTAATACCACATGGAAGCTTCAGACGAGTTGCTTGGGTAAAGAGCAAAGGTACTATTTATCTCTCGCAGAGCATTCCGACTACAGTACAGGACATAGGAAACATTTTCTCGGCATAATCAACGACAGCCTCCCGACACAGGATTACAACCTCGCCACCAGAGAGCATCGATTCAACCACTCCACTTGCCATGACACACTGCAAGATGAGCGTCGTCGCGCAGACAACGCCAACCGTGGAGGCAGGTACGGCATCCGTTCTTTCTGCAAGAAACAGCCGACATCAACGGCTTTGACTTGCTCCTCATACCAGCCGGAGCCATGAAACCAAAAGCAAGACCAGTGCGAGATGACTTCTTCAAACCTCCACACATCACATGGCCCTCCTTATCAACAGGCAGACGAGCAAGACTCCGCACAACCTTCCGATAGTCGCCAAAGAATGGATGTCCTCGAATGTCGTCCTCGTTGAGTCCAATGATGCCATGTCCAAGAGTCACACACACTTGCCCAGCCACCGCAATCGCATGAGCATCAGGATGCTCCGACGGTGCAAGCAATACTGAGTAGACATACCCGACAAACGGCACGATATCATCAGCAACTGCATTCGGAAACACCCACTCGCTTCTAAACCTGATGGGATGCCAATGAGTCACCAACAGCTCTCCGACACGGCAGAGTTGTCCACCACTGCGAACCTTGCTCTTCACCACGGCCACAACCTTGCGAGCACCAGCCGGGGTCCAAACGAGCATGCCGGGCTTGAGGTCCTTAACCGGAACTCCTGTTTCAGCTGCGGTCTTGACAAGACAATTCCCTTCAAAGCAAGGTGTGTCGCTGTTATTGAATCTCTTCATTGAGGCCACTGCGGTGTGTCCAATGGTTCTTGACCCCGTTTGTTCCCCACTAGGGGCGTAGACCGGTACGACACGTTCAGGCCGGCTTGGTTTTGGGGGTGGGAGCTCGTTGAAAGCCTCATCGAGTTCATCTCGGTACTTGATGAACATTAGACTGTCTTTGCCGTACATTGATGGTCCAAAATCTTTGAAGGTGTTGCAAAGTTGTCGCTGGTGAGCATGGAGCAGGCTTGGAAGGTAGTGACGACCCCACTTCATCCAGTAATTCTTTCCAGCTGAGGTCTCGAGCGCCTTCGAGACCTGACCTGCCGGATCATCCCCTTTCAAGTCTTGGAGGAGTGACCAGATAAGACCATCCGGTTTAGCGCCCCGCCGACCCGCGAGTGATTCTATTCCTAGGATCAGAGAATCAAGACGGTTCCTTGCCTCAATCAGCGCATCTTCATCACTGATGTACTTGTGTTCTCCATTCTGCTTCCGTGGAAAGAGAGAGGACAAAAAGTCACAAAGTGTTGCTCGATAGACGTGGTATTCACCATACGCTTGCGGAATGTTTGTCAATTTAGCGATCGCGGTATGGCTTTGGGTGCCCATCGCTCTTCCATCAGGCAGTTTGTAGTCAAGCTTCAGCAGTATTTTCACCTTGTTTGAGTTGTCGGGACATTTGATCACGAGCTCTCGGCTTTGACCGTATTGAAGGTTGCCCAAGCGCAAACCGTAACCACTTTTGAAGATCTCAAAATCGTTGTAGCCAATCACTCGCAGAACGGCATCTCTCACGCCTTCCACATTCAGTATTACAGACGTTGCGTAAGTGGTGAAGAGGTTTGCAACCGCATGTACAAACTGTTCAAGATCAGTATTGTCTTCTCGGATAGCGCGGCTTAGTACTCACCACAGTGCCAATCATACCGGCATCAGGGATGAAGGAGTAGCTACCGTTTCCTACTTCAGCAATTGATTGCATTAGTTCAGATCTCATTTTGTAGCCAAAGCCAAAAGTATGGATAGTGGGCATCGTTAGGTGCTCGGTATCTGCTTTTACGATCATCTCGCGTAGTTTGACCACATATCCCTGTGGCGGACACATGTGGTTGGGCATTCCATCAGTCAACACGAACATCCCCTGCACATTGTAGACTTGTGTGGCCTTTTCGAACAATTTGAGCCCGGTCTTGACCCCAGCCCAAAGGTTCGTATTGTATTCGGGGCGAAGGCTTTCGATTCGCTTCAAGGTTGCTTCTTTCTCAAGGTTCGTCATGGGGGTAAGCTCTTGGACGATCTGTATAGCGCAATGTGAGGATTTTTCTGGGTGTGTGACGACAGCTCTTACCTTCGCGTCATTGGAGAATGTCACAATACCCAGCCTATCGTTATCTCTCAAAGACCTAAGAATAGTTCGTGCAGCATGTTTGGTGAGATCTAGGATGTTGAGTCCGGTTGACTCTTTCTCGTCCTCGTCTTCGACATCTGGCAGTGATGCAGGGGCGTGCATGCTGCCGGAAACATCTATGACAAGAACAATGTCGCAGGAAACCCGTTCGAGGCCATCTTTGGATAGTCTAGGCGGTTGGATCGAGACAAGAAGATGATCGCTACCGTGATGGACAGGGTTCATCGTGATGGCCAGCTGCTGGTCAGCATCGTCACCGTCACCGTCAACGGCGTTGGTACTTGGACGGTGTGGGAGGTCGTAGGTTCTGTTTACCATGATGAAATCGTCCGAGGTGGTGTCACCTTGAGTCGATTCTTTACAGATCATGGATGATGGGAGGTAGAAATGTTGGATGTCTTATTCAATACGCTCTTCTTGTTGTTTGTCTCTCTTGCACACGACCAATCTGTATTTGCAAAACAGGTCGCACAAAGTTTGCGCTTATTAGTCTCACAAAGGATATCTGCAGGCTTTTAAGTTGTGTGTGTGGTTATGTCGTAGACGTGGACTGAGACAAAGAAAGCTGTTTGTGCTG
The DNA here is from genome assembly GCA_000835395.1 of Exophiala sideris. NCBI lineage: Eukaryota > Fungi > Ascomycota > Eurotiomycetes > Chaetothyriales > Herpotrichiellaceae > Exophiala > Exophiala sideris. The sequence continues at coordinate 1,767,546 of KN846954.1, read as the reverse complement.
GAAGTGCCTTCAAGGCAATTGAGGGGGGGGAAAGTGACACTCAGCTCCTTGTGTGATGGGACTGCCTCCCTCATCAAGGCAATTGTCATCGGCTTGCTTTGGAAGTGAATCTTTACGCTGTTTCTGCCTCGTAGAAGCTTACCTCGTTTTGTCATCATTGTCACTATAGCTGGCCTTGGCTGAAGCATTTTCTTCCCACTGTTGAGCCGCAATAAGGGAACTTTCTTGTTCGCGAAAAACACTCTGCCGGTTTGTAGTGGGCTTGGCCTTGTAAGGAGCAATACCAGAAGGTCGACGTTGTAGTGCGACACACGCTAGGCTCGCGTATAGCGCAAGGCGGACGAGGCTGCAGCTACAGTAGGTGGACATGAAGTCGAAGGCAGTTAGGTTTTTCCAGCTCGATGTATGTATGTGCTGGGGACTGTTTATGGGGACTTTGGCAATCTACCAAAGGACAAACACCTGGTTCGTGCGCCTTTCGGGTAGTCGAGGCGGAGTGATTAAAGTTCAATGAAGTGTGCCGTTTCTGGAGCCTTGACTTCAGGAGATTCTCAATGCCAGAAAGATGAGACCCTGATGAGATCTGTGCTTTTGTGTCTTTTCGAGTATCATATCGCGCGAAATAGGAGCGGACGCCGGAAAGAGAACTGGCATAGTTGAAGCTGCCACTGTAGCGCCCGCGTTTTCTAATGTGAGGGATGCAAACGTGGCAAACATCTTAAATTAAGCCAAGCCAAGCTTTGATCAAGCTTTGAAATCAATGTCAAATCGAGCTTCAGTTACTGCGGCCACAGGTGCCACGACTGATAAACTGCATCATATATTGGGTTCGAGATGTTACTAGTATCTCTGTAAGGACGCTTAAGGGAAGATTGACCTCCGCAAGTCGTCGACTCGGAGACCAACGGCACGCCTGTCACGTGGTGTATCGCGCAACCGCTATCGATGGTAAGAGTTTCTAACTTTAGGTTGGCGTGAGCATGGGGGAGCCCTGATATTCTGATTTGGACGACAACATGTCAACAGACACGGCCTCTACTTCTTGACATGAACCTTCATGGTCATAAGTCTATCACATACACAACAAGAGAATGACGAGCCCGAAAAAGAGACCCGGGGCCGCGATACAGGTGGTAACAGTGCCTGAGGTCTGAACGACCTGTGGCTCTCCTTTCGTCTTGACTCCATCTACACTGCATTGCGTGCCGCTTCCGCCACTTGTCTGGCTATCCGTGGTATTGTAAACCATCTCGATGTACTGGACTGCTATCCGAACTTGGGCACCTACACTCATATTGCCCGAGAATGACCCACCGTTGCTCCAGAGGTTGAGTGTCAAAGCACTCGCCTCAGTGGGAACGCTGTTCGTCGTCTGATACCCCACTTGGTCATTAATGTACCAGATGGTCTGCCCTTTCAACCAGTCCACCCTGTATTCAGCCCAATCCGTCCAATTTTTGCCTGTAGGCAAAGACACATTTGCAGTCCCGGGAGGCGCTGTGGACGATACCGGCTGGTTGGTGGCTTGAAACTGATGATGAGAGCGTCGCGTCAAGATCTCAATGTCTGTTTCCTGTGTATCGGATTCATAGGTGAAGAAACCGACCACCGCACCAGCAGCGACGGTGTCGTTGCTGTCTTCCAGCACTTTCATGCAGATACGCATGCTCGCATGCAAGACATTTTCGATGCTTCTCATCTGCGCAATGCTCTGGAAATCCTGGTTTCGTGACGTGCGGAAAGTCATGTATGTGTCACTTCCGTCTGCTGATCCCGCGGCAGAGATGTATGCATTCTGGGCCGAATAGACCATGGGCGGGTGTGAGTCTGGATTCTTGACGCCACTGAGTATTTGGAACACGTCCTCAAACGCGCTTGAATTGAAGTACGGCGAGGTTACCGCCTGGTCGCCGGAATCTTGCCGAGAAGTGATCTGCGCTGGCTCTGAAGTGGTGTAATTGGAAAGGCTGCGGAAATCCAAGAACCGATAGTTCTCAAAAGGGGTGGCGCTTTGACCAGAAACTTGGTACAGAGAACAATCTGTTGACTCTGCCCTGGGGTTTAGGTGTGATAGACCATGTCTCTGCAAGGATACACCGCACGCCGTCCAGGACAGAACGAGTAGCAGGGAGGTGACTGTGGCCATTGTGGCGAGCTGGTCCAGGGTACAACTTCCCTAATCAAAAAGGCGCTGGAGAGCGATTGAGGTCTGTGGCGGTCTATGTCCAAAGCATGTATTTTGGCCTGACACACAAAAGAACGACCGTGGTACAAATCAAGCAGTAGGCCTTATCTTCTACCTCGGAAGAAGGTGAGCACGGTCCTACTTTGGTTGGCACGTCGATGGATTCTAGTACCACGAAACATACCCGTGCAGACCTCTAAACCCTCTTCGTCGTCGCAGATCACCCAATATAGTAGTCGGGAAACGAGGCCTTACTACAATGACAGTTATCAACAACCTCATCCGACAACTGGTGGCGGTGTCAGTTGTTCGTCTATGCCACACCCCGACAGCGCACGTCCCGTTTGGTGAACCTCGCGCCAGCAAGTGGTACCCTATTGGTTCGAATTCCACCTCCTGGCAAGCAGTGGATGCAAAAGGATCTGAGCTTAATGGCCTGTGTATTGGGATTAGTACCTATCACTATTGTTCATTTCATTGAACCTATGACTACAATCAGTCTCTCGAATTCTCAACTAATTGACCGAAATGAAGAATGGCAGCGCCTACCGTGCGTTCTTGACAAGTCGCCCTGAAAGCGAGACACGGCGGAGAGGCGCATTGATGGCAGCTCTATCCGTCGTAGTTTCCCATAGAAACACCTCTCCTGCCTGGTCCTTCCCCCACATCAGAAAGTATTGACTGTCTGTAAGGTTTTTGCCGCAAAGGGAGCGAAATCTAGCCGGGAGAGCACTGACGAGTAGAGTACATATTCAGCGGAAGCCGGGGTAGACAGAATTGACAGAGAAATTGAGTATTCAAGCATTGTTTGTTACATGTCTTCCGGTGAACGACTCAACGCTTCGCTTCTTTCCGTTCTGCATGACCTCAAACGATGACGTCAAGCTGCCTAAGCAGCAGCAGCAGCAGCCACAGCAGCAAGATAACTCTGTCAACAACACATTAACCCATTTCAGGTTCCCATGGGAGGCTTACTCGCCGAGTCCGAGGGTAGAATCGTCGACCAGAGATGGTTACTTCGATACACCAAAGCCAATAAGCACAACCCAGCAGCCTGCCACCACTGACACGCCCCAGACGAGTCCTCATGGACCGTGGACACCTGGGTTTCACTTTCCTACCAAACGCGGATCTGATGCCAAAGATTTCGCTGTCCAGCCCGACGATTCTATACAGCGACATGGTTCCACGGATGCCCCATTCATTGGGCCATCACATAGCCCGAAACGAAGAAGATCGTCAATCTCTGGCATCCCGATCCCTCCAGATGCAGTACTTTCTAATGAAAAGCGTCCTCTGCCTCTAAGAAGAAGATCAAACTCATTACCGACGGCTTCCGTCCCATCACTGAATCCAGCGCCGGGAAGACCAGAAGTGCGCAAGGTCATCTTCACACCCAGTCCTTTCCGCCGTGACACCTTATTTCCCACAGACTCAATCCCAAAACCACTGGCTACCTTCAAAGGCGAACGACTTGTTGAACACCCCGAGGAAGAATTCGAGGAACTTCGACGACCGTCCACCCGTGAGAGCGTGCTGAGTCTTGAGAGATGGCATAACCTGAAGACTAGGGCCTCTCAGAAAGCTCGTAGTCGACCGGCTCAACTACTCTTCGAATATTCAGTGTACACTTTTCTCCTGTGCTTCATATATTTCCTCGCCGTTGGGCGACCATTGTGGAAAGGGGCAGTATGGTATATGTGGTATGCACGTTCCTCTACTCCAGGCTGTCCATTGACTCACCACACCTTGCAGGTACGCGCTTAAATATGTCTATACAATCGAAGGGGGTTGCGCGGTTTTTCTCGGCGTCGCATTTTTGTAAGTCGTGCCTGCTGTCTATTGCGCGGTGTGAATAGATCTTGACAGAGTTCCTAGTTACTCCGTAGGTGCCTTGTTAGTTCACTATGAACCCGACCCAGCACCAGTGTCGCCTGATGAGCTGGCGTCACAGATTGAAAAAGCCAGCAGCACAGCGTTGATCATTCCATGCTACAAGTCCGCAGCCGCGATCGAAGCGACGTTACAGGCCGCTTTGAAGACCTTTCCGGCCGAAAACATTTACGTCGTTGCAAATGGCAATAGTCCAACACCACTGGATGACACTGAGGACGTTATTCGACCTTACAAAGTCAATCACATATGGGTGCCTATCGGCTCGAAGATCGTGGCTCAATTCGTCGGCACGTACGCTGCGTACAAGTTCCAGTATGTCCTGATGATTGACGACGATTGCCTGCTTCCGGCCAACTTCCCCATCGTCTCAGACCGGATCCAACCTGGTACCAAGCACGGCTCAATAAAATGTGTCGGTTATACCATAAAGGCAACCGGCCCGAATGGATCAAAAGGAAACGCAGTACAGCAGCTTCAGGACCTGGAGTACAAAATGGCGGGCATGCAACGCCAGTTTGCTGGAAGCTGGGGCAGTGCCACCTTCGCTCACGGCGCCATTGCCCTGTGGGAACGAGATTTCATCCTCAAGTGTTTCCGGCACCATCCCGGCTTCAAAATCTCTGAGGACTGGTATTTTGGCCTCGTCTGTCGCAATCTTGGAGGCCGGGTCGTCATGTGCTCGTCCGTCTTGGTCGAAACAGAAGTCCCGTCTGGCCTGTTTGTTGGGTCCGGCTCCAGGGGCGGCTTTGGCGAGATGACCGTGTACAAACAACGATTTTACAGGTGGAATTTTCTGTTCTTGTTCCGCATGTGGCACAACCTCGAGCACATTCTTTTCAAGTGGGATCTTGGGGTTTACTCAATCGGTTCCAAGGTCTACACCTTTCAAATGGTCAGTTGACATCGCCATATAGGACACCCTGGGGTTTACTCACGGCTAACGTGCGACAGCTTTACGAGACGATCCTATATGTCACCGGTCCCGTACTACTGCCTATCGCTTTTGTCATCAAGCCTCGATTCATGGGGATGATGACTGGAATTGTGATGGCCATGTACTTTATTATAGTCAACATCTTTAATGAGGTGAGTTCTAATGTGGTGGAAGAGGACGAGATGCTAAATGGTGATGTTCAGATTACTTTACGCCGAAAAAATGAGATGGTCTCTCGGAAAATCGTATTATTTTACTACCCACCATACAAATTTGTGTTGAGGATGATGAACGTTGTTTCAGTGTAAGTTTTTGCCGTCTGCATCAAGATATTTCCTGGTTACGAGGCTCAACAGACTGCCAGATACTATTCGGCATTCAAATACGCACAGTACTTTGCGACGCGGCATCCTTCGATCATCGAAGACACACAAGCAGTGGAGTTGGTGATCGAATCGAAGAAAAGGGCAAAGAGTGTGGCTCCTCCTATGCCGGACCGTAGACCTTCGTTTTTCAGAAGGCTAAGTCTGGGTCGGAGGAAGAGTAGTGCTGTAGCTCATCATGACGAGGGAGAGAAGATGCCTTCGAGACCGAAAACCGCACCTGTAAAAGACATGAGCGTTACGGAACAAGGTGTCCAACATCCCGTGGATGGCATCGATCGACGGAGGAGTGGGGTTGGGCCATTCTCCAGACGTCCTTCCACGGCTCCTGCACAACGCAAGAGTGTCGTGGATCAAGCTGTCCAACAGCCCAGGGCTGACATCGATCGACGGACGAGTGGTATTGGGCCGTTGTCTAGGCGTACTTCTACGGTTCCTGAAAACCGCAGTAGTGTCACAGATCAAGCTGTCCAACATCTCGTGGATAGCACCGATCGTCGGACGAGTGGGATTGGTCCGTTCTCCAGGCGTACTTCTACGGCTTCCGGAAAACGTATGAGTGTTGCGGAGCAAGCTGTCCAACATCCCACTGATGGCTTCGAACGACGGACGAGTGGTGTTTCGCTATTCTCCAAGCGTACTTGGTCGGCTTCTGGAAAACGCATGAGTGTCGCGGAGCAAGCTGTCCAACAACCTCGTCCTTCTACTGATTCTGAGCGACAGCATCGCGACGCGAAGGAAGTGCTGTAATACTACCATTATGGACATAGTCGGAATAGACTAACTCGACACATACCATGAAAAAACTGTCTTTGGAGGGGTTTCATGCTCACCTTGTCCGATGGACGCAGACTTGTAAATGCTGCTCTGTGCTTTAAGGTCGAAGGTGGTTCCTGCCAGAGGCGTGAGTGTCGGAGGTTAGGCTGTCCAACGTCTCGATGGCCTGGTTCACGCCCAGTGTCAGTCGGATAGGACCACACTTTAGGCGTCCTTCCAATGCTTCATATTGACCAGAAGGTGCCCTGGTACTGTCATCCAGGGACAAAGCCGGAAAAGAACAGCTTGATCGACGTCATCAAAGTCTGTCTCCGTGAGGGTTTCACGTCCATCCTGTGTGATAGGCGCAGGTTCGTAAGCCTCTTTCGTAGTAAACGACAACCACGTGGAATATAAGGTTCGTGCTTATTTCGCCGGGGTTCACTGTTGGCTGACCGAGACTTCTGATCACGCAAGGGATTGAGGAGTAAACTGAGTTCGACAACCGGAATACCGTTTTTTCTGACGAAAGGCCTTGCATTACCCTTGATTCCACGTGGTTGAAAGAGCAGGGGCAGCTTTCCGTACGCAAGGTTTGTCCAGGACGGGAAGCTGGCTGATATCATTCTGTGGTAGCCGGCGGGAAAGCATGTCTCTAGCATCCTTCGAATTCTAGAGTGCATGCTGTCTTGCGCAACATCCGAAGCTTACCTGTTAGCGACCACGTGGCAATCGGCCTCTCCGTGTCCACTGTACCATATGTGAATGCGGAATTGTGATGTGGAACATGTCCGCATCCTCGGCTGCATAAGATGAAATCCTTCATGTCCTGGAAAAGGAAGTTGGCCTTGACACACGGGATACACTTACCGCGGACAATCCACCACAGGCTGTCCTTTTGTCGCATGAGCAGCCAATGCTAGTCGGACACGAGGTTGACGACCAAGTAGACGGCGGCATCCGTTAAGCTGAAACTATCTGGCAGCTGGTAAGTAATAGCGCACTGGCGCAGTCGCTGTCATGCTGTCAGGTTTGATTCCAACCAGGGTTCAAAAGCTCGATTGGTCTAAATGTCCGATCGTGGGTCATTTTGGCGGCATTTTCTTGCGCCTCGACTCGACCCTTATCAACGGCTCGCCGAAATGCCACGCGAGAATTATGATTTTGAGGCCTGAATGCTTACAAGCGATCCTCGATTGTGGGACGGTGTTGAGCCAATTTCAACGTTGACATGAATCGTGAAGATGTCATTTTGCATCTGCAGACACTAATTTTTTCCAACTTTTGGCACTGGGGAGGCCGTGATTCGTGGGAAGTGAATGAACTGTCCCTGAGTGCGAGCCGCTGCCACGTTTTCGAAGGGCCTTGCAAGGGAATGCAAGCAGTCTTTGATTGGGTTCGTCTGAGTTTTGGGTGGACTCAAAGAACGCCAGCCAGGGCAAGCTGCATTGGCGACACGAGGAGCAAGAAATGTCTTGGTCCTCGTGTTTTGCGACGTCATTAATGGGGCCAGTTTGCGCAATGTTCCGGGTGCATGCCTAGATCGAGGGATCGAGTAACATTTTGAAGAATGTTGGAATGAAGAGGTTTCGCTATTTTTCGAGTAGCGATCGAGGTATTATATTTGATTCGAGTTGAATATCTGCCAAATGCTAGTTCTAGTTTGTCATTTCGGCTTCGGGTTCCCCCAGGTGGATTCCGTGGATATTGAGACTGAGATGTGAAGGCATACCATAGTACACACGGCAAGGATCATCGTCATCGAGTCGGCAGGTGCGATTTCGATACGAGGAGCACCACAAAGGGGTCGGGCGCAGCCTAGTGAGGTCCCTAAAAATGTGCCCTAACATCCCTAGCTTCATCATTATCATTATTGACAATCGAGCAGGGATGGGCCTGCCAGCAGGAGTGGGTGTATATCCTTTGCACTTCATCCCTCTCTTGTAGACTGTTACGTGAATGAATCATTGTGCTCTTGTACACAGTAGGTACTTGCTGCAGGGTAAGGGAGTGGCTGAGAGGCAGTGATCGACCTGAGGACAAATTGGAAACACGAGGCGACCACGAGTATCGAGGGGTCTGATCTGCGGTGAGGGGAGAGGACAGTGCCAGCGATCGTATCCGGGTGAATGGGGGCTCAGCAAAAAAGAGGCTCTCCGTTGCAGTGGATGCACGTGGGCTCATAAAGGTGGTTCCGGAACTGCAGCCAGTCTTCGGATCGGTTGAGCGAGGGCTTACCCTGAAATCCAAATTGTCAGAGGATAGTGAGATATGTGCCTGTGTCGGCATCATCGAGGGGTGATCTGTGGTTTATCTGCTCAAATTGTTTGCAAATGTGAGGAATCCATAAAGTTCGTGCGGTTTTGGGCTGGTTGATCGTGCGGTAAGATGGAGACTGCGACTGTGGAAACCCTCGTACGAGTACCATAGTACCGTCGTAGTCAAGGGTTTGTCCGGTGGCGTTTGGAAAGGGATCAACCAAGTGCGTGATGAATTGTTTGGTTTGGTGCCCGAGGAACAAGAGGTTTTCTTCCGCGGACGCCAGTGACTGAGTGACCTGAATTCTCGTGGGGGAGTGGACTGCGGTGGACGATGGAAATGGACCGGGATGGACCGTGGATGGCCACATTGGCCCACGCCAAAAACGCATTCGCTAGAGTTTACTTGGGCTAGTTAACCACCTAATGGACCTAATGGACATGCCCCCCCCAGTGATTCTGACTTGTTCCCCTGCACCTGGCAATTTACCTAGCTACTAACGCATCCTTTCCATTCTCCCTCTCCATCTGAAATATGCGCATACAATAATAGTCTCTTTTACTATTCTACTTGCATCTCAACAGGCGAAAGGTAGCTGCTTCGACGGTCGTTTATCAAACCCCAACCCCCATGCTCGGGAATTAAATCTCATCAAGAAAACGCACAGACTAGAGAACGGGAACTAGTAGACGGACGCAAGTGCAACTTCAACGACTTTGGAGGTGCCATCATCTGCCACTGTCACTTCGCACCTCGATTCTACCACCCGCAAGCGAACCGAACCACTCGATCGGCATCACCTCGACTAGCCGTTGGTTGGGTTCAGATTTCCTCCTTCTCTTTTGCTTGTCCGCTCATTTTATTTCATACCGTCACTCTCCCCAGGACCGTCGCTACATCGATACATACAGCGTCTGCGACAGTGTCCCTCTCCTATCGCATCCACCACAGCTCGCCATCTTCCTCCTTCATCGGCACTCGATCTTCGTCCTCTACGAAAGGCTCCAAACGCACGTTCTTGAGGAACGCCGAGCACTACCGCATCTCACACACTTCCCAGAATTTGTTCGATGCACGTTGCCGTGGGTCGATAAGGTCCCGTCGCTGCACTCTTCCACCTTTCGTGCAACGACCGATTCGCGAAAGTCTCCTGGTACGAACATCGTCGACCTCCTGGGTACGCACATCGCCTCGATCCGGCTCCACAAGTCTCCTCCACGCCACGTTTTGAAAAGAATTCTGGATACCTGAAACAAACCATTATCGCCCTGTAGAACCAGGAAACGCAGCCGGATCCTGCCACGCGGAATCCCCACGGTGCAGGACGCAGTCGGGTTTGGTGTTCTAAGAAGTTTAGACACCAGGATCCTACAAGATACAGCAAAGAGCTGTGCAATTGCGCCATCTAAAAAGAATCCTTTGCGACATCCGTTTTCTTCCTTGGAGGAGGGGGGTTCGTGTTCCAGTCCACCAGCAGGACCGAGTCAATCCTTTGCGCATCAGCTTGTACAACAACTGGCTGTTGTGTCAGCTCTTCTCCGCCACAATTTTGCCGCAGTACCTCTCACATTACCATTCACGGGAGTGCTGGCCAATTAACTCTTAGCTTCTGAGGCTCGTCGAGCGACGAGTCAGGGACTTGACTACCTTGTTCGAAGACTATATGCGCACTTGCAACAACTCTGGTCGCCTTCTGCGTTAGTTACATTGATAAGCAAGCGACAAGTCGAAAATAATTGCAAACATGGAGACGACGAGCCGCCGTCCCTGGGAGTCGAGTCCTCCGCACAGTCTCCCCCAGACCACTCAGACTCTACCCTCAATAGCTTCGTTAACATCAAAACTACCCATTCAGCCCAACGACAGGGCCCCCACAGATCTTTCGATACTTTCACCACAGAGAGATTCTGGAAGTTGGATGACCCCTGGCACTCGTAAGTCTCGGTAGTGAGAGTTCTGGAAATCAAGCTAATTTCTCTACAGGTTCTTCTGCGCACTCCGGAAATTCCATGCCATATCTAAATTCTGCACATTCTCCCACAGTCCCCTCACCTTATACTCCAGAACATCATTCTAAGGCTACTTCGGCGCCGTACAATGGCGGCATTCACCAGTCAAACGGCCTGCCACCACCCCCGTCCGATCCAAACCACCACCGAGGCAGTGGTGACTTCCGTGGCGACTTTGACGAATCTAGGCGAAGCAGTGTCACGAGTGGCATCCACCAGGGCATGAACAATCTGGTCCTAGGGCCAACCTCTCCCTACACCACTTCCAATGCCTCTCAAACATCTCTGGTATCCGGCCTTCAAAGAGAAAGAGGCATACAAACAAACGGATACGGTGGAGGTCGGTACTCGACAATGAACGGCCCAATATCCAACTCATCCTACAATTCAGTCCGTGGCGGTCGCAGTGGGTTCTCTGCTGGACGTGTTGCACCTCCAATTTTGGAAAATCCCAAGCAAGAAGTATACAGTGCAGATGCTCCCACCAGAGGTCAGGCCTATGCGTTCCCTGACCCTGATGCCGGCCCACTACAGCCACAAGGACGGGCGCCATCCACATTTTCACGGAGGAACAGTTTCGCGGAGTCTTTCACAAGCAGTGTCCTGACGGTAGAATCGTCGAGGTTACCTCCCGGTCAGCAAGGTAAGCAGAATTCTCAGTCCGGTTTGCGCTCGGCTAACATGACATCTACAGAACTTCCGGAAGCCCATCATCACAGTCTACAACACAAACAGGTCGATAGTTTACGGGAAGACCCTGATTCACCCAACGGCCAGACACCGTACAGCCGAACCCCGGAACTGCGCGTAACCCACAAACTAGCCGAGCGCAAGCGACGTAGTGAAATGAAAGACTGCTTTGAGCAATTGAGAACTCGCTTGCCGACGGCTCAGAACAACAAGTCTAGCAAATGGGAGACATTGTCGCGTGGTAAGTTTGACTACTATAAGATAATACCTTGTGCATATGCTAAATATTTTGCTAGCGATTGATTACATCACGTCACTTGAAAATCAAACCAAGCAACAGAGACATGATTATGAGAATCAACGGCTGAAGCTTGCTGACCTCGAAGCCAAAATGCATGAAATGAGTCAGCAAATGAGAAACATGCAACAGTCTCAGGGCTCATTCCCTCCTCCGCCGAATGTACTGCCACAGAGTCCTTTGGCTTATGGGTCCCATTTTAATAACCATATTGATGGCTCAAAAGAACCCGCCCGAACTCTGCCGCCACTGATGAACAACAACTCCATGCAAGGCATACAATACTCGGAAGACCGCCGGTAGGACCGGTGGTCAGCTTCTCAGAGTCGGCTTCCACAGGCTTTTGGGAGTTGAACGTTATTGTTTCTGGGATGTCTTTCTACTCTGGTTCAGAACGAACGGTTGGTTTGCGAGTTTTATTCACGCTATCTATGTGGCGTGATTCGTTTCGTCAAACAATGGGTTTATTTCAGGCGGGACGATTGATGGCATCACGATACCATTGTCCAAAAGGGCGTGTAGTCATGAGCAAGACTGGGATTTGGGTATGGATAGTTACCCTTGCGGGATGCTTACGGTGACAAAACTTGCAGCGGGAAGGCGTGGTCTGACGAGGGATAGTTTTTACTCGTATTGTATTATTGTAGATGGGAAGAGAAATAATTTCGTGAGCGACAATAAGAGAAAGATCAAGATTAGTAGATCATGGAGTAAGTTGTTGCTGCAGTGTCCAGCCTTGTATGAAACATTTGTCTGATATGATGACGCGACAGCCTCGCCATTGGCTGCCATTTCTTCCCAACTCCAAACTTCTAAGCGCGCGTATTTCCTCTTCTTTTCATGCTTCACCCAGTCACTTTGCGTGTATCCATTCAAATGATCGATCTTGAGGAGACCAGCCTTGGGCCGCAGTACCGAAGATAGCTGAGGCTCCTCATCTTGCATTCTATGTTTAGTTATCCGCGCTATTGCAAGGTTTGAAATCTGCCGCCGCCAGATATCCGACACAGACAACCATGGCCACCTTGCCATGCATTGCGCAGTTGGCCTTGATTGAGATCCATTGTCGGACTCTTCAAGAGTATCCAGATGGCTACCCTTGGACATTATCAATTCCAGAAGCATGCAAGATTCCTGCCGCACCACCACAGCCATGTCCACTTCATCTGCACAATAGTTGTTTCCTTCCTATTGTTACTTTCCCTATACACTTACTGAACGCCGGAGTGTTTGTTAATTCAGCCTCTGCGTAACAAGACAGAGAGACATCTGTTTCAGCAGAAGTCAAGACTGTCTACTAATTAGAGTCAGGCAGTGTTTCGAATTCCCAACAATGACCTACCTGCATTAATTCCGTTTCTACCCAGCCTACTGTTCGCCTTCAGTCGCTATCGATCTTCGGAGATCCCAATATCGATCAGACAGAACAGTCCTGACGACTTCTAAATCACCATCATGGTCACCAGCTTCGAGCATCAGGACCCTTCAGCACAAAAACTAAACGTGCCCACAAAGTTGCACGACGGTCGCCGTCAATCCCCGGGGTTTCCACTGTCATCACCGCCTGCCGAAACGCTGGCTTCCTTCAAGCCGAGCAATGGTGCAGCGACTCTGCCCTCGAATAATAAGGCGTTCTTGGCCTCCGATGCCTTTACGTCCGGCCTTTCAGATGATGACGACGAATCGTCAAGTGGGCAAGATGAATTCCATCTGGAGAGGTACAGCCAGAATACACACTGGAGCCAAAGCACGAATACTGGGCAAAAGCGCTCATTTCTGCCGACCAGTCGGGCACGCAAGATCGCCAAACGGAGAAGCACAGGACTCAACATTGTCACAAATTTCTCCAATGAGCACAGAATACCACGGTCCGAAGGGCTTGTGGTTGATCAGGTGCAGTCTCAAAGACCTCGGCTGGGCCGTAGGACTACTGCTTCTGTAGTATCGGCAAAAGCTGAACATGTCAACCAATCGGTGATGGATTCTGCCATTAAGCAGGCCATGGTCGCAACCGCAGTGAAGCCACAAAGCTCTGAAGAGATCGTCAATGGCGCGCAAATGCTGCCTGCAGCGCAAAGAAGGCAGGGTTGGGAAGCAGTGGCAAGACTCAAAGAGCTGCAGGCAGCTCGGAAGGCAGCTACTACATCAGCAAAGAACAATCAAGCCCTCAAGCCGATACAGATACCTTCGTCGAGCCGAAATCCAAGCAACCGCAATCCGAACAACGTCGCTGGAGTAAATGGCCATTCGCCTGATGCTCGTTCAATAGTCATTGGACTCAGTGTCCCTTCGGGCGAAGCAGAAGCCCACCGTTCAAGAGGTGCCGTCGACAGTACTGTCTCAGTGCAAACACCAGAGACTCCAGTTATTGTAATAACACCAGCTGAAGAGACAGACTCTTGGAAGCCTCCATTTCTACGCAAAGCGAGACCGGCTTCTAGCCTGTATTCTGCATATCCTCGTGACGATCAATTGATGAGAGAAGAGAGTCTCCCACCAGTTCCGAGGCTTCCTCCAAATGAGCTTGCTCACGCTCCCGGTGCGAGCATTCCAGGCTCCACCGCCGAGCCCAGCCATTGGGACATGGACGATCCAACCTCTGAAGACGAGAAGTATTCTGAGTCCGGCAACAGTTCGAAGAGAATTTCAGAAGAAAGCCAGGAACGCATCCTGCCTTCGGAGGAGAATATGGCTCGACATAAGTCGCAAGGCTGGTGGAACCTGATGTTATCCCCAATGCTCTCGAGAAAGGGAACCATAACAGAGAACGACAGGAACAAAGGTATCGAAACGCCGCCGTTGCCTCCGATGCCTGACCTCACTGGGTGGGAGAAACGCAACTCCGTCTCTTCAGCGGTTGCAGAATCTCCCGAGACTCCACGACGGCTCGGTTTGGCCAGCGCGAGAGCCAGTATATGGTCTCGCTGGACTTCCTGGGAAAAGCAGCGAGCAGCAAAATCACACGAGAGGCAACTTGATGACATTCCCGCTGAGCTCAACAAGGGAAAAGCTTTGTCGCTAGGCGTTGAAGAAGCCCGGCCTATCGACGTCGCTGACAATCTTGGCCATGGCCTCGCGGCGGAATACTATCATGCTTGTGCTGTGGAGCTCTTGAGTGCTGTCCGGTACTTTGAGTGCCAAAATCATTCTTGCGAGGAAAAACTGCCTCAGTATCAATCAGTTTTTGAGCCTGAGAAGATAGCAGAGCCATCGTCGGAGACAGGGAAGCTGGTCCGCCCTTTCATTGATCCACGTCAGAATGGCCCAGTGGAGGGAAGAAGCATAAGTGGTGTAACGAGCTATCCTGAAGCCGAGCTATCGCCTTTGGTTCGAGAAGCGGACACGGCAGCAGTGCTGAAGGCGACAACAGTTGATACTCCCAAGGCTGGTGACGGAGGCTCCCGCGAGGTCGAACTTGAGACGGCAGGTGCACAAAATGCGACGGCGTTAAATCCAGCAGCAGACTCATCACCTGGACCCGACGATACGCGGCAGATTCTTCAGAATCCCGCGACTTCTGCGACTGTTCCATCACGCCTTGTACATCCTGCACTTCATTCACCAGGTCCGGTCTCCCCCGCAATGCAGCAGACAATGACATCTCAAGGCGCTGTGCCCATGGCGGAGATCGATCACCCTCAGGACCGCGTCCGTTCTGCGGAGCAAACAGAAATACGTGGTGAAAACCAAACATGGACCCAAACGCAGCCTCCATCCGTCACAATCCATCATCATACTACCTACGCGGAGAGTAATCCACCTGCGACCGGTCCTATATTCTTCGAGACCAGAAGGGAGTTCGTCGAACCACAGCCTGAAATGGCCTTCAGAACCAAGGGAGCCGCCCAGGCGTCTGCTTCAAAAGCTGCATCATCAGAACCTCACGAAGCTGATCCTCCTAGCAAGCCAGGCATCATCTCAAGGCTTAAGTCTGTGTGGGACAAGATGAGATGGAAGAAGAATAATAAGGAAGCAAAATCCGAAAAGCGCCGATGGACGCTTCTCATTGGCATTCTTTTGTTTCTGATTGTTAGTGCGTCCATTTTGCTGGCCACCTTGCTTACACGGAAAGGTACTGGGACGCCTGTACAAAGTCAATGGCTCAATCTGACCGGATACCCCCCTATACCGACAGGGATCTCGACAATTGCTATGCCGGATGCCGTCAAAGAACAGCCTGGCTGCGTGGCTCCAACGACCATGTGGTCTTGTGCATTGCCTAAGGAAGATCAGGCTGAGATAGCTCCGAACAATCCGGATCAGCCCAATTTTCGTTTCGAGATCACTTTTGAGAATGGCACCGTGCCCTCCAACATGACGATACCGGTCGAAAATGCGTCGCAAAAGTCAAGCAGGATCAAAGCCCGAGCTAACGACCCCTTCACGAAAGACCTCTTCACTCCAAACCCAGCACCGCCTAGTCGAGCAGAACAGATCTTTATGGGAAACACCACTGACAATATAACCCAGCCTTTCCAGGGAGAAGTGACACCTTTCTTCATGACCTTTATTCCGGTATTTCCAGTTGACCCCTCAGATATAACGAACAGCAGTGCCAGCATATCAAGACTTTTTATCCGACAAGACACAAACAGCTCAGATGATATCCCTGCACCTGATGTTTTGAGCGACGGGAGTGCAGCTCCTGCGAACTTGCTCCCAACATCGCCATATCCCACATCTCAGCCTATCCAGTTGTACAACAGGGGTCAAGCGGACGAGCACTATGGATTCTACATGTACTACGATAAGGCAATTTTCCTGGAATCCACGGCGCCGATCAACACCTCAGAGTTTGCCAACAATGATGGGATCGTTCCAGACGATGGAAACGGAGGCTCAACCAGAGATCAGGCCAGGCTACGATGCACTTTCAGCCAGACCAGATTTCTGGTCAGGATGTGGACGAATGCGGCCTTCGGAGCGAACCTTCTAAGTCCCATCACAGTGACCAACGACACCAAGACTACGAACAGCTCCGCAACTGATTTCAACCGGCCGGGATCGTTTCCATATCCTACAACGATCAGTCTGGATCGTCACGGAGGTAACATCAACGACAAGGCTGTGTATTGTTACGGTGTGGACGATTTGCAAGTAATTCAGGATAATGTGAAGAGCATTGTGCCCGAACTTCGAGGTGTTGGTGGGCAGTTGATCAATCCTGCACCTCCCCTGGTGAATGGATCCGTTGATGCTGCTACCAACGACTTTAATCCCGAAGCTGGAGGGATTGACGGTGGTACTGGTGGTTGCGAATGTGTTTGGCAGAATTGGAGCTGATGAAACATGCTGCTGGCGTTCTGAGTCACAAAAATGTCAGAAACAAGTAAATAACAGGCGTTGACAATATTTGGGAACATCTGGAGAAGCGGTGAAGTGAATATCTGATATGGATCTTGATCTTAATGGTCAACCTAGTGGGAAGATCACCGATATGAAACAACAGTATCCATTGATAAGTCGTACACATCTTCGATTACATTTCTGAAAACAGGGCGAGATAATGATTTTCCAGCAATATCCATGAGGCGTACGAGTCCCCTCGCATATCCTTGCCACTGCCTTGTTGTTTGAACGTTGTTGTCGTTTGAAATCCGGGATGACGGCAAATTGAAACGTGTGACGTAGGCAGTCGTTCCAATGGATGGAAACCATTTTGGAGGATTCGCGGCTCAACGTCAATATCAAACCTGAAAGAGTAAAGTGACGATTACACAAATACAATTTGTTTCCCTCGATTCTTTCATACTCACAATTACTCAATTCTCTTAGACGAAGCTCTCATTCTCTCATCACACTATCTTCATCATGAAGCACGAGAAAAATATCCCCAAAGAGCACCACATCCACAGGTAAATGCTTAATGATGTTAAGCTTCTACGTCACAATAAACTGACCTTTCGACAGAACGGGAGAGTGGCTGCCTCATGACCACCGAGCACATCAGGAGTGGCTTGGAGGAGTCATTGACCATGTCGACAAGAATCCCACGAAACTACATCCTGTAGTTGAAGAATTCAAGGACCTCATCGAGAACAACACTAGAATATGGCTGCTATTTTCGTCCATGTTTGAGCAGATTCCCGGAAAGGAGCCGTACTCAAACGATCCTCAAGGAAAAGGCCACCCTACCGTTCGCGACCATATTCACATGCTACAAGTCATCAACCACATCCTCACCACTGCACCGTCATGGAACGACAAATCCGAGCGAGTCGGCTTGGTAGGACTGCCATTCAACGCACTGTTCGATTGGCCCATGGGCACTAAGAGTGGCTTTGCTGTCTTTCTCGATCCTGAAGTGAACAAAATGCTCAAAAAGATCCTCAACGCCTGGGGCGATTTCCTCAAGTCGGAAGATTCGGCTTACGTGCTCGACAAGGATTCCAAGTGCAGCTGGTTCAGCGAGCACGGCCACGACGAACTCCAGCACGTGGCCAACATCGGCAAGACCAACAAGAAGTTCGAGGAGTTGTTCCAGTGCGATCCGTCTGCACCACGTATGGGTTACAAGTCATGGGATCATTTCTTCACACGTCTGTTCCGCGAGGAAGCCCGACCTGTTGCGAGCCCTGATGACGACAACGTGATTGCCAATGCGTGCGAGTCCAAGACGTACAACGTGGCTCGCAACGTCAAGAAGCGAGACAAGTTCTGGCTAAAGGGAAACCCATACTCGGTCTACGATATGTTGGCTCAAGATCCGCTGTCGGACCAGTTCGTTGGAGGCACAATCTACCAGGCTTTCCTGAGTGCATTGAGTTATCACCGCTGGCACGCACCTGTTTCTGGAAAAGTGGTCAAGGCATACGTTGTGGACGGCACGTACTACTCGGAACCTCAATTCGCGGACTTCACAGAAGACCATGCGGCAGATCCTCAGGGTCAGACGACTAGCCAGGGATACTTGACGGCCACGGCCACCAGAGCAATCATCTATTTCCAGGCGGACAACCCTGCGATCGGACTGATGGCATTCTTGGGCGTTGGTATGTGCGAGGTGTCGACTTGCGATATCACGGTCAAGGAAGGTGAACACGTGAAGAAGGGCGATCAGATTGGCATGTTCCACTTTGGAGGATCAACTCACTGCCTCATGTTCAGAAAGGGTGTACAGGTTGAGGGTTTCCCTGATCCTCAGCCCGAGCACAACATTCCTGTCAGAAGTGAGATTGCTCGCGTCAAGTCGTAGAGCAACACGGAGCATAGACAGCTGCATGCGATCAGAATTGAGTACAATGACTGCACGAAGGATGGTTTGGCTGGAAACAAAAATTGATGGCGCAATTCCAGCATACACAGGAAACTGCACCCGGTGACGTCAATAGAAAGGACGAAAAAAGTGTTCACGTTGTGACCTCGAACTCTTTTGCCTTGTCTTCCTTCCTCATTTTTCTCTGTTTCACTCATCTGTATCAGTGCTGCCACTCAATCTGGACCATCTACTCACCTATCGACATACAGCCTCGCTGCTAAATCATCTGAATCTCATGAGGCAACGAATATGAGGCGAATCTCACTCTCGGATATTGTCCGGGGGCTGACATAACAATAATGGTTGAGCCACTTTAGTTCATGATCCAAGAGGAAAACCTTTTACCAGACTTTCCGACAACGCCGAGGGAAGCCTCTTTTCTATTCTTGTCTAACACCAATCCGAGTCTGACGCTGCTTTGGCGAAATCTCAGTCTCGACGTCACCCAGGGTGCCAAACCGAGTTTCAAACGCAGTGGCCCCTCCCCCAGAAAATCTCGTCCACGCTTATAGCGGCACACGGCTCTCATGCGCCAACCACTCCAGACATTCCCATGACTACAATTATTGCTGCGGGAGCCACTCGTTGCGTTTCTCTCATGTAACACACCCCGTCAGCTGGTCGATGGTTTCCTCATGGAAGGTAAGTCGCATCTCGCGTGCTTTCCCCCAAGTCCTTGCTGCTTTTCTGCAATGGTTTTTTCTATGGCAAAACTGTCTTCCAGCGGAGATGTTGCGTTATGCTTGCCATGTCTCCGGACCTCATTACGGCATCAATTGCAAAGTGCCGTCGTGCTTTGCCCCCTTGTGTCAGGTCTTTATGTATCCTGGTCCTGCCTCTCGCTTTCGGCAGGGGACGTATGTAAAGGGTAGGTAATCTCTTCTGCTTTTGCTATTCCAGTTGTGTTGTTCAGTATCCATACATCCCTGCTGCGCCAGTCTTTTTGTTCTGGCGAAAGCCTTCTCAGCACAGCCTTGTCATCTCGCATCCAATACACCTTCACCATGACACAATCAATATCAAAACAGCACTCAAAACAACTTCCATCTCCCAAAGTCAAAGCACCTTTCGACGTTGACGAGTATCTCAACCCTTTCATTCCGCGAAACCCGCTATACCTCCTCCCAACATGGCTGTCATACTGGTTCGGCTACCGTGCACCGAATTCAGCGCCAACACACTCACCATCCAATCACGCCCTTCACAACCTGACTCTCTACGCGTCCATTATGATCGGGACATTCTGCGGTCTAGCTATCATCGAGAATGTCTTCCTCGCTCTCCCACCCCTGTCAGGACACGCCGTCCCAATAATCGTCGCGTCTTTTGGCGCCGCCGCCGTTCTCGAGTACAACACCATCGAGTCTCCACTGTCGCAGCCCCGCAATCTCATCTTTGGCCACTTCCTGTCCGCTACCGTAGCCGTGGGCATCACCAAGCTCTTCGAACACTTGCCGCCCAATCGCTTCGATGAACTACGGTGGCTGGCCGGCGCGTTGGCCGTCGGCGTTGCGAGCATGCTCATGAGCTTTACGAAGACTGTACATCCGCCGGCGGGTGCTACAGCACTGCTCGCCGCCACCAACGTTGAAATCCAAGTGCTGGGATGGTGGCTCTTGCCGCTCGTGTTGTTGGCTGCGTCGTTAATGCTGGCCAGCGCATTGATCTTGAATAATGCTGCTGGTCGCCGATTTCCGGTGTACTGGTGGACACCTGTCGACCTCAAAGCTCTTCGAGAGGAGAGACGGCAGGAAAAACTCGCGAAAGACGACCAAGATGCCGAGAAGGGTGTTTCAAGTGGCCCTTCAAGTGAAGGTGAAGGTATTTCCGACGCCGATACAGAGGCTGGATCTCATGTGGATGATTTGAGGAAAGTGGAGACAGGTGTGTCGAGGTCGTCGATGCCAAATTTGACGATGGCAAGGACAACGTCATACTCGGCGGGAAGTAGGGTGCCGCATGGCCAATCGCATGACCAGGACGGACAGGAAAAGGATGAGAGGATTGTTATTACCAAGGATTCGATCACTGTGCCTGATTGGTTTGTGGCGAGTGACTGGGAGGACGAGGTTTTGAGGATCTTGATGGAGCGGTTGAGGAGTAGGAGTAGCGAGTGACTCGTCTGATCTGCTGTTGTGCATAGCGTTTGTGGGGCTTTCAGCCGTGTGGGTGTTGGGCGCGCAAAGGGCATTGCTACGGCTGCTCGAGACATGCATTTCCGGCCGTTTTGGCTTTTCTGATGGGCGTTTCAGCGTTGTAGCATTTTGGTACCAAGACCTTGGTCGACACCGTGGAACAGCAATGTATACTAAGAACAATTCTACCTTTGCGTTTCATTCATGGAATCTGTCTTCTGTCGGGTCACCACTACTTATGCTGCCACTGCTCTGGCTGCGGCTATTGCTTCCGCTGTTTATCCCCAAACAAATCCTTCGCCACCATCCCTCGACAAATAGGATGATAAAAGTCCTTGTTCTTCTCGAACGTGTCCACCGCCAGCTCATAGTCCAACTTGATCAAACCCTTGTACAAGGGTCTCACAAACTTCATTCTTCCAACCTGTCCCAACAACTCGGCGACAAGGCTCTTGATCGAGTCATCTTTACTCGCCATTGCAACCTGATAATATCGTGCCGAAATCTCGACGTTGCGCGTTTTCTTGAGCGAGTAGACATCGCCCATGCGCGATGCTTGTTCAGCCGGTAAAGACTTCTCGAATGCCATGACCCGCTCGAGGAACACGACTAGTTGATTAGCTGTCCACCCAGAAATGTCAGACTTGTTGGGGGCGAAATCGGCGTTTGAATCGGTGGTGAATTGTTCCCACCGGTCTGCAAGTTTGTACGCGACGTCCACGAGAGAAGTATCGAAATCCGGACGCGGCGGGAAGCCAGGCTTGTAGAACCATGTGTCCCAATCTATCTTCCCGAGCTCTCCCGATACAGACTTGTCAGAGGCGAAAAAGTCCAGTAGAGTGGTCTTGAAGTCGTAGCTATCCAGACTTTTGCCTCGCCAAGTCTCGAAGTAGTGCGGGATGAATTTGTCGAATTCAGCTTTACCGATCAATTTCTCGATGTAATACAGAAAGTTGAACCCCTTTTCATAGGGGATGCTGGAGAATGCGTCGTCGGGATCTTTACCCTTAAGGTCGATGACCAGTTTGGTGAATTCGTGTTCCTCGCCAAAACTGTTGATCGAGTCGGTCAGGGCTTGCCAGCCTATGATCGCGGAGAAGTCGCGCCACTGGTCGCCGCCGTGGACGATGGCTTGGATACGTCGTTCGAGATATGTGGTCCAGCCTTCGTTGAGCCAGAAGTGTTCCCAGGATGCGTTGGAGACGAGATTACCGGACCACGAATGACTGAGTTCGTGGGCGATAACGTCGACGTTCTCCCGGTCGCCGGATATGATGGTTGGGGTGGCGAATGTGTAGATTGGGTTTTCCATGCCGCCGTAGGGGAAGGAGGCGGGGAGGACGAGGACGTTGTACTCGCCCCAGGCGTAGGGGTAGACCAGCGATTCGGCGGCTTGGATGAATTTGTCGGTGCTTTCTTCGAGTTCCCATTTACAGTCCTTTAGCTCGTCGGGTCCGGTGGCTACGACGCTGTGAGCGCCGATTTTGGCGGTTGCGATGTCCCCGCTTGCAATGGCGAAGAGGTAGGCTGGGATTGGGACCTTTTGGTGGAATTTGTAGAGTTGAGATGTGCCGTCGGATGAAGGGGATGTTGGGTTATCTTTGGCACCGATCCCGGAAGCGATGACAGGGAGGGGTGATTTGATGGCGAAGTCGAATGTTGCTTTCACGTCGGGTGTGTCCTGACATGGGAAGATTGATCGAGCGTGGATTGCCTGGCATTGGGAAAACATGTACGGATGTTTTTTGTTGGAGCTTTGAGCTGGGGTAAGCCATTGTAGGGCTGTGCATAACTCGGTGGTTTCTAGATCGATCTCGACGTCAATCTTCTCATCCAGTTTTGGTTTTCGGTCGAGCTTGATCTTCAATGCACTGCCGTATGGTTCGAGACGTTTGAGAGTCTCCCATTGTGCCGGCTTGCCGTCGGCGATGACGCTTTTGATGAGCACATGGCTTGAGTCGAGAAGAATCTCGTCACTTTCTCCATCAGTGATGGCTTTCAAGCTGTGAGCAACAATGCCTTTCAGCTTCTGCTGGTCGAAGAGGATGTCTAGGGATGTGGAAGTGTGGGTTGTCCGCCAGTTGTTGTAGTTTGAAAGAGTGTTGGGATCACGTGGTGTGTTGATAGTGAGCGCCATGTTGCTGCTATGCCTTGCAAATGGAGTCCTTTTGAAGAGTGATTTAGATCTCTGCCGTAATAGCGGCGATGGTGTGGTTGATGGATTCCGGGTGGTGCTGAGAACAGGCGCTGTCACACGAGGCAACAATGTGCTCAGATGAACCTGATGGTAGTGGTAATGAACACAACGCATGCATATGTCTTCTCTCGAAAGAGCGAAGAGCCTGATGCTAACGAGACTTGCTTCTACTACGGTGATGGCTCGACGATAGGGAGCACGTACAACAGTGACACTAAACTGATGCCAAGATCATTCATTGGTGACGCCGCTTTGTGCTCACTTCAGGTCTCTTTCAAAAGCAGCGGCACTATCGAGTAAGTGCCGACTTGTTCAGGTGCAAATGATCCGGGAATCTGTTGCTGATCCTGAATCCTATGAGGCTTAAATCATTCCCCATTCCCACCATCTGTCATCCGGAACCGGGGTTGTTCATCAGTGGCCCAGGAAGACAATCATGCTAAGACAGCATCAAAGACATCTTTCCCGGGCTTATCATGTACTAGGCCAACCCACATAAACGATTTCAGGACGGCCCGTAGCTCGTCCCACGATTTTATCTGACAGATGTCCTTGTGTTGTCGCAAAAAATCTTGTAGCCATGGGTGGTCGGATGTAGTAAACGCTGAAACAGCTCCAACCATCAGTAACCAGAGCATCAGTCGGGAAGAGGCCACAATCGTGAGGTTGGGGTGTCGAAGGCAATTCTTGTAGACGGAAGGAAAGTACACATAGGGCAACTTGAGGTACTGCCACTGCAAGAAAATGTGATGCGTCAAACCCAACAGACCGAGCCGGACTGCTTCGTCGAGCGATCCAGTATCAAAGCTCATATGTAGAAGGCGATACATGACTGATGTCATAGTATCGTAGACGAGGCTCGGGAGGAGCATTCGCTGGGTCTGAACAGCGAGGTTGACGATCGAACAGAATCTCTGCACGACCTCCCAGGCTTCCACTAGACTCTCGTCCACATTGAGGAGCCAGCTCTCTGAATCGTGTTGAGGGCTTATAATGCCAGCAGTCTCTCGGATCGAGAGTATATCCTGATCTGGATAAGACACAAAGGGCTCCGAGAGAGGGTCGTTGAAGAAGATAGGCATGGACCCACTTTGCATTGCCATGCCGATATCACACCTGTACGAGGATCAGATGCTTTTGTTATGGAGAGATCTGACACCGGTGCTGCTTACCTGAACATTTCTATGAGGAGCTTGTTACCTCTGAAAGCAGCCATGCCTCCTCTCAGGTTGACCATCTTGCGAAGTCCCACCATATGGTGATTGAAGGTCTCGCACTCACCCATGAATAATGCACTTATGGCTAAGGTCAAAACGACAGCTATTGTAGAATCCGAAGGTTTGGTGTTCTCATCCCCTAATAGAAGTCTTTCTCGTAGGATTTGAACCCCTTTCAGGAAATGCACAGTTGCATCTCGGTTTGTGGCAGGATATTGTCGATCCAATACCTTGTCCATGAAGATCTCGGCTGCGAACACGGTAACGTGGAGATAAGCAGGGTCGAACTTCAGTGGATTGAACCATGCCATGTCTTTGTTGCTGTACCCAGTCACCACCACTAGAGGGAACAATGCTCTGGCTGCGATGTCAAAGACTGGTTTCATATCGTGTTAGCCCCTAGGCATATGAACAGCAAAAGTCTCATCACCCACATTTGATTACATCAGCAAACGCAGACGAGTCCATCTCAGCAGCAAACTGGACCAAGGAAAGATCCGAACCAACTCGTGCGGGAATAGCTGACTTGTACGCTTCGATGAAGGTATCCAACGGTACTGGTGGGGCTCGTTTGGAATCAACGGTAACTGCCCAACTTGTCGTTCTTCGTTGTTTGGCACGGTGAGATTTGCCCCGATTTCTCCCTATCATTACATGGCTCCTGATGAGCTTCCGCGTCCCTGGATCCGCCTTGTTGCCATCTGTTGTTACGATGAAATGCATCCCTGCTGATCAACGAGGGAACAGATGGGTGTGCACGGTGGAGAAGAGATTGGACGGTATCTTCGGACGTGGTGAAGGCAACGGTTCCTAGATTGTTTGCCTTAACAAGTAAGGCAATTGTAGATAGCCTACATTGTCGAGCGAAGACTTTTGATTCCCAGCATCTTGGTGCCATTGACGGAGTTAAGTGAGACGCGGTACGGAGTATGGAGATGCGAGATCATCTGGCGTATTAGGCGCGCCAAGCTTGAGATTGTTTGCCGTTTCAGGCATAGCCGCTGGTTATTTGAAGCATCGACCCATCTGCATGGTCCGAGTGCGAGGATGCCATGCACAACCTCACTCATCAGCAGAACCGATGGGCCAACCTCGTTGTGCAGTGAGGCCATTCTTCAGGTATAAAGGTAGTGTGACTCCCATCGTTCCCATGGCAGGCATCCAGAACAAGACACGGCTCGGAGCCTTACAAGAGACCACTGAGTCAATTTCTTACCTAAATACTTCAAATGGCCTCAGGATTGAAGTCTGTCCTGATAACCGGTTGCTCCGCAGGTGGTATTGGTGGAGGTTTGGCCGACGCTTTCCATGAAAAGGGATACCACGTCTTCGCTACAGCGCGTACACCATCAAAGATCTCCCCGTCGCTCACCAAAGCACCCAATGTCACCGTCCTGACTCTTGACGTGCTGTCTTCCGATTCGATCGCTGCGGCTGTTGAAAGCGTTACAAGAGTAACAGGCGGCAAGCTAGATGTTCTTGTAAATAACAGCGGCACGTTGATGGTCATGCCGGCTTTGGATGTGTCCATTGAGGATGGCAAGAGACAGTTTGACACCAACTACTGGGCTGTCCTCGCTATGATCCAGGCATTCGCTCCACTATTGATCAAAGCAAAAGGTTATGTCGTGAACAACACATCTGTCAGTGGAGTGCTCCCTTTCGGGGCTTTCGGGTCCATCTACAACAGCTCCAAAGCCGCTGTGCTTCTTGGGAGCGAAACATGGCGTCACGAGCTCGCGCCACTAGGAGTCCGCACCTTGACACTTGTGACGGCCGCCGTGAAGTCCAATGTCTTCAGCAACATCAACCCGCCAGTTATACCCAAGACCTCGTACTATCACGGGATCAGAGAGTGGATTGTAGAACGGCTGGATGGGAGAATGCAAAAGGATGGCATCACAGCAAAGGAGTTTGGTGACAAAGTTGTCCGACAGGTCGAAAAGGGCTCGACGGGAAAATACTGGGTGGGTGGAGGTGCAGCGGGTGCTCGCATCGCTGCATGGTTGTTGCCGGACTGGATGATGGTAAGTTGACTTCACCTTCGCCTTGATTCCGAAAAGAGAGTGCTTTGCTGATTGAAATTCGGGTAGGACATGCTATTAGCTTCCATGTTTCCTTTTGGGAAGGAGCTGCAGGCTCAATCGAAAGTAAAGAATAACTGAATTCGGGATGTATTGAATGATTTGCCCATGAGAGTGCCTTTGGTCAAGAAAGACAAGTTCAATGAACGACATACCTTTTCAAGGGTAATATGATAGGTCATAATGATAGAATTCCGCTACCGTAAGCTTGACGAATGGCCATACTCCCTTGGGGGTGTAGGTACTTATAAGGCTCTTGTGCTGCCAAGGCGCTAAGCCTCCCATTATTTGTTTACCTATCCTTAACTGGTAGAACCCGACTTCGAATGTCTATTCCATGCATCACCATCACCAACAATTAACCTCGCCAAACTCTGGTAGCAAAGCACCCTGACGTCCCTACGCGCAGCCGTTATCATTGATACTGTTCATACACAACATGTCACCAACAAACACGCGCAAGCGGAAATCCGACCAGATGGAGGAATCTACCTGCGCCGTTACGCCAACTGGCAGCCCCGCAAGCAAGAAAATGAGAATCACAGAAGCTCAGAAACAGGCACTGATAGAAAACTTGCAACTAGAAAGTGAGAGTTGACGCTGCCCCTTCTATTGACGGTGGCTAACAGGCTCCAGTCACAGAACGAGCCCGCCAACTACGAGCCGGGTATGCTCTTCAGTGCGCAGACCTTCGAGCGAGAATAGAACGACGTGTTAATCGCATACCGCTCGCGATCCGGAAGATGACGATGGGAGATTTGATGGAGAAACACGAGGCCCCCAAACAAACACAATCGAAGACGCAGTCGAAACCAAACAGACAACCACAAACCCAATCAGCGGCATCGAAGGAGAGGCCTCTACCACCTCTTCCGCCTCAGGAACCCTCTTCTAAAGCTCTTTCACCGGCACGTCCTCAACCTCAGTCCGCAGCTGCGCGTGGCAAGAAGCGCAAAAGCTCCGAAATCCATATCGCGTCAGACAAGGAGAACGATGCGACAGGAGCTCCAGACACCCTTCCCGTCGCGAAGAACAATAAACGCGCCAAAACAGCAGCCACGACATCTGGACCCACGAAACAACCATCTGTTCTGTCCCCACGCTCTCACAACTCCAGGACACTGCCACGCTCGCCAATCAAGGAATATCCCATGGCGCCTTCATCGCCAGCAAAGAGCATGATCGCGCGCCCGACGTCACCTCTGAAGCCAGCATCTCCATTCAAGACAGCCGCCACAGCCGCGACTTCTGCCATTTCGGCCTCCATGCATGGCATGATTGAACATGCAAAGCGCAGCACCACGGCTAAATTGACCCGGACTGCATCGAAGGAAAAGCCCGTTACAACCCGTGGCCACATGCTTCCGCCGCCTCGACCACTACCTGGCGCTCCTTCCTCCCCACAACGCACGGTCAGCCAAACCAGCACGCATAGTTGCTCAACGGACGTATCCACAGCATCAAGCGGTACAACTTTGATCAAGGCCAAGCGTGGCAGGGCAGCTACTACTAAAACAGCCGAATCCAAAAGTCCCGGTGCTACTGCGAAAAGAGGTGTGGCTAAGGCAGCAAGTGCAGCAAAGACAGCACTGAAGAGGAATGCTACGACTGCCAACAAGAAGGTTGTAGTTGCCGAGCCCGCTGCTGGAAAGAGGGTTTTGAGGAAGAGGACATAGAATGAGGGATTTCCCAGCTTACGGGAATGAGGGTTGTACGGGGTTTCGTTTGGATATACGTTGAAGCAGGGTATAGCCAGGCATATCGCAGGATCATGATGCCTAGCGCTGTCTTCTGGAATTACGTGTCAGAGGTTAGGATCGCGTTCGACATTGGCTGCCATTAGGTGATATGCATCACCTTTCAAACCACGAACTTTACGAAAGAGCATCAATCAGATAAATTCCATGAAGTGTGCTATTGTATTGGTGTAGCAAACTGCCAGACTTCACTTTGGCTTATGTAATCCTTGCTTGCGGAGAATTTCTTCGACTCCGCACCTTCACGAATTGTGTTAACCTAGACGGATTCATGGGCGCGCGAAGTGCTGAAACCTAGTACCTAGCCTCTTGTGGCCTCTCTGACTGTCGACTTGGTGCAGTTCAGCGCTTACGAACCCGCCTGGTGTCCCGTAGCCTGCGCGCTCCTCCTCTCCGTTCAGAAAACTGTCGAATCAAGGCCATAGTTCTGTCAGGTGAATTTTCAGTCTAAATCCTCAACTTGTGTAGGCGGCATGTCTGAACAACCGTCCAGCGAACGTCAAAGCAAGTCTCACAAACGGAACACCGCACATCGAAGACGCCGTGACGATGACGACTTCGAGGACCGCTGGGGTGACGAGGAGTTCGTGGAAGATGAAGAGACGGCCGACCAGGCAGACTTCCCAGAATCCTCCTCCAAAAGGGTGAAGCTCTCTGATGGCTCAGCCTCTCACCGAAGGGAGCCCACTCCACCCACCGACACGCCTGAAGAGAAGGCACGAAAAGACAGAGACCAGGACTTGAAAGAGAGGGACGAGTTTGCAGAGAGATTGGCCCAGCGAGAGAAAGACCGATCTAAAAAGATTCTGGAAGACCGTTCCGCACCCAAAGATAGTATAGCAGCTCAGCGGAGGGCGTTGGCGGACGATGCTTCGGCAAGATCGGCTGTGATGCCGGATTTGAGAGAGCGCTCGAGACAAGACTACCTCAAAAAGCGAGAGACAGAGCGACTGGCCCTCCTACGGAAACAGGTTGCTGAAGAGCAGGTGGAGTTGAGAGAGAATCCAGACCTGTCAAGAAAGGAAAAAGAGGAGTTCGCACGAAACAAGGAGATCTTACGTATCGCCGAAGAAAGGCTGAGCATTGATGAGCACCTAGATGGCTATGCGTTGCCGGAAGACTACATTACGGAGAAAGGCAAGATTGACAGGCGCAAGAAGGAGCAAGCCCTCTACCAACGCTACGTCGATAGAGATGAGAGCGGAAGGGAGCGCTTCGTTACCGAACATGACGAGTGGGAAAAGGAGCAGACCAAGCGAGCCGAGGCGCAGATCAAAAAGACGGAATTTGTGGATGAAGGGGACTATGGCTTTGTCTTCGATGAAAGCCAGCAAATGAAGTTCGTCATGTCGGAGACGTTGGGTGGAGACATGGGCAAGGGCATGACAAGAGAACAGCGCGAGATGGCCCAACGACTGAGCGCCGCTGAAGCGAAAGCCAAAAGCATTGAGGAGACGAGAAAGAGTCTGCCTATCTACCAGTTCCGAGACGAAATCATTCAGGCAACCAGAGACCATCAGGTATTGATCATTGTTGGTGAGACTGGCAGTGGTAAAACGACACAAATCCCGCAGTATCTCCACGAAGCTGGCTTTACAAAAGACGGCATGAAAATCGGATGTACACAGCCTCGAAGAGTGGCTGCGATGTCCGTTGCAGCAAGGGTGGCAGAAGAAATGGGGAAGCGACTTGGCAATGAAGTCGGGTATGCCATTCGATTCGAGGATAACACAAGCGAGAAAACTGTCCTGAAGTATATGACAGATGGTATGTTGTTGCGAGAGCTTCTTACCGACCCTGAGCTGTCACAATACTCGGCCCTTATGATTGACGAAGCTCACGAGCGGACCGTGAGTACGGACATTGCTTGTGGTTTGCTGAAAGATATCGCCCGGGCAAGGCCTGATCTGAAGCTGCTTATTTCCTCCGCCACTATGGACGCCAGGAAGTTCCAGAAATACTTTGATGATGCACCCATTTTCAATATTCCTGGTCGAAGGTATGCCGTGGATGTTCACTATACAGCACAGCCGGAAGCCAACTACCTCGCGGCCGCCATCACTACCGTTTTCCAAATTCATATTACGCAAGGTGCTGGCGACATATTGGTGTTTCTTACTGGGCAAGAGGAGATCGAGGCCATGGAAGCCAGTCTGGCAGAAACGGGTCGCAAGCTGGGCAGTAAGATCAAAGAGATGATTATATGTCCAATCTATGCCAACCTCCCAACCGATTTGCAAGCGAAGATCTTTGAGCCTACTCCAGCCGGTGCGAGGAAGGTGGTTCTTGCGACCAACATTGCAGAGACGTCTCTGACAATTGATGGCATTGTGTATGTCATCGACCCTGGATTCGTCAAGGAGAACCAATACAACCCTCGTACAGGAATGGAGTCCTTGGTGGTTGTGCCTTGCAGCCGTGCTTCAGCAGGCCAACGCGCTGGTCGAGCTGGTCGTGTCGGGCCTGGCAAATGTTTCCGACTATACACCGCTCAAGCGTACAAGAATGAACTTGATGAAAACACCACGCCTGAGATCCAACGGACCAATCTGACTGGTGTTGTGCTGTTGCTCAAAAGTCTTGGTATCAATGATCTTCTAGACTTTGATTTCATGGATCCGCCTTCAACGGACACGCTTGTTCGGGCAGTCGAACAGCTATACGCCCTAGGAGCACTAAATAATGCCGGCGAGTTAACGAAAGTTGGTCGCCAAATGGCCGAATTCCCAACGGACCCTATGCTTGCACGGTCAATTCTTGCCGCGGACAAATATGGCTGTGTTGAAGAGGTACTGTCTATCATTGCCATGCTGGGTGAAGCATCAGCTCTATTCTTTCGACCGAAAGACAAGAAGATCCATGCCGACAGTGCTAGAGCAAGATTCACTAACAAAGACGGTGGCGATCACCTTTCGTTGCTGAACGTCTTTCAAGAATGGGCCGACTCTGATTACAGTTTTGTGTGGGCCAAAGAGAATTTCTTGCAGCAAAGGAGCTTGACAAGGGCGCGAGATGTCCGAGATCAACTGGCTAGGCTATGTGACAGAGTCGAAGTGGATGCTGGAAAAAGCTGTGGAGGGTCATCAAATATCGAGCCTGTACAGAAGGCTATCACGGCGGGTTTCTTCCCACATTCTGCCAGATTGCAGCGCGATGGGCAGAGTTATCGGACAGTCAAGAACGGACAGGTCGTCTACGTCCACCCGTCCAGCGTCCTTGTTGAGAGCCAGCCAAAATGGACCATCTACCATGAATTGGTCCTGACCAGCAAGGAGTATATGAGGAGCTGCATGCCTTTGAAACCAGAGTGGTTGATTGAAGTGGCTCCACATTACTACAAGAAAAAGGATCTGGAATCTTTGGGTGTTGAGCGCAAGGTTCCAAGAGGTGAAGGCAAAGCCCAGAGTAAGATATAGTTCAGAAAATGAGACCGTGACACGATCTGTGGGTCACTTGTTGGCACATGCAGTCCAATACTCGTATCCACTCGCGAGGCTGTGAAAATTCAGCCTCGCCAAGCCACCCACGTGGACCGGCCTCAAAAAGTTTTATGCTCTTGTTTTTGTAGAAGTAGAATTACTTACCATGACGATAGTAAGGATCTGGTCATAAGAAAGAGAAAACATGTCTAAGGACTCAAGTACCCCTTGCAAGGTCATCTTGGCCGGCACCATTGCCAAAGGCATCCTCAGCGAAGTCCAGACGGGTCTGAGCAAACTTGGTCGTAAACCACATTTGCTGGGAATACTGGCCAATGCCGATCCGGCCGCGAAGGTATATGCTGACTGGACAGAGAGGACATGTAAGGAGAAGTAAGCCTGAAAATCCCGCCAGAACAAGATAAGTGCGCTTTGGTTGACCAATATCTGACATGAGGTGTATTGCGCAGCGGCTTCGAGTACTCTTTGAAAGTCGTCGATAAAGACGACGCGGAAGACACCATCATAGCTGGCAACAACGATGCTGCTGTCGACGGTATCATGGTCTACTACCCGATCTTCAACAACCGTCAAGATCAGTACTTGCAGCAGATTGTGGATGTTTCCAAGGATGTGGAAGGCTTGAGTCATCAGTACATCTTCAACATGTACCAAAATATCCGTTTCTTGGACGACGAACAGGTCATGAAATCCATCCTTCCTTGCACACCACTTGCCGTCATCAAGATCCTCGAGTATCTGCACATATACAACCCCATCTTGCCGTACGGAAATCGGCTTTTTGGTCGTACAATCTGCGTGGTCAACAGGTCTGAGGTCGTCGGCCGGCCACTGGCAGCACTCTTGGCCAATGATGGCGCTTCTGTGTACAGCGTCGATGTCACCGGCGTTCAACAATTCACGCGTGGTGAGGGTATCCGCAAACGCAAACACGAGGTGCACGAGAAAGAAGGTTGGACGGTGGAAAATTGCGCTCCGATGTGTGATGTTGTCATTACAGGCGTGCCGGGCGACAAGTACAAGTTCCCAACTCATCTTTTGAAGGAAGGAGCTGTGTGTATCAATTTCTCGAGTGAGAAGGTAAGCATGACAGTCCAAAAGAAGAAAGCGCTGTCTACATTTTCTATGCGACATCGACTGATGAGTTCTGTGTGCAGAACTTCCCTCCCGAAGTCAAGGAAAGAGCATCCA
This sequence comes from Exophiala sideris, assembly GCA_000835395.1. Classification (NCBI taxonomy): domain Eukaryota; kingdom Fungi; phylum Ascomycota; class Eurotiomycetes; order Chaetothyriales; family Herpotrichiellaceae; genus Exophiala; species Exophiala sideris. The sequence goes on along the minus strand of KN846954.1, from coordinate 1,734,857 downwards.
TATATGTTCCAGCAATTGGTAAAGTGACGATTTCGGTACTTCTCCGCAACCTTCTGCGAATAGTGCAGAACAAGGAGGCTCTGAAGGCCAAGTCTCATGATCCGTCAGAGGAAGCTACGCAGACCAATGGAGATACGACCAGTTCATGAGGGCGGGTGGAGCTATGATACACCACGCAAAGGGCCCGGACATGCCAGCTTTGGAGATGACTCGCTTTCCCCATCCAACCTAACAGATCCATCCCCCATCCACATTGTACACAGCCCCCGTTACGAAACTCGCATCATCGGACAACAGGAAAGCAATGACCTTGGCAACCTCACTGGGATCCGCCTGTCGATCTATACACTGCCGTTCGGTGGGTTGACGCTTACCCGATCGTCCTTCCATGCCCTTGACCATCGGCGTTGCGATCGTTCCTAGGTAACCACGTCGGTTAACATGCCACGACTATCCTCAGCAGATGCTTACCTGGCGCAATTGCATTCACTCGGATTTCAGGGTGTTCTCGCGCAGCAGTTCTCGTCAAGCCGATGACTGCATGCTTGCTCGCGCAGTATGCGGCTAGTCCTGCGAATCCTGCCTGGCCAGCAACGCTCGTTGCGCTGACCTAGCGTTTTACGGATCAAGTCAGCTTGGGACAGGACAGGTCCCATGGCTATGGATGGACTCACGATGCTTCCCCCCTCCTTCATGTGGGACAGCTGCGCTCTCAGACAGTAAAACACACCGCTGGAATTGACGTCCATGATCTTGGCCCACGTTTCATCTGTCTCCTCCTTTATTTGGGCCAGCTTAAGGACGATGCCTGCCATATTTGCTGCACCATCTAGCTTGCCGTGGTCTGAGACGGTCTTTTCGATCCACGAGTTTATTTGCTTGCTGTTTCTGACGTCGACGACAGTGGTGGTATGTTTGTCGCCGGAAAGGGACTTGATCGCATCATCTAGACCGGCTTGATTGGTGTCACAGAGCGAGAGAGTCGCACCACGCGAGGCCAGCAGTTTAGCTGTTGCCAATCCGATACCGCTTGCACCGCCAGTTATCGCAATCTGAAGGGTTCAGCGCCGTTCAGACTTGCTGAGGACAACATCATGGAACTCGAGGTGGCAGGAATGGGGAGCAAAGGATATGGAAAGGTCAGGTGCAACACCTACCACTTTTCCTTCGAAAGATGCCATGTCGAAGCCGGAGTGCTGTTCTCTCCCAACACAAACCCGAATATGTTCTGTTTAATCGGAGTACCTATGCGGCAGGACAGACTTTCTGTGTTCGAAGGTAAACAAGCCGTCTGGAGGAGTGTGTCCCTACCAATGGGTTATAGCATGTATGTTATATGCATGTCGCCGTCGACGCATCCATCGTCGGAGAATCGATACCACCTTCAACTGGTTCCTCGGTATCGTTCGTGCTACGAACCGTGTTACGACCCCGCACTGCACGGGTATGTATGACCGAGTTTGAGTTCAATTGATACTTTGGATGTCCCATTGGAAGGTGTTAGCTCCAAAGCGTTGGAGATCGTCCAACCGAGGATGGGAACAACTGTGATAGGTGTCTCGTGCCTCGTCAATCTTGACCGTCACCTGTCGACCAGGGGTCCGATTGCGCAAGGCTGGCAAGCGAGGCTGTATCCCTGGCCCACCTCCTGTGCCAAGGACAAATAGATTATTACGAACTCGTATCCAAGACGTTGCGAGATTCTAGATGTGACGGGACTTTCTGCTTGGAAGAACCATTGCCGTACGGCGAGAAACTCGTATCTGAGATGGCCAATTTTTTGGGTTGAAAGGATCAATGCGAATGCCATGGAGATCGTGTTCTTCATGTTGTCATAACGGATGCTTCTCACAAAATTTCTTGTATAGCAAAGTATATAAGTCAACTCCTTGCAATATATACATCTTCAGATCTACAGCGCGTCCAGATGGTCCCTTGTACCTGACACTTGAACTGATGGCCATCGTCCTTGCAAGTCCCTACTGCATATATAGACAATTTATAGCTTAGCCTTATCACCAATCTCCCCAATCTTTAGCTTCGGCGCATATTTCTTGAGGACGGACTCGTTGTGATACTGTTGCAAATCATATTAGCCCTCATGTGTTCTTAATTCTGTCTGTTATCCAAACGTTGGGGGTGTTCTTACCTTCCAAAACTGCTTACTCGCATCCTTGCCCGCAACTCTCTTCAAGATCTTGGCGCCACCGGGGTGCTCGTCGACAAAGTTGGTCACGTCGTACACAGTGCCATCAACGATGATATACAGGTCCTTGCCGGATTTGGCGTCGTGTTTGGCCACGTCGGCGGCGGTGAATGTCTTGGACATTTTCTCGTCTTGTTATATATTATATATTGTCTTTCGTTATGCAATACGATAACGGTCCTCGAGTAGCGAGTCGACCGGTTATCCACACTCTGCGGTTGTCGTTCTAGGTATTCGCGCTCGAAAAGTGGTCGCGCGACGGTGTGCTGGACTTTATCTCACAGAGAGAGCGGAAGCGGGCCTCAAGGCGTGGAGGTGATGGTATGCCGATGGAAGTTTGGTTTTCTGTATACTCTCTCGTCGATGGCTGTATAAAGAGTGATCTGAATGAGTCTATTAGTCTCTTAGCAGGAGAGTAAACCGGATGTTGGTTGATTATTGTTTCACTTATTTGGTAGATGGGTTGCGCAGACGGGAAACAAGCGAAGATGCCGAGGCTCAATCGTGGCTGGATTTACCCCGACAATCCGGTCGCTAGCGGTCAGCCAACTTGGTGGCCTCCGGATTGGTTGACCTCGTTGTTAACATCCTTCCTCTTTATTGACACGCCAGCACTCAAGATCAACGTTGAAGCAGAAAGCAAAAACTTTTCCTACAAGCTCCTTTGGTGGAGGTTGTAGGTAAGTGAAACCAGCCAGACTGGTTTTTCTCGTTCGAAGGGAAGGGAAAGGGGAGGAACTTGGGATGTCGATGCTGGTAGAATGACTGCATCTCACCAAGTAGGGATGATGGAGCTTCAACCAGGATCATAACCACTCAGCCATTTACGAGATCGCTATTGCAATTCTCTCGGCTTCATTGTGACCAGAATTTCGGTATTCAGACATATATCCGACGATTATTTCTTCACCGCCGCCGGGTGCGGTGCTTGAGTCCTTACGACTTTGTTCAGGACCACGGTGATGAGTATGTGGAGCTGACGAGTGGGACGCCGAATCTGGTATTCGCTATTTCACATATTTGGTCGAGGTGGAAGACCTATACTCCCTACCATCTTCCTAAACTAGTTTCCGTGAGACCCTTTCTTTAGGACTCGATGAACTTCAAAACCTCAGTCACGAAACCCTCTGGATTCTCCTCAGAAAGATAGTGTCCCGAGTCAGGTACGAGACCCGTCTTGACATCCTCATAGAACTCCTTGGCCATATCCTCGGCCTTGGGCGCAAGGAAGGACTGCGCGCCCGACAGAACCATGTTTTTCACCTTCACCTTCCCCTTCTCATCCCTCCATTTGCGGTTATCCTCCGCGTCCGTCTCGAAGGCACGATACGTCAGAAATCCACAGCGCAGAGCGTCTGGCATGCTGAATTGCATGACGTAAAAGTCCACCACGTCCGGCGTGAAGGCTGCTTGATTTTGTGTAAGTCGATCGTAAAAGTGCTTCAGGTAGATCCTCTCTTTCCCTTGGACCAAGGCTACCGCGATGTCCGGGTTGTGGCTTTGAAAGTCAAAGTGCCAGAGCTGCCGTGAATGTCTCTCGCTGTCGTACAAGGTCGATCCGGGTAAGGGGCATTCACCCCAAGTCACGGATGCGACGTCCTCGGGGAATTGACAGACATATGCGTGTGCAACCATGCCGCCAATGTCATGACCGACCACGTGGACCTTTTCCTTCACTCCGATGTGCTTGGTAACGAGCTGATGAAGGTCGTTTGCCAGCGACCTTTTCGTGAATGGATCTTGCTGGTGCGTGTTGCCGATTGGCTTGCTGCTGAAGCCGTGACCGGTCTTGTCTGGTGCGATGATATGATATCCTGCTTGTGCAAGGGGTGTCATGACATGTCGAAACTGATATGAGGTTTCTGGGAAGCCGTGGATGAGGAGAATTGTGCCTTTCTTCTGCTCACTGTTTGGCGGGAGTGATTCGACATAGTGTATTCTGACTTCTGGGTCTTCTTGTTTCAGGTCGGCGGCACGGTTGAACGTTTTGATAGAAGCGGACATCGTGCTGGACCGTGTTTGTGTTAAGTTGGCTATGATCAATTGATTGAAATCTGGTCTTTAGTAAAGAATGGGCGTGATACCCAACACGACTTTTATGTCTTCAGTGATGGAAAGGGAGAATGGAGCTCTTTCATTTACAGCACCGCTCTTACCTGCTTGGACGCCTTGGCCTTGAGAAGCACTCCCATGCCACATCAACGACTGCTTAAAAATCAAAGTGTACACATCTGGAAAGTGAGAGGGGGGCTGCAGCGTCATTCGAGCGTCACTGAAGACTGACAGAAAACAACGACGGTGGATTGTCTACAAAATGCTGTATTCTATTCGCCCCGACCAATGACAATAGATATGACGCCATGGACCGGGTTAAATGTGTATCAGTTATTATACCTATATGGTTGCCTAAGACAAACGGTGTATCTTTTATGTATGCGGAGGTGCTCAAGCAGCCTGTTGGTTTTGGGAAACATCATTCTTCGGCATGGACAAACCCTTCACCAAGATATATTGTCTCGCCTCCACCATACCATAATGTCCCATGGCGGAAGTCAAGCCCTTTCTCCTCACCTACAGTCCATTCGCCCCCAGGCTTGATTGTATTACCATCTTCCTGAGGCCAGAATTCTGCTTCGAGCCACTTGTTGATCATCTCGATCTCGTTGATCCAGTGCTTGCGCTTCTTGATGTCCTGGGTGATACTGCCATCGTATGGATCCCCTCCAAAGACATTAGGCGTGTTAAACCTTGCGATCGTTATGTGTGCGGATGGGACGACATATCTCGACCCAACTGGAACGTCCGATTCTGTGAGAGCAGCATGAGAATCTCGCCTCAGATGGTGATAGGTGTATGTATCGTCCTTAACAGTCCGGCCGTGAGACAGCGACTCTCCAGCAGCCGGGACGAAGCTGAGTGCAAGTGCAGCTGAATCATAACTCAAAAGAGGCTTAATCAACCTTGCACGATGTGTCTGTGTGTAGCCGGCGATTCGCTTGAAATGAGGTTGAAGCATGTTTGTGAGAGCTGCAATCTCCTCCTTTGACTTGGAATGTGCCACTTCCATCACCGTGATATGCAAACAGTCGATAGGCATAAGCCACAGATCTACACTGTGAGTATAGGTGTGAATATGTCCTAGCTAAGCACATACCTGGTGCTGCATCCTTCAACTTTGATTGAACAATATCAACCAAGTTCCTGACTTTGAGAGGAGGCCTGCCCCAAAAGACAAGGCAATATCGAGGATCATTGAACGTTGCATCCCTCCGTGGTCCGTCAAGTTTGACGAGATACTCATCTAGAAGCCAGCCTGAAAAGTCCTCACTAAGGATCTTTTCTTTTTGTTGAGCATTCCTGGTCAGCCGATGTGCGGTATACCGCTCTTGTATCAGTTTCTAAGAAAAGTTATCAGACAATCTTAGGTGAGGCCGAAAATAGCGAGACGGACAGGATCACCGTGACACGTGTTGATCAAACCTTCGTAAGGATTGGCAGTCACCGGTGTTGAAGTACCGGAGAGGTCTTCGTAAACGACCTTTGCCATTGTTCACAGCGTTGGTGGCTGGACTCGCATGCAGCGAGCGCCTACAGGCAAGAGACGGTTCAGACTGTGGTTTACGTTGACATGTTGAACTCTCTTGGAGATAGAAAGCCACCTCACTACGGCCAGGTACCACCCCGGGAGGACGGACCTGGCAGCTGCAGAAAGCCAAAACCAGTTTCTACCCTGGCCTGATTCACAGATCGGTTGATTAGATAAGATGAAGTGTTTCGGCTAAGATGCCTCGCTTGTTGGCAGGCTTTTTGTGCGCTCTTGGCATTTCGCTGCGGTCTCTTCACAGATCGTTGAATATTGACCACCGACTATTGTCCCACGACACCATCAATTTCACAAGGAGCGTCTGCGCCCAATCCGTCAAAATGGTAAGAAAACACCCTATCCGTTGCACTGTCATCGAACGAGCGAAGTCGGCCAAGAGGATAGACTGGAAATTGGCGATGTCTGGCTGGGAGGAGATGAGATGAACATTGTGGGAAAAATCACCAACACGATTTCCTGCGCAAGTCCATCGAACAGCGCGTGGTGAAACAAAAGTCATCATTCGAGGATCCAGACATACGCCAGGTTGGAAGAGAAGGATCGAAACTTTTGTGGAATGGATTGAATGATCTAGGAAGCAGATGCGCTGACTCCAATGTGCCTTTAGGTCAACGTTCCTAAGACTCGTCGCACATACTGCAAGCACAAGGACTGCAAGAAGCACACTCAGCACAAGGTCACCCAATACAAGGCCGGAAAAGTAGGCATCATCCACGAGTTTGAACTCAGAGCAAGAACTGACAGTCGATAAAAGGCCTCTCTGTTCGCCCAGGGAAAGCGTCGATACGACCGCAAGCAGTCCGGTTATGGTGGTCAGACCAAGCCCGTGTTCCACAAGAAGGCAAAGACAACCAAGAAGGTCGTGTTGAGATTGGAATGCACAGTATGCAAGACGAAGGCTCAGTTGGCGCTGAAGCGATGCAAGCATTTCGAGTTGGGGTATGTCATGATCCTGTGACTTGTCGACTCCTCAATACTGACTGCGATTAGTGGTGACAAGAAGACAAAGGGTGCGGCTCTGGTTTTCTAAGCGTGATCATGCAATTTTACGGTGCGGTTGCGGAAGCAATATCGATCAACGACTTATGCAGAAACAAACCGTCTATCATGATGGTTTTCACCGGGAAAGTGGTGATCGTGTGTCACAGATACCAATGACATGAACTTCTGCATGTGGAATGCATTCCTTTCAAGTGAATCCGCAATCTTCCTGATCCTCTGAAGTCACAAGCACCGAACCCCGAACCACGAATTGTGAGGAAGTCGAGCGGGCGATACATCCATGCGCATGGGTTGACACGTATCTGAACACATACCTGCACGATCGAGTCTGCCCCAGACACGTTGCTACGAAAGCAAGACTGCAAGTGCAATACCGGATGACTGCGAGACCACAATCAGTGGGATTGCCATTGGCCATCCGGATGAAGTCAAGTCGAGAACGTTTGCTGTCGCAGTTCCGAATTCAGGCAAAGTCACCAGTCCAGGACAAACTACTCGAAACCCCTTGAATGCTTGCTATTTGCCTTATGGACATTTTCGTACCGCTTTGTCGTTCGAGCTTGTCCTTTCTGCCGCAAATACTGATCAAAGCCAGACGCAGTCTCTCTCCTGCCTGAACGTTGCAACATGACTTCCCAAAATAGGAGACTCTTCTGTTCTCAAAGGTTTATCGAGGTGTCGATCCGATTACACTCGTACCCTGCCATTCGTCGTTGCTGCGGGGTTGAATCGCTACCAGGACTACTAACCTGAAATAACCAGTGAACAGGCAGGTCACGCACACCATTTCTTTCTAACTGGTCAAGAAGAGCGTGACAGTGATTCGACATTAACCAGCAGCAATGGCCGGACACCTGCGGCCGTCCGCACTAAAGATACTGCTACGCCAGATCTTTCAAAGGTTTGACTGAGGCCGCCCCAGGAATCTCGTTCATCGTCACTATCTGAAAAGGCGACTGACCTCGTTTGGTGGTGTTCAGTACGGGACTTAAGCGCATATAACCTGCACGCTTTTCGAGATCGCAACGTTTCACTACTCACCTCAGGCTTTCAAGAAGTACCCTCGACCTACAATCACACCTGGTATCTCTAGAAAACATGGCAGTTCCAGTAGTGGGGCCTACCTTCTTCAACATGATGCAACCCTCAATGTTCAACAACCAATATTCCCGTGGTCCCCTCTACCAATACTGGAGGGAGCGGAGCCAAGAGGAGCGTCAGGTACGCTCGCAGCGCGTCCAAGACGCTCAGCTACGCAGCAAAGGCCAACAACCTTCGTCTCCAACCTACGGCCCGTCAAGCAACGATTCGTACACCCGGCGTGCAACTAGCGGTCCGCCGCCATATGCAGACACCAGTATCAGTACCACCAACGAGCAAGCCGGGCAACAGCCAGACCACCACCTCCCTACGTATGACGCCGCAATAGGCCGCCAGCAAGAGGACCAGGCTGAGGATGGCGAGGCCCCACTGTTGTCCGTTGAAGAGGAGAAAGCACGGCTACGCCAGATTGAGAAGCATCATAGACAGACCCGCGATGACGAAGCTGTAGCGCAAACCTTGAGCCGTGACGACCCCGAAGAAGCCGATGTGCAGGAAGAGAGGGCCGACAAACAGGTTGGACGGCGCAAGAGTACGGCTCGCAAGATTGGGCGGTGGTTCGCGGACGCGGCAAGCGGGTATACCGCGAAGCAGGAAAGGTGGTGAGGTATGGACGGTGATTGATACCGAACCAGATTCTTCTATATGCTCCGATATCAAAATGTTATGGTCAACATGTCGCTGCACAAACTCCAGGATCACCTGTACGCACCACAAAGGCCTACTTAGTTGACTGGACTTCCTCCTCCTCCCTCCACGTTCTCCATCCCAGATACCCCTTCAAGGAGGGTGTATAAAATGTGGGCCGATCATACTTTGTCAGGCTCTTCCCCAAAAGCAATCTGTCCACAAGATCCGGATTACTCGTGAAATGTCGTCCAATAGCGACCAAATCGACTCTTCCAGAGTTCACCGCCTCCCTGGCCGACGAAGCATTGTATCCTCCCGCTCCAATCAACGGTGTAGGTGGGCTCGTCTGCTTCAAGATCTCCCGGAACGGCTCGAGACTGAATGTCGTCGTTGTTGTCACTTCCTCCGCGGCACCAGCCTTCCTGTCCACCTTCCCAGCAAACGCTCCCTCAGTACTCAATACATCGTACCGCGGCTCCACAAGATGCAGATAGGCCAGCCTCCGTAAACTCAATCGCCTCACATACTCGGAAAAAGTGCCCATCCGATCCTCATCCAGCGTCTCCTGCAGCACATGGAACGGCGCAAGCCGTATCCCAACTCTTTCACTGCCCACTGCTTCAACAACCGCATCCACCACCTCGAGCGGGAATCGTAACCGGTTGTGCAGACTACCACCATACTCATCCGTCCGGTCATTGATATTCGAATGCACGAATGTATCGAGCAAATATCCGTTACCCCCATGAATTTCGACGCCATCAAACCCAGCTTCGATCGCATTCCGCGCTGCTTGCGCAAACTGGCTCACAGCCTCTCCAATTTGATCCTTCGTCATCGCCTCGCCAGGTACATACATCTCCGTTGCATTCTGTTGTCCGAACATCTGATGCGCGCCGGGTAAAGGTCGAGCCGTGGCGCTCAACGGCTTATTTCCGCCCGTCTGGCTGGGCACAGCGACTCGACCGACGTGCCAGATCTGTGCGAAGAACAATCCTCCTTTATCGTGCACGGCGCTGGTCACCGCTTTCCACGCAGTGACCTGTTCTCGCGTGTACAAGCCAGGGGTGTTAGGAAAGCCACGGCCTCGTGGCGACACGACCACGCCCTCAGATATCAGCAGGCCACCACGTGTTGCTCGTGAAGAGTAGTACTCTGCTGCGCTGGAATTGATGATCCCGTCGTCTGAAGCGCGCATGCGGGTCATGGGGGCGAGTACAATTCGGTGCAAAAGTGAGTGTCCAGGGGATAGGGGAAAGGGTTGAGACAGAGGGTCGGAGTTCGAGTCCGGATGGTGAGAAACATGCTGCTGCTGCATTTTGGATGATGCTCAACACAGTAGGACAATGGACGACCTCTGGATCAGATGTTCTTACAATGAAACCAAGTACAGGTTGAGCTCGCTAGATACTTACCACGATACAGACAAGACGACCATAATGTACTTATCCTTATTGCTTGTGCTCCAGGTCGAGTTCCTCCAGACACGACGCTTCGTCTCTTTGTTTGTCATGATGTTGCGGCAGAGCTGTACACCAAGGACGGGCGTGTCAAGTGCAAGGCGTGCAGGCTCAGCCATGGTCAACCTGGCCTCTAAAGGAATGGACAAAGTCATAATCGTCCTACATTGGTAATATGATGCAACCCGTTTACAAGTGAAAGCCCTCTGGAGAGATAAGACCGTCACAGTGGTTGGTTTGTGGTTACTGGACTGACAAAGCACGTAGTCGGTTACACCTTTTTAACGAGGTAATTAGGGCATTGGGGATAAGCAACTTTAAGCGGGGTTACACCGGAACCAACATGCCATGTCTCGAGTTTTGAAACGTCCACGTGCCATGCCATTTAACGGCGGCCGCCCCTAAGGAGATTTACCTGGGTGTAATGCGGGCTCACAGCACCTACTACGAGTACGTACATTTTCTACCCGGAGAATTATACCAGATAGTGATCTTCAAGATCTTCGCCTCACCAGCCTCACCAATCCCTATTCGAGATTCAAGATTCAAGATTTGAGCACTTTCTGGTTCAGTACTATGTTGCTGTGTAATCCTGATCATGATCGACAACCTCCAGAATACTAGCTTTGCGCCTGAAGTTCTAGTGCAAGAGCCTTCTTGGCCCCGTAACGGGGAACTTCCCAGTTGGGGCAGGAGCATACTTGGTATATCTGTTAGGCTCACTAGGGTAAGGACCTTCTCACCTGGCCTAGGAACGTTAAAAAGTTACTTCGCGTAAGCGTTATCTACCAATTCCCCTATTCCGTTACTTTCTTGCTCGCCTGCTTTCTCTCATTCTCAATGAGACGTGAAACCATGTTGGATTTCTCGTCTCTTTACCCGAGCGACATATCTCGGAGAAAATCAAACCTCATGCGCATCATGTGATTCGTAGGCTTTTCTCGTCTCACATGGAACGAGCGAATGATCCCAGGGTCGGCTCCGGACGGGACAATAGCAGCTCGACGACAGTCACCTCGATAGGTTCAAGCAACAACTCATCGTCGCTGTCGTCACTTTACGCAACGCTGTTGCCTGTCCTTGTCTACACGGCGATATGCATCATCATATTCATAATCTTGCGCCGCAAATCTCCCCGGGTCTATGCGCCAAGGTCAATTTTGACAAGTCTCGATCCTCAGTATGCTATACTCAAACAGAAGGCCAGGTGCAAAATCCCGTCCATGCTGACTTCCATCCAGTGAACGCAGCCCCAAGCTACCGACAGGATGGTTCAATTGGATTCTTCCCTTCTCTCGAATTCCCGACACATATGTACTCAACCATTCCTCTCTTGATGGCTACCTCTTTCTCCGATTCCTGAAAATTTTGGTCGTTATCTGTTTCGTCGGCCTTTGTATAACATGGCCCATCTTGTTGCCCATCCATGCTACTGGGGGAGGGGGCCTCACGCAGTTGGATAAACTGGCATTCGGAAACGTGTTTTATTTAAGTCGCTTTTGGGCCCATGCCATCGTACTTTGGATCTATTTCGGTAAGATTGTTGCCTCTCAACTCGATCGCTCGAGGCCTGACTGTTACGATAGGTTTTGTGTTGTACATGATATCGCGGGAATGCATATACTATGTTCATCTTCGGCAGGCTTATCTGCATTCGCCATTCTACGCCAAACGCTTGTCTTCGAGAACAGTCATGTTTACCAGCATACCGAAGGAGTATCGCGACGAAGCCAAGCTCAAGAAGATCTTTGGGGACGTGGTGAAAACCGTATGGCTCCCAAAGTCGTCCAAAGAGTTAGCGAACTGCGTTGAGGAGAGGCGACAGACAGCCTTGCGCCTGGAGAAAGCCGAGATCGCACTGATCAAGATGGCCAACGCGGCGAGGACCAAGGCTATGAAAAACGGCGACTTTGCCATCAAAGAACGCCCACATCCCAACGCTAAGAAGGGTTCTGCAGATTCTTCAGCGAGCGAGGTAACCGGAAAGTCGGTTATGGACTCACCTTCATCAACCCAAAAACATTCAAAGGAGAATTATCCTTCTGAGAAGACAGATCTAGAATCAGATGCGGCTATTCCTTTGCCTGATGTGAATGGATCTGTCGCTTCCCAGTGGATCTCCCACAGCTCCAGACCTCATCATCGGCCGATCGCAAACGGAGGCCGCCGAGTTGATACCATCAAATTCACACGGATTAGGCTGAAGACGCTCAATTTCAGGATTAGAAAGCTACGACGGCAGCAGCTAACGGCTAAGGTCGACCCAATGCCTGTCGCCTTCATTGAATTCGTTTCCCAGGCGGAAGCGCAAAGTGCAGTTCAGACATTGACACATCACCGACCGATGCACATGTCGCCAGCTTATATTGGTGTCCGGCCATTCGAGATTGTGTGGAAGAATCTGTCCATGACATGGTGGGAGCAAATCATACGCCAGTTTTCCGTTGACGCCGCTGTTGCAGTGCTGATTCTGTTCTGGGCACTTCCCTGTGCGGGTGTTGGAGTTATCTCGAACGTCCACTTCCTTGCAGAAAAGGTCTTCTTCCTACACTGGATCGAGGACCTTCCATCCCCCATCATTGGCTTAATTAGTGGTCTACTCCCGTCACTGGCGCTGTCCTGGATAATGAACATCGTCCCGTTCATCTTGCGGAGTAAGTGGACTCTCCATTGCAAGAAATCATGCTCACACGAACATAGAGTTGGCTCGCGCTGCTGGTCTTCCCACGCTTACACTGATCGAAATGTACAGTCAAAAGTGTTACTTTGCTTTCCAGATCATCCAGGTGTTCCTTATCACCACGTTGACATCTGCAGCCTCTGGCGCTGCCGCACAGATTGTTGAAGATCCAACCAAAGCCGAAAGTCTTCTCGCCAAAAATCTCCCCACAGCCTCCAACTTCTATATCTCTTACATACTCGTTCAATGCCTCGGTTTTGGGGCCTCACACCTGGTTCATGCATCTGCTTACTTTCGCCTGCACGTTCTACGAAGGTTCACTTCAAACCCTAGAGCTTTATGGGAGAGGTGGCACGGGCTTCGACAAGTTCACTGGGGAAGGATGTTCCCTGTATACACAAATATGGGAGTTATCGGTGAGACTTTGACGGTTCTACTCTCTCCCCCTATAATTGTCACTGACCTCTTCCACTAGCTCTAAGCTACGCCTGCATCGCACCTGTGATATTGGGATTCGCTACCGCAGGCATATGCTTTGCCTACATCGTGTACCGATACAATTTGCTCTTTGTTTATGACTCCGAGGTCAGCACCATGGGTCTTTCGTACCCTCGTGCCCTCATGCACTTACTTGTCGGCGTATATTTTGGCGAGGTATGTCTGGTTGGTCTTTTGGTACTGAAAGGGGCATATGGGCCTCTTGCTCTGTCACTCGGGCTCCTTGTTTTCACGGTTCTGGTGCATGTGTCACTGTACAATGCCGTTGGACCACTGCTCAATGCTTTACCGAGAACACTCGCGCTCGAAGCGCAAGAGGAGAGAAATGAGGGTACCGCACGAACCAGGGACACAGGAATCACGAAACCTCCCCAGATCCCAACCCCTGAACCGATTGCTTTTGACAACTTCGATTTCGGCCAAACCAATGATTTCAATTTCGGAGAAAACATACCACCCGGTCAATCACAAGAACCAGCCACCACCATTCCTCCCGATGACGATTTTGATTTTGGTCAAACCGACAATTTCGACTTTGGCCTTAACGACCCTCCTCACGATCACGGAAAAACCGCCAAAGACTACGATGATGATGATGAAGATAATGATGATGATGAAGCTGGTATCAACCACGGACCAGGTTCCAGCCGCGCGTTAGAAGGCGCTCCTCACGCACTATCGACCGTCGCCACCTTCGTACAAGCTAACGCTCTCAAGAAAGCCTCCAGCTACATTGACGCCAAAGCCGTTTCCCACCACTTCCGGCTCCTCAACAAGTGGATCTCTCCCTCCCGCCTCACGAATCCCCATCCCAACTTCTTCACCAAATGGCTTCACCCGGAAGTCTATCAAGACTACAGCGTATTGCAATCCTTGATTCCCCACGACGAATACCCCGACCCGAAATATTCCTCCGAACTGGAACGGAATATCTACTATCCACCATGTGTGTTTGAGGAACCGCCTTTGCTTTGGATTCCGAGGGATGCAGGAGGCATAAGTAAGCAGGAAGTTGAGCATACGAAGAAAGTCAGTCCGGTGACGGACGAAGGCGTTGAGATTGATGAAAAGGGTGCGCTCAAAGTGGATCTGGAAGGCTTGTGGCTGCTGGAGAAAGAGTCAGCCAAGAGATTGAGGTGGTGAGGTTGTAGTCGATGCTTCTCGACACCTCCTGCCGGAGCTCATGTAAGCACTCAAAGAGGCAGCGGCAGCATGACCTGCTCCGAAATCAGCACTTGCACCTCGCGATACGATACAGATAAACTTCGGCTTAGGCCAATAGATTGTCTGACATTCATAGCATCTCGCCGCATGTGGACTAGCTTTAATGGCCTCAGGTACCAAGTGTCCGGTGTGAGGAGTAAAGTGAGGAGACGCGTGAGGAGCAGTACTTACATCGTATTATCCCGAGGCTTAATGCGTACAGGATATGCTCGACGACCTCCGAAAACACCAGATCCTCTGTCGACATTGTATCGTTGATTACCAAGATTAGCAGAGGCTGTCATAAAGCAACAACACCACAATACCCACATATACACCAGTATGACTATAGCCCTTGTCACAGGAGCATCTCGAGGGATTGGAAAAGCCATCGCCCTGCAACTAGCAGATGATGGTATGGACGTGGCTGTCAGTTCTTTGCCTCTAACTGTAGCATCCAACTATTGAAGGCTTACTGTAAATCACAGGTCAACGACATTCAGACACAGCTGGCGGAACTCGAGGCAGTGAAGGCCGCGATAGAGCAGAAAGGTTGGTTGAGTCACCGAATGACTTGCACAGGGCTATTACTAAGTCATCTTCGAATGCTGCCAAACAGGACGACGTTCAATTTGTGTTGTTGCAGATGTCAGCAAAGAAGACGAGGTCATAAAGATGGTCGAATCCACTGTTAATGAGCTCGGAGAACTCAATGTGCGGGTCCTGTCTCTCTCCTTCCCCTTCTGAGTCGTACAACAAATCTCTCGAGAGTGATGCTCATCTCACCTCTCCCAGGTTATGATCGCCAATGCTGGTATCATCGTCGCAAAGACCATGTTTGAAGTCGGCGTCGAGGAGTGGGACAGAGTCCAGGCGGTTGGTTTACTCACATTAGAACAAGTATAGCCACTCACTCTCCCGGTGCAAAGGTCAACGTTCGAGGAGCATTCCTCTGTTATCGTGAAGCAGGTACGTTGACATCCCAGCTCCTATGCTAGGCCTATTCCATCGACCAACTCGGGTGCCGGTGCCCAGCTCATTGACCGGGAACAGGAAGACAGATGATCAAGCAAGGAAAAGGAGGCAAGATCGTGGGAGCCTGCTCGACCGCGGGACATAGGCCGGTAAGATTGAAGCAGACTCGGCAGAAACTCTTCGCTGCTCACACCTGTTCCTCCAGTCTGGCAATACATTCGCATATGGAGTCAGCAAATGGGCGGTTCGAGGCTTGACGCAATCGGCCGCTATAGAGCTAGCAAAGCACGATATCAATGTAAGATGCAAATCTACAAGAGTGCTGTCAATGGCTGACTCAGACAGGTCAACGGCAAGCTCAGCGGTCTTTCGTAATACGTGGGTAAATGAACTGACAATTGTTTCGGGTGTTAGCCTATTGTCCTGGACCAGTGGATACAGCGGTATGTGATTGCTGTCGACACTTCTGTTACGAGGTTCGAGACTAATCTGTCTACGACGGAAGATGTGGGGAGAGATTGACGCGAGCATGCAACGGCGAGAAGGCCTCGCTCCGCGAGTCGCATTTGAACAATCCGTCCAAACCAGGGTCGCATTGAAAAGAGCATCGGTATCCCGTGCCCGTCTTTCCTAAGAACGTCGTCTGCTGACCATTGGTACTAGGAACCAGAAGATATCGCTGGCCTGGTCAGTTTCCTGGCCAGCCCGAAGTCTCGAAATATAACGGGCCAGAGTATTCTCGTAGACGGAGGTAACATTATGCTCCTACTCCGCCATTATACGGCTATAGCTTACTCATTTCCCATTTTAGGTATTTCTTTCTCCTGACTTAGTAATTCAACCCTCAAGCTCCAGGTCAGTACGTACCGGCATAGCATATGTTATTCGTGCCCGTTGGGTAGCGCAGCTATGTAGTTCAGAAAGGAGAAATCCATTCAAATCGCTCGTAAGGCCTCGACGGCATCCAAGTGCCATAGCTTCTGGGCATGTCCGCTAGATGTTCTTGTGTTGAATTTAGCCACCTCAGAAACTCACATCATCACAAAACCGAGGAGTGTCAAACCTAGATTTGTCCCTGGACACAGTTTGATACGAGCTGGCCAAGAGAACTTCCGAGCCTCTTGCCGTATTGGGCTTAATGTTCCCCAGGAATCACCAACACCTGCCTTGCGGGGGATAGTGGGCAGAGTGAGGCTGGACGGACTATCGATTTGATAGAGTCCGAACCCTAGGTATACGAGTTGTAACACGAGGTTTTGTGCCCTGCTGTCACGAGCTCGACCTGGATCTCATTGGTGGCGTTCGACTCCAAAGACACGAGACGGTCTAACGATAGCGCTTTAGTTGGTCACTGAACAGTGAAGGGGACTTTGGAGGCCGATGTGTGGGTGTGTGACCTAGCGTTCCAGGATAAGGGTTAGATCCGTCCCTCTAAAAGGGTTGGAGATTCCCCTTTTCGGCATGCGGAAGTTATCCTACCTAGGTTCGAACGAGTAGCGTCCTGATGTTACCTCCTGTAAGACACTTCCAGTTCATACTCTTGTCGCAAGAATCCATATCTCTACAGCATGGCGACTACACTCACCTGTTTCAACTATCCTGGCTACGAGGCCACGGCTGATGCTTACGGTATCTCGGCCGCCGTCCGAACACCTCCCGGATCCAGCATCATTGCGCTTTCCGGCCAGACAGGAAGCAATCTGGGTGAAAAGTTTGGAACCCTGGAAGAACAAATTGTCGGGGCTTTCAAGGTACTGTGAACTTGCCGCAATATTACCCTTCACTCTGTTGTTAAAGTCCATTGTGTAACGCTTATCAGAATGCCGACAAAGCACTGTGTGCCGCGGTTCCAGCGCTGAGCTCCAAAGAGATATGGCAGTGTGTCTTTACCATGACCTTCTACCTCGTTGGACAAATATCGTCCGAAGTTGGAATGCTTCTAGATTCGGTCGCGAAGTCGTATCTGGGAGATCATCGTCCGGCAGGGACGGCGGTGCAGGTCCAGGCACTGGCCTATCCCGAATGCTTGATCGAGCTACAAGTCCAGGCAGCGGTGAAACTGGAATGACACCAGATATCTGCTCAACGTAGTAAATGCTACATCATAGAGATGAATCAATACCGAGCCAGTTTTAGTAGCGTTGGTACTCTAGGGTCAGTCCTTGACAACCTCTGTCCACTCAGTTCGTCACCGTTAGCAACGAGCCTCGGTTGACCTCCGCATACGAACCACCTCCCCCATAGTATACTGTACTTCACTCCAGCCGGGCTCTCGCCTTGTCTACCGCGATCAAGTCGAATTATTGTAACTGTCAGGACACAGGAGCATACTATAAGCTCTCGCCTATTTCAATATGGCCACCAACCTGTTCGACAAACACAGTGACAAACTCGCCGGCACATGGAGCCTCATATCTTTCGAAATGTTCGACCCCCACAACTCACAGAAAGTCATCCACAAGCCCCACGGCGATGAACCACTAGGCAAAGTCGTCATATCACAATCGGGATATCTTTCAGCCATTCTCAGATCCCCTCTGGACATGAAACCTCTCCAGAACGACGAATGGATCAAAGCTTCGGACGACGAAGTCTTGTCCACCGTACGAAGCCTGTCATGTTACGCCGGACCAATGACGCTACTGGAACGAGAGGACGGTGGGTTCCTGTGGCATACTCATGTGGAAATCTCGCACAATCCCAATTGGATTGGGAAGGTCCAGACCAGAAACGCGGACTATACTGAGGACAATGGACAGGCGTACATGACTCTCCGGCCTGTCAATTTGTACAGTTTAGAGGTTGGGTTCCACCACTCCACCACAGATGAGACTGCACTGACATTGCGAATAGGACGGGAGAAAGGCTCGACCTGTGTTGAAGTGGAAGAAAGTCGCTACCTAGAGGTGATGTGACGAGTGACAGATGCGAGAAAAGGCCAAACAGAACAGCCATGTTGTTTCATGCACAGTACTGTGGTAACTGAGGCAATGAGGAAGTATTTGTCTGGTAAGACGTGGGAGAAATCCAGCCCCTGAAAGCAGAGACTGGCGCAAGGCACTTGAACAGGATCATTGCTTCTCATCATGCCAAAAGCCAATATAAAACTCTCGGTCTCTGTCTCGACCATCAAAGGAAAATTCAAAATTCTCAATACAAAATCATATCTAGTCATTCATTCATCATCCTGTCGTGGTCAAATCCGCATCATTTGACGTATCGCGTGACCGTAAATCTGGCATCTTGCAGGTCAGATTCCTTCCGAGTGAAGTAAAACCATACCATACCCCAATCCAAACCTGTCCAAGTCATCATAATGAAATTCGTTGCAAAACTCGGTTTCGTCATGTCGTCCTATCGTCCTCTCTGTAGTAGTCCAACAACGCCTCATCTGCCTTTTCTCCTTCGGTCATCCGGTCCAAAAAGTCCATCCAGAAAGTTGCCAAACACCTTCCCTGCAGCTCCTTTGCCTGCCAAAATGTCCTCGATCTTGCCACCCAATGGATCGTCACCAGCATCAGTCCTCTTGCGACCTTTCTCGTCAAATCTGGGCGGGAGCTCGACCGTGGCGTCGGAATCGTTAGGACTCGTAACTCTCTCTAGTTCAGGACCTTTCGAGCTGCTGCTTGCTTCGCCACGAGAAGAGGTCGGCTCATGTGAACGACGGCGTCGATGATGTTTGCGCTCTGTAGTCTCCGGATCAACAAACTCCGAAGACTGTTCGCGACTTCGTCGACGCACTTCATCAGCTGTTGTGTCCGTATCTTCTTCAGCTTCATATCCGCCAGATCGAGAGTGTTTGTGTCTGTGGCGGGGTCTTTCCGGGCTAGAAGCTTCGGACTCTACGGGTGCCGGATCCGCCAGCGTCGTAACTTGTGGAGCCTCGGCGAATTGCACGCTTTTGCGGCCCGTTGGTGGTGGCTGAGATCGTGAACGTGTCGGTGATGTTGCCCTGTCAGGTACTGTGACATAATCGTGAATGGTGTCTGTTGGCGGGACATATCCATTGATAGCGGGTGAAGTGGTGTCAGGAGTTCTGGAGCTTCTTGTACCAGTCGTCGAAGGTGGTTGGACGTTGATGATTGGCGGTGCAGGAGGAGCAGAAGACGAGGCATTTAAACCTGTTCAAGCAGCGTTAGCCATCGGACATCTCACAGTCCCAAACAAGTATACTTCAAGGTACATGACTATGACGTACCATCTGGGACATGGTGCTGGTCATTGGAAGCGGCAGATGTGAAAGGATTGCCAAATTCAGGACTCGGCTCAGCACTCACATTTTCAGGACCACGCGGAGCATAGGGATTTGCCCCAGAAGCATACGGATCATAATTTGCGGCACCAGTTGGCGGAGGTCCAGGAGGGGGAGGTGGAGGTGGGTACGACTGTGTTGGATATGGATTGGCTGCGCCTGGTGCTGCGTTCTGGGGGTATTGTTGTGGCACAGCGCCTGGGGGAGGCGGGAATTGGCTACTTTGAGGATAGAAGCCTTGTTGAGTGGCATAGGGGTCATTGGCGGGTGGTGGCGTTGGTGAGTATTGTTGGGCTGGATTGTAATTGTCTTCATAAGGATCTGCGCCATAGCCTTGTTCTTCCCGGCCTGTACAGAATTATTAGATGTCTTCATCGTGTTTTGGAAGGTCCAGACTTACGTTTTCGTGCCTTGCGATCACGTTTCTCTTGCTTGCGTCTAGACTCATACTCGGAAGCAGCAGCCGCGCCGCCTGCTGCAGCTGCCGCCGACCTTCCAGCATCTCGTGATCGTCGACGACTGTGTCCGCGATCTGGGGATGAGCTAGAGCTGCGGGACGATCGTCGGCCGCCGCGTTCTCGGCTCAAACTACGACTCCGACTGCGCGCCCTCTGGGCACCATATGCACCCGCTGCTGCTCCTGTGGCAGCTGGAACAACCGCATTGGACGTTCCGTAATAGCCCTCCTGTGGTGGTGGCCTGCCATAATAGTCCGGACCAAAGTTGTTGCCATGCATTGGGCCATTGCCATATTCAATAGCGTTAAGCATCGCAGGATCGCTGGCTGCACCTTGACTCGGCCCATCGTAATAAGCATCAGACCTGCCTCTGCTCCTAGAACGTGAAGGGGCTCGGCGCTCATTTTGAGAGATTGCCTGCGCCTCTTTCTTGGCCTTGTTCTTCTCATAGAGACCAGCCAAGGCAGCACTGCCTATGCCTGCAGCGACCACGGGAAGCGCCTGTTTGATGCGACTGCTGGACCGCTCTTTGCCGTCTCTAGCTCGGGACTTGCTTCTGGCACGCTCAATAAGTCCTGCGACTATAGCACCGGCGGCACCAGCTTCGGCCATTCTCTTCTTGCGGTGAGTGGGGTTACGGGCGGTATCTCCCGGTGCCCGAGTGTCGTTCTCAAGGCTTGAGGCAGAGTCAGATCGACGTCTCGAGCGGCTACGTCGATCACCATCGTCATTTCCGGCAGCTTGCATGCGCTTGGTTGCAATAGTCGCAGCTGCGGCCAATGCTGCAGCCCCGAGACCAACGACTCCGAGGGTTTTCAGTTTTGAAGGTGATTTGGACCGGGACCGGCTACGACGCGAGCGAGAACGTCCCGAATCTTCTGAACGGCTCCTCTCACGACGCCGACTTCTGCTTCGATGCGCAGATCTTGCTCGACGAATGCCTTCCGCAGCGAGGGCTCCTAAAGCACCGGCACCAACGTCACGTCCTATGCGACCGATACCGTGTGATGTGTCCTGTCCCTGCTCCTTCTTGTGATGTCGAAAAAGCTCGTTTGCTGCGACACCTGCAGCGACACCGGCAGCGAGGTCTCGGCGACGGTGCGGACTAGGGCTCTCGTCTTCACGGACCTCCTTACGGACGTAGACCATACTGTCGTCGCTACTGTAGTCGTCTCGGCCACCTCGTTGAGAAACAGAATCATGCGGGCTCACCGAGCGGCCTCGTCGACTCCGGCGCTCATAATAGTCATCGTCATCGCGATCGCGATCGCGGCGCGGGTCATCAAGCCGTTCTCGCACCTTTTTCTCATAGAAAAAATCCTCTTCTTGGCCACGAGGTTGGTCGCGGCCTTGGTCTCGACTGCGTACAACACTTCGCTCGTCGTCCACGTCCGATTTACGGACAATCTGATAGTCATCGTCTCGGACGCGCTCCCGAATGATGATGGGTTCCTGTCGAATGATAATTGTCTGTGGCGGTGGTGCAGGACTGAAATATTCTGAAGTGCGGATATACTTCTGAAGGTCACGGTCGTCGACTCTGGGTGGTGCAAGGACCTCGAAACCATCTCGATAACGACTTTCCCGCCCACGGTCGTCGTATCGTGCATCGTCCCGACGAGGTTCTTCACGATCGGTGGTTCTTCGGATGACGATCTCTCTATCGGCTGCACCATCATCGCGCCGATTGTCTTGGTAGTAATCTCTATCGTAATAGTCTCTTCGAGGTTCATCATCCTGCTTACGGCGAATGACTAGCTCACGTTCGGAGACCCGAGGGTCGTCCCGGCGCGATTCGCGCACGGGCTCTTCAACCTCACGTTCACGACGCACGATGCGAGTCTCCTCCACACGTTCTCCTGCTCGTTCTGGAACAAAGCGACGGTCGCGACCGGCCGAGGACCGGGTATCTTCTTCTTTTACAACATAACGCTTCACAGTTGTGTAGCCACCGTCCCTTCGAGCTGATGAGACGGATGTTCGGGAATCGTCATAGCGATCGCGATCGCGGTAGACAGAACCCATGCTGACCACAGTGGGATGGCAAAATCAGAGGGTGGGTTAAAAAGGTTGGCCTCGAAGGCGGAAGACGTAGGCCTTTGGATCGAGCAATGTTTGGGAGCGGACAAGGCGGCGGCAAGAGGTATTCGAAGGTGTCTGAGGATCTGTCGATGCAGATATGATGTGTGATTGAAGGGCGGGCTAAAAGTTGTAGAAGAAGAGAAGGAACAGCAGCAGGGCAAGCCAGCTGGCAAGGCAAATGTGAGTGTAAAGTCACTCAAAATGGGGCTGAACATGGAAGGATGACAAGCCTGCGTGGAAGCGGGAACGGGGCGACTCGTACCTCAGGCTTGTCCGCGTGCCCAAGGTTTCAGCTGGTGGCCGGCTCAAAATCCAGGTGGCCGGGAACTACCGCCAGCAGCAATACCAAAAGTCAGTTAAATAAGTGGACGATTGTTGGGCGGCGGACTAGACAAATGCGAAGAGCGTGAGTGGCGGGGGAAGAGGAGGGGAGACTGGAACAGAATTAATGACTACATGGCTTGCGTTCACCAGATCATGATAGGAATGCCAACTTTTGAGCGAGAAATACTCCAGTATATTCACTGTGAGTGCTGTGACGTAGGTCTACCGGTACCTTATTCTGGTACACGTATTTTGAAGCTCATATCGCACTGAAGATGACTCGACGACTTCCACGCCGAATTTCCTAAACGCCTGAAATACATTGCTGTCAGACATCAGAAATTGGGTATCCAGAATCAGTGCATGCACTGTGCATGCCAGCCCCAAACCCCAAGTCTGATGGTAGCCCTTTTCTAAGCGTCAAGGGCGTCTTCGATCAGAATTCATTACCAGTGACGAAAGAGCATTGGGTCTGCAAATGAGTTTTGCATTGAATTGATGTTTATTTCTGTCCGACTTGAAGATTCGGTCGGCCGTTCAGGCCACTATGTCAACATACACGCAGAAAACAATTGGAATGAATGGATCCCCTCAAGTCAGGGCTGCCTCATCCCCTTGTACCAAAGCACACTTTTCTCCCATTCGCCCCATGTCCCTATGCTTTTGACCATGTATAGCCAAGTATATCGTTATGCCACCGCTTTTGGGTTCGTCGTTGGGTATCTGTGTCGTTAATTTTCCCATCCTGATGGGCCGTTTTGAATTGACAAACGAAAATCGTCTCACGTCATTATATCGACAAAACACCCGCCTTTTGTCGCTTTCGATGGAATCTTGGTGGCTTCCAGACAATAGCAAGCTCATCCTGTTCCTTCGTAGAGTTTGCTGTCATCATTGGGCAGAACTCTGATTCGACTCCCAACCTTTGCCGACCTGGTTTTCGAGCTCAAGGGTAGCTGATACTTAATAACTCCTCGCACAATCAGGTCGAACTGATGCTGAAGTACTTTCTCCCAGCGTGCCGAACCGCCTTCTTCTGTCTTGTTGCCAGGTCTCGCAAGTCGAATCTCACCAACGGAGGAAGTCCTCGTACGCCGCACTGGTGAGGCCTCAAACAACAGTGGTGAGTCAAACTCGAGGATCCTTCCTAGCAACATCTTCTGCGTACCAGGTTCAGGTTCGTCGATTGGATCAGTACCTTCGTCCACCCCATCCTTCGAGTCCCAAGGCGGCCAGTTGAAGCCTAGACTTGACGAGGCGCGACGAGTGATCCATCTGAAAGTCCCACCATCGTCCGGCCTGGTGTTAACATAGGCGCTCTCAGCGAAGAGATTGATGTCCAAATCATTCACAGTTATCGTGAAGAGATTAGGGTTGACCGCTTCCACATTCAAATCCAGCATGAGTTCTTGGTCCGATGCGAGTACGTTTTGAATGCGTTTGATCGAAATATCCAGCAAAGGTCGGTTGAGCGCCATGACAAACGTGGTGATACCGACACAGATCAGGAGAACAGTGAAACCTAGGAAAATGCAACCGCCAAAACGTCCGCAATAATTTCGATCGTAGGCCTCGTCGTAGTCCAGGTGCCGGAAAGACGCACTGTGCGGCCTTCGGCTATGTCTATTACGATTGATGCGTACCGAGCCGATCAAAGGAGCCCTCTCATCATCTGCGGCGTCATCGTAGGGGTCGAAAGATTCACCCTTGCGAGGAGTAGCCGGCGAACGCCCATTAGGAATTCTGGGACTGTTTGGTCTAGAAATTCGTCCCATGTTGTTAGCCGAACGAGGAGAACTGGGCTTAGTAGCTTGGGTGAATGGCGAATCTGTGTCAAGGATTGAAGTGTGATGAGGTCGTCCATGTCGACTTATGTGATGATGACGTGGAGTCGTGCTTGTATTGCGTTGGCTTCCCCTACCCTCTGATCCTCCCTCGCCATCCAAGAGATTGTTGTAAGTGGAATTTGAAAACTTCATAGACTTTTTGCCTGCAATTGCATGACTTCCACTTCGAACACCATGCTTATTCCGAGTGCCATACTGTTCTTGACTGGCGAGTGATGTAGCGCTAGGTGTTCGAGAATGATGTCGACTCTGTCGGCTATCAGGTGGGTTTGACTCATAGACGAAGGTCTCGTCCGAATCAGAGGAATCGGCCTCGTCAACAGCACTTGCCACTTTGGCCTCGAACAGGTCGGCTTTCGAAGTGACAGTGCCGGCGTGTAACGAAGGTGGTTTGCGAGAACTTCTTTTCTTCTCCTTCTTTGGCCGGATCGTTTCATTGCTGGGCTTGGTTCGCACACTACCATTCCCATCTCTGCCGGAGATGCCTCGATCAGGACCCAGTAATTGAGGTACAGAGGCTACCGTTTCGGTCTCCACTGTCATTGTTCTCGGAGGATCGATTGAAGTTTTGGTTTTGGCTCCAGTGAGACTAGGGAGGGATCGCTTAGCAAGTTCAGATGGCGGCCGAGAATTACTAGCTGCTCTCGATCTGCGTTCGTTGTCCCCTTTACTGATACTAGGCTTGGATGAAGTATCACCGCCACTTCCTTCGCCATCCTTGGCTGTCGACGCCTCATTCCGTACTTCGGTCCGCTGATTGAGGCTAGGCGCCTCGATTTTTGAGTCGATATGTGCCGCCTGGACGGGCCCTATGGATGGAGTTGTAGGAACACTGCTCTCTGCCACGGTCTCCAAGGCGCCGGCCGCACTTGGCCCTCGAGCCGGGACTCGTAGGCTGGAGTGCGAGAACGACAACTCTTGATTCTCGGGAATCTGCATGGCCGCGGCTTGGTCTGGGTTCGAAGCAGTGGCCAGTCGTCTCAACGATGTATTAGATGGTGTAGGCTCGCTGTCACTCCTTTTCGTACTTGCTCTTGCACCCGACTTGTTTGGCGGAGGTGACTTCAACCGAGGCGAAGTAGGCCATGCGGGGGTAGTTCCTCCTGGTTTCAATTGTCTCTCGGAACCACGGGTACTTTCGACAACGCCATCGAGACCGGAAGGTGGTAGGATGGGCCTTTGAGCCGACAGCGCCCTTTGTACGGCAGCGGCTGAAGGAACTGTAGAAGAGGGCCCGTTTGTGACAGTACTTCGAGTAGGACTAAACTCTTGACTGTTTTTGCGAGATCTTGAGAGTTGAGGTATGGCCGAGACACTGCGAGGATTACGGACAGGAGACCCGTCGTTGGAGGGCTTGGACTGATGTGAAGCTTCGGCTGCTGATGAGGGGGCCTTTTCTGAGGCTTGGCCCGACATGGTGCACAGGGATGGTATGTTCTTCCTACTTCAATACCCTCCCCGGGTGCGTTTTCCCGGACGTTGTTATTTCACCGGGCACTGCTCGGAAGCATTGCGGATAATTGTGCGTCAGGGACTGCCGAGGTGAAAAGGGCCCGCAGGTGGAAGAGATGTGGCTTTGATTGTAACAATAGCAAAGATTGCAGATATTTGGTGTATGTGAAAGATGGCTGATCCGACTAAAAGGCGATGTTCGGCTATGTGGGAATCGAAGGGATCGCAGGGTATAACGGTCGCTGCATGAATCGCAAGTGGAGAGCACGGCCGCAACCGCCCCAAAACAGCTGGGCTGGCTTCCAGCAGGTTTCTCAAAGAAAGCAGGTGCAAACGAGTGGCGGAGGCATGCACACACTGGCACAAATCGGGCAAGAGAAGTGGTTTGTGGTGTGGTGCCTCTGAGTGTGTACTGAAGTTGATGACGGGATGGGAGTTGCGAAGGAGCGGAATTGGCAGGGTTGAAAGAATGGCGAAAAGGGCAAACAGCGTCATGCACGTTCTTTTAGAGATGTGGCTTGCCTCCCCCTTCAACGTGGCATTTTCTGGTGGCCCCAAACTGCTGGGCTCCCACACCACATCCTTTGGAGGTTCGGCAGTCTTTTTCGTCCATTCTGGTCCAACCATTCTTGCCCTTTGCCACAGTGCCACCTGCAAATCGGTGGCCGGTGCCTGTTCCTGGCTCCCGTTGCCCCGTGGTGCTGAGCGGAAAAACTACTGCTGCAAGGGTGCATTGTAGTGTGGACGCCTGACGCCTTACCTATTTCCCCATAAAAATTCACAATCGGAAAGGCCATACTGTGATAGTCGAATCCGTCAGGATACCTCGGTCATGGCATCAAGGAGCACCGTATCCTTCGCTCAGCGGGGTGCAGAACATCCCAACCCACTTGTTGGCAGACTCTTCGAGATAGCCGAAAAGAAAAAGACAAATGTGGTTCTATCCGCAGATTTGACAACCACCAAGGAGTTGCTCACAATTGCTGACAGTAAGTCATTGGGACGTTGCGCTAGTCATGGATGCTCGAAAACCTGACAACGCACTTTGCTTGTAGGCTTGGGGCCACACATTGCTGTTTTGAAGACGCATATCGACATCGTCTCAGATTTCGGTCCGGAAACTGTTCAAGGTCTTATCGAGCTGGCTAAGCGGCACGACTTTCTTCTGTTCGAGGACCGCAAATTCGTGGACATTGGCAACACCGTTCAGAAGCAATATAAAGGAGGCGTGCTACGGATCCACGAATGGGCGCACATTATCAATGCCAGCATTCTAGCTGGCGAGGGAATTATTCAGGCTTTGGATCAGACCGTTCGTGACGGCGGGCTTGAGGATCGAGGTATTTTGATTCTGGCCGAAATGACCTCGAAGGGGTCTCTGGCAGTCGGCGAATACACACGACTATCGGTTGAGATTGCAAGAAAGTATCCCAAAAGTGTCATCGGGTTCGTGTCTACTACGGAATTGTCCAACCATTCTCCCAGCAACACACCCACTGAGGATTTTGTGGTCTTCACGACTGGTGTCAATATCTCGAGTAAAGGAGATGCTCTGGGCCAGCAGTATCAAACCCCAACGACGGCGATGGCAGGAGGCTCGGACTTTCTTATTGCAGGAAGAGGAATCTATGCTGCTTCTGATCCTGTTGATGCCGTGAAGCAGTATCAGAAGGCAGGTTGGGATGCTTATGAACGCCGCGTTGCCTCCCACAATGGAGATAAACAGGTCGGGCCAGACATAAATTAGTCACCCAGGATGGCCAAAGATCCTTTTTACAATATTTGGAAGAAATCCAACTCGGAAAACCAGGTCCCAATCTTCGGACATGGTCTCAACTTAGCGCAAATCTCACCATACTCGAGTAATCGGAGAGCACTAATCTCTCGGGTTGCGGCAACAACCGGTGCATACCACGGGGAGATGATTGTGGCTGATAAGTGGCTTTTAGAAAAATCAATGCAGGCTGTTGTCGACCCGACCTTGCCGTTGGGACCTGGTGGACACAATGAACCTTCAATTGATCACGAGCACATTCGGTATGGGTAGGCGAAGACTGGCTTGCAGCGCTATTGGGAAGAGGAAGTAACAGCAAGCATGAACGCACTCCATAACCAAGGAAGTCGAGATTATTGTTACTCTGTAAACTCGGTTTAGTCCTGCTTCTGTAGGATCTAGCCACGCGAACTCCGGGGACCGAAGTGACTGCTATCGATGTTGTACAGGTCAGAAATTGCGTTGTTGCGCACAATCTCGCGTAAGAAATGAACAAATATAGCAAATAGGATAGAAGCTGGAAATAGCCTGGTCACCCGAATATTAGAAATGCTTGATTAATATGGAACTGGGGGCAGCAGCGGATTTCGACCCCTTGCTGATCCAACGTCGTGAAGGGATGACCCAAGAACCCCGGCTCGAAGTCGTAATGCCGCGCGGAGGCTAAAATGCTTAGCTTCCCCTTACTGTCCTAGTGCTCGATTGTTTCTCTCACACGCTAACTTCAAGTAGAATGGTGGCTGATCGAGTCACTAAAAGTCGGTTGTTTACATCTGTTGACTTGGCACTGAACACCCGACGCGTCTCTGCTGCGGTGGTTCTCGTACGAAAATCTACGAGAGCGTGTCGTGGCCTCTGAATTGTCCAAAACCAAAACGTCAATCCAGGCAGCCAGATCTACAATCTCTGTCCACTCATACCCTGCCGTTGCGTCGTTCCTCCTTCATCCCTCCATCGCAACCCTCGCAATCAAGTCTCACCACAACCTAGGATCGCCACCTTGGACAACACAACAGCAGACCTCTTGTCGTCCCCGCCTCTCGAGACCCTGCGCATCCCGGCGCGCGATACATCACACACACATAAACAATCCGATTGCTACCCAACCTGTCGATCGGGAACGCCTGCACAACAGCCGCTAAACACCACGACAACTGCAAGCCTCTATCACGTTGATCGTTTGGCTGTATATCGATATCCTGTCGACAAGCCATTATCAATATCAACTTTCAATCTAGTCGGCTTGTCTCACCCAAAAGCACGTCAACTCCGATCACTTCCGTCATCGTACATCGCAGCTCGAGGGAAGTCGTCGCGTGGCTTCCTCCACCAACACCACTGCGACTTCCGTGCGTGTCCGCCACTGTTGACAGCCTCTCGCAACTACTCTGCGAAATCTGCGTCCGAGTATGCCGAGAGGTCCTTGATCTTCACCGATTTCTCCATCATTTCCGTCTTCCCTGAGATAGAGTGAAAAAGCCTTTGCGAGACATACTGTTTCAGCTGGGCAGCCAGGTTGATGGCCAAAAGCTGTGGTTAAGAGCTTGAGAACGGTGCTGGTCTGAATCAAGAAATCAAAACTTCCAGCTATGATGGCGACATGCTCTCCTCACCGCGAGGACGCAGAAACAGCGCACCTGCACTCTCCCAAATCTCTCTCACGCTTTGATCCTCACTCTGCCATACGAGAAATACGCCGGTCGCTATCTCGCTCACCATCCAAGGGCTCCGAATTACGCCAATTCCCTCTACGATCTCCTGGTCCTGGCACCCTTCCTTTCTCACCATCACCACTCTCTCCATCACGTAAATCAACCTCCGACAATCTCTGGATGCCTTCCATGGTGTCATCGCACTCCCCTCGTGTCCCTCAAGGATCTCGATTCCAGCGTCCTGTTCTTCGTCGGACAGCTCCACTCCATGGAAAACCACGCGTCGTCCGCACGTCTCCAAAGAGTCCTTCGAAACGAGCCTTGGCGGATCTGAGCGACGGTGGAAATTCTTCTCCAATGCCACTTCGCAAGAGAAGTTCAGGAGAAGCCGACCGTGAAGCAGCGCTGGAAAGTTTGACAGCAGAAGAAGGAAAGGAGAACGACAGATCGTCCGAAGATGGTCTAAATTACAAACCAGCCACGAGTCGTCAAGAGAAGAGACGGTCCGGTGGTGCTCTGATCAATATGACGGTGCCATTGAGTCCTATGAAACGAACAGATGCTCCGACGAATGACGACACGCCAGGTCTGGAAAGTCCTTCTGTGAAAAGACGAAGTATCCATGGCCCAGGCCTTGACTTCAGTATATTTGAGTCGGACGGTTCTGATGGCAACATGTTCCTCGATAGACGCGCGCAAGACGACAATGACTGGTTCGGAAGCAACACTCCCTTGCCATCACCTGCTGCACGATTTTCCACCATCCCAAGGCGATCATCGTCTCTGCGAAAGTCTACACTCCAGCAAAGACAGGTGGACCGACCGAGTAATCTGAAATACAATCAGACTATGGAGGTGGACAGGTCGATCTTCGAGCCAACACCAGCAACATCAAAGAAACCTTTGCGTATGTCCCTGGACAACCATATTCAACCACTGCCACGCGACAGCCCTTTCTCGAGCCAGGGGAACCTCTTGAGCGCCTCTATCCATCCTGTGCCATCCAGTCAGGGCAGCTTTCCCCAACAATCTCGGCATCCATTATCGCGTACCTTGACGCAGTCGTCCTCACAAATGGGTGATCAAGATGATTCACCTACACACGAACCCATTCATCGACCAAACAGACCTCGATCCCACGACTTTTCGAAGTCTTTGCCCATTGGCTCCTTGAGGCCTACAGATTATTCGGAAGGCAATGAGTTCTCGTCTCAGAATTCATTCGCCACACCTGGTAACTACAAGGCTGCCAAACCTTTACCAGCTGCCTTCATGTCTACGGGGCTCATCTCGAAAAAGAATCGCAACGTGGACGATCCGGATGCTGGTTTGCCCAAAGCCCATATGCCGGATACGCCCTGCAAAAGACAGTCAACCATCTTTCCAACGGACGATAAGTTTGCTCCGGCCAATGTAGTCGGGATCAGGGGACCTCGACAGTCTTTTGGGGCCTCTACAACTCCTTTGGAGGTCCAGCAGGGGACCTCAAAGGTTTCCGCATTTCCCTTCTCCAAGAGTGTCGGCATATTTGGTGCTCGACCCAACAAACAGAGTCTTGCGCCCGAGTCCAGTTTCACATCCATCGATGTTGAAAACAAAGCCAGTGGCCGATCCTCCTTCACCCGTGCTCAGAGCCAGTCAACGGACTCAGATTATCCGCCCACGCCCACCAGACACTTCATCGACCCACAGGATCGAGATTCCGTCTCGCCATCGCCTCACCATTCTGCATTGGCCATCAACTCAGCTGTACCCAGATCAGCCGTTGATGCTTGTGTTGCAAGCAGTAAGTTGTCTCCTATTTCAGCATCACCAAGATGCGTCGATAGGGACAGTGATAGCGTGATGGAGGACTCTCCATCCGCAAACCTGAGACCAAAATCGTCGTTGAACATCGTCTCGACTCCGGGCGTTTCTTATACCGAGAGTCGTATGTCGAAGAACCTTGGGTTTCCGAGGCCGCTTTCGAGGAAGTCTCTTTCAATTCAACCTCTACATTCGCCTGCTTTGGAACGTACTAAGATGAAATCTGTCTCCCCAGTTAGCCCAAGGATCGATGGAGCGGACCGGATCACCCCTCAAACTCCTCTGGAAGGTTTTTTCTTTCCTCCAGATCCCAGTCGACTTACGATATCCGGCCGCCCTTCACGCATGCTGGTCCGACGTGATAGTGGCAATAGCGCGATCATACCGGCGACGCCTACAGGACCGAAAGAACAATTCGCAAACTTTTCCAATCGACCGAGTCTCAACCTCGCTGCAGCGGATACATCTAATGTTGACGACAGCTTATCATCCAGGTTCGAAAAGGTCGATCTCATCGGATCAGGTGAATTCTCCCAGGTTTATCGAGCTTCACAACCACCAGAAGTGTCGCCATACCACAAGATCTACTCCGTATCGACAAGCCGTCCATCGTCCAGGTCATCTTTGCCGGAGAAGGTGTGGGCAGTCAAAAAGTCTCGTTATCCATACACTGGAGCCAAAGACCGCGCGAGAAAGATTTACGAGGTGGATGTACTCAAGGCCATGGGTCATTCAGACCATATCGTGACGTTCGTGGACAGCTGGGAGGAACAAGGTCATCTCTATATCCAGACAGAGTTCTGTGAAGAAGGCACACTCGATGTTTTCCTGGCTCAAGTGGGCCTGAAAGCACGGCTTGACGACTTCCGCATCTGGAAAATCCTGCTCGAACTGTCACACGGTCTGAAGCATGTTCACGACAGTGGCTTTATTCATCTTGACCTTAAGCCTGCCAATATCCTCATCACTTTTGAAGGGGTGCTTAAGATTGCCGATTTTGGCATGGCGTGCAAGTGGCCGGCCAAATCTGGAATTGAAGGTGAAGGCGACCGCGAATATATGGCGCCCGAGGTGTTGATGGGGAAATACGACAAGCCAGCAGATATCTTCGCCTTGGGGCTGATCATGCTTGAAACCGCTGGAAATGTGGCTCTTCCCGACAATGGTGTGTCATGGCAGAAATTGCGAAATGGTGATATGAGCGACGTTCCTAGCCTGACGTGGAGTTCGGGTGGAAGTAGCGTCTTACGGGATGCATCTGGGAACCCAGTGTCCGAAGATTCGTTTCTTGATGCCAACGATGATGACGATCCATGTGATGTTGACGTTGTCGACGCTGACGAACACGAACACGATCACACCAAGGAACATCACGACAAAGCTCTACACTACCGACGGAGTGGTGAACTGACCCATGCACCTCAATTCATGATTGATCCATTGCACGAACAAGCACTGGAGCGGGTTGTCGGTTGGATGATATCCCCAGACCCCGACGACCGCCCGCTTGTCAACGATGTGCTCAATGCCGAAGGTGTCAGATTCGCAGATGCCAGACGGCGCGCGGGAGCGACCATCTTTGAAGGCAACTGGGGACCAGCGGACGAGATCTTAGCAGAAGATGCAGAAATGATTGATGTTTGATATCATATCTACACACAAAATTCTATCGACTGGATAGAATGGAGAACTTTTTGGGTAACCTTGTACAGGGTAAAGAAACGTCAACGGATGGTGTTATGAAAAGACTTCCAGGATTCAACGAATGAGACGGCCTCGACAAATGTATTGCTATTCGATTTGGGTTGTGTGTGCTCAAGTTTATCAACCTCTGAGGCAGTGTTAGTGGGTTTGATTGATCATTTCGCATGGAGTTGGACCGGGTGACCGTTGTATGTGAACCACGATCCTTTACAGCAAGAGTCAAAAGCAAGAGTCGTTCCTTCATGAGGGATACATATTCTGAGTCGAGCATGGTACGATATTTTGTGGACAATGCATGGTGGTGGCATGGACGGGCTTTGGGGAATATCGACGAGGGTATGGAACTGTCAAAAGTAATTATCGCACCACACTCGATACTTAGCAAGTGGCTGGACGTGAAGGAGGTCATGCGCGATGCTTACACCTACATGTTAATCCAGAATAGCTTCAAATGATGATATGAATGAATCAAATGTGACTGTACATGCGGGCTTGTGTGTGTCTCCAAAACACTAGAAGTTGAGAAAACGAGATAAGCATACCTCAGAGGGGCGGCAACATGTCCTAGCCACTCCCATGTCTCACTGCCACCAGCAGTGGCTGGTACAACTTTATCGCTTCGGTAAGGACCGATCGTTGCGAGCATGATCCACTGAAACCTTGGAAGTTTTCTATGATGATCTTTTGAAATATTATTATTTGAAGATATGGTGAAATCCTGTGCTGTCTTCCTTATTCGTGTATTAAAAAAGATAATATAAATACAATGTCGTTATTTCGCTGAAACCCTCGAATTGAACGATTTGATATTCACCGCGCCTGGCCAAATGCTGCTTTGCTTTATAGTATCCAGAAAACACCGCCCCCATGTTTTGTTTATGCTGCCGTGTAGGTGCCCATGTGCCGATATGAAGGATTTTCCACCCCAATGCCCCAAGGTTCAGATCAAGAGCGAACTGCGCTGGCAGGTCAAGCTCATCCAACAATCTTGTACCAATCTATCACCGCATTGTTGCATATGATTACATTTCCCCAGCAAGGACGATACCGCCAGCCGCGTTTTGTCAAACTCAGCCCCTAGGAGGATGCTCAGGAGCCTGGGCACCTTCGGATTCCTTGTCCTTTTCTTTCTCGTCGATGGCGTCCTGGCCAGGGTTGGCCTCCTCGTATTTGAAGAACTTGCAGAATTGGTAGTATCCGGCGGCGAGGAGAGATCCCAGAAGTGGACCGACCCAGTCTGAATGAAAACGCAGTCAGTCATGTTGTTCGATAAAATGCTGGAATGGACAAGACGATGACCACCTAGATCAGGAGGATAAAACTTACAAACCCAATGATCTCCGTAGAATTTAGGTTGTGCCACGGCGGGACCGAAACTGCGAGCCGGGTTGAGTGATGCTCCAGTCCAGTGAACACCTGCAGACGAAGAGTGAGTATCAAGCGTGTAGGATGAGATTGAAGAGTTGGACATACCAGCCATCATGGCCACGAAGAGTGCTAGACCAATACCCACGGGGGCCATGAATGTAGCGTAGTGCTTCTCAGCAGCGAGCATGAGGATAGTGAACACGAGTAAGGAGGTCAAGAACATTTCGATAAAGACACCCTGTGCCGCGGTGGTGCCGTTGGACAGTGTGGTGTTGATGGACAAAGGTACGGGGAACATGCACCTGGTCAATGCTGCGGCGACAATACCACCTAACAGTTGCATAGGGAGTAACAACAGCCCTCGGAACCAGGGAAGGTTGCCGGTGATAACCATGGCTAGTGTGACCTACAAATCCGACAATTAGCAGATGGTCATATATTTAGGGTGATGGATTGAACGTACAGCCGGGTTGAACAGACCACCCGAGATTCTGTAAAAGGCCCAGACGTTGACAAGCAGCGAGAAACCAAAACCCAACGACGTGAGAGTAACGGCGGCCTGGGTGTTCGCCACGCCACCCGTCGCCGATGCTGTCTGTGCAATGGCAAACGAAAACCACAAGAACATGAAGGTTCCGGCGAACTCGCCGATCATGGCGATGATGTGCTGCCGCATAACCTTCATCTTCGACTCCTTCGCACGCTCCTCGTGTTCGCCATCGAAAGGACGATGGCGGACCCGTTGGTCCCGAGCGGTATCACTTGATCTGCGCATCTTGTGTCCTCTGAGCGATTGAGGAGGAAAGTCTCGTGGCATACCAAACTGCGGTGTTACAGTTGAGGTGGTGCGAGGTGTGGCTTGTGAGGGAGGACGAAAAGGCAAAGGGTGAAAGGGTTAATAACGTAGGAAGGAGGGACTTTCCGTCCGAAGGGTATGATGTCAAAAAGCCGTTGACCGATAATGTCACGACTCGCTTGGGTGCAGGGAGGATCGCAGGAGAAAGAGCAACAGGGGTAAGGGGTATGGGTGACGGTTTTGTACTTCCTGCAGCCTTTTGTCAACACCTTACGCCATCAAAAGGTGGGAGATGGGGTTTCGTATGGGCTCCTTGATGCGCTGCCAACAATCCCCTTAACATTAGCCAACCAGGCTCGTGACGCGAGAGGCGTATGCTCCAATATGGGCAATAAACAATGGAAAAGTCCATTGGCAAGGCAGGATGGCCCGAGCAGACGGGCTGGGGCCGTGTTCAGTGTCCACCGAGTGGCTCTTGGGGAGGAAAAGCTGGTCAGTGGTTTGACCACAAAAGTGATGTAGTTGCGCCAAAAGAATGAACGAAGTCTGTTTTCTCCCGTGTGCTGTGACGGCAATAATGACATAATTGAGCATAGTACGAGCTGAATGGCACATAATGTGGCTCACGCCTAAGCACACCTATGGATAGCATGGAAACCTTTCAACCGTTTTTGATCTGGTCTAACTTGTTACGTCTGACCATTGGGTCGCCTATTGGGTTCGCTACAAAAGGCCGTCATAGGCATGCCCGGGTTCTCCCTGAATCTCGAGGAGGCAAGGGAGAGGCTAGTGATGCCAAGCAGAGATTCGTAGTGGTGGCGCCAGATCTCGAGGGGCTTGACGGGTGAGAAATCAATAAACGGCTGACGACTCACGAGACTTTGGGGGGGTGGTCCACGCTGGCCTTACCGAAACGTGCAAACTCCTCAGATCGAGTGTGTGTGGGGGCAGTGGCTTTGCCTAGATGTCAATCTTTCAAACGTCAGAGGCAGACGAGCAAGTCCGACAGCAAATAACAATGGACTTGTTCCAATCTCGATCGTCCTGTCAATGGACTTCTGGTGATGCCAGATGGAATTATCCGACAAGCTCATCTTGATGATGAGAGCATGTTACAACTCATTGTATATGCATCAATATAATCTCACACGAACTGAAGTTCATACATCATCGTCCATCATATATACCGCAATGCCAAATCAATGCCTTGGGGGTATCACAAAAAATTGACAGTCGAGTGACAAAAGACGCAGCGACTTGCGGAAAGAAAATCCATGCGGAAGCATCTTGAGGCCACTCTCACCTTATGCCTCCTCCCCTTCGTCTTCACCTTCAAAGTAACTCTGGTCGATCTTCAGGATCCATTCCATCTTTTGACTCTCACTTCGCGCGGCGAACAAGAAGGTGTTCTGCTCACCATACACGGCAAACACATGTGCAAGGCCATGGAGCTCAGCACTACCGCTTCTCTTGTGCCCACTGACGCCGTCACCAGAGCTAATAGAACTACCGCTTCCAAGTAAGCGTTTGAAGTCGGGATCATGATCAATCCGAGCATGTGTCAGATTGATCGCATTGATGCCTTCTCCATCCGGCACAGAATGGATGTACAGATATGGAGGTCGAAG
Organism: Exophiala sideris; assembly: GCA_000835395.1. NCBI lineage: Eukaryota > Fungi > Ascomycota > Eurotiomycetes > Chaetothyriales > Herpotrichiellaceae > Exophiala > Exophiala sideris. Next base: position 1,698,355 of record KN846954.1, on the reverse strand, counting down.
GTCCACGAATCGTCGTTTCCATTGCATCGATTGACTATGACCAGGTTCGTGGTTTTCGGAAGGCATGAGCAAATAGCCCGACTTCAACGACGTAACATTTTTAGGTACACTGGTGACTGTAGCGAGATATCGAGTCTTGCGACCCGAAACCGCGTTCAGATCCGGCGTGTTAGTCGACCTAGTATCAGCCTGAGGCGAGTCAGAACCATCATCGTTGTTGAACACGGGATTGGACATCTCGATGCTTGGTTTCTCCCAAATCGTCAAAAATTTGCGAAGTAATGCCTCCTCCCTCGCGTCAATATTTGAAGGTGAGGCAGCGCGAGTTCGAGACTTGCTGAGACTCAGCTTCTTCAATCCAAATGCTGCTTTGGCTGATTCTATATCCTGTAGCTGTCGCTTCTTTCGACGGGTGACCAGGTAATCTTTGACCATTGAAATGCCTCTGGCCTTCCAACTGCCCAGCAATTCTTCACCTTTGATGTAATTCCTTGACGTATCCAGTCGCCAAAGGTCTGCCGCTCTCTGCGCACTTATCGGACGAACGACGATCGAAAATAGCCCGTCAGTGGCATGCGTTATTCGCGTCTGCGTCCACAACGACTTGAACATTGACTGAGGACGTACGAAAGATCTCGGCAGAATCTGCAGTTGCTGCTCGATTGAGAAGGTCATCGATTGCTCCAAGCGGCTGGAAACAACGTCCCATCGAAGCGCAATCTGGATCCTGCACTGCTCGTTGGTCGCTCGGTCAAGTAGAAGGGATTTATGCAGAGAGCTGTCCCACTGTCCCAGAAGGCTGATGTTTGAGGTGCCATCAGCGTTGTCTTTGATCATAGGCTCTTGGATCTGTTTGAGCGGAATATCAGGCGTGACAGATCCAATGTCTGCTATGCGTCCGGACGAATCAATTAAATGAACTTCTCCAACGCGGAGGCCTTTCAAGTCGTCCCAAGGAAGGCTCTCGGTTAAGCTGTGTGTCAGCGTAATCGAAATCCGACGCTGAAGACCTTGATGCAGTTGAAATGCTCCATTATCGTCTGCACTCGTCTGCAAAACCTCAATGGGCATATACTGGCCGTTCTCTGCAAGTTCGAGCATCTGGACCTTCACGAAGACATCGTGTCGTTCTTCCACATTGTATTCCGACTCAGGCAGCCGATGTGCGATGTCTTGATCAGGACCTTGTTCATTCATCTCACGAAGTTCGTCCCAGCTAAGCAGCTTATCCAGATGGGTCGAGCTGACTTGCGCAAAGATTGCAATCTTCATTGTTGCCGACTTCTCACTCGCCCTGCGAACACTGAGGTTATGTATGCTTTCGAACCGGATTGGGCCGTCACCAAAACCATGTATTGGTTGTGTAGTTGCAACACTTTCGTCGGAAGTCCCTAGTACTGTCATCTGAGCATGTACTTGAGTACCTTCGTGCTCGGAGAATCCAACCAGATCGCGAAGAATGATGTTAAACTTGATGGTATGAGGAGGAGACTCCGTCAAAGAGGGTTCCAATGACATCCTGACTCTTCCAATGATTTGTTGTGTAGAAGGTGAGCAGATCTCCACCACAAAATCTTGAACTCTTGTCTCAAACACGGCAGTCAGAGGGATGCTACCATCCCCTACCAAGGAGAATAACGGCTGATCTGAGTCTCGAAAGGGGTTGTCCATTCGAAAATGTTGCAAATATTCTGGCTCGTTCTTGTATTGATGCATCTGCCGCATTTTGTTGACTCGTGATCGCAGTTTTTCCACAGACCATAAATGTATGCATTTGAGCTGGTTGTCGACGACACGCACCGCCAGACAAGGCTTACGAGCATTGGCAAGAGCATCGTCTTCGTCACCAGAAATGTCATGCAGAATGAGGTCGTAAGATGAACTCCGGTCTTGCCCAAGATCCAAAATGACATATTGGAAGTTGCAGTCAGGATCAAGGAGCTTTGCCATCACCTGCGCCTCCTTTAGAAGACTCGCATTTTGGAGGACAGCTTCAGCTATCAGGACGTAATTCCTTTGCTGCCATTTCTCGACCACATTTCGGGCGATCGCGAGCTCATTGGCGTCCAACGGCAGGAAGCCAGAAGGAGACCTCGTAGCCTCTCGCGTTCGAACGTCCAGATCCATCTTCTTGATTTGCGCTTCAAAGGCATCCTTCTGCTTCTGAAGTTCTTCTTGAAATTGTTTTTTCGCGAGCTCCAACTCTTTCTGCATCTGGATCGCCTGCACTTCTTGTTCATCATCTTGTCCTGCATGCGCAACAGATGGAGTACGATTTACTTCGATTTCCGGTTTGACCTGCTGCTCACCCTGTTCTTCAAATTGGTCTTGGGTCAAAGTGACATCCCCATCCTCCTGGGAGTCGCCGTGCTGGGATGGAGTCCCTGGTTGTGTAAGCGCAGTGTCCACGGAGAAATTGTCCGCTGTTCCATTGGACATGTACTTATCCCGCACAAGGAAAGAACTCAAGTCGTCGGAGTCTTCGTCGTGCTCATATATCCTATTCTCAGGACGCCCACGGCGCTCCTCTCGTGCACGCTGCACATTCGCAAACAGATTATCGAGCTCTTCGTCTGTCAGTTGCATAATTTTCGGATCAGAGCCGAGCAATGCACCAGCGGCTTCCCGTCGAGCAAGCAGCCAGTCAGAGTCCTTATTGTTCATGCCTGGAGATTGTGCTCTGCTCGAACTTCCGTCAAACTCAGACCCGGCAGCACTCCAGGATCTTTCGTGCGCAGGACGGAATGGCGTGGGCGAGTTCAGCTGGCTAGCAGTGACAGAATGCCTCAGCAAGCTCCTCTCGGCCCGCTCAGCCTTTGCCTCCAGTGGATTGTTGAACCTGAAAATGTGGAAATCGCCCAAGATAATGCGATTACCGCTTTTAAGCCTCGTGGCCTTATCCACGCGCACTCCGTTGACCATGACAGCAGCGCCTTCTTCGGGGATGACTGTAACGACATTGTCAACGTTCTCCAATTTGCAGTGGTGGTCCAAAATTCTGGAACCGTTCAGCCTGATCTCTGATGCCTCGGAAGAGTCCACATTGCCGACGGTGGTCACTCCTGGTTTCAAATTGTAGACAAGGCATTCTGCCAGAAGCGGATCATCACTTAGGTTGACCAGGTGAGGCATCTTTTTTGGAGTGCTCATTCCAACATTGCCCTTCTCAATACTAATTCCTAGTTCTTCGAGTGCAGCTTCTCTTTCTTTATGAATCTCCTCAGTCTTTTGTAGCTTCTCTTCCCAAGTCTGGTTGAGGTCTCCATACAACTTCTCACTCTGACTCAGTTGGTCCATGATTTCGGCCTTGCTGACACGCTTGATGGAGCCATCAACCTGGGTAATCGAGACCATTTGTTTGTCGAGTGGCGTATCAGGAGGGTATGTCTCTTCGGCCATCCCCGGTGCACCTGCTCCTCCTAGCTGGCTTCTCAATTTGGCTAATTCTTCTTTGAGTTCGCGAATCATGCGAGCATTCGGGTCCTCATTGACGACAGCATGGTTCTTGATCCTCTTAGCCGAGTCTGCGTATCGCAGGGTGCTTAGTGTCTCCTCGAAATTGATGTCTGCTGGAGAGATTGCCGCAATCATGGCAGTCATGCTGTTTCCACCAAGAGAGTCCTTGAGCAGCCAAGTAAGAACCGAGTCACGATAAGGTACTTTCATGCCTTTTTTGCCAGAAGAAAGATCAGCCAACGCCGCGATAACCCTGCCAAGGGTTGAGAGAGAACGATTGATCTCCGCGCCTTCCTTGAGACGAGCACCTGTAGCACCGGTCGAGGTTGCTCGTTCTGATCCGGCCAAGTCGACCAAACTAATCTTAGCGACCTTCTCAGTGTCCATTGAAGTTTCCACATCGTGACGTTTTTGCGTCAGCGTCAAGGTGAAGACGGCATGAGATCTACTGGAAGTTTCGTTCATGTTCGTGGCTGCCACAGTCCTAGCTTTGTTTCCTTCATCCATCAGATTCTCGATTTCGTTGAATGAGCGGACAGCTAGTTTCGCCAGATCTTCCACGTACGGGCCGGTTGAAGGATGCTCTCTGACCCTAAGGTTCCCTTTCGTTGCTGGATTCAAGAGGTCGCGCACCCGCTCATTGTATATTTCCAGATAAGACACCTCCACGGTACATGTGAGGTTGACATCCGACTGCACAGCATTGATCCTTTCAAACATATCCCGACAAATCCGGGGTATCACACCGACTTCTTCACCATAGCCCATCATACTGTAGGACTTTCCAGAACCAGTCTGGCCGTAAGCAAAGATGCAGTTGTTGTAGCCTTGAAACGCATTGTCAAGTAATGGTGTACCGAGGTCATTGAACAGATTGTCCTGGCCTGCATAATGAGAATCTCCCTTATTGAAAGACCAGTACGACTGATCGAATTTGAAGGTTCTCTGGGCTTCCGAGCCAGCTTTTCCTCCTTTCCGCAGTCGTTCATCCGCTTCTGGAGGAGGTTGCAGCACAGTCTGCGCGCCTTGCATTTGAACGATGCATTTTGCATTGCGATCGATCTCGCGATTATTGAACGGCCGTACTCGAACAACGACTTTGATGTTGCCTCCACCTCCTCCGCCGGCTGTCCCACCACCGGTAGGAGCCATTGTATGAGTCGTGTTATGGTCAATCAGGTTCGTTGGTCATGTAGGACATCGTCCAGTCTGTTCACCAGTCGACTAGTTCAAGACTGGTGGGGGGGAAAGATGCGGTGCCTTGAAAGCTGCGCAATGTCGCGGAACAATGTTGCGTCGTTTACGGTAATTTGTTTGCAGTGTAGAGGCACGGACTGTGACTTCAAGGTGTCAAGAACGTGTCGCGTTGGGATCCCTGCAACTCACTGGTTGATTTGGTGCTGGGCGCAGGCGAGCGAGCTGAGTTTGGCAGGTGATGCCGAGGGTGGACTTCTGCCTTCTGCTAAGCAACGGGGAGACGGTGACCTGCATTTCCATTCTATCACAAGCTCCACCTTCGTCATCCTGTCAACAAACCAGTTTCACCTGCTTCAAAATCCAGGTGACCATTTTTGTACAGGTGGCACAGTCGCTGATGAGTTTGTTACGAAGCCCGTGAGTTCGTGACGCTCTCGAAAGCCTTTGGCGCTCTGCTTCTCGGCAGGTAGCCTAGACGGCCGCTGCCTGCGTTCGGTGACAGTTCCCGATGTACCGAAGTCCTCCGCATGTCGAAGATGTCGTATCATACAAAGAATGGTCAGACGAGTAAGAGAGGCGCATTCGTCGAAGGAGTCTGGCTCTGCGATTGTGATCCGCGCATGCCAGCGGATAAGTTTCAGACGAAGAATGGAGGCAAGAACCATGGTAGATGGTGTAAGTTGACTCTATCTCTGCATCGACCTCAGATTCTAACTATAGCGATAGTCTATACGTGCCAGAAGCCGCAGCACAAGCGATGTAGCTTCTTCCTATGGACCGACGATGCCAAAGTCCGCGAAGAAGCTGCCGTGTTGGGCAATTCGCGCTCAGAGCCAGTTGCGCAGCCCAAGACCCCCGAGAAGGCCAAGTTGACAACCATGCCGCCGACGCCAGACACAAGAGGTAGCAAGATCACATCGAGCAAAAAAGACCCAGTTGATGAGAGCCCTCACGAGAACGAAGAACATGATGCAAGCTTTGATTGGTCTTCCAGCAACGACGAGGCCTTACTGGAGGTCGAGAAAGAAGTATTGGGGCCTGGAGCACCATTCGAAACACCCAAGAAGGCAGCCAGAACAACCCTGATGACATCGCCCGGGAAAAGGCTTTTCGACGAGATGGCCCAACCATCTACCTTCTCTGATAATGCATGGCCCTTGAGCGACGATGTTTTCACGACACCTTCCACATCACACAAATCGAGCGGCATTGGGCTGCTCTCACCTACCCGAACTCCTGCAAAAGAGCTGTCACAACAATCAGCTCATGAGACACCACACTTGACCCTTGCATCTGAGGCCCTTGACATTCTGTCACAATCTCGGCTGGACGCCAAGGTCGAGAAAGAGCTTGTCGAGCTTCTCAACAAGCATGATCTTCGCACTCAGGGTATTATCAAGGGTCGAGAAATTACCAGACTTGCAATTCAGGCAAAAGACAAGAAGATTGCAGAACTTCAATCCCGAATTGCAGTCCTTGAAGCTGAGAAAGAGACAAATCGCACTGTGATCACCCACTTGAAGCACGACATTGCGAACTCCCCAAAGAAAGGAAGAGGCAGGGGATCTCCCACTGCATGACGATCCGAGGTGTGACAATGAGACAAGGTATATCTTATTGTATGGATGATACCTCTTGAGACATAAGCAAAACAACGCCGTAGAGGCTCTGCTCAGATGCACCGCTGCCCCAGACGCTTGAACAGGTGGCGAAAGGGCTTGACAAGTCCGTCGGCGGCTGTACTGGAATCAACAACCCTGTTACGATTCTGCATTCGGGGTTGGCAGAGAGCATCTTTGACTCGACAACAGATGTTCCTCGCAAAAGACATGTGCCAGACTGCTCTGTTGAGGAAACGACACACCACCGAGCCGGATCTGTACTCTTTGCGACTTCCTATGTGGAGGCAATGCCGCTGTTGGGACGGGAGGGTAAAAAAGTGCCGAGAAGCTGGACACTTGAGAGGCAGCATGCATGCGAATTGAGGCACGATTGCGCTTTCGGCATCCCTAATGGAGATTGACCGTGTATACGGAAACCCGCTGAACTTGATGCGATGTTCGTTGATCGTCTTGTTACGAGTCAGGCTTGATACCCCTCAGCATGACAAGCGACTACTGCGCTCTCTGCATGGCCTGGCAGACTGGGAGTCCACAATGATTAGGGCCTTTAACCGAATAGCAGTTGAGTTGAGCGGGAAAAGACCATTGCTGGTCTGGGGTTGATGCGCGATACCCCAAATGGCAAAAGGCCCACCCCGCAAAGACTGGTTTTCGCGGCACGGACCTTTCCACCGCGCTGCATCATTCTGATCGACCTCTCGGAGATTTTAGAAGAACTCTCACAATGTCAGTCACGACCTAGCATCACTTTCCTGTGATCTCGCGCCAACGTATGGACATCTAAGTTTCCCGAGAGCCATTATCGCGGCATTTATGCGCGAAGCTATCCTGCTTGACATGGGCAATCCTCGCCACAAATTCCGTGTGCGGCACGGATCACTGGTGACCGTGATTAACATATGCGACCTTTCTCCCCGGTTCGGACAGAGTTCTCCAAGAAGAACAACGGAACCTGCTCATATTCCCATCAGCGAGTGGAAGGGCGTCCCACACAATGCAGTATCTCCTTTCTTGACCCCATTCTCGCAAGATCACAGCACAATCAGCGTCGACGAGTCGGAAAGGAGCCCATCCCGAGTGCCGCCATTGCCATCATCGGCCTCTCGGCGTGAAAGCACGGTCTCTTGGTGGTGTCCTTCTTCTCCGACAGCCTGTTTGAACGCAGCAAGGACCCTGGATGTTATGCATCGCACGGCAGTTCTCTAGAGTCTCCGGGGATGGTTCAGCAAGGCAGTCTCTGCTCCTACTAGCCAGAAAAGCCGCTGGATGCGGATCACCTTCCATGTGGAGGATCAACCTGGCAGTCTGTACAGTTCATCGAAGTGCGCCGTAAAGCCACAGCGCACTTCTAGCCAACTAGTCCAGAGTCATGGTTTTGGCAGGAGAAGCATTGGAGTGTGCCCAAAGGTGTCACCATTGGCCGCTTAATGACCTCATTCTTCCCAAGATCGATATCCTAGTATTGTGTATGTACTCTGTATATACAACATAGAGATGCAGTCCTTTCGCTTGCAATGTCTCTAGCCACGCAACACAGGTGGGTAAGAGAGGTACTGCAGCAGCAGCAGTCAACCTCCACATTACCTGCCCTGTTCCGACAAGTGGGGGAAATGCTCTTGAGCCTCGTTCTCTTAAGTCAACATAGTGCATAGTGCTTACATACATGTAGATACTCCACAGCACAGTACAGCACGTCCAAGCTAAAGCATGGTACGTTCCGGACTATTCTCAATGCTTTACTGTGCGACGTGAATGTGCTGAGATATACCAGGCGCACTGCTCATAAAAGACACACATCCCTTGCAGTATTGCCGACCTCGGGAAATACCTCGGTACATAGATGGTAGTACCTTAAAATCTCGTGCCCCAGAATTCGTGCTTGACCTCAGGGTGGACAGCACAAATAATACACATATGTATATTGGTACTGTACATATGGCCCTTGCAGATATATCGTTATATAGTCTAAGCACTCATAGAGTGCTGCAAACCATCTATAGTATGGTGTATGCCGCGGTCGGCACACCTTTTCAAGTCGAGCCACGTAACTTATTCCTGGGAACTTATCTAAAGTTCAGGGCGGGTCACTGACTACGGCTGGCCGGGCTGGGGCATGCACAACAAGCGTTCCGGAGACCGCCTGGACGATCGAAGCTTTGAAGTTTGGAGGACCTCATAGTTGCGCCAGGGCCCGCCTTTTGGGAGGTAACTTTCCTCCATTCTCCTCCCAACAACATCAGGTTCACCCACTCTTCCCACTTCCAAATGGGGGTTATATGGCCTAATTTCGCCGAGAACCAGCACCACGTAAGTTAGTGCGCTGCTGCAGCTAAAGCGGGCCGGGGGAGTGATCCCGAGCAGACAATGTAAGCCGCCGCTGCCGCCGCTTCGTTCCCTTGTAGGCTTGCTCATGACATCGCACGTCTGTCTGGATCACCTCAGCTGGCCGATGTCCAGAAAGGACATATTTTCGGCCAACTCACAAACTCCTGCCTGAGACCACCTGCGAAAATATCATTCGCAGCGATGATTGTATATGGCATCCACGCCTTGGATGCGCAGTGTGCTGTCAACAGTGCTCCCACTATAACTCTCAGCCAGCATGATGACACCAAGTCCACCAGCACACATAGTCCCAAACAGGCCCATCGAAGGTTGACTCATCTGGACAATCTCATTGACAGCGACTATAACTGTCGGTTTCGTGTCGAGACGTGCTGGCGAACCTGTGTGGCCAGGCGATAAGACTCGTCGAATAGCTCCAAAGGCTTGGGTCGATGTGTGTTGCACCAAATGCATTAGTGAAGCCCGGGGATATCAAAGGACGCAACTCTTGCTGAAAACGCTGGAATTGTCGCTCGCGCTACTCATAACCTCGACATCATCATTCATCGTTAAAGCCAACTTTTCCAAGGTTTGTTGGCTGAGTCGTAATCATAAAATAACACATTTTGCACTTCGTTTTTTGCCCTGTTCACGGTAAATGCGTGGATGTTCCGAATCGTAATTGTTACGGACAGCTGGGGAAGGCCCGTAGTTGGCGGTGCCTTTCCGGTCAGGCTGTTTCATGGGTGATTGTCGTTGTCGTCGCAATTGTCGGACCACATCGTAGAATGCCTTTTCAACATTGATACAATTTTTAGCAGATGCCTCAACAAAATCACAGCCGAGTTCTTTCGCCAGTGCCTGGCCCTCTTGGGATGAGACCTCCCGCTGATGCTGCTTGTCACTCTTGTTTCCCACCAGCATTATTGGAACTGGCCCGGTGTAGGTTGGAGTTCCGTTCATTTGGGTAGGTAGGTAGGTTGAACCCGTTGGTGAACTGGGATGTCCCGACTCTTTCACCCGTTGCACTTGCGAATGAAACTTTCGTATCCTGTTAAAGGAGTTTCTTGACGTTATGCTGTACACCAATATAAAACCTTCGCCATCTCGGATCCACTGATCACGGAGAGCTGTGTATTCTTCTTGTCCTGCAGTGTCTAGAACCTCCAGCATGCATGCATTTTGATCTATTACGACTTGTTTCCGATACGAATCTTCGATAGTGGGATCGTAGGTTTCCACGAAGTGATTCAGACATAACTGTGGAAGGTCAGCCAACAAGTCATAGCATGTCAGGAAGGCTGGATGGACAGACCTGGATTGTAAGAGCTGTCTTGCCGACACCACCATCTCCTAGCACCACCAGCTTATACAAGGTCATTTTCCCCGCCATGATTTGTGCCAGTCCTCGATGTTGACGTTGGGTGCGGAATACAATCTGAAACTTTGTGTTCCTGTGAACGTCTCACAAGGAATCTCAACCTTCAAAAGGGATTTCGTGTGCATTCGACTTGACGGGTAGGCGCAGCTGCTGCGTTGGGCCAGCGATTGTATTGCGTCTATCGGCGATGTGAGGCCTAGACCCTTACAGAATTGATGGGCTGAGAACGAGGTGGACCAGACACTAGGTCTTTTGCTTTCTTGACTCGGCACGAATATTTGTTATTAGCGTCCTTATTCCTCCCTATTCCTGAAGTTCTTGAACTGTTTCTTCTCGTGGTTACGGTGTGTATGGCTGAGGTACAGCCCGAAGCTCGGTTGATTGAAATATCCGTGTGTCGGAGAGAGCGATCGGCAAGGCGACGAAATTGGGGTAATCGTGCGATGCAGAGGTTAAAACTCTCGAAGGCAAGCCGGATTTGGTTTGCTGGGCAGGGAAGATCGATCGCAATAAAGGCAAGAGCAAAGTCGATCACTGGTGGTCTGAGTACCGCTGCAACAGATTTGTTTCTGCAGTGTTGGCTGCTGCACCAACGGGATGATTTCGATGATTGCCTTCGCCTCGGAGCCGATGGTGTGACCTGCTTGGGGAACTATACACGGCTTTGCTCAATACCTGTCAAACGATTTCGAGCACAGGTCTGAAAATGATCGCGGAAAAACGTCAAAAACCAGAACAGGACTTGGAGGTTTGATGTCAATGATGATCGTCGTCAAGGCTTCGGAAGTATTCTGAATGGTGTACAAAGCAATGTCGATTGGCTTTGTGGGGCGGGCGTTCGTGAATGGTGGGTTCCCCTGTGTCGAAGACGGTAGTTGTATATCCTTTGGGGTGCTTTTCTGTGTATATCAGGGATTGGTAGCGTCGTGTACTGTGAGCCTGTCCGGCGAGTATAAGGTCAATCAGAAGAGCAACAGGAGGTTTGGAAAATTTCAAAGACAGTTCCTTTCGGTTGACGGGCATTGCACTCTTCCCAAAGGGAAAAGCATCTCATTTTGTCCACAAGTGCCTGCATGTTGGAACGCAGCTAAGACGGAGAAAGTGTAGTGCGGTAGTGACTTGTGCATGGACAAGGTAGGTACAGCCAAGGCCCATGGGACTACTGGGATCCCAGCAACCGTGGTGGACGTCGTGCTCAATTCTACAGAGCGACGGTGCCTAACTTTACCATCGTACTTACACCGTTAACCGTTGACTAGACCTGGACCGGTTAAAGAAGAATGTTCGAGTAAGTGGTCGTTGGTTCAGTCCAAAGCCGACTTGCACCTCCACCGACCGGCCTTGTCTAGTACAGTGATCGTGAGTACTGTGAATAGCCGGATTTGTTATCGTCCTTCCTTTGTGGGATGCGCCGGTTATAGGGGTGTCGACTGCCGACCCAGAGAAACGTGCACTATTGGAGTCTGGCTCACCGAGTCCACGCAGCAGCAGCATCTTCGTATCTGTGGTATGGAAATCATTTCCATGAGTCGCATGACTTCAAGCCTTTCCCATATCTGTACGTTGTCGAGGGGACTACGCCTTCTCCTCATATACTTGTAGCAACAAGTCTTGTAAGGAGACTCCCAGTTATGAAGGTGACAAGACCTGCGCTAAACGAATCTTCGAGGTGACCCAGCATGGCTAGCTGCTCATGGGATCCTCTTCCCCCCGTTGCCTAACGGAACCCAAGCCGCCGCCGGATCCCGTCCTTCACGAAGCTCGAAAGGCTTATGGCGCCCTCCTAATTAACATACAAGATATGGATTCTTAAGGACATCCTAAACGTAGGCTATTCTTCCCTGTAGATCATTGCTTCTGGACAGAGATATTTGCAAGAACAGACACTTCAACATAACATGTCACCATGGACTTCTGCTCTGCTTGAAATTTCCAATGGAATTTGTCTACAGAGATGTATATTGAGTATTGGGATTGTTCATCTGTTGGACTGCGATTGAAGTCTCATCTATAATGATATTACATGGTGTTCTACCTCATCGGATATTCTCTATCTGTAGGAAACAGAGTGGAGCCCCTATGTGCACTACGCTGAGGCCCATGTCAGGTCGGTTGACCGGAATGTGATGGGCCTCCAGGAGTGCATGGGACGATCCAAAGGCAACAGGACCATGGACTCGCAAGAGGCCTTTCCTACCCAGATTGTTTTGCTTGCCTTCCCATGCCTCAGTTTACACCCCCGAGTGTTTCTTCGTCGCCGGTCTTTCTCCGGGCCCCAAAATCGACATGGCCGTTGGGCGAGACGGCTTCGTAGGCGATACCATCGATGACGGGTGCCGGTAGGAAGGCTAGGTATTGGTACCAGTAATAGGCGCCGACGAACAGGAACCCGCCCACGATATTGCCGAGACCTGCTGGGATGATGCCCTTCCAGATGTACAAGCCAACAGTGATGTCGGCTCCTTGGAAGATACCCATTGGCACGAAGAACTGAGTTTACGTTAGTCGAACATGCTGTTGGGAACCGTAGGGGGACTCCAGAAATTTTTCATATGGGAAGGATAAGAGGAACAACGGGGAGGATTAAAAACATGCAGAACAGGGAAGAGAAGGCTCCATACCATGTTTGCGACGACGTGGTCAAAGCCAAGCGACACAAAAGCGAACGTGGGCCACCAGATGCCCACAATCTTGGAAAAGTACTCGCGACCGGACATGCCGAGGTAACAGGCGAGACAGACGAGCCAGTTGGCGCCAATGCCGCGAAGGAAGATCTGGTGCCATTCGGGAGTGACTTGCTTGCTCGTGGCGAATTTGATAGCCTCTGTCTTGTAGCCCGCGTCGTCAAAGATGCCGCCGTAGCCCGTGATCAATCCGACAATGAAGAGTGAGCCAGCCAGATTGCCCAAGAAGGTCACCACCCAGTGGATGCCCATCTTGAAAATGCTCAGGCGGCGATGGAGAACGGCCATGCCGGTGAACTGTTGGTTCCATCGCAAGATGTCAGAAAATGTTTGGGTGTTGGATTGGTAAAGGGGAGGGGGATGGGCAATGGGTATCGCTTTACCATGAAGCTGCCTGTGCAGAGGTCCGCGCCGGTGAGGACGATGGAGCAAAGGCCATAAGGAAAGACAATGGCGGAAATGGTTCTAATCAAACCAGGGGCGTTCTCCTGATACCATGGACTGGCGTTGGTGCTGAGTGCCGTTGCACAGGCAAAAGCCAGAAGACAGCCGGCCGAGACGGCACTGAAGAAGACCTTGTCAAGGCGCATGTTTCCTTTGATGGCGCCGGAGCGGGAGACAATCTCCGCAGTCTCCTGCGGCGTGTAGCAGTTATACATCTTGAATCTTTGGGGATGGCAGGAGATGGCAGCTCAATTCAAAGAACAACGGACAGATGGGATGAACATGCGATGCACGAGGGAGGCTCTGTCTACCTTTTTGTAGTCCATTGCACTACTGCTGCGAGTTTTGAGCGCCCTGTAGGTCGCTCGCTCGCAAGGATCGTCATGGTCATCTGAAGTCGGCATCAATTTATGCCATATCGTGCTTGACAAGATGAAGAGGCTATCAGAACAGTGATATCATGATGCAAAGCGTCTCTTGTGTCTTCGGCGCCATGGGTTGTACGGAGTACAAGATCACTTGGCAAGCGTGTCGAGCGGCAGTATAGATAAGGCGCAAGCATATCTATGGTGAGAAAGAGGATGAAAACCGGTGATCAATAGTGCATCGACACCGCCAAGACGGGGAGCTGACAGATTGACTCGTATGAGGCCAGAGGATAAAGAGTGTTCCTCAGAGATAAGGACATTAAGATCCCGTCTCCAGATCCATGGGGAAACCTTAATCTCAACTGCTACTGAGATCGACGCTGTCATGGAAAAGGCTGAATACGGTATTTACTATTCGGGAATCGCTATCTCGGTGCTGATAGACAGAGGATCTGATTTAGGACCGTTAGGACAAGCAAAGATCTTCGAAGCAGCCGTTTCCGGCATATGGACTGATCAAACGGTCTTCTTGCTCCGTGGAGATTCTCAACTTTTATATTCACTCTGTTACCAGCAGGTAACTGCTATGCCACCTTCATCAGTTCACTCTCCCTATCGCAAGCATGTGAGGGCAAGAAGACGAATGATAGGCCCTGGCGGAAATGTACATCTTGGCTTGCGTGCTCTTCGAGTCTGCAATTTTCCTCTTCCAGAATTTCGAAGGAGTTTCGAGTCAACTAGTCTGACCGGACCACGTCAGTTGGCTGGTACAAGGAGCACTACTTTGATTTCCATCTCATCATGGCAACGTTCCAGTGAATGGGATAGAGGGACCCTCGCATCAGACCAGTGTTGCCCTGGACATGCAATCCGTTGTCTGCCTATAATCGTATAGCCGCCGAAGCTTTCCAGCATGCAACTGTGAAGTCATCTACCTTATCGGATACGATAAACTAGGCCTTGCAGTGATAAAGGTCTTCTTTCTGTGACAAATCCGAAACAGTTTCAATTGTCTTTTGTGACACTGATACCAGTTGTTTGCTAGTCTGTTAGTAGTTAAGATGGATGTGGGAAGTCGTTGGCGTGGGAGGCTGCATCTTTTGAAACGACCCAAAAATCGCAATGGGCACCTTACCAACCCAACACTAGAACCATCATACGCCGAATAGTGTTGTGTCACCACCGTCTCGCAAACTCAGTCATTTTCCTAATTGTTAGCATTATGGTCGAGTCGTCGCCTAATGGGACCTAACGCAGGAGTCTATGCAGGTATGCTGAAGTGTTCTCAGATCTTCACATGGTCTACAATAGTAGTAGTTTTCGTCTAGGTCGAGACTGTTACCCGAATGTCACCATCCAGCAAACGCACCATACTAAGCTGTCAAAGACCTGTTCGTCATGGGTATGCGTCTGGCCAGCATCGAAGACTGCCTTGATATATCGCAGTAGCACTCGGTAGGAGGAGTAGTTACTCAATTGTGGATATCTCGCGGTGTTGATCATAGTTTGATCAATCGACGGCGGTAAAGGTACAGTCCGGACACCGCAATATGAGTCGCGAGGGCTTGTCCCTCGTATTCCCGCACTCAACAAATCCCTGAAATTGTTCGAGCGAAGGCTTCTTTCCTCCCATGACAGTTTTGTTACGGACCACATTGTAACTTGCAAAGAGGTTGACGAATTCCGTCGGGTCCAAGTACATTCCCGCCGCGGCGTCCTTGGGGTCTGCGGACCAGTACCGAGCTATATCGTCCATCGTGCTGTCCTGACTATCGTTGGCAAGAGCATCGATATCCGAATTCTCGGTATCTGGATTTCTGGACTGTTGATCGAGTATTCTTTCCATCGCCTCCCAAGTATCACCATACCCCTCGATTGCTGAGTCCTCGACAAGAGTATCTCCATCTAGAAGAGAAGGGTTGGTCTCCTCTGGAGTCGACATTGGCTCACTTGTCCTCATAGTAGACTTCTTCTCGGGACGACTTCGTGATCTCGTTGACCGGGTAGAATTCGTGACGTCGAGAGTCGGTGCCGACTGTTTCTGAGGCATAGAGCTAGGAGCAGCAGTATGGAAATCACTGTACTTGCCCCCCTTTTGTCTTTTTACTTGCTAGAAAGCTCTCCTTCTCCGTAGAGGTCCCGCGTTGAGCTTTCTTCCAATCTTCGCGATGCTGGAGGTGAACCTCACGTTTAGCGTTCTGTCGTACATTTGCAAAATCCTTCGCAGCGTCGGTATTATCGTTTGGTGCACGCCCGAGAAAGAAAGATAAGGGTCGATTAGTATTCTCCAGCAATCTATCGGCATGTGCTCGAATGTGAGCGTTGGTCAACGCCGGCATCTCGCCTCTGTTGAGCTTTTGGTATTGTTCGTCACCTTGCAGAATCATGTTGTCGATAGAGGTGGTAGGGCTTTTCAGCGTCGAGCTGCCAGTGTCAAACCCAGTATACAGATGCAATGCGGCTGTGGCGATGCAAAACGAAAGGACTTGCTGACCAGGGTAAGAAGGTTATAAGTTTGCTCCCATCTGTGACCCGAGTTTCAGTGAACTTGCAGGCAATACTCCTTCGAGCCGTTCGCCATGTTGTGGACCCTTGCCGGCACATGGCTCGCACGGGGGGATTGACCAGCGCAAATATTCCGCGAGATTGTATTACACTACAAGTCGGACGGTCAATTATTGATCATGTCTTTCAATAGACTTGGCGGGGTATCGTGAGCATTTTAAAAGAAACAGTGAATGTTTACTCAACGACGTCATTGAGCAGGATCTCCAATTGTAATGGCAGCCTCGCCAGCCCCGCGCGCAGGATCTTTCCGCATCATATCACCTCCGATCAACAGTAGCATTCACCGCACTTCTGCTTCCAAATCAGCAGCGGAATCAAATCCCAAAGCAGCAGCACTCGGACAGCGACAGTCCGGGAATGGTTAGCAGTCACTGTTCACGTGTTCTCGTGCGAGTACTCAGGTCATCGAAGCTCGGGGCCTGATCGCAATTGCGGGGCGGAAATGAAGCCTGGAGATCGAGTAAGCACCGTACTCGTAGGTATTTGGGGCTGAGACACGGGTCATCCGAATCGATTTTCAAGGCCAGCTGCGCAACCAGACAAAATGTCTTCATGCAGCCGAGTTTCAAAGGATTCGGCTCACCCTCCATCTTCCCACTTGGCCTTCAATGCTGCATGCTGTTGCATATTCCTCTGTGTACCACCATACACACTGGAGAGTTTTGTGTCACTAACTCGACCTTCCAACACAACCTGAGAACTGACATCTGATCCTCCTTCGTCCTGCTCATTCTCTTGCAGCTTACCGTGAAGAACACTCACAATGGGAGATTCGGTGAGCAACAGGCCTGCAACTATCCGAGAAATCACAATTGACACGAGGACAGCGCCCGACACACGCACACGCCGACGCCGATGGCCACTTTCGACGAAAAGACAGCGCCTTTCGAGACTGGATCTCGAGTGAACCGGGCGCCAAATTTCCTCCTGAGAAGGATCGATATGCGCTATACGGTGAGTGATCATTTTCAATATTGTATGTTTGTTACCTTACTGACATTGGAGCTCAGTCTGTGATGGCTGTCCTTGGGTACGATCCATCCTACACACCGTGCTCATTCTGCCAATGTGCGGTCTTTAACACCCTCGTAGGCACATCGAACCATCCTGGTCCGGGGCCTTAAATCCCTCGAACCGATCATCCAACTGATCAAGACCGACTTCAACCTGAGCGAAAACGGATGGCTCTTTACAGGCCGGAACGGCTCCGAGAGCGCTGACCCTCTGTATGGCTTCACGAACATGAAACAGCTCTACCAAAAGGCAGACCCAGAGTATGAAGGCCGATATACCGTTCCCGCGCTGTGGGACAAGAAGACACATACAATCGTCAACAACGAGTCAAGTGAGATCATCCGGATGTTGTATGACCAGTTCGATGAATTCCTGGAGCCCGATCAGCGCGAAGTCAATAAACCAGAAGGCGGCTTCTACCCACCTCATCTGCGAAAGGAAATCGACGCCATGAACGAATGGGTCTACAACACTGTCAACAACGGGGTGTACAAATGTGGATTTTCCATGACGCAGGAAGCCTACGACTCCAATGTTTACCCACTGTTCAAATCGCTTGACCGACTGGAAGAACATCTCGCAGATCCTGCACACCAGCCGTACTTATTTGGCGAGCACATCACCGAAGCCGACATTAGGCTGTACACCACTATGGCTCGGTTCGACGTTGCCTACTACAACATTTTCAACTGTAACCTCAAGATGATCCGACACGACTACCCTCGATTATCCAGGTGGTTGCGGAATCTGTACTGGGATGAATCTGACCGGACGAATGGCGGCGTGTTCAAGAAAACGACCTTCTTCGAAGTGTACAAGTATGGCTACTTGCGAGCGAAGGGCCGTCAGATACACGGAGGCTCCGACGTGGGCTGGTCTGTGGTCATTCCCCGCGGACCAGTACCAGATATCGAACCTCTGACCGAGGAAGAGGAGCGCGAAATCATCAACGGCACGAGTAAGAAGTTGAGTGGGCTAAATATCGGTAATGGCACGCCTGCTAGCCCAAGCAGCCACAATCCATTCTCTGCTCAGGGCGAGGGTCGCGGCATGGGTGCCATATTTGGTGCCGACGGTGACTTACCCTCCGACGGTGTTACCAGTCCTGGTGGCGCCACCGCCTCGACGTCTAAGGAGGATGAAGATGACGATGATCCAAAGCATGCCATCAAGCGCCGTACAACGCACGGCGAGGAGAATGCCAAATGGTATAAGGCTGCGAAGAAGGCGGAGAAAAAGCTCGGCGCTCCGAATCTGCATCTAGCTCAGTCTTGAAGGTGCAGAAGAGACAGAAGGTCGATTGCAGTGGAAGCATCGGAAACCCAGTTTAGTATATGGGACAAGGCTGGCCTTTTAGGATTCTGACGCAGATTCATCCTTATCCCATCCATCGTTCCGTGCGGCCGTAAATGATACACCCAAGAACCTTCTCGTCGATATAGGCGGTGCCCCTCACAAGGTCAATGCCCAACCTTTATTGTTGTACCTAGGCGGTCATCTCAGTAACAGTGCCATGGCGAGCCAATGTAGCAAGCAGTGATCGAAGAGACAACGTAATACTCTTCTGTCATGGAATGTCTCCCAGTCGCCAATGAGTCCCAATTTACTTGTCTATGCAGCCCTCCTTCCCATCTACGAAGCGTGTCTATAAGCGCCTTCCCCTATAGTCGACAAGTCGCGTCAATGTCCGGCTGTCATCATCATTGCAGCCCGAACCTCTTTGCAATCTCGAGGAACCCGACCTCACCTTCGCCCAGGTCAAGCCACATATCAACCCATCCCTCTTCTTTGGCTTTGGCAATTTTCTCTTTCGTCCAGGCCTCCTCTTGTGATCTCTCTATGTATATCGTTTGATAACCACATCCACGAGCCGCATCAAGATCGCCCAGATGAGCAGCTATCAGTGCACATTCACTAGGTTCTACACCCAGCTTTTTCGCGGCGCCTAGGTACACGCTCTTATGTGGCTTGTATGCACCAAAGTCCTCGGCGGAGATAATGTCGGTATATGGTAAGTTGCCATGTTTGGCCAGGTCAGTAAGGAGACTAGTGTTGCCGTTGCTCAAGGTGGCCGTTTTAAATTTTTGGTTTAGTTTGCCGAGTCCTGGCGACGAGTCCGGCCAGGGATCTAGAAAGTGCCAGATCAGGGCTATTTTTTCGATTTCTTCGTCTTTCCAGAGCCCGTCGAGGCCGTGGTCGCCAAGTATCTTGTTGAGGGCCTCAACGTGGTGCTGATCGACGGTTTTGAAGTTACTTTTGTCCTTTGCTGAGGGGTCATAACTGCGGGTGAATTGGTAGTAGGACTCGCGCCATAGTTGGGCGACTGCAGGCCAGGAGATCTCTGAGGCTGCTGTGCGGACGGTACTGGGAATCGAGCTTGTTGGGGAGTTGAGAGCTTCGGAGGCGGAGATGGACAGGTGCTTCGTGACGGTACTGCGCCAGTCGACGACTGTGCCGAAGACGTCGGTCAAAAGGGCCTTCGAGGGGTGGGATGTCGACATTGAGGTGGTGTGGAACAGTTGGTAGGTAAGCTTGACCCACGCTGAAGTAGATGGTATTCAAGTCGCTCAGTAAAGGGCTGTTGGATCGATGTTGACAGTTCTCGATGTGAAACCTTCCATCATGATGACATTGTCGCTCGAACCAAATAATGGAGGGGCAGATCAACAAGTTGGGGAAGTAAATCGCCCTGGACCGAGGCTCTCGCAAAGGCCAAGAGCACCGAAGAGCGGTCCCTCGCCGCACGGGAAGTGCCCGAAGCCGCCCGTGACTCCCTCATCTGTCAGAAACGTTAGGCTAGCATGACCTTGTCCATATGTACCATGGTACAATAGTGCGCCAGGAACTATGTCCCTGTCGTCGACTCCAGTCTAGTCGACAACATGGGGTATCCAAGATATATCGTGAACACGTTGTGCATGTCCTTTGCTCGTCCCATCATTACGCAGAGGCAATCATATAATGCTGATTACTCGCAGAATCTGCACGTCTTGATGCTTAGCTCGCTTCGTAGAATTCCGGTAGAACTGGCGTAGCACGAGGGCCAACATGACCAGGCGAGCGAACGGAAGGCACAGCTCAAATTTCCCAAACTGACAGACTGAGTGAGACCACGCCGCCACGAAAGGCGCAGAAGTGCAGTCGTTCGCCCAAGCCAGAATCACAACATCGCACACCTAGAACGTGACGAACCAGGTCGCATGTGCAGATGAAAGTTGATGCTCGACGAAAATGGTCATTCTCCGATCCTGCGGTGTGATACGAGCCTGTGATGAGAATGATCATGAGGAGAAATTGCAAAGGGATTGTCGTCACTCATTCATAACTTAACTTAGGTTGACTGACACGAGGTTGACAGGACCCTTCACCATATTGGAGGTACACTGATTGATGCCTATGTCTCGTAACGGGTCTGAAGGTTCATGCCCGTTAGTGTCAACAGCTTCACCGTTCGAATATATCTTTTTGATAGATACCGGTCAAAGTGAGTACGACGTCTGATTTAAACGCAACGATAGTAGGAGACCACAGCCGATAGTTGTATCGTCTTCCTCAGCTTTATACCTTTTCTGTTTAGTTCAATGGCATAGGTCCCCGTCATGGCCCATTGAAATTTGCCGGGACTGGCGAGCTGCTAGTGAAGCGAGAGTGAGAAGACAAGCATTGCACAGACGACCGAGAGGATGTAAAAGTTACAGGGATCTGAGGAATGGTTCGAGAGAGCACTGGACCAGTTCATGCCTGGGGCCGTGAACAAAAGTGGGAGGATGCAGCTGACGACGGACTCAGCCCCTCGTACTCGACGGCGACGATGCTGATGCTGATGTTGATGCCAATGATGATCTTTGAATATATTGTGCTTCAGTAGCGAAGAGGGCAAGATTACCCTACCTGTCCGCGTGCGCGCACGTGTGCTGTGACTGCTGTGTCATGATTTGAGAGACCTTGACATGAAGGTACTGCAGAATTTGACATGGATCTCCCCTGGATGCCCGAAAAGTGGTTGCAGCAAGGCCCAAGAGAGCAAAGAACAGTCCCCAGAAATCTTCCGGACGGGGTGGAGGTTCTGAAACACGCTTGTGCCTGATAGCGGGGCATTAGCTTGCCGGCCCGGGGCTTTCCACGCCCAGAAACACAATTTTTCTTTGGGTTCATCACGATTCATGAGTGCTCAACTGTCGGTCTTCGCATTGGTATTTTGCTCTCCAATCTGCTCTAGCTACCTACCTGTTGGCTTTCCACTGATTGACACTCAGATCGCTCAATCGAACAGATCAAACCCTGTAAAATTGTGCCCAATAACTTACATGGGAACATTAAGCCTTCATATCATGTAGGTTGGTCCCGCACTTCTAGTTCAGGGAACCCCGGCACAGTCGTTGGACCGTTTTGCTCGCGGCTCCCTCACTTTCCCTCATCCACTCCACTTTGACCAAAACCCTGCTCGTCGGCCATCTCGTCCGCGTCCACGGTGCCCCTGGCAATCATGATTTTAATCCCGGAATTCCAGGGCTGCGGTCCAATGGGCCTGCAATCCGTTTCTGCACTCTTTGTTGCAGGGTCCGCCTCAGACGCGCTACAGGCAGTCCATTTGACCAGTGAGGCGGGCATCACTCCTGTGGCACAAGCATATCCTTCAAACCACAGGCTGACTCCGCCTTCTTCTGTCCCTCGCTTATACCGCTTCCTGCGAAATGTACGTGGAGGGTCAAGACTTGGGCCCCGTGCGAGCAGATCCTCAAAACTGACTCCTGTCTGTCCTGTCATCTTCATATTGACTGCTGTTTGACGCGACCACGCATGACATGAACCTTGTTGGCATCCTGTCCTTCGTCTCACATACTGCATCATTACATTTGAAGGCCTGCACCTTACGAGCCCAAGCACGCTTTGACGACCAGAATACGGCCCCGACAGGGTTCACCGCCGACATTGGACACAGGGTTGCGTTGCTCAACATGTATCTCTTGGGATCACCTTTCATTAAGGAATCCGTGGTCAGCCACTAAGTTGCAGGACCTGAGTCGATCAAGAACAGGCTCAGACTGAGCAAGGTCTGCATCATTGACGACTGACCAGAGATATCACGACAGAGGCAAAGTATGGAGCCTGAAGCCAGCTACTCACTGCCTTCGCCCACCGACACTCCCTACCGCACTCCCTCCAGTTCTCAGTCCTCCCGGTCGCGGCGATATGATGACATGTCTCCCTCCTCCACGCCTCCGCCCATGCCTGACGAGCGAGCCATAAAGAGACGAAGTAACGACTCCATCAACACTGCTCTGGACGAGAACATCTCTCCTCTTGACCCCAGACGGTTCACACCTACCCTCCACGCTTCATTGGTCTCTGAGATTCTGTCATTGCGCAGAGATCTCGAAAGTCGAACCAATGATATAGAGAGATTAGAGATCAACCTTCATGCTGCGCAGTCTGAAAATGCAAACCTGAGTAACAACGCTCTGCAGGCCAATAAAGAGTCGAGGTCAGTGAAGCGGCAGATGCAACTCCTCGAGGGAGGCACCCTTTCTGCACTGAACGAACTCGCCAAAGAACGTGATGATGCCCTCAACGACATCTCAGACCTGCGCAAGCGTCTTGATCAGAACCAAAAGAGGGCCAAGAGCCAGGAAGAGACCGCGGAAAGAACTCAAGCACTCTGGGACAAAGACAAAGAGACATGGTTGGCTGAGAAGCGAGGCCTGGAAACGAAGATACGTATTGCTGAAGGCCGTCTCAAAGTGGTATTGAGCGAGGTCGCAAATGTCCAGCACCATGTACCTCCCGGCTCTCCAACGGAACGAACGTGTCACAGCCGCAATAGTTTCATGGACAGCCCCAGTAAAGGTTCCACGCTCACTCGCAGGGGTCGAAGGCTCAGTGCGAACTCGATCCACAGTGACAGTCACGGTGGTCGAGTCTCTGTATTGAGCTTTCACAATGGCGTCTCGGTGAATCTGGCCGACGAGCTTGCCTTCGACGAACTGGAAGAAGACATAGCCAATGCTCATGATCATGAGGATGGAAGAGTTTCCCCGGATGCACTTCCAGAAGAGCATGTCCGGCCCACTTCGAGTCTATCACTCAAGGCCCGCAAAGTCCTAGGGCTTCCATTAGACTTCGAAGACCTCGAGCGCAATAATGAGAGCCCTGCAGGCTCGCCTCAAGCCAATCGCCGACGTCGACCAAGCATCAAATATGTCGATACGGCAATTCAATTTTCGCCACCTTCGTCACCTTGGCCTGTGTCAGGATCCTATCACAATGTCACGACTATTCCGCAAGCAGAGATCGACTTTGGAGCCATCAAGCACATGACCGTCTCCCCAACGCCAGTCAGCCCTGTCGACAGCGTCGACATCCTATGGGAGAAGCAGCGACCAGTCATGGTCTCGTCTGCCTGTCAGACCATTGAGGCCCTACCAAGCCCACCGCTCACTCCAGGGAGACATGATGCTTTGGCCACAATACAAGAGAGTCCGGTCGACAGAGAAGTCATGTCTACCATTGGGACACAGACCGAGCCCGAATCACCACCAATGGACAATCATAGTCACAAACACAAGGAAAGTGAAGAAATGGTGGATTTCAAGATACCCTTGATCACCATCATCCCTCCAGGATCAAGGCCTGCCACACCCCAGACTAATGTTGTGCTACCACCCCGAACAAAAAATGCAGGTACCCAGGTTACCTCCCAATCCCTTGGAGGATATCAATCAACGTCGATGCAGACAGAAGAAATTCGAGTCGACATACGAGCCATTGTACCACCCACCGAAATGCCACCACCTCCATTGTCCAGTCACTTTAGACCACCAATCTCATCCGCAGCAATACCACCAACAATCCCGCGAAACAAGATGTCCACTGTCGCCTCCTTGTTCGGATCAAAGCGCACAGTGGCTGGGCCTTCCAAAGTACCTCCAGCTCCGTTGAACGATAGTGGACCTCTCTCGCGAGATTTCGTTTCAAATATGCCGCGTCCTGTCAGAACAAGCAGCCTTTTTGCTGGTTTCGAAGATGATGCAGAATTTGGGGATGATCTCCTTGCTGATAAGAACTTCCCTGAAGACGACATTTTCAGTCGACCCACGGCCAAATTCGTCCTTCGCTCGGGAAAAATGGTATCCCAAGATCCACTCCTGGAAGACATTGGTGAAAATGTGGCAACTAGTGCTGGCGAAGCTGCTGCTATGGAAACCATCCGACTCTCTGAAGATGGCCTACCCCCAGAGATGCGGAATATCCTTTCCAAGGGTCGAACAAGCCCTCGCAAGGGGTCTCATAGGCAGAACACTGGTTCCAAATTGAAGAGAGTACCATCTGCCAAATCTGGTAACATGAGGAGGGCTGCCCTCATCTCAAGCGGGACTGCAGCACACCACTCGTCTCATTCCCAGTCTACAACGGCTTCTTTCGACAGCAACAACCCTCCTCCTTTCCCAGTTCCGTTGAGGTACAGCTCTGCGAAGCTCGGTAAATCGATTAGCGAGGGTGGTAGAAGTTCGCCTGGAAGTAGCAATGCTTCCCCAACAAAACGACGTGGAACCAAGCATACAAGACCGATGTTGAGAAAGGCACGTTCGGGCCCAGCCATTTCTCCTCACTCCCAGGGACGCCGATCTCGAAGCCGGTCACCGCCACTCGATCCACGCGTTTCGATCGTGCCAGAGATGCCTGGCTTCCAGATGCCAACAACGCATACACCAGCACCATTCCTGGCGGAGCCTTACAGCAACCCACACGAAGCAAGCGCGCCACGTCCCTCTATTGCCACTGGACCCAGACGGCCTGGAACTCACACCAAGGCCAATTCCGATGCTGTTTCTATGCATCAGACGTCAGTTGTCGACTCCATCGCGCAGACGATGGTTGGCGAGTGGATGTACAAATATGTAAGAAGGAGGAAATCATTTGGAGTTACCGACAAAGCAGATTGGGACAGCACCAAGAGCGTGGAAGAGATCTCTCAAAGTGTTACGAGCAATGGGGTCCGCCATAAGCGATGGGTCTGGCTTGCACCATATGAGCGTGCCGTAATGTGGAGCAGCAAACAACCGATTTCAGGAACGGCTCTTATGGGAAAGTCTGGTCGGAAATGTAAGCTGAGCCTATCATTCAACTTTGAGGTATACTGACGCAGGAGAAGTGACCATCAAGTCTGTCCTCGATGTGAAGGATGACAACCCTATGCCTAAGGGCTCAATCATCGGTCAACAATTCAACAGGTCAATTCTAATCCTCACGCCCCAGCGAGCACTCAAATTTACGGCAACGTCGCAGGAGCGGCACTATGTCTGGCTTACAGCATTGTCATTCTTGTCTCACTCACCATTGAGCGTGAACGAATTGACAGCAATCCCTCCACCGCCACCGCCACCTCCTGAGCATGACATGTTGAACCAACCTACGCCGTCCCTTGCAGGCTCGTTTCGGCGCCGGCCAATTCGTGACTCCATCCGGATCGCAAAGAACCCTGTTCGGGTAGGACCTGGCCCGAGATCTTTCACCACAGACGGCTCTCTACCAGTCCAGGACTCTAGACCACCAACTCGGGATTACTACGATCCGACTCAGGATCCTGCGTTACCACCTATCATCCCGCGGCATTCGCGCAAACGTAGCAATACCGCACCACGAGCACCACCAACCTCGTTCCGAAGCTTTTCGGCCAAAGAAGCTGGTCCCACTGTGTCAGGTCCGGGTTCCACATATTCCCAGAGTGTTCGCTCTACAGCTGTCTACTCCTCTGACCGAGGACTCTACACTCCAAGTGCAGGCATGCAAAGCATTGTCAGCAGTCGAAGGGGCAGTGAAGCGAGTGCCTCTGGTCCACCACCCATTCCAGCAGTCTTTCTGGACAAGGATCCGGCAAATACCATGAGAATGGATGCCTTCATTGATGGCAAGACTTCAACATCGTCCGGTCGGCCGTCTTTTAGCTTTATGCGATCAGGACAATCCAAACGAAAAGACCTGGGTTACTGGGGACTTGAAACCGGACGGGACAGTATCAGTCCTGTGGACTCTTTACTCCACAATGAGATGATGATGGCCAGCTCCTCGACAAGAGGAAGCAGCGATTCAAGAGATCCGTGGAGGGGTTTCTGAAATTGATTTCCCAGCCTTCTGACCCCTTGCGGACAGAACAAGCAAGATTACATCTTTGTTGATAATGTTTACATGTAAAAAGAAGGGATGGAATTGGTGTTTGTTTTTCAGCCTTTGTGTACCAAAAAAGGAACGACGGAACGACATAAAAGGAGCCCAACCCGCCGGGCACGAGCTTAAAGCTGGCAACAGCGTTTGCAAGGCGTCAAATGGAGCTGATGGGGTTCATTTCTTCCTGGGTTTTTTGTTTGAGATTTCTCTTCTATGAGTGGGAAGATGGAACATCATTGGCGCAAGCTTGTGGGCTGGGACATACTGCCTGGCTCGGGCCATTTGTGTTTGTGTTTGTCATTACCATCATTCCCTTGTTTGTTCTCCTTTACTTGACCAAGACGTCAATCTGAGGCGTTCTGAGCGATGGCATTTCAATTCAATCATTTTGACCTTTAGGTCTTCAGGATTCATGAGCTGTGCTGGTAAAGCGTAATGCGTCGACGAGCATGAGAAGCCAGTCATAAGTGTGACTAAGGTAGTTACTGTAAGAGGTCAGAAACGCACAGAATTGAGACAAGGCTGAACTCCTGAGAAGCGAGCCTGATTGCATAATGACGCCAAGGCGAAGTTAGGCCCCGCGAACTGCCCGCCAGGCTGGACTGCGTTTTCGGAGGAACCATTGCGTCGATGTCATCAGTCTAACCTCTCCCCAAAGTAGTACATGCGACAAACCAGCACACGTTCCCTGCTCGTTTGTTCTGTTGTCGTTTGAGCACCAGTGTGTTTTCTTCTTCAAATCAACTTCCGGGTTCTCGACTTGCTTGGTTCTTACACTTCCATTTCCTGCACCGCACCGGCAAGATGCTGATCAAGTACGCCTCACCTTGTTTCGATCTTTGATCTGCGTCCGGCAGAGGCTAACGATTGTCACGCAGAGTCCGTACGTTGACCGGCAAGGAGATCGAACTCGATATCGAGCCGGATTACAAGGTCTGTCACCACCCGCCCCACGGTCTGCAGTTGTCATTGTCCGTCCTCGGGACAATTGGAAACGATCCGTGTGTGAAAGGAGATGAAGAGCGTGTGCTGACACTGGGTGGATATACAGGTCTCTCGGATCAAGGAAAGAGTCGAGGAGAAAGAGGGCATCCCGCCTGTGCAGCAGAGATTGATTTATGGTGGAAAACAAATGTTCGTTTCTTCCTACCATACACTACAAGTTCAGCTACGCCATTTCGACAGGAAGAGAGACGTGGGGTAAGATGTGGTGCTGACTGATGTAACAACAGGGCCGACGATAAGACAGCAGAAGAGTACGGTCTCGAGGGAGGGCAAACGTTGCATTTGGTTCTTGCGCTGAGAGGTGGATTGTCAAGATGATGGCATGTCGCATGACACAAATGACGAGACGACCCCGACGAGCATGCGAATGACAGGCTATTGAACAATTGGACGAGGGACATCCGATGGCTGGCGAACGTACATGATGGCAGGGCATTGTGATACTGGTATCAGGGCGAACAGACAGACGAGCTTGGGCTGAAGATATGATGCAACAAGGCCCCAGCTTGAACGTCGTGATGGAACAGCGCAGAGACAATTGACGAGCACATGAGTATAAACGTGACGAGACCGAGACAAGACAAAGAGCAAGCCAATGTAACGGTATAAGACGTCTTTCAAAAGGATTCCAATTGGTCCCAAGATTTCTATGCTATGGACGTTCTCTGTCTCGATGATCCCCAAATATCTCATACTCCAGGACTCCTGCCAAAATGCGCTTCCGCAATCCAGTGATTCGCTTCGATACAAAATAAGATAGGTAAGATACTCTTTAATTCTTTAAGATACTCCAGGTGTCTTTGCGGCCCGCTTTGGCGACGACATGAAAAGTGATGGGGCCTGTTTCCTCTTCAAAGTGTTCGGCTGTAACTTCATTGGGCTGGCTGACCGCGATCGGATATCGTCGTTGACCTTCAACAGGTCCCGTGGTGGCGGGGCAACCTCGTCGTCGTCTAGGTCTGAGTCTTCCAGAAAGTTCGTCGTTAGGGTCCCGTTGCTCGTTGGTGCAGCACGAGAAATCGATTCCGTTGGGCGCCCGTTCTTCAGTGCGCGAAGTCTTGCCTCGCGGTCCTGTGTAAGGTCATACGATGGAACTTCGGGACGGTTTGTCTTCCTCGGAGCGTGCAATGGTGGCCGTGATGTTCGAGATGTAGCAGAAGGAGATGGGGAGGCTGTCGATCTCGGTGTGGACTTGTGTTTCAACTCCTCGACGAACCGCTGAGGAGCTTGAGTCACGGGTGTCGCTCTCTTCTGCAGTTCGTGCATCGGCTTGTTCATCTTCGAGGACTTTGCATCGCGGGCTTCTTTACGGATCTTCTCCATTAAGGTCATCTTGTTGGCGCCCTTGCTTCCCGTTCGTCCGCTGGTGTAGTTGTACGAGATACGTGCGCGTCTGGAGACGCCAGGGACAGGCATCCTCGAGGCAATCTGCGTAGTGTTCTGCTCTTTCTCGTTCTTGATGTTGGCTAGCGCGGCCTTCAGCAGGGCTTCGTCGGCGGTCGAGTCCATCTGGGCTTCCTCCTTGAGTTTGCGGTACACTTTCCACCAATTCTTGGGATCGTTGGGCTCGTGTCGCTTCTGCTGCCAGTCTGGAATATCGCGCTTGATGAAGTTCATCCAGATCTCGGCGTCTTTGCCTATGATCTGCGGGGAGGCTTGTTCCAGTTGGTGCTGGGAGGGGGCAGTCAGCATAGGGTTTCTCCAAACGGAAGGGTGTAGACTTACCAGTTTCTCTGGGCTTTCGATCTTAAGGAGGACAGTACGAACGAGTTCGTAGTCGAGGTCGCCGATGTCTGTGATCCTGGCACTGTAGCGTGCGCATGCCCGGCGGGCCATGTCGACTAGACTGTCTGCCGGCATGGTTGGTTATGGGAAGTGCAGCACGGCAAGAGGAGGGGCGTGATATAGATTTATCGAGGATAACTTGGATATGTCAAGTCATCTGAGCCTTATAGACCTTGTAGATCGACCCAGAAGCCCCGAGGATCTTGAGTTGATGGCCCTGGTGGTGGCCGTTTTCATAGGCCATATCGAGAGGAAGGTGAATGAAGTTGGACGAGGCCGAACCCCCGGAGTGAAGCTACAGCCATGCCTAAACTTATTTATTGTCCAACCGCCGAATTTAGCCATTATCCTTGCGGAGTCTTCACTTTGCCGACAATAATCGCGGATTTCTTTTGTTCCTGATCACGTTGTACATGCAACCGAACACAACCTCGATATAATAATGGCGTTTTTCACTCTGTTGGATCAAGTGGAAGAAGGTAAGCATGGCACATAGCCGTTGAAACAAGGCGCTCATCAGTTTACACAGACAAGCTTCATGCGACCAGGCTGCTTGGTATTGAAGAGCGCCCATTCAGACGTCTAACGAAAAGACTCCTCGCCCCAACCACGCCCATAAACTCGTTCCTGTCTCGAAAAAGCGAGCCGGAAGAATCCGCAGCGGAAGATGCAGACACGGATCCAGATACTGCATCCCAGAACGAGCAATTTCTGAAAGACATCCAGCGATTTCGCGAAGATGTGATCCTCGACTTCGCCGCGTTCGAAAGCAGCATTGCGCGCATCCAATTTCTCAGAGCCGCCAACGAACGAGAGCGAGAACGCTACATCTCAGAAAAGGCAAAGATCGAAAGAACAGCCGAAGAGGTCAGACATAGCACGTCCAGCCTCCGCTCGCAGTTGGATGAAGCGCAGAGGACGCTTGCCATCCGTAAAACCTATGATGTACTAGCGGACGAGATCACCAAGAATGCCGCGTTGAAGCCGCGTGACGAACAACATGTCAACATTGAGAAACTCAAAGCCGAAATCGAGGAGTTGGAGCGCGAGTCACAGGAACACAATCAAGCTTGGCTCGAGAGGAGAGAACAATTTGGCAAGGTTGTCAGTGAAGGAATGAGGTTACGCAGGGTGATTCGAGACGAGAAAGAGCCGGAGAAAGATGAGGAAGGAGCAGAGCAGGAGCAAGAGGAAGTGAACGAGGACGACGATGATCAAGAGAACATGCTGGGCGTGGATCGTGCAAGGGATGGATTGTCGAACGCAGGTACGCCGAGACCGATGCACGATGCGTCAACTCCGCTAGCGGACTTGCGTGGAAGTAATGCAATGACGCCCACTACGCTGCCAGAGACTGGAACGACGCCGCGGCGCGTGGCAGATGAGGATATTGACATGGATGGTGGTGTTGCGACTGGAAAGACTGCAGATGTCAAGGTTGAGAAAGTAGCCGACGACATGGACACGACGTGAGATTTCGGGTTGGGATGTATCTTGAAGCTGGTGGTGTTGATACATTGTGCCCGTGAGGGCTTGATCTTGCGATGCTCGATGATCTTCCTTTGCAAGAGCACTTTGGTGCGTCCCTGCAAGGTAGGAATATTGGATACCTAAATCCGAGTCCAGTAGGACGCATGTAAGAAGGCTCAATCCTCAAATTCTGGCTCGTTCTTCAGTTGAGCTGCCCATCAACGCTGGTCTCTGACTCTGACCTTCTCAAGTGTTGGGATGCCTTGCTTTCTCCCTCGTGATAATACACAATAGACAACCATAGAAAAGTCGGTCATGATCCCGTCGCTTCATCATGTCGATACACCAGCAACGGGGTCGTCCTTTTGCGCTTCCTTTGCCTTCTTCAGCAACTCGACGGCACTGTTTCTCTCGTCTTCATTGGCAGCATTGTCCAGGACACTCTCGAGTTTCTCTCTGG
The DNA here is from genome assembly GCA_000835395.1 of Exophiala sideris. Taxonomy (NCBI): domain Eukaryota; kingdom Fungi; phylum Ascomycota; class Eurotiomycetes; order Chaetothyriales; family Herpotrichiellaceae; genus Exophiala; species Exophiala sideris. The sequence goes on along the minus strand of KN846954.1, from coordinate 1,667,411 downwards.
CATTGACAATCCGCTCACGTAAAGTCGGGATCACTTTCTTGGTTTCCTCCAGGGCTTGACGCTATAAGCATAGTCAATACATTGAACTCTTGCGATCAGGGTGAACCACAGAAGTATGCTAATCCAGAACATACCTCTTGTTTCAGTTGAAACTCCTTGTTTCCATCTTCATCTTCGCCGCCAGACTCCTTCTCCAACTTTGCTATGCGGGCCTCCTGTTGCTCGTGCTCCTTGTAGTAGGACTTTTCTTCCTTGAGCAGTCGCTCTAGTGCGTTGCTAGCAACTTGAATCTGGGATGGGGCCATCTTGAATTTCACTTTTGCGTATGGTTTGTTCTCTGGCGCCAACGGGTCGTTCAGTTTTCGTGGATGATTGCTTTACAGTGTTGGAGTACGAGTAGTCATCCAGTGACAATGACGTTGCTGCTTGGCAGGTCACTCTCAGATTGTCACTGTCAAACCAGGTCGTTATTACTGTTCTATGAAGCTTGCTGCGTTGCTATCAAAGGATCCCCATAGCACACCATGATCCTTCCGACAATCCTCTGGATCATTTGAAACCCTCGAACGGACAGCAAGGCTGAGCCATACCCAAATGGCAATGCTCTGGGTCTCGTCATTTCTCTAATAGTCCTTGTTATTACAATTGCACCAAGCACATTTCATCCTGATGTCTATCAATGTTCTTGTCAGGACTGGAATGCATGGATCTCGATCAGCTCCTCCGGGTACTACCCAAGACCTGACCTTTGCACCTTACAAAGGATATGATGTCCGTCTCCCGGCAGGCGCCAATCCGGGCCTGCAAGGCGAAGGCATTCTCGCTCAAAGAGTGACGAACTCCTGTAAGAGTCTGAGGTCGAAGGTGTGACGGTAGGATGACTACTCCTCCTAGTAATGCTGGGACGAAATGTAAAGCGTGTTTCCCAGAAGTGGGTGAATCGAAGACACCGTGGTGTAGCCGGAGGTCGATACCATGTGGGAAGGTGTGTCGTACTGGGCTGACGACCTATGTCCACGCAGAATCGTCAACGCTCATGATAGCTCCGAGACATATCTGGCTTCAGGCAAAGTTAGTATCGTTGGGCTTCATTGTATGAAAGTCACGAACCTAGGCTGCCGTATGCATTTCCCATCAAGATTTGTGTGGAGCTCTGCCTTGCAGTCGCCCTTCGCCTCCACCTCGACGATGAGGATTGTTTGAACCAGGCTTGTTTGCTGAAACCACTAGCCCCGGAACTCCCTTGAGGCCCATCTTGCTTATGGTAGACTTCTCCAGCGCAGGCACTTCAGGACAGTCCAGACCATCAAGTGCGAATCGATTCGCTTCGCGTACTAGATCGGCGGATGACCACTTCAACATCTTCAAGAAACCCTTGTAATAGCCTAGCCATGCTTGGTAAACCTTCTGCTTGGTCTGAAGATCGGCCAGAGCAGGCTCAATGTCCTCAATTTTGTACTGGAGAGTCGATGGATAGTCTTGGATCTTCATTCCCTTCAATTGATACAGGAAAGCTTTTTCGGGTTCACTGAGCACCAGGATTCCCCGGCCCTCAGCACCCGCGCGTGCCGTGCGTCCCAGCCGATGAATGTACGTCTCCTTGTCAGCTGGTAAACCAACCTGGAATACGTGGCTAACGCCAGGAAAGTCCATGCCACGAGCAATGACATCGGTTGCCACACATACCCCATTCGTGGCTTGTCGGAAATCTTGCGTGGTTCGGGTCCGCTTAGGTTGACTCATTCGAGAATGCAGGACCGAGACTTTGGGCAGGGATCCAATTGAAGCAAGGACTTCGCCATAGAAGTCGACATGAGCAGCTGTAGGGGCGAACACGATAGCCTTGAACGATTTCGTGGTGGCACACTCTGCCTCGACGACAGAGACCATAGCGGGGGCATGATCAACCATATTTGGTGTCGAAACAAGATATTGGTCAACACGTTCGTGGGTGTTTGCCTCACCTGCTGGGATGGTTGAGATGAACTCATAGTCCTTGTTCAAGAAGAGGTGTGCCACATTCTTCACTTGATCATCAATAGTGGCTGAGAACAGCATGGATTGTCGAGGGAGTTTGGGAAGATATGACAGTATTCTCTTGATATCTGGTAAGAAGCCCATGTCCACCATACGGTCTGCCTCGTCAAGCACTAGAGTCTGGAGCGAGCCCAATTTGGCCTGCATTCTTCCGTCGCTGAGATGATCCAAGAGTCTGCCTGGTGTACCAACAAGGATGCTACAACCACGCAGAATGGTTGTCGCTTCGGCATTCTTATTCGTTCCTCCTATAGAGGTTGCAATCTTGCATCCAGGTAATCTCTGTACAACTTTCATGGCCTCGGCTGCAATTTGTAACGCAAGCTCTCTCGTCGGACAGAGGATCAGTGCGGACAAGCCTAGAGAATCTCTCTTCAGGATGGTTTGTATCGCAGGAAGCAGAAAAGCTAGTGTTTTGCCCGTGCCCGTCTTTGCCTGCGCCAAACAGTCTGCTCCTGAGAGAAGGTATTCCAGCGTTGCAGCCTGGACTGGCATCATATGATCAAATTTGAGATCATCGGTAAGCGTCAACAGGACGGTCGGGTCGAGAAGATTCTTGCCTTGCAGGTCTGCAAATCGCGGCGTATCTTTTGGTACTTCGATGGACGGTGGAGGAAGGGTGTGAGTCGAGACGAAGGATTGCTGGTTGTCAAGGCTCATTGGGTTCGCGACCTGAGGTCTAGGACGATGAGGATTACCCATGTTTGAGCGAGGGTTCTTGCCACGAGCCATGTTGCCACGAGCCATGTTGGCAATGCTGGCGTAGTTTGCGCGACGATGAGGTGTTCTTGAAACGATTGACTCTTTCGAAAGGTGGTGGAATGACAGACTAAGCAAGGTTGCGATGTTCACGTGCCTCGAAACTGCACTTGAGAATGAAACGATGGTTGCGTTTTGCATTGTCTTTCAGGCGTGGCCTGCGATTTCCAAAACTTCACTTTACTTTCACAAGCCGCGACTTTTTTTGTCAAACGCGATTTCTCCTAAATTCATTATGAGTGACGTCGTTGCACAAAATATTTTACCGGATTTATGCTAGTCTCTTTTTATGCAGGCAGAAGGCCGGGATCATTGAGCAAGAAACGCACATGCTCTCCAGTCCGGTCCTCCTTCGTATGAACCAGCTATTCCTCCTGCCGCTATCACGAAAGATGCAGTATTGAGCGCTCAAGTGATTACGCAGCATGTCACGGTCGACTTACTGACTCAAGCTTCAGAAGGTCTGCAGAGATCAAAGGCACCATGGAATCGAGCAGGATACCTGGGCAGTGGCGCAGAAATGCTGACAGAGCCTATAGACCTCTGATAAACTTTTGATCATATGCGTTATCCTTTTGCAGCAAGAGTCGGCCGAGGTCACGTTACATCTAGAATGCCTATGCAAAAGGGTCAAAGTATATATACTATGGGAGTCTGCCGTTGCCATGATGTATTCAACAAGTACCGTACTCACATTACAGCTGATCGCAGAATCAAAGCTACCAGAACACTATGCGTGCCATTGCAGTCCAGTCGTGGGGCGCCAACCCCGAATTCACCTCGAACTATCCCGACCCAACGACCCCCGATCCTGACAAAGTCACTCTCAAAGTCCTAGCCGCCGGTCTCCATCAGCTCGTCCGCTCTCAAGCCGCAGGACAGCACTATAGCATCAAGGGCGCCCAACTGCCGTACATCCCTGGTGCCGATGGAGTCGGCATCACGCCTGATGGGCAGACCGTGTATTTCAACAGCATAGCCTTTGGTGGCGCATTTGCAGAATATGTTACGGTTCCCAAGGCAGCTGTCGTGCCCATTCCCGCTGGAGCCGATCCGGCACGCATTGCAGGCTTGGTCAATCCGGGCATGAGTTCGTGGATGGCCCTTGCGGCGCGTGTCGATGCTCTCCCCAAGAACTGGACCGTTGTCATTGTAGGGGCAACTGCTCTCTCCGGTAAAGTTGCCGCCGAATTTGTTCGCAGTCTCGGCGCCAGCAAGGTCATCGGCGTTGCACGCAATGCCAAAGAATTGGCAGCTCTAAATCTGGATCAGACAGTGGTACTTGCAGATAACCCTGCTGAGACGGACTTCTCCAAGCTGGGCGATGTTGATGTCATCCTGGACTACCTTTACGGCCCAGCCGTTGTTGCACTGTTCAATGCTCTCGACTCCAAGGTCCCGACACAGTACGTCCAAATTGGAACTGTTGCAGGCCCGGACATTGCTCTGCCAGGTGCTGTGCTGCGGTCCAAAAATATCACCATGCGTGGTGCTGGGCCTGGATCGTGGACATTGCAACAGTTTGGGAAAGAGTTGCCGACTCTCTTGGCTGCGGTGGCCAAACTGCCTGATATGGCCTTGAGGGCTCGGAAGCTTGAAGAAGTACAAGAAGCGTGGGCGGCGAAGAAGGAGAGAATTGTGTTTGTGCCATGACTCATGGTAGGTCAGATTCTCAGATCGGTCGTTGGGCAAAGATACAGAGGAAGACTCATAGGTCGGCCTGACTAGCTGGAATATTGCATCGTTTCAAGTCCCGACGTCAATCTCCAGCCAAATACACTTCACGGTGGTCGTCTGGAAAAGGCCCATCCGGTCTTCTGTCCGGAAACTCACGTCTTGTGTCCGTGTGTGAAGCGCGACTTGGTCTGCCTTCAAGTCTGATGCTCGTGTACGATATCCTTGTAGAGCGTCTTGACTGCCAGACGGCGGGCCTTTCCCACCAGGAGTTTCTGGAACGCGCCAGCCTAGATTCCATTTTCCTGTCTCGCCAGTGGGGTCACTCTCTGGTTCAGTGTCGGCAGCACTTCGTTTCAGCCAAAGCCTCCTCTTTGGCCTTGGAGGAAGTTCGCCATTTGCTGATGCTGGTTCTCGTTGCGATGGCAACAGGGACTGAGATGGGCTTCCTAATTTTGTAAGTTCAATAGGCAAAGGTTCATCGCTTGACGGCGATGGGCAGCCGAGCTCTTTCCGGAGTAGAAGGTCGAGTTCCCGGACAACAGCGTTCTGCATCCAGAATGAAGTGCGGTTATCCTGGCCCTGTAGCACGAGGACAGAGCGTGACCTCTCGTGATCCTGGCGACCTGGTGTCACGATGTTTTGCTCGTCAAGCTTGCTGCCACTCTCGAGCGTGTCCGAGGGCACTATGACCAAGGTTATATGGGCGCAACCACTGGCAAGGTCGACACTGATGGTTGGAAGGATGATGTCCGAGGTAAGATCCAAGATTCGACGGGTTCGTCCCTGTCGAAATAATGAAGACACAGAGGTGTTAGATTTCTCGCTTGAAGGAAGTATCTTCCTTGTGGCTGCCGAGATGGCGACGGATTCTTCGTATGTTGGCACAGGCTCTTCAAAGAATGCAGAGGACTCCCAGTGTTCTGAGCCTGACTTGGACATTATTGATGGCAGCGGGGCTTTTGTGGGTAGACAAGCAGATTAAGCGACGAGAAGCACAGTATATCTCTCAATCGATACAGTGCTGCAGACACTTTCAACGATGAGATCCGGTGCGCAGCAGGAGGAAATCACGAACAGAATGCAGCATGTTTGAGAATGAAATCGCACCCGGCATCATTTGACCGTTTCGTATACGTACATCAAAACCGGTGAGCAAGCCATCTTTAGCATCCTTCGAGCATAGTATAGAATGGTATAGAGTTTCGGAACGGTAGGCAGAGGCTAGTGGAGCGTGGGTCGCATACTGATGCCGAGGAAGAGTGTTGCACTCGAGTGTCACGAGTCTGCATGGGTCACAAGTGACATGAGGTCCGTTGCCAGACCGGCGCCCTGCGACGAAGTCAATGCAGCATGACACGTTCCACGACAACAAGCTATCAGTGGGAATTTGCATTGGAAAGAGTGCTTCGAGAAGAATGGATCGAAGGCAGAGTTCAAGGCAAATCGCGCGGCTGAAATTCTAGCGCCGGTTTACCATTTCTGGCCCCCAAAGATAGACAGGCTGTGTACTATTGGCGAAAGTATCACCTCTGCCTCAATGTTTCCTCAATGTTCAGACGACGATCATGGCAATCATAGTCACTTTATGTCATAGCCCAGCATGTTGTTTTCATGACTGAGGCTTTCAGGCTGCATTATCAATGGCGAGCACAAACTACTGTACTTAATCTTGCTGGTTCAAGCTGGTCGAAAACACGCCGATCAAGGCATAATTTCCCGTCGAGTCCTCAATGTCCTTACCTGGTACACAACAACATTCCCTTACCATCTCAAACAATAAGTGTGCATGCTATCTCTGATTCTGCAATCAGCGTAATCCTCTGGGCATGACCTTGAAAGGGCTCAGAAATGTGTATAAAGGTCTCCGTCAGTCGCAAATTTCGCGCAACCCCTCCCCACTGTGATTCCGGCTGGCCCCTTTCAAGAGCAATACTGGTCATGTGTCTCCCTCCTTAGATTCATGAAGATACGCTTTGCACTACTACGATAGTGCCAGGCGACCAAATGGAGTCAAAGCTGTTCCGCAGCTCTACCACCGGTTCGCCATGCTAAGAAATTGGTTAGGCAGCCTGATCAACTTCATTTAAGCTCGCACAGCCTACGATTCTATTGGCCTGCCAAGTGGTTGGCATATGGAAGTCTCATGAAAACTCCAATCGAAATATTTACCGCGAGCTCGCCGGGTACATGCTGGCGGAAGACAGCAACCGCGGTACGTATCCGTATAACTATACAAGACACCGTTCCTACTGGTCATCTGAGTATTCCACCGGGTAAGCTAGTTCTATCAGTGTATTCTGCCTTACCATTCGGTGCCACACTTAGCCTCTCTTCGTTTTCCTGTACGTCCGCGCTCGCGACAAACAACATACCGTCAACGAAATGCTAGGCTACTTCACGCGCTGGAGTTAGTCCTTTGCCAACCCATGCCCTCCGTGCTGGATCGGCGGGAAAGGCATCAGGTTGTCTAGCAATGCCTCTGCCCAGACTCGACTTAGAGATAGGGAACGCCCTTCGTACGAGTGAGTAAGTGGTCCTCAAGTGTGGTATAAAGATGCTTTGTCTCTGAACACACCTGACTGTAACGTCCTCGCTTTACGAAGCAAAGTGCGGCCACACCTGCCTCCAGCATCCCTTGCGCAAGACCAAATAAGTCACCCTCAAAATCCCAAATGCCCGGGATGTGGTATCACATCTCTAATGCCAACGAGTACCTTGTGGTCACAGGTGCCGGTGTCGAGGATGTTCGAATCGTCAAGAAAGCGTTTGTCTACCCATGGCAGCGAGTTGCCCGGATTTCGGTGTCGCCGTTCGACTTCTCGCTCAACCTACAGGCGATGACCATCGAGAAGTTGCAATTCGCTTTACCCGCCGTCTTCACGATCGGACCCGACAACAAACCCGAGGCGCTCAAGAAGTATGCGCTCCTTCTCAGTGGAAACCCCGACGGGACGCCCTCAAGCGGTAGTGGCAAGCCCAACATGGTCATCATGCCCACCCAAAGGGGTCATGTGCAGGACATTGTCAAAGGCATCATCGAGGGTGAAACACGTGTGATCGTGTCGAGCATGACGATGGAGGAGATCTTCAAAGAACGTCAGATCTTCAAGCAGAAGGTAGGGCCCCGATACCCCCGTTTTTCGAGTGCAACACCGCACTAAGGTCTATAGGTTATCGAGAACGTCCAAAAAGAACTCGACCAGTTTGGCCTGTGCATCTACAACGCCAACGTCAAAGAACTTCAAGATACCCCCGGCTCCGAATACTTCGCCTTCCTCTCGCGAAAAGCCCACGAAGGCGCCTCGAACCAAGCACGCATCGATGTCGCCGAGGCGCGCATGCGCGGTGAAATCGGCGAAGCATCCAAGAAGGGCCACACCAAGCAAGAAATCTCCAAGATCGAAGCCGAAACCGCCGTCCTCGAAACCAAACGCAAAGCCGACAAGGCGCAAGCCGACGCCGAGCTAAAGAACCGCCAGACCGAGCTGGACATGGGCATCGCAATGGCACAAATTAAAGCGAAACGCGCGGCCGAGGCGCGCGACGCCGAACTCCAGCGCGAAGTCGAAACCAAAAAGGCGGCCATGGAACTCGAGCGCCTGCGCGCCAAAGACCTGGTGCGCGCGCAGATCTCTCAGGAGACCACCGAGCGCGAAGCCGACGCCAACTTCTATAAAGCGTCCAAGAACGCCGACGGAAAAGCGTACGCGGAAAAGCAAGACGCCGACGCCCAACTCTTCAAGCAACAACGCCAAATCCAGGCCAACGTCGAGCGCCAAATGAAAGAGGCCGACGCCAACTACCACGCCAAACACCGCGACGCCGAAGCCACTCAGGCGCAGGCCAAAGCATACTCGGCCCTCGCCGATGCATTTGGCGGACCGCACGGTCTTCTCACGTACCTGATGATCAAGGACAATACGTACGAGAAGCTCGCGCTGGCCAACGCCAAAGCCATCCAGGGCCTCCAACCAAAAATCACCGTTTGGAATACTGGCTCAGATGCTGGTGACCTTGCGACGAGTGGTGGTATCCCGGCCATCAAGAATATCATGCAATCGCTCCCACCGCTGTTGACTACCATCCAGGATCAAACGGGCATCACTCCGCCGAACTGGATGCTCAATATGCCCAACAAGGAAAACATCAATCCCAACGGGACTGCTGGCACCAACACCAAGGCCAAAAAAGGTATCTTGCTTAACGGGCTCGATGATTCGTTCAGGGCTCACGACGAGGCTACCGCGCGCAAAGCTGCACTCCTGGGTACTCCTCCACTTCAGGTACCCCTTTGACATTCTGTTCCAGGAGTCTAGACCCGAGCGAGGAACGAGGATGAGCTCATACTGAACATGCACATATTCTCATCCTAGATAATTGCCGCGACATTCTGTTTTCTGGCGCTTATTGTGGTTATGCGTGACTTTGAGCATGTTGTGTGTGTTTGACGCATGGGACTTTTGTACATAGACACGTTTTGGGTTTGATACATTGCGCGTGCTTTTACAGTAGTGATAGTCAGGAATTTTTCATTTACATTCTCATTTTCCACAAAAGTCCGATGAGTGACGCTTTATGAAGCTCTATGAACCCACTGGCAATCCCACGTCATTCCCTGCTGCATTACCTAGGTAGGATTCAGACGTGGACTGGACCAGGACACAGATCTGTGACAGTGTAAATATGTCTTTGAGCTTGTATGTACGAAGTATTGCAAACACGCCCAGCGTGAGTTTGATAATGATAAATGGCAAAGTGGCCTCCATCCCGTACATCGCATGATGACAGCCTTGCGATATGTAATCCCAGCGAGAAAGCATCTTTCGTTCCAATTCTATACCTTTTGCCTTATAAGGCCAGGTTCCATTATCGGCAGAATAAACCTTTTCGTGTCGTGAGATGATAGAGCTGAAGCCATCCTTTCCCTTCCTCGACAATACAAAAGAAAGAGTATATGTGGCAGATCCTATACCTGACCTTTGTCGAAACTCCTCAAAAACGCCGCCCTGTACATTGTTTTGCACACGCTAGAATGCTTCAAGGCTGCCATCGGCCCTCTTTTCCCGCGCGCCAACTGCAAGGACCACATCAAGACACCGTTCGTAATAATGATACTTTGTCGTAGATTCGTCATCTCGTGGTATGGGCAGCCCATCTAATGAACCCATACCTCTTCCGCAATCCGAAACTTTTCACAGTTGCCACGCAGAATTCTTTTCCTCATCTATATTTTGTCTTCCAGACGCCTCGTCTCGCGCCGAGGAGAGAAGATGAAGCTCAGTTCGCCGTAACGTAAACTCAACTTCATGACTTGAAGATCACGAACGCCGTAGCCAATCGAACTTCTTCCTTTGGTCCACTCCATTTTGTGGTTCAAGCTGTACACTGCGGTCATATAACTCACTTCCAGGATCGGCAGAGTCCTATTGGGGCCGCGTTAGAGTCATTTTATCACAAGACAAACGGGTGGCTTACCTCTGATTCTTCAAGAATCTTGGTTTCCAGCAATAGTCGGGTGATCTCTTCCGTCCGATTCGACCTCGGAGGAAAGGTATACGGTGTTTCGAGACTCTTCTGGAGACCAACGATAACTTCACCCATGATCTCGAACTTCTTCCAGTTCACGTTGCTACCGATGAATGTCGAATTCGCGGAAGCGGCCATGGTGAGATCTTGTCGCACGAGTGGTAGAAAGGGAATGCGTTCTTGAAAAGAATTGTCCCAAGCCATTCGATATGCAGCATGCGATCTTGACGTTCCCATCAGGATCGTCAGTCGAAGGAATTGTTTTTGGACATCCGCTGGCACAAGATCTCGTGTCGCGGTCAGACGAGCAATCTCATGGCCTGTAATCCCTGCCACTATGGCACCGAGTGAGTTGTAGTTGTTGAGCTGTCTCACTTTCCACGCCAACGCCATGAACTTTTCAAGTGCTCGAGCTCGGTGCTTGGGTTTGTCCCGTAGTAATATCATGCCTGACACAAACAAAGCCAAATGGTTGAAGTGTTTTACCATAGCGCTGATATTGTCGACTGTACGAGACCGTCTTCTCTGTTCTGTGGACAGAAAGACATGGCGAACAAAATCTCGCGGGCGTATGGCAGAATACATTGTCCAATCTACCCGAGTGATCTCTTTGGCCAGGTCTTCAACTGGTATTTCCATGAATTGATGCCATTGGAGTTTGCTTAGGCGTATGTGTGGGATCAGCTTCAGCTTATCGGCCTGGACCTTAGCATTCTCCAACTGTGCGAAATTGGAAGCCGATTGACTCGAAGAGTTGTATGGTTTGATGATACTTGAGGAAGCCGAGGGAGCGTTCGAATCCTGTGCGGAGGAGTTTGTCGCGTCACCATCATCTTCACTGTCATCTTCATCTCGGGAGACTCTATGGAACTTTTTCGGTAGGTCGTTGTTCAGAGACTGCAAGTTGGCCGACGAGGATGTGGGGGTCTTTCTCGGGCTCGGAGCATCGTTGAACGCCCATTCTGCATCTTCATCAGGGACGAGTGTGTCCAAATTGTTGCTAATCTCTCTTGCAGCTGGCGCGAAGACCTTGCTTTTTTCAATGTTTTGCACAAAAGCAATCGCGAGATCCCGAGCTGGGCCTTCGGCAAAGTCACCGGGATATGTGGCGGTCCATTGAGCCAGGACTTGTAGATAACGTAGCATTTCTGCGACTTTAGAGAAATGGACCATGTTGCTTTTCTCAATAGCGACAAATTGGTCAATTATTGCCGCAAGAAGTTTCTGTGGAGTTGCGAAGGCGCGATACAAACACAAAAAGGAAGGTACAAATTTCGAGTCGATTTTGTTGGCCGGTAAAACCAGCAGTTTTTCCACAAGCTCTTTGAATGAGACTCCCGCATCTTGTCTGGTGTTGTCCTCAAGTTTCAAGCTGCTCAATGGAGGACCCAGTTGTTCAATTTCCGGTCGAGCAGAATTTTCGTTGTGATCATCATCCATGTTGAGGAAAGACTGATAAGCTCGGCTGTCTGCACCCTCTGATGAAGGTGGACGAAGGATTGACTTCACATAGTAAGAATCTGGCGTCTCGGGCACAGCTGTTGTTATTGGCTCTGGAGGCGAACCCAGCTTGTTCGTGTAATCGCCAGATGAAACAGGCGTATGAGGTCCTGCCCGACGGGGTTGGGATTGAGATGCGGTCGTAGTATCAAGCCGGAGTCTGGTTTTACGTGGTGGAGAAGCCACATCATCCACCACAGAAAATTCGTTTTCGTCCCCTGATTCAATGACAGCTGGTCTGGTAGAAAGGTTGAGAAGAAACTCCTTCGACTTCGAAGTTTGCAGCCGGCTGTTGGAACGGCTGCGACTTCGGCTTTTTTTGGGGGATGGCTCCCGCGTAGTGATCCGTTGGCTGCTAGTAGGTTGTGTGGTAGCTTGAGCAATTTTATTTGCTCGACCAGAGGCTGACCAATACGTCAGCCCGAAGATAAAAGAGAAGCGCAAGATATGAGTAGCAGTTCACAACGTCTCTGGGGCGACAAAAAGTATTGCTTAAACAATCTTGAGGAAAGGATGCAGAGAAGGGACATGAAAGAATGGGCGTTTGGCAGATTTATTGCTGGAATAGACTTACCACGTGGAGATGTAAGCACCCGATTGATCATATTGAGCAAACAAAGCTTTATACTCTGAGGACTTTTGAAAGATACTTCGGCAATCGCAACGCTAGCGAGGTTGCGGCGGACCTGATCAAGGAAGTGCGGATTGACCTGACGGGATTCTTGTGGGATGTCACATTTCGAAGCCACAAGCATGCACGGTAAACCCGTGTTCGTCATAGAAGCTTCCAGTCGCGTCAGCTCCGGGCACGCGTAGTAAAATGGCTTGTCTGCGGGACACGAGAAGAGAGGGACCTTGATAGCACTCACTTAGAGCAGTGGGAATGTCAGCGACACTTTCCTTGTCGGAGACACTGTAAAGACAAAAGACCCCGTCGGGATCTGGGAACGGAGCACCATTTAGGTAGGTTGGCCACTCTAGCCTTCGCTCGCTGCTGAAGTCGACATCGTCGAGATCTAGCTCGATGAAATGGACGCGATAGGATGAGTCTTTCACGGTGACTTGTGTAGAGGTGCGATGTCCTTCCCGATCTATGGCGTGTTTGACGAAGGTGGATTTGCCACTATTCAACGAGCCCAGCACCAGAAAGTTGAAGGATGGTATCAAATTCGAGTTGCTGGTCTGTGAAAGTCAGTCACTTTGTGCCCCGTGAACGACCTGTCTGAACATGATCACGGCAGGTTTGGGCAAGTGGCTAGACGTGCGAGTCGCTGTACATACCTTGGAACCGAGCTTAGATTGAGGTTGTCGATCCGAATGTCGCGTGATGGTGCTTTGATCTGGGGAGGTCGCGGAGTCCTGTCGAGGACGGGATTTAGAACTCCGCTGGTTGTTATCGGAAGAAGTCGCAGAGGCTGGGACTTGTCGGGACTGTTGATCTTTACGTCGATCAGCCGTTGGAACAGAATTGTGACGCTCTCGAGACCTAGTTGAAGGGCCGCCACCCTTCGCCTCAAGAGAACGATACTTGGTGGATCTGGTGTCCATGTTCAGGGTTGGCCTAACGGTTGAACCGATGAGGCATAACTCAAGCTCATCCGCAAGACTAGGTCGATCCTGTAGGGTCCAGTCATGTGCGACTCAATGGCGAAAGGACATTGCACATGTATGGTGGAGGTCAGTCATGGGTGTCGGAAACATAAGACGCCAAATTAATGGGTCTTTGATGCCCTTCTTTTGGAGACGATCGACGTGAAAAGCAAGGCGTGCGGTAACAGAGCTCCGTGCCTTTCTAGTAGACCAGGTTCGGGATACTGACTGCCGGTTTTGATTGTGATGGAATTTCCTCACTCCTAGACTTGAAGAAGCGAGAAGGAGTGGATGCAGGTGAAACCGGAGAAGTCCTGTGTCGATCGAGCCAGAGAGGTAAACAAATTCCAGATAGTCAAGGCCGGTGGAGTGAAGACGTGGAGGGAGAACAAGTACTTGTAGAAGAGGCTGGAGCTGTTTCGAGCGCAGTATGATCAAGTCGCTGGAAGCAAGCCTGATTATACAGCCAACATCATCCACTTCCAGTCTTGAAGACGTCTGCTCAGGGTGAGTTCACAAACAAGGAAAGATATGAGGTCTGAAGAGAGAGGACGTCAAATCGGAGGAGCTTTGGGATTGGGTATCGAACTGGATTTCTGGGGTTCATTCGGCCTGGTCTGATTTAGCAGTGTGACGGTAGGCTTGTGGGGTGGTTTCTCTTGGTGGTCGTCTTTTGCTGGGCCTGTTGTTGGATGAGGAAAAACCAGGGCCCATGTGAAAAAAATTGGTGATGTTCAAGGGCTACTGCACGTCGCGTTTTAGTGTGTCAGGTACCATCTCGTCTGGTGGTTGGATGGAGCAGTAGCAAGACAGGTGAAGGGATGCAGGCTGTTGAACAACCGGGCAGCGGACTGCAGGCGCGGAGGAGACGAAACTGCGCCTATCTTTCAATCATTGCCCGCCATTGGTGGCTAGGCTGCCGTCCTTTTAGCGATCCTGCTCCCGCCCGCCGCCACGAAGTGGGCGATATGTACGATTAAAACAGGAAGGCACAAGTAGCAGCCAAGGCAACTTTTGAATGGGTGATTTCACTGCCGGCACCTGCATAATGCACTTCTGCATGCACTGCAGTTATTGCACGTTGCTCAAGAAAACCACTGCATGGCACCCAGAAGAACTGTCTCCTACAAGTAATGTCGTCACTTGAACTAAGGAGCAAGACTTGATATGGTCCTTTGAGTGACTTCCGCCTAGAACAAAATGAAAATGTCTGGAAAGGTCGTACCATAGGTGGTGGCCACCTAGGTAGCCGAGGCCGGAGGCTCTTTTGTTATTGTAGTATAGTAGTGATTCATCCCGTCCTTTCGTTCTCTACAGGTACGTTTTCGCCTGGCCAACTTGATACATGGAACTGATATCTCAACATAGAAAGACACACCTCTGAGTCCGTGAAGCACAAACTGTCAGTACATACTAGTACCCTGGGAAGGACATAACTTATGCCCATCTAACAGAATAATTCGCTACTTGACTCATGTCGTCGACACCCTAGCAGCCAGCTTCTTCTCTCCATCCTTGGATCAGGGGCAGGAAAACCACCCAAACCCAATTTTGAATCCTCATCCACTCTTAATTTCCGCAATCTCTTTCCGTCGCGCTTCACCCTGTAGGCTGTACCATAGTAGCCTCAAGTTGCAATCAACGTCAGACCGCGTCCCTGGAGTCGAGCGTCGGAGGCTGATCCTCACTGACTGCGATCATTATCTTATTCTCCGAGCCGAGAAGCGTCGCTACCAGAACCCTGGTTGCGGAAGAAGGAAGCCGCTCTCTCTGTGGTGCCTTTGGCCCTTTGCGATACTTCAATGTCCACTCCTCCACGCCAGCGTTATGATCTCGACAATAGAAAGCTATCCTGAGGCCCCCATACACAATGACAGGACAAAGTGTATACAAGCTTCTGTACCAGAGCGCTCTCCTGCCTTCTAACCTCTCCTTTGCCCCTCATCGGTGAATATATTGTGGCCTCGTGTGCCCCGCGACGACAAACTCAAGTCACCACAAGTCTCAAGCCACCCGTCCCCGTGTCGGACGCCCACCTTCAGTTTTTCGTGTTCATGGCAACTCTACCAAACCCCATCCGGCGTCTTGACTCGCGATCATCCCCTGAAGATCGTCTGTAGCAACACGTAGACGCAGAAAAAAATGGAATCCTATGCATGTCATTCATGCTTTTCTCGCTGTTCGTGTCACATAGATCATTCCTCATGGTTCACCTTCCTACAAAGTGTATTTTCTAATCTGCCCAACGGCATACGTTTGCACAAGAACGTCCTGTCACGCGTCAATCACGTTGAAAGCCGCTGGACTGGAGCTTGGGCGCCGTCAATAGCTGTCAAGTCAAGCTGTCCTGGACTTTGTTCAGCTCTCCCCAGACTCGTCACCAAGATTGTTGTTTATCGTAATTTGACAGGGGCACTCATTGATCTTTGCGGCCAATAAATTATTGCGCGCCGGCTGAACATCTCGAGGCCATTGTTATCAGCCGTGGCAGATATGGGCATCGGAGAGCATGGTCTTTCGAGCGTGTCGTCAGCTTCCACCTACCTGCACCATAACGACCTCGATCTTGACTCGCTTTTCCGGCGCCTAGACAAGTATACCGCGGAACTGGAAGAAGTGGAAGCTCGGTTCAAGGGAGCTCAACGTGCCTCGGACGAGTTAAGTCGTGTCGATACGGGACGCTTTTCTTTTGAAGACGATCTGTTATCCAATGGAGAGGGTATGTTGCCAGTGCCGAATTCGCGCAGAGCGTCGTCACAAATCAGAAGCAGTCTCGGCTTGCGCCGTGAAACTGTACCGGCTCCGTCTCGCGGATTGGGGCGAGCATCTGACCATACGTCCGAGGTCAAGATAAATGAGAGCCGCCTTCGCGAAAGCCCCTCAATGTACTCCCAAGGACCTCACCAAGGCGAAGCCCAGGTCGAACCAGATTGGCCTCTGGTGCCAACGGCATTGGTCATTGAAAACCCCAAAGCCCTAGAAGACACAACGCATGTTGTTGACTGCGCCTCACATGAGAAATCTGATTGTTATATACCAAGCCAGGCACCTCAGAGACACTGGACGCTGCCGCCAAGAACGTCAAGTAGGAAAGGACCACCAGTGGGAGAGCTTGTCGCCAGAGGGATGCGTCCTACGACACTGCACCGACGCGCCCTAACCGTCCCAGAGCAGCCAATAGCGAGCAACGACATCTATATACCCGAACACACCGTTCCACCTTCGGACCTTCGAGAAAAGTTGTCGTCTGTTCCGGGACTTTCCCATGCTGGATCGACCACAACATTGAACTGCCCACCAACACCGCTGTTGATTTGCTCTCCTGGGGAGGATCAGCTACGTCGGGAACTGGAAAGCTTTGCATTGCGGGAAGGAGCCGAAACGCTCAAAATGACATACAAGAACCGGAAACCGCCCATGCTGAGCTTCGTCGACTCGGATGGCGAGGAGGAAGACTG
This sequence comes from Exophiala sideris, assembly GCA_000835395.1. Taxonomy (NCBI): domain Eukaryota; kingdom Fungi; phylum Ascomycota; class Eurotiomycetes; order Chaetothyriales; family Herpotrichiellaceae; genus Exophiala; species Exophiala sideris. The sequence goes on along the minus strand of KN846954.1, from coordinate 1,650,864 downwards.
GGTGGGATCAGCGGAGACAGAGTATCAACAAGCTGCTGATGTGGTTCGAATACGACGCCAGCGAAGCTTTCTGAACGTGTTCCAAAGGAAGAAGTCAGCGGTTGAACAGGTCATCGACATGTATCTTGATGACATTCCAGTCGAGAAGCCGATGCCGAAGAGATCATGGTCCACAAAGTTAAGCAGATCAATATCTGGTCGGGCAGACTTGACGAAGAGTCCGCCCATTCCTGCCTTGCCCCAGAGCAGTCATGGCAGGCAACAATTATCAGTTGGGAGGCCCACGAGTTGAGGTTATTCTCCTGCACCCTGTTGCGGGCTCAATTGCCCTACCAGCTCGCCGAAAGCCTTTAAACCAATGCGCTCAGCATTTTCCGAGCTCATTTCGTGTTCGAGACGTCGCAAAGCCCATGTGAGGCGCTGCTCGGGAGACTTCGGCGTCCTGTGGTATCTAGCATGCGCTGCAGAGTCGATGTCAGGGTCTTTTTGCACAGCAGTTTCAAAGATGAGTTTGAGCTTGGGCCGCAGCATGGGGTACTTTTGAAAAAGTTCTTGCAATCTTCGATCTTGAGTGAGCGTCTCTGTCAAAGGAAGGCTCTTGAGCGTATCAGACGAAGTGGCAGTCGTCGTCGCCGTACTGGGTTTGGAGTCATCCCCTCCAACAAGACGTGCGCATTGACCCTGATGTGCCTTGTAACATTGCAGAGAGCAGCTGCCATATAAAAGTCAGCGTGAACATGTAGGCACTATCGGGGATGTCGAACCTTGTGGCCCGGCAAGAAGAACAATGGTACTTGAAGCTCGAACCACCGCAGACGCTGCAAGTCTTCGTGGACATGAGGATAGACACAATAACGCCGTGGACGGATGGCAATCTTCTCACTCTCGAGTACTTGATATTGTGCTGCCGATACCAATGATCGTGCTCATATGTCTGTGTGGTGCATGTTTTTGGGAGTAGATGATTGGACGACGTGAAAGGAGAGGAAGAAAAGCAAGGCTGACAAATGAGAACGAAATATGCACGTGAATCACTCCCACTCGGCTTGATTTTGCGTCATTTTCGGCTTCGCAACATTTCTTTGCCTCAATAATACAACAGTTGCCATCATCGACTTTCGAACATTAGTGTTTCTGTATTCTTTCCCTGCTGTGAATCCAAGGTTCAAACAATTCCTTTTACTTGTCCAGATGATGCGTCGTTTAGTGTCACCGTCAAGCCTGCGGGCTCTACACGCTCCCAGAGCGAGCAACACATTCAGTTATATTTGCAGAGCTGCTGCTACCCGCGATGTCCACCAGTCGGCGCGAATACCTGCCATCACGACGTCGCAGGCTCGCCATAGACCTACGTTGAGACCTGGCCAGCATAAGAGCCTCCCTATACCCCTAGTAAAACGAACGATATACATTCAAACCCAGTCGACTCCCAATGCGTCCGCCTTAAAATTCCTCCCAAATCATCCTGTACTACCAGAAGGCTTCCCTTCGACGTTCCTCGAATACACATCTCCTCGCTCGACCCTGGCGGCTCCACACCCGTCACCGCTCGCCGCGAGGTTGCTTGACGTCGATGGCGTCACGTCGGTCTTCTATGGACCAGACTTCATCACAGTTACAAAGGCAGAGGACGTCAATTGGGCCCATATTAAGCCCGAGGTCTTTGCTTTGATCACCGAAGCCATCACTTCAGGGGAACAGATTGTGAATACGGTAGACAAAGGTGCTCAGAGCGACGGCCAGGAAGGTGCAGGAGAAGACTCACTTGCGGCCAACGATGAAGATGATGAAGTAGTAGCCATGATCAAGGAGCTGCTGGAGACGCGGATACGACCTGCTATTCAGGAAGACGGTGGAGATATCGAATATCGTGGTTTCGACAATGGTATGGTCATGTTGAAGCTGCGTGGCGCATGCCGAACGTGCGATTCCAGCACGGTAACACTCAAAAATGGAATCGAGTCGATGTTGATGCATTACATCGAGGAAGTCAAGGGTGTGAACCAGGTTTTGGACGAAGAAGAAGAGATTGCCATGAAAGAATTCGCACGTTTTGAGGAGAAGCTCCGGCAACAAAAAGGCCCTGAAGCAGCACCGTCTAATGTGGGCAAAGGCAGCCTGGATTTTGTGGAATGAGAGATCATATTCCTCAGCTATTTTTCTCTGTCTGGGATCGCGGAGGGAAATGATATCTCGCTGCGATCCCACACCAGCACCAGTCTTGTTACAAGGCATCATAGTGCATCTGCACTCTATAATGACCAGCTTAGGACATATCCTGCATACGCGGTTACTGACAAGCGTTGTCGGACTTAATATGAGAGAACATGGGCAACCAGAGCGAGAACGTACACGAAGAGCCTCCAACCCAATGCACTTCGACCGCTGCGGATGTGCACTGCTCCAGAAATATCACTCTCTCAGCTTATTGACAGGTTCAGAGCAGCATCTCAAAATACCGGATATTGTTGAGGGATACGAGAGACATCGAAGATGTTGGCTCCAAGACATCGTGTCCCCTCTCTTTCACACGCCTTAGGTCTGGGCGCAGTTATGGGCGGGGCATTGCCTCTATGAAATGAGAAGCACGCACCACGGCACTCTGTTGGACGATTCTGGCTAAATTATTCGTAAGAAATGGAGTATTGCGTGCATGAGGGGTGGACCAGGCAGCGATTATGCTTTGGTCACACATGATGAGCGAAACCCATGTGCCATAAGGTTATACTCTACGGAAGTGCCTCACGAAGTCATCTTATATAGCGGTCCACTACTTGGGAGCAGACTGATAGGTGTTTCCCTTACCTAAGTGGTGGCGTACCTTTTCACATACGTCAATCTTGCCTCTTAGGTAGCCAACAGGCTTCTATCATTAATGACTTCTACGAGATCCTGACCTGGCTTAGTGAGTGCATTCAATGGTCGCAGTGGAGGGGGCGTTGCCCCTGAGTTGGTCCTGTCCCCATGCTGTGCTTACCCCGCAATACACAAACGGGTGTCCTGTCCGTGTTACTGCATGTCATGCCATGTTCTTGATCGATCAGACCATTCTTGACAGTCATCTTTCAACGACTCTACTCACTAGCTTAGTGATTGTCTCCGTTGATGCCTTCAATTCGACGATTTTCCGAAAAGGAGGCTCGTACTGCGTGTCGCTCACAAGAGTTCCACCGAGTATTGGTCTTCGAGAATATCCTGAACAACATGGCCTAAAGGTCGTTCGGATGCATTTGAGGACTTTCTCTATCTGTCACTGACCAATGCTTCCCGGCTGCTGCTCGTATTCGTCTGAATATCTGCCTGCCCTGATACCCCTGGTTCCCGCGTTCACGGGGTTGTTCACCTTCGTTTCCATGGACTGCCCTATCTTCCCCAGAAATCCAGTTCCAGCCACGCAAGGACGTAAGTTAACCAATCAGTCCGCCTGGCCTTTGCCCACTCCACCCCTCCTCCACCTAGCATGGGCGCCCCTCCCCTCCTCGAGAAAAACTCTGTGTTCTCGCATCCCGGTTCGCACCAGTCCAGACTTGTCGAGTCTTCATGACCTGGCGTGACCTGAAAGAGGGGTCAGCGGCATCGCAGAGGGCAATAATGCCTGTCTGCTTCTGCTTCGCTGTCTACCCGAGTGCTGCACCATCTCCGCCCGGCCCTCATTCTGCGCCATTTGCCTCTTTTTTCCTTTCTGTGCATCGCAACCAATGGCTGGATTGTCAGGCCATTCCCAGGTTATCCACCTGGCCCTTAGCAAGATCACCAGAAGGCCACCATCAACCACAGTTTCGTTCTACTGCTCCGTCATCGTCCTTTGACCATGCACTATGTTGTTTTGACATTCTGTCCTTTTTCGTTCCATTGCCCGAACCGCAACAGCATCGCTTCGTGGCCGATTACTGCTATCGAAGTGCTCAGGTATTGACTCGGAGCGCGAATCAATACTGCAACCTTTGTTCATCCAAGCACCCGTGCCTCATCACAGATCGTACGAGCCGTGAGCGCCCGGACCCCCCACCATCCTCAACCTTCGACTCCTAGAGGAAGCCAATACCCTGGGCGGTAGGGTCGCGTGAGACTCCAGCAAAGCCTGTTCAGCACAAATCCGGGGAAGGCGGCACACTACTTGAATATCCTTCCCACGCCCATCCTCGGATACCTCCGCCCTACCATCGGTCAGCCCGCTCTCCACGCTCAACTCCATCTCTTCCTCCCCATCAGGCATAAACATTTATCGTCTTCATTGTCAGCAGCTTCAGGATATCGTCGTCGGCACCTCTTTCGAAGGATCTCGCTGTCTTTTGTCAAGCGCGGCGCTCCTGAACAACAATAGTCTTCCTAGATTTTGTTGCCACTGGGGCGCTTGCAGCTTGAGACTACTTTGTTGACTCCTCAACACTTAACTCCAACCTCAACAAGACCCTTCTCCGGAGCTCACTTCACTGCTTATACTCGCAAGTTGTTGTACGGTAGAAGGCCACGGCCGCGCCTTTCTTGGTTGGAGTCGGATCAAGGCATGGTCAAACAGCTTTGCAAATTCCTAATGTCAGTCCTGTGATATACGAGTGAGTAACTTTCCTGTCTTGCAACCAACTGTCCACACCAGCTTTCTTGTTCTTCTTTTCGACTTGATCCAGAAGCGATGGAATGAACGTGGAGCCCTATTCTGGGCCTCATCCTCACCATCTTTCCAGCTCACAGAGGAGAACTCAACAACTCCACTCTTTGTCATGTGCCCTGATTTCCCATTATGCAAGCTTTCCATTGACATATGTCTGAACCAGGTCGCATCCACATCTTTTGTCAAGGTGCAAGCGCGTCGTCAACCATGAGTAACGCACCACATAAATCGAATTTATCGGCACGCGCGCCTATGCCGGCCTTCGGCACCTTTGGCCTACACCAAGCACCGGCTTCACTACTACTCGAAAAAAGCCACCCTGGGTTGCGACGCTCGACACCCGACTCAGAGGCACTCGCTTCGTCCGACGACGAGGTCGAGCAGGCTAAGGGGTCAACTACTGGCAACGTCAAAGGGAATAGACATGGACGAAGGACCTCTTGGCTCAACGATGTCACGTCCTCAAATGCTAATCGAAAACCCTCCATGACTGGCCTGTACAGTCCCACCACATCTCATCCTGGTACTCCTGGTACAGAACAGTTACCATGGGTGGGTACAAACATGAACAATCCTGGTGCTACAACATGGCACAATCCAGGCGCAGCTCCTTATGCATGGCCAAACATCTGGAGTCAAGATGCGCGGAAGGATCCGCCCACCAGGCTTCAGGAGGTGCTGCCTACCAATGGTGAAGGAATTCCATTCTCGATTCCGTTGCAGCCCACGCCTAAGACATATCGTTCGCAGTCGTATTCGGTGGGCCAGCTTGACACGACCGCGGCGCCAGGGCCTGCACATTCAGTAGTAACTTCAGGCGAAGCGACCAGAAATAGACCTGGTAGCAACTATCCGTCGTTGCAAAGACGAACGTCCAGAACAAGCGGGATAAGTGGGCTGGACTCGGTCGGTCTTGGTCGACTTCGGGAAGTGGACGATGACGAGGAAGAAGCTCGAAACCCCGAGAAATCCAGTGCCGTCGCGAACGAGCAAGCCCGCATGATCGAACGGCTCGAAAAAGAGAACGCTCAGCTTCGGCAGGCCGCACAAAGCCGAGACAGGACCTTGTCTGGCACTTCCGCAACAACGCAACCACCACCAGGTTTCAGAAATACCCGTCTAACAAGAGCTGTGCCGGAAGAAGCCGAGACAGCTATCGATGACCAGGACGAAATCGCCTTCATGAGTAGAAACGCGGGTCAACAAAACCCAGCCCGACGAATGAGCGAGCAAGTCATCGGCTTTGTTGACCGACAAGAGCCTCCCGGAATAGAAAACCGAAGCCTGGAGGGGATGAGAAAAGCCCACTGGCAAACCTCACTCGGATTCGGGCCAATACCAGAAGCACCCCAGAGTCGACGACATTCTTTCGCTGATGTGCCAACGCGGCACGGATCTATCAGCTCGAGTGGTAAGAGTGCTTCAAACTTTGGGTCTTCCTGCCGATCTCATGTACTGATTTTCCTAGTTGGCGACAACGAAGTGAGGGCGTACGAGAATGGATCCCAAAGCATTTCCCAAGGCGATGATCGTGAGTTGAAACCTTGCCGGTTGTTCAGGCCATTTTCACTGTCCAAGGCCCCTTGTAAAGAGCAAGACGCGGATACTGATTATCTCATCATTACTTAGCAGAATATTTCCATTCGAACGAATCCCAACGTCGTTTAGCAGATGCCCGAGTCCATCAATCACATCAAAACTATGGACAACATCTCGGTATAGGCCAATTTGGCGAACCATTTATGCAGCCACTTTTCATCGTCAACTTCAAGTGTTGCAGGTCAGATGTCTTTTACATCCAGGAAGGGACAGGTCTGCATGTCAACGCCGGCGACCTTGTTATTGTCGAAGCAGACCGAGGTACGGATTTGGGTACTGTTCAACATACCAATGTCTCGTGGGAAGACGCTCGACGCTATAAAGAGTACTACGCTGAGGAGCACTATAAATGGTTGATGATGTTTTCTTTGCAGAGTCGTAACGGCGGTCCCAATGTCGTCAATCCAAATGGGTTGACCGGTCGTCCTGGGAGCGCAGTCGGTGGTATGGGACCTCAAGGTCCACATGGTCCTCATGACGGGACACATCCAGAACTCAAACCGAAACTAATCAAACGCCTGGCGCAAACTCATGAGATCCAAGCATTGAAAGAGAAGGAGGGCAACGAAGCCAAAGCGAAGCGCGTCTGTCAGCAGAAGGTGATGGAGCATCGATTGAATATGGAAATTCTCGATGCAGAATTCCAAATGCAAGTTTCTCATCTTTCCACGAGAACGAAGTCGACTAACCGTTAGTTCAGGGATAGCAAGAAGCTCACCTTCTACTACTTTGCCGACAGCTATATCAATTTCAACCACCTAGTTACTGACCTCTTCAAGATCTACAAGACCCGAATCTGGATGTCCGCCATCAATCCCGCCTCATTCCAAACCCCGACCGCTTCTCTTGGTATAACGCCAGTATACAATGCAACACCCGGTGATGAGCGCCAGAGCAGACGACAGCAACAGCCCCAGCAGACCCGAGGACCTGGGCCACAGCAAATCACGACTCCTTTCGGAGACACGTTTGAGATTGATCGAAACTTCAACAATCAGTCTCAAGCAATGCGAACCCCATACTACAACCAATACCAAGATGTGGCCGCCGACCCAGCAGGTCTCCAACGGGGCGTAGCATCTTATGGACCTACAATGCCGGGTCAGATGGACCCTTTCATGTCCTTCTATGGTCAACCATATCCTGCAGCACTTAATCCAAGCGCTCCCAATTTCGCCACCAGTCGGCCCGACTACAGGAGTCGAAACGGCAATCAGCAAGACTGGATGGGGCAGTTTCAAGGTCTCTCCCTGGGGTCTTAGCTGTTTTGTTTTCACCTTATTTCGGCGACGAACATGATCATTCTTCAAAGATTTGTTAACCTGGACTACTGCTTGCTATGGACAGAGTTCGGCATCGTAGAGCTATGTTCAAATTTCGACAATTCAATACGACCTGGATAGATTTTGATGGCTACAAAAAGACAAGACTTTCAATTCAAAAAGTGGTTGAGGCCATACTACATTGCGACAGGAGTTTATGCTAGGCTTCAACAGACTTTCGAAGTCGCAGGTTTTAGGGCACTGTGAAGAGGCGTGCTGAGAACAGAGTGTTATAGCAAGGAAGTGGACAGGGAGTGTGGAGATGGGTGCCTGCGATCAGCTGTAAAGGAGTAACGGAAAGGAGAGCCCGACAACAGAGTCTGATACCAGGTACTCTTCCCAAGGAAGCCATGAGTAGTGTAATACAATGATTCAGACGACCTCGACTTCCAAGAAGCGTCCTACGTGGCTATCTTCTGTGTAGAAGGGCTGCCGCCAAATCTTGAGTTTCTGACACTCTCCGAACTCAACATATACTCATACCTCACTTGCAGCTTTCAGGGACCTATTGAGAAAAGTCCGGAAAACCATTGTTTGGCACGGGAGCATCCCTTACGATCAAGTCGCAGCTTTCTACGAGGCGGTTTTGATCACCATTCGTCAAGGAGAGCAGACGCAAAGTCAGCATCGAAGGGCAAGTATCAATCCAGCACTTATCATAACTACCTTCTGATCATACTTTGCGAAGCAGACGTGGCAATGTCAAACACACGCAGAAGCAGGTCACATTCGAGCGGCAAAAGGGTTGAATTTGCTGATCTTCCCATACTGTCGTCCGATGAACCGTCACAACCTGAAAGCAGTGCAACCAGTGATACTCATGCACGAGATCTCGCGTAAGGACTGCCCTCCGCTCACGCCTTCTACACATATTCACAGGTGTTAGCATCGATACGGAACGGATGGGAAAGATTTGCCAGAAGCTCAAGGAGCCGGACCCATGGCCTAGCCGCTTCTCTAGAACCATAGAAGAACGACACGAAGGAATCATGAACAAGTTGAAGAAGATCAGGGAGAACAAGTACACATCTACCCAAGCGAACACCTGTCCACAGCTGACTGCAAACAGTGCCGCAGACAAACAGACCTTCAAAGATGAATTCCTGCCACTTATACAGGAAGCATTGGAAGGCATCGACGGCAAGGACGAAATCAATCCTGCAAACACAGCCATCCACGTCGATTTCCTAGGCGCTGAAGGACAGCCATATTGTGAAGGCCTCGTCAGCCTCATGAAACAGTCCGACGCCCTCATTCGCGCCTTTGATGAACTCTCTGCGCGCAAGCCGCAACAGTCAAGGCTCCGGGAGATAAACACCTCTTTCAAGAAAGAAAAAGACGTTGCAGTTGCCACTGTGGAAGCTGGACGACGAGTAGCGGAGGCGGACGTCGAGAATCTACTGGCTGACAAGTTCCAAGAAGTGCGAATTCCTCCTGACCTTGACGCGGAAGAACAGCAAAGGGGCAGAATGCTACTGTCGAGAGGGGTCAACAAGCCAACACCGACGAGAGAAACCATAGGCTGGGGAAATGTGGCTCGAGATGCGGAAAAGGCCATGGCGAAGCTGTGTTTTGCTGGTCAGAAACACTTGAAGCAGCACTGATTTTACGGAGGGGTGGTCTTCGATACTGCGTGTCGCAATTATCTGATGTAAAGCAAGTCAAACCCTCAGCATCAATCGATACTTGGTAGAGGAACAGGAGACTTACATAAGCGCTAGTGTTATCTGATTGGTCCATTACAGAAGTCGATGCCAAGATTTCAGATTTGCCAAGACTGCACAAATTTCGATTTCCCTCTGTCGGCGCTTCAATCTAACCGACTCTCGACCTGCCATTCATTCCAACATCGCCAACACCAGTTCTTCGTGAGGTACAGTAGTCAAGGTCAGTCGCTGTTGTCTCTTCAAGGTCGAGCGCAACAATTGGGCTAACGATTTTGTACAGATGGGTGCCCTCAAATACGTCGAAGAACTTCACAAGAAGAAGCAATCCGATGTCCTTCGATTCCTTCTCCGAGTCCGCTGCTGGGAGGTGAGCTTCCCCTAAAGAAAAAGACAGAAAGATGGAGGAAAACAATATACTCCTGTCATTCTGTCTTTGTGGCACAGAATATTCCTGTGTCTTGCTATACACTCGTTGAACTTCGCTGAGAGTGCATCAATATAGCTCCGACAGTTGAATGTCATTCACCGCGCTTCCCGACCTTCCCGACCAGACAAGGCTCGTCGCCTGGGCTACAAGGCCAAGCAGGGCTATGTCATCTACCGCGTTCGAGTCCGACGTGGTGGTCGCAAGCGACCTTCGCGAAAGGGCGCTACTTATGGTGAGCACATTGAAGATAATTGGCGCTGGAAGCCGAAGAAGCTGACGATGTGAAGGTAAACCCACCAACCAGGGTATAAACCAACTCAAGTACCAACGATCTCTCCGATCCACTGCCGAAGAGCGTGTCGGTCGTCGCTGCGCCAATCTTCGTGTCCTCAACTCGTACTGGATCAACCAGGACTCGACCTACAAGTACTTCGAGGTCATCCTCGTCGACCCTCAACACAAGGCCATCCGCAAGGATGCTCGTATCAACTGGATCGTCAACCCTGTTCACAAGGTAAGAAATACAACTGGAGACGACGAGATACAGGAGCTGACACATCTTCCTTTAGCACCGCGAAGCCCGTGGCCTCACCGCTACCGGCAAGAAATCTCGTGGTTTGGGCAAGGGTCACAAATTCAACAAGACCACCGCCGGAAGGAGAAAGACCTGGAAGAGACACAACACCCTGTCTCTCTGGAGATACCGCAAATAGATCTGAAGTCTGTGACAGACTGGTCTGGGTGTCAACGGCTGTTTATGATATGCGAGAATGGATCGCCTCGGCAAATCTTACGATTGGGATTGTCACTATGGCCACAAGCATACCAATTGCATGGGAAGCAGTGGTGCGCCAGCTGGCGAGAGGTGTCCGCTGTTCCACGCAGGCTCTGTGGATCTGTCCCTGAGCGGACGATACTAAAATTGAATGCAAGCGAATTTTTTTGTTCTGCATTGAACAGTGTCAGACGATGACTTGGTCTCGTGGTGTCTGCCTCTACGCCGCCTTCCTGTCTTGCTGTTGGTAAAAGTTCTGCTCCTCACTATCCACTAAACCCACCAATCTGATATGTAGTCGCTTGCATCAACCATAACACAAGTGACCCCAACAGCTGTATCGTGACGCCAGCAGGCGAGCCCCGGCTCGCAAGGCTGCTTTTTGCTGACAAGGCTGAGTTAAATTTCCCCGCATTCCTCTATTTTGACTCTCCGCACAAATTTGTAGCGTTCATGCATGAACTTTTTTTTCTCATTCCATTCCTTCCGAACGAAGATCCTCACTATCGCTTCAACCTGGTCTCACCGTCGTGATCCTCACGCCCAGAGCGTCATATCGTACACTTTATTAGGGCACATTTAGCCTTTCCGCGTCTACCATGCCCGCCACGACAACAACTACGGTGGCAGCGGCCTCAACGACGCTAAATCTGACTGCCTCCGCTTCCACCGCAGCTGATGCTGAAGACCAAGATATCTACGACGAGATCGAGATCGAAGATATGACGTACGACTCGAACCTGCAGATTTACCATTTCCCCTGTCCATGTGGTGATAGATTCGAGATTGCAATCGCGGACTTGAGAGATGGCCAGGATGTCGCGGTCTGTCCGAGTTGCAGTTTGATGATCAAAGTGATTTTCGATCTGGAGGGTTTGCCGAAGGAGGAGGATGGAAGTAAGACAGCTGGATGAATGTCCTGCGAAGAAAGCGTGGGGAGAATCCAAACGAAGGGTATGCTGGAACACACTGGACCCAAGATGTAAGACCTGAGGGCTGGACCGCAGACCCTAACGCAAGCACGCCTGCGAGTATAGGCCTGCGAAGGTCAAGCTCTGAAGGGCAGTACCGTGCGACGCGTGAGGTCGAAACTCGCCATGAGTGCCGAGCATGGTTTGATAGACGCGAATTATGCTGGGAAGGAGGTCATCTCTTATGCGCCCGGTACGAGATGGCGCGTCGCAACTCTGCGAACGTATTTGTCGAAGCCCGGACAAGCAGGTTCAATCGACAGCCGCGCAGCAGAGTCGCAGACAAGTGTGTTCGGACTATGCCCGGCTGGGCATGATGGAGATGTCGGCGCCCGAACGAGATGCTGCGCTCTGCAGAATGCAAGGGCTCGGGGCGATGAACGGACAGCCAGTGTGCTGGGGTGCAGTCAGATGTTGGCCATGTTTTGACCGTTGAACCATACCGTACGGTCAGCGACGAGTTGAGTCGTGTACAGAGGAGCCTATCATACAGGCAGCCGCTGGACAGCCACCTGCGAGCCGAGGTGACAACATCAAAGCTTCACAGGACTTGGAAAATTCAGGGCTTAGGCCAAACCCGAGGATGAGTGGAATTCAGGGCTTCACGGGGCCCGAGGAAATTCGGGGCCTGGCCCAAAACCGAGGATGAGTGAAGATTCAGGGCTTCACGGGGC